>CAOKZL010000265.1:0-600000 GCA_948472985.1 Iguana delicatissima | reverse complement strand
GAGGAGGTGAATATAAAAGATTGGAACTGTCTGAACCCAATATAGTGAACATTTGAAAAGTAACCCTGCCATTTCACATTACTACAATGGTATTTCTGTTGTGCATTCCCTACACTATACTTACTACATGTATTTATTTTTGAAGGAATTCATTTTTTTTTCCATTGGGATAAGGAGAAACAGATGATGATGTATTGAGAGAAGCACTTCCAATCTGTGCAGGAACAACTTTTGTTCCTTCCAGCTTACTTGCTCCTTGGGTTTATGCCCAGTTCCTGGTACAGGTTACTCCAAAGGCAGAACCCATCTGGGGGAGCATCTTGTCCTCCCTGCCCTCAATTCTTTCCCCAGGCTGGCACAAGGGCTTGGTGAGGGGGTGCTCACTAGCATACTTGTGCAATATCAGAGAAGCATGGCTGGAAGAAGGGAGGTAGTAATGGTGCTTGCACCCCCAGCAATTTATTGGGCAGAACAAACATCACTGGAAGACAGCAACATGGGCTAAGGCCCTCCGTGGCACATAGGGACTAGATAGCTGAGGGTTGTCTTTTTGGGAGAAGGAGTAACAGTTGGGCTGCCTAGTGATTTAAAGGAACAAGAAGGTGTTGCTTGGAGGGAATAGCTCTCTTTCTTCTCTCTCTCTCTCTGTGTTGTGGTGCTGGCAGAGGCGGGCAGCTGCTTTTGTCTTTCTTTTTAGCTGAATGATTGGAGAGATGAGTAATGTACAAATGTCTCTGTCTTTTGTGGAGGCGTATTTATTTCTGTGTGTACATGTGTGTCATGCCGCTTTCCTACTTTTGTGTTGGTTGTGATAGAGAAAAAGCAACTGTCTTATATAGAGGTACATTCCTTAAACTTTATGCATACGACATGACTGCTTGCTTTGTTTGAGGGAGACTGAGAGAAAGAGAATCAGCTGTACTGCGTGTGTGTCGTTGTCAACTTCTTTTACCAAAATATATTGGAAGGGGCATGGCAGCAGTGCTCTATTTTTTTTTTCGGTTCGGTGTGGGCACAGGGATCTGGGCAGTACTATTTCCAGACCTACTCTTCCCTCTTCTAAGAATTAGGAAGCCAAAGATTTGGAGGAGTTTACTCAGTCCTTCAGACAGCTGCTCTGCTCCCTCACTTCACTGTCTTTGCTGCTTTTGCCTATTGGTTTCCTCTTTGTCCTTCTTCTGCTTGCCTCATTTCTTCTCATACCCTGCAGCTGTCCTACTTGGCAGATACAGTCCTGGTTAATCCTTTGTCATCTCTCTTCTTCAACTGTGCTTAAAATATCCTGATTTCTCTCTTCCTCCTCTCATTTTCTTACTTTGTCCTCAGCTTCAGTCTTCAAAACTGACTTCAAAGTGCAAAAGGAGTTTACTCTCAGATCAGCAAGAGGAGAGGAGGAGGGGTGGAATTTTGCCTTTCCCATTTGCCTGTTTGTGTGTTCTTTTTCCTTAACAATTTTTGCTGTTTTGACTGTATTCGGATGACCACAAGTGTTTGATTTTCCATCTGTGAAATGTTGGAGGGTATGTCTTCTTTTGGTCTAAATACCCTAGTGGCACCAGATCCCATCTGATCTTGGAGACTAAGCAGAGTCAGCCTGGTTAGTACTTGGATGGGAGATGGTCAACAAATAACAAGTTAACAAGGCTGTATTTCAGAGGAGAGACATGGCAAACCACCTGAGTGTTCCTTGCCTAAGAAAACCATATGAAATTCATGGGGTCACCTTAAGTTGACAAGTGACTTGAAGGCACATGTGTGTGTGCACACACACACACACACACACACATACAAAAACACTTCTTCTCTTAGCTGCCTAGGGCTTCAGGAGGGAAGTAGAGAACTAAGGCATTTGTTTGTTTCTTTGTTTTCTTATCTCTTTCTCCCAATATAGGGTCCAAGGCAGTCTACAAAAAGCAGCTTTAAAAAAATCCCCCTTTTAAAAAAATGTTTAAAACATATCCACTAGTTCAAAACTGCACTCATTTAAAATAGTTTAAAAGCATCTAAAACATAACAATTAGAATAAAATTTGAGTAGTGAGCTTTCTCATTTCCCTGTGAAAGAAACTGCTATTGTTTGCAGCCCAGCCAGTAGGGGCATGTTTCTAGTCTCGCTTAGCAGGGGTATGGAAAATAGACTACGTACTTATTTTTGGAACCAAAGACATGTAAGAAACTTCACTGCCATCAATCCATATTGTTGGTTTGATGTAGCAGCTGTCTCTACGCAACTATATTGATTTTTGTCATTTTACCTTCTTTGTGAATCAGAACCTCTGCCAGACTCTCATGACAGATAGAGCAATCTGTCTCATGCACAGAATGAAATGCTTCATGAAGACTTTCGAACAGCAAGAGCACCATCTGTAGCTTCATTTAAAGGACATAAATACGTGGGGGCGGGGGCAAACTCTTCTTTGTATGGCACCAGAAGAGTATCATTCCATATAAAGACAGGAGATTTAATGTTTTGAATTACTGAACTATATACAAATGCCTGTAGTGTGCTATCTGTTGCATAACTGGAGTATAAAATATGTGGAATGACTATGCAATACATAAGGCCATCATTAAAAAGTCAGTCATGTATGTTGTTTCAATTGTAAAGCATACAATTAATATTCCTCTTTTCCCCTCACCACTGTTTTTTGCTTTGCAGCAGTTTATGTTGTTGTTGTTGTTTTTGTTGTTGTTGAGTGTCTTCATGTTGTTTTCAACTTATGCTAACCGTAAGGGTGAACCTATCATGGGGCTCTCCTGGCAAGACTTGTTCAGAGGGGGTTTGGCATTACTTACCCCTAGGGCTCTGAGAGTGTGACTAGCCCAAGGTCATCCAAGGAGTTTCCATGGATTGATCGGGAATTCAAACCCAGGTCTTCAGGAGTCCTAGCCCAACACTCAAATCACTACATCACAGGGGCTATCATAGCTGCTTCTACATTTGTGATATTTTAGATGGAGAAGTGTGTTTTGTAGGCCTGATGGAGCACCAAGCCCCTCAAGACACTCCCAAATTATTTTGGGGTGGGCAAGAAGGAACAGGGAGAGAAGAGAAAGAGTGGAGGCAGCAATCAAATGAGCAAGCTATGTCACCCTGCTTTTTTGTCCGCTGGTTGTAGCAGGAGATTTTTGTCAGTCTCTTCTGAAGAGGAAGGGAGAAGGGGGAAGTCGGAGAATGAAGTCCTCTGAGATCCCACAGCAGACCAGTGTTGCCTCCCACCACTGTCCCAACATCCTTGTTAGAGCAAAACACAAAGCGTTGTGTTAACTCTGTTGCTTAAAAAGAAAAAGGAATACTGTGTAGATGCTGTTTACAGTTTTAAGATCACTTAAATCATAGTGCAAAGGGATCTTGTGTTGTAGCACCCTTTAGACTGAGAGAAAGACATGAATCTATTTCATCAGATGCAGAGAGTGAAGTTCTTGGGAACATGGAGTGAAGTGCCTCTGTTCCTCAGCACTTCACTCCAAGCATCTGATGAAATAGACCCTTATTTATGAAAGCTTATGCTACCAACTTCTTTCTTTCAGTCTCAAGGGTGCTACAAGATCCCTTTGCATCCTGATCCAGGCTAAGGCCATTTCTGCACTACACTGTTATAGTACTATTCCACTTTCAACATCCTGTGGAATCTTGTGGTTTGCAGTTTAGGGAGGGGCATTTAGAATTCTCAGCCAGAGAGCGCTTTGGCCTCAGAAAACTACATGCCCTGGAATGCCACAGGATGTTGAAAGTGGAATAATAGCACTATAACAATGTAGTGCAGAAATGGCCTAACACTGCTATATCTTTGAATTAAATCATAGTATTAACACACCTATAGGAATCAAAGGGAATTACTTCTTGTTCCTTGACGCTAAGCACATTTACTTGGGGATAGTAAATATAACAATAAAATAAAAAATGATAAAATAATAAAATTAACATAATCAGGTAGTTGTCTGACTGGTTATCCTGTCTATAAGCTGTGTCTGTCTGTCTGTCTGTTTGCAAGTAGCATTGGTCCTCCCACACCCATGCTGGCCAACAGGCTGATAGTGGACATGGTAACTGTTGGCCTCATCATCTATTGGGGAGTAATTTTGGCTCCCTCTCAGCTGGATGAGCCTTAATCCTTCAAGGTCTAGATCTTGCTGCCCTACTGCATATGTATTTTGATTTTGAAACAGACCTATATATTAAAAAGCTCATGGACAGAGTGTTTGGATAAAAGTCCTTATACCTGGCTGTACTGTGGCAAGTCTCCTAAGCAGTATCACTAAAATAGTTTGTAAATTCCACCACACCTTCCGGTGCCATTTTTGGTTTTGGTTTGGTTTTCCTCATGCAGAATATTGATTTGTAGATGCTTATTGGATGGTGAACTTTTCATCAGTGCAAAAGATGGAATGAGTACAAGGAGAGAATTTTCATGGTCCAAGCCAGAACATTTCTTAGCCATGCTAGGTAGGAAATTCTCAAACTCATAGTTCCAGCTATAGTCAGTGGGAAAAACGTGATGACTGTTGAAAAAAGACATTGCTGGTTTGACTAAATTTCCTATTCCCATGGAGGAAATTCTAAGCATGTAGGGGCCTTTGTTCATGAGAAACTCTTCACATGTTTAACAGTGTCTGAAGAGGGCTTCAACCAAAGGTTTCATTGTGTGAACTGGAAAATAACTAGTGGAAAAGGTCCAAAACAGTCCAAGTAATAACAGACTGTTCCCAAAATCTAAAAAATAAAAGTAAGATAGACTTTATTGAAGGCTAAACAGTCCTATAAGCCACCCTCACACTACTTGCATAGCTGCATATTTGTAATGGAGTCTCCATTTTCTTTGTTTTTCCAAAGCTGTGTATGACGCACTATAGTCTAAAAAGAGAAAGGAAGGAAAAGTGCTGAAAGAAATCAGGCCAAAGAGATAAATGTAGGACTGTGAGGTAAACAACATTTATGGCCTGCTACCTACCATTTATCTTTACTGGTGGATTGCCCTGTCTAGTTGAATATAGAGGGAGAATATGTGAAATATGCTTCTCTGTTGTCTATTCAGCTCTATTTGGCTTAGGATTTCTGTAATATGGAATGCTTGTTCAGTCGTACCTGTAGCAGAAGCATGCAGTGTTGGTATCTGTCCAAAAGCAAAATTTCACAACATGCAGTGGCTAATGGTGTGATTGGACAGGGAAAAGAGAAAGAAAAAACAAAAACAAAAACAAAAGCCTCAGCTTCAGATCTGTGTACAGCTTTGAAGCTTCCTTCAATCCAGTACAGTTTTACCTGGAAGTAAGTTCCACTAATCTTGGTGGGACTAAGTTCTGTGTGAACATGATTAACCTATTGAAGATCTTAGCAAATTATTGTTTCTTAGCTGCCATAACATAGTGGGTATTGTGAGGTCCTTGAAATCTTAGTTCTTTTGAAACAATTTTCAAAGAAGTAGCCATGTTACTTTCTTGCAAGGTGCAGAGGAGGAAAGGGGCAGAGGAGAAAAAGGAATGTAACATCACTTTTAAGACTAACTAGGTTTTATTTTAGCATGAATTTTATGGATATAAACCCATTTCTTCAGGTGCAATAGAGTGATCACTTTGTATTTGGGAGATAGGGCTGAACACCTAGAATAGCTACTGTAAAGTCTGTACTAAAACCTAGAGTTGGATTTATGCTTTACTAAGATCAGAGCCACCATTCTCTACTACTACCACTACCCCTTCATGCAGCTCTTCTCTTTTCATTTGTATAAAAAGGAGCATGCCAAACAAACAAGCAAACGCCAAAAACCAAAAAACTTGCATGAAAATAGGGAAGCTGTTAGTGGATTTTCCCAATGTAATAAAAATATATGGAACCCAATTTCTTGGTAACGTGGCATATATGCAAAACTACATGCTTTGATTCCAGGGTTCAGTGAAGAGTCCAATGCATAACTACTGCCTGCATTTCTTCTTACTGTGTCAGAGTAATGACTAGCTCAAGAGCTAGTGTGATGTAGTGGTTTGAGCTTTGGACTACTACTGGGAAGACCAGCGTTTGAATTCCTACTTGGCCATGGAAACCTCCTGCCTAACCTTGGAGAAGTTACACTCTCTCAGCCACAGAGGGATGCAGTGGCAAATCCACTCTACCAATCTTGCCAAGAAAACCAAATCAGAAGTTACTTGAAGGCACACAATAACAACAAAAATAACCACCTCCCACACAGATGGTTCCACAGACGTTGTTGGACTTCATCTCCCAGGTGTCTCAGGCAGCATGCTCCATGGTCAGGAATTCTGGAAGCTGATGTCACATAACATCTGAGGTTCCAAGTTTGGGCACCACTTGAACTAATACGTAAAACAAAAAAGTTGGTGATCTTTTGCACTCAAAACCAAAACAAAACAAACCAAAACAAAAACTCTGTGCCATGCTGCTTTACCTGCTTTACAACAAGAGAAGAATGTTGTTTCCTATCACCCTGATAGAGACAGAGAACCAAAATAGCTGCAGGGAAATGCTATGGATTCTCTCTTGGCTCTCTGCATCAATAGAATTTTTAACTAAGATCCAATTACAGAATATTCATTATTGATGATAATAACTGAGCTGTAAAAAAGAACCCAGACATTTACTTTCTTATCCTAGGCAGTTGGGAGTTTCAACAACCCTTTTTAAACTTGTAAACTCAGCACTTTTTAAATCAGTCTGAAGGGCAACCAGGTTTCGAGGTTGTGTTCAAGAAAGCAGAAGTATAGTTGTGGTAGTGGGTGGTGGTATATGTTTGTATGCGTGTGATTGTGTGTGTGTGTGAGAAAGAGATGAATTTTCTCCTGCAAATCCTTCATTCATTGTTTATTTTTTTTAAAAAGTATATACTGTCTTCTGTGGAAAGATCTCAGGATGGCATACAATAAAATCAACTTGATCAAATTTAAATTTGATTTGATGTAAACAATAAAAATGATTTTTAAAGGCTAAAATCATAGGGAGCAAGGAGCTAAGAACAACATATTTGGATTACTGGATGGGAATATGCTTTGTTCAGTCTCTGTTAGCTTATATCAGGTCTCCAAATTGGTAAGTATCTGTAGTCTAAATCTACCATCACTTTAACAGATGCCCACTACTACACAGAGGCAAACCCCCCAGCCTCCCACCAACTGGCATCCATCGCCCCTGCAGGGTCCTTCCAGGCACCATACAGAGGGGGGAGGTGGCAGTGACAGCATTTAGGGGCACAGTTTCCGTGCTTGGCCTAGGCACTGTCGAGCCTAGATATGCCACTGCTAGTACAAAATTACCTTCTCTCTTTTCTGTCCCCATCATGGTGGTTCCTTAAAGAGTTACTGTTGAGTCTGAGTAGATCATACTGAGTTAAATAGATCCATATATTCTGTGAGACAGGTTAGCTTGAGAGATAGTGATTGACTGTATTATGTACTATGTGAGAATAATATTAAATGAGATTCCTGGCTGCATGCCCATTGAGACTAGGCTGCTCAAAGTCTGACAGTATACAGTACATCACACTGGTGCTTAACGCACAATGAGGGAAGATATCAGAGAGAAATATGCTATGGTCAATGTGTGACCAGAATAAATATAATTTGCAGCTTATCATTATGGTTCTGAAAATCAATGAGTTATCTTCTACACTCCGAGGTTTGTAGGAGTTGGATCACACAATGCTAACCTCCTGGGGCAGGGGGAGGAGTTGCCCCAGGAAATTGTTCCCTTGCATTGTTTTTATTAGGGTAAGTGTGCTAATTCTTCATTCTAACTTGTATTTTTCTGGAAGGTAGGCCTAAGTCCTGGAACACATTGTGTCCAAGCAATCTATCAGGCTGTTAGGCATTTCTGTTGTGAGTCGGTAACCACAGTCTACCTACAAGACAGGCCTTCTGTTTTTGCAGTCCCAGAGAGGCACCAAAACCAACGTGGAGCTCTCATTAGCTGGTATAAAATGCCACTGAGCTTCATTTGTCTAGGTAGATTTTATGTTTTGCTGGCCTTGTTGGTGAAAGATTGTAAACAGCAATCAAAGAATTCAGTTTCTTGGCAGACTTGAGCCCTACTTCCTCTAACATTAGAAATAAACCACGCATGTACAGGTCTTTAATGTCCACATAATGTGTAACTTCACCAAAAACAGTGATAAAGCCTTGCACATTCAGTTTAAGAACTTAAGAAGAGCCCTGTTGGATCTAACCAAAAGGCTATCTAGTCCAGCATCCTGTTTCCCACTATGACAAATTATACCACACTACACAGTTCTCTGAGGGCCTGCCTTCTATGGCTGGATGATTAACTAAACATGTCCAGCTCTCCCCAAACAAAGTATTACTCCTGGAAAAATGCAGATTACCAGAGTATAGTTACACAGTTTGGTAAGTATCAGAGAGAACTTCTCAACCACAGTTACTGTTGCCTTCAAGCTGACTCCAGTTTATGGAAATCACATGATTTCCTTGGCAAGATCTGTCCAGAGGAGGTTTACTATTGCTGTCCTTTTAAGCTGAGAGAATATGACTTATGCAATTCTTTTATTTAGAAAATTACTTTGTAATATAAAATGAAGTTTAACAAAGAATTCAAGAGACAGAAATGCAGTCAGGTCACAAGAATAAGCAGTTATAAGCTTAAAATGTGGTTATCTAAGAATGAAACCCTGCTTACCGGATTTGTCAGCGTAGGCCCTGTGGAACTTTCTGGTTTGGAATGTCACATAAAAAGAAAACTGTGAAACCCGCTACAGGCATTCTTGCCTTCAGTAAAAAAAAACTCACACCTGAAACCAGCCAGCAATTTAACTGTCTTTATTGCGGGTAATAAATCAAGCTGGTTATGTCACAGCAAAGCGAGCCATCTCTAACAGAACAGAAAACAGAAGTCAGACAAAAACCATTCAGTGACCGTTGTTAAGTAGGCATGTACAGTGACACAAAAAGACAGGATGCATAACAAGTCAGAGACATAACACACGATCACAGCTGCATGTTCCAGAAGACCAGATAACATATAGTCACTACATAGCGTTACAGAACACCATTCTCATGGGAAAAGCTTTAGCCTGCTAGCCTAAACAATTTCTACCGGACAATTTCTACTTTCTCACACACTGGCACTGGGAAATGTGAAGCAAGGAGTCCACTACATGTTTCATACATGGTGACATTGAAAACTCTGGTTTTGTTTCTCATTTTGAGCTTTATAAAGGATTCTATTATCACAAAAGTATTTTCCTTAAACTTCTAAGGCAGAGTATCTCTCCGTTCTTGACACTCTCTGAAATTATTGTTATTAATAGTGTTTTCTTGTATCATACAAGGCAAGATTTGGAGATTCTTCAGTAGGACCTCCTATTCCTTGTATAGCAGGTGTCTGCTTATCTGGCTTTATATGATGATTTTGCTGTCTAAGGATTCTGGTCTTCTTGTCCCTTCTTATCCTTTCTTATCTCTTTATGGTATTTTTGTGTTTTGATCTTGTTTTATGGTTTTTCTGTGTGCATTTTCATTCGTCATTATTTTCATTTATTTCATTACAATGATCAATGACTGTAAGGTTAGCTGAACTTTGTTTTACCTTGGCACCATTTTGCCAACTTCCTGAGTTAGCATGTGTCTTGAGGTTAACTGCAGGGCTCTTGGTTTTTTTGAAGTGTTTACAGAATAAATTGTAGCTGCCTCAGCTTTTAATGCCAGAGTTACTTTTTAAACCATTATAACATCTCACTGATATTGTTTCCATTTGGCTATCTATCCATCAAACTTCTTAAAAGTAAAACAAGTGTTGTCAGCTGCCATTTCTTGTTGATTGAAAAGAAGTGATTTGGGATACTTTCACTGGTTTCCCCACAATAACAATATGGGAAATATACAACACCACGGTGGGCAACAAGTTGTCTCTGGGAAACATACAAGGAGGATATGAGGGTAATGTCATTCCTTGCTGTACTCCCTTTAAAATTTCCTATACACACTAAAAATCTCTGATATTGCCTTTAAGGATTACATGCCCACAGTTTAAGTGCCCTTGGAAAGACTTCATTTCAGTCTTCCAATTAATTGAGATTGTCAGACAGTGACTATTTAGTACTGGTGATCACATGGTTTCTGAAGATTCAGGTGTAAATGCAGACTGTACTGTCTCAGCACATCACAGTCTTTCTTATGACATGTGCAGCAGAGCATTATCACAGAAACAGGCTGAGAGAAATAGCAGACTGTGATGATGGATTATTTAATAGGAGGAGTTTTTGAAATATTTATATTTAACAATGTACTGAGACTTCCATTTAAGATGGGAGTTTTACTTTTTAAAAATGTGCATAAAAAAGAAAGGGAGAGGGAGGAATCTAGCAGCACCTTTGAGAATGATTTATTGAAACAGGAACATGGAAGAATCATCTGAAGAAGTAGAATTAAATCCATGAAAGCTCATGCTAAATTACATCAATTCATCTCCAAATTCCTGCTAGATTCCTAGCCCCATTCCCCTTCCTTTTTTATGCTGAAACAGACTAACTTGGCTATTTTAAATGAGCTTTGTTTTTCTGAGTGCTCTTTGAAATACTGAAGTTGGTCTTTTTCCTTACAAAAACCCTATGGCATAATGTAACACCCTTTCTGCACCCTACTTTTTTGCGAATTCGTCTGGTGGGGATCCCAGCAGCAGCTCTGCAGGGAGGGGAGTGTGATGGCAGCCCATCCACACGGGACCAGCTCACTGTGGAAGGGAATGTGATGGACAAGCCTCTTCTCTTTGCAGTGCAGCTAGGTACTTTCCCAGGCTATGCTGGGGCAGGAAAAACAGCCATTGTGTTTCTGGGGCTTCTGCAGGACAGGTAAGTGCAGGATGGTGGCGTGATTGTGGGTCATTGATGGGAAAAACCTGTTAATTATTTAACCCACGATCATGCCTCCTGGGAAGGGAGAAGGACAGGGCCATGACAATTTCATGCAGAAGTATCATCACGGCCCCATCTTCTCCTGTCTCTGTCTTGGGATGGGAGAGTACTGCGGAAGGGGCTAAGTCTACTTATTTTTTTAGTGACTGGAGTTGATACTGAAACAATCAGTGCATTTAAATGAGTTTTTGGTAGAACTGTGGGGGACTGTGAACCAAGGCAATCAGGCATAGCTTGTGAGAGCTGCTATTCCCTTCTTGATAAGTGTGTGAGAAGTCTGCAAGCAGAAGTTTCTGTTCATTGAGTTTTGGTAGGAAACAGGATTCAAGATAACATTGCTTTTTAGCTCAAATGTCACAGGAAACACCATACTAGAACTATAGGTAGAAGCATCAGTGATTTGAGTATTGCCTGAAAGGACTCTCATTGTGAGTATCTTAATTATTAGATAATCATCAGGGTTGGTTCCAGAGAGTAGCACTGTGGGATTGTGTCTGTGCCCCTTGGGAAGCGTACTGTGGTGTGCTGCAGTGCACAGTCCTAATTCTTTTAAAGATCTATATCAGGATCTTAAGGTCTATACTGGGAAAAGTGTAGCCTCCAAATGCTATTGGAGTACAACTCCCAGCATTGACAACCATTGGCTATGTGGAATAAGGCTGATGCCAGTTGCAGTCCAACAATATTTGGATGGCCAAACTTTGCCCACCCTGATATATACCCTCTAACTAACCTAATTTAGCAGCAAGAGTCTCAGCTAATCTACTGTAATCCCAGTTTTCAACTATTTTTCGAATATCCAAGTTTCTATCTTCTCCCACTTTCTTCCTTTGTTTCCGGTTTACCTCAATTACTTCAAGCTGAGTTCACAGTCCAAAAGAAGTATGCACCAAGTTGACTCAGTGGGAGGAGAGGTCAAGGAAGGATAGAATCTTGCCCTCCCCGCCAGTAGGTTCAGACAAAAGAAAACGGCTGTAGTCTCACCTTGTTGGTGTATACTTTCTCATTCCTTTTGCCATCTTGACCATATTCTGATATTGCTCAGCTACACGTGTCCCAGTTGTGATCTGTGAAATGTTGGCGAACATGGTGATCTAAATGTTGCTGTTGGGACAAGTTGTAAAGAGATATGGAGTGGGCTGTCATCATTGTGCAGATGATACTCAGTTATGCTACTTTGCTAAATCTGAATGAGTTGTGACCTTGCTTAATCTGGGTTGGTTCCTGGAGACAGCGTTGGGCTAATGATCTGAATCTGAATTCTAGAAAGACAGAGACCCAGTGAATAAATGCTTCCCAGTTCAGAGAATTCGCTAATTCATCTCTCTTGGAAAGGGTTGCATTTCCCCTAAATAGACAGAAACATAGATTGCAGTGCTCTTGGATTCATCTGAGTCACTAGAGGGCTTCTACCAGCTTTGGCTCGTATGATATATCTGAATAATGCTAGGCAGAGATAACCTTGCCAGAGTAGTCCATGAACAGATAGCATACTTCATGTGGTGCTACATTGAGTTTGGAAGCTGCTAATGATGACTGTGTTGGCTAGGCATTTTAGTGGGTGTTTTGCCATGCAAACACCACTCCTGCATCAGTTGTTCATTAGCTACCAAGCCAGAGTCAAGTCATGTTTCTGCTTGGTGAGACAAAAATTTCACAACCAGCTTTTTGGAGAGACTGATGTCTTCCATATAGACCACCCCAGTCATTGTGCTCTGAGAGGCCGTAGTTATTGTATCATGGCCTAGTTGGTTTCAGTTGGTTACAGTGTAGAAGAAGCGTTCTGTTTGTAGCAGCACTCATAAGGAAAAAATGTCTCCACTGAGATTAGGTGGTCTCTGAATGTGGGTGTTTGCAAAATCAACTAAAGTTTTTTTGCCCAGATATTTTCCTGAGTATTTCCCTGGTTTTTAATGAATTTTTAAACTGTTTTACTGTTTTTACTGCTTTATATTATTGTATTATTTTAATCTGTTTTTAATGAGTTGGTTTTAGGGTGTTTTGTTTTTATGGTAAAGCCACAGTTTACAGATGACTAGTATAGAAACGTTCTCAAATAAAAAATAAATAAAATATTCATTATCATTTTGCATAGAATGAACTGAGTAGTACACTGATGACAATAGAACTATTGAGTTTACTGATGAAAGCAAGATTCTGAACTAACATTATACCTTCTAGTTTCCCTGTATTTTTCATTTTGTTTTTCACTCATAAGAAGGAATAACTGCCATTCAGCTTACATCAGATAATGGAAAGGCATGCAGTCAGGGACACCCTTGGAACAGAGGCTCAGCTGCCTCTCCTGAGTCCAAGATCTGGAATGAAAAGCTAGTTTTACCTCTTGTCAATGGCCGTCCAAGAGTTCTGTTCATTTACTTTGTAACTCAGTAGGAACCACTGAGAACTAAGCTATCACCGTTAGCTTACAAAACTAAGAACTAGTGAATAGGTATTTGAAGTAATGAACTGCTGTATGAGCCACATTTTTTATAAAGGGATGGGACTTGAGAACTTTAGTAGTGGAATGGACTACTAATTCTTTAGGTGGTGGACCCTTTATTGGAAGGGCTTAAACAGACATTAGATAGCCATATGTCAGGGATGCTTTAGCTGTGTATTGTTACACTATCAGAGGGTTGGACCAAATCACCTTAGGAGTCCCTTCCAGCTGTCTAGTTCCAAAATTCTATGATTTAATTGGATATGTTCAAGCATGTGCATATATAAAACGAAGGGAGGGGTAGGGGAAAAAAAATGTGGCAACACCTTTAAAACTAGCTGGGTTTTTTTTAGTGTGAACTTTTGTTGATATAAACCCACTACTTCAGATGCAGTACTTCATACTACATCTGCAAAAGTGGGTTAATATCCACATAAGTGCATGCTAAAATAAAAACCAGCTAGTCCTAAAGGTGGTGTCCCATTCCTTTCCCTCCCTTCAGCTTTTAGTACTGCAATAGATCAACATGGCTACTTATTTGGAAACTACTTGTGCATATATAGACTTTGCTCTGACTTTAAGATCAATAGGTGGAAGTTGGGAGGATGTTCCTGTTTTATCTCCAACCTTTGATTATCTACATTTCTGAAAAGTAGTAGAGGGTTTTGGGGTCATTTCACGGTCATGTTTTTCTATAATTATAGAGCTCTCATAGCAGGTGAGCAGGTGCAGTAAGCAAGAAGCTTTGCTCACTGAATCCTGTGTTGTATCTCTCAGGGAAGAAAAAGTAGAATTAATGTGAAACATTAATAAAAATTATTTAAAAAAAAGATTTGTAAACCCAGGAGCAAGTACTTCTTGTTATACCTGCCCTATAATCATGCAAATTATATATACCTGCGTATGACATGTTCTCAATGAAAAGAAATACCTATTTGCTTGTTTTTCATGTATGTGTTGTAGCAAAACTAAATTCTGATTAAGGAGTCCTGTCTGTTCTGTTTGGGTCTTAATATAATACATTTATCCCACACTATGTTAAGCCAAATGTATGCAATAATGTCTCCCTCTCTTTTTTCTCTCTCTCCTGCAGCTCCTTCAGGCTGGAAGGAATGTCAACTTTTGAGGGCATGTTAACTAGTTTCCCCCATGAAAGATTCGACACTGCAACTTGTTTCAGGCCGTATTTCGTTTATAACAACAGGAGCTCCCTGCAGAGCTTGGAAGCCCTTGAGCCAGAGCACAGCCAGTCACTGGTGTCATCTGCATTAAAAACCAGCCTCATATCCAGCAGCTATGAGCCAAGGCCTGAGAAAAGCCACAGCCTTAAGTACCCTTCATTTTGACAGAAGGAGAAAGTGAAGTTATTTTCTTGCCCCATCACAGTAACAGTCATCTCCAAAGCTTTCCATTGAAGGAGCTCAGTGCTATTTTTTTTTTTTTGTTTTTTTGAATAACAGCCAATGGAAATGATATTGTTCGGCTTATGTCCAGAATAGATACATGTAGCTAAATGAAAGTTTGAAGCACTTAAGTCACTGCAGGCAAACCATCACATTTACCCCCCTTTGAAAAGATTATCATTTTGAATGAAGAGAGAAGATCGCTGTTGTCCCTTTAGTAAATTCAAAGCCATAGAAGAAGAGAGGAATTATAATTCAAAAATGCTTGGAAGGAGGTTGTTTCCTGTCTTCTGCCAAAATAATTCATCTGTAATAGATTGCATCTCAATGCACTTCTAATATTTGCACTGTCGCTTCCATTCAGGGGAATGATGTAGGCCATCATTTGCACAGATGGCCACATGAAATTTTAGCCCACAAGAAAATGTATCTTGATGAGCTTCTACAAGAAATAGAAAAGAATCCATCTACAAAAGTGAGGAAAATATAAGGCCCTTCTATGCTTTCACAGTTGGAATCTTTCTCACAAAGAAAATTGTTGCTCTTTAAGACTGAGGGTCTTTTTTAAAAAAAAGAAAAGAAAGAAAGCATCCACAGGCCAACCTGGATTTTGAAATGGATCTAATTTTTAATACATTTTTCTATCATTGTAACAACAAAGAAATTGAACCTAATACACATATTCTTAATGAACATTGAAAATGTCCTATCAGTTAATACAAGGAAGGAAAAAAAACATTTGTACTACATATTTGACACATAACATTTTTATAGCCAGTTATCTGTCCTTCATGGGAAATGTACCAGCTAAACAAGCATTTTCAGTTTATTTTTCTAAATAAATGTGGTATTTGTATCATTTGCAATCACTTAATTTTGCTAATTTCCATTGTTCTGCCCCTTTCACGCTCCTTCACTAAAAAGGGAGGCTTCGAGACAAGAACCAAAACATTTGTTTTGCCATGTTAAATCATAATGATTTGCAGACTGAAAGCTTTAATATAAGATGTTGTTTGTAGAATTATAAAATATATTTCTACTGGAAAATATATATGGAAACTCAGAAAGGCTGTATTTTAATCTTTAATTTCAATACATAGGTTATTTTTTAATATTCTCCCAGAAGTATTTAGTTAATGTAGTTTGCTTAAAAGTTGTAGCAGAGGATCTTGAGTCAGACATTTACAGATTTTCAACAATAACAGCCACATCAGAAATGATGAGCCTGCATGTACACAAAACAGGTCACAATCCAACACTACATCTCTGCATGTTCCAAGGACTCCAGAGTGCCAGTACATACTGCACCTAGTACTAACAAAAGGCTGGAAGAGCAGTACTCATGTGCTCCCACTGTGTGCCAGGACTCAATCTTCAGAGCAGGACATTGTGCTGGAGTGGGAGACTTTTTTCCAATGTATTTCAGTAGAACATCTAGTCATCTGTGCCAGTCATTGCGCATAGTCCTCTTCTGTCCACACTACACTGTACAGGCTAGGATGGATGTGGAAAGGGATGGGCAGATCAACTGTGAGGGACCTCCATGGGCCCAGTACTTGCAGTGCTACCTGGTTGACTTGACCCAAGTTACAGGTCCTCACTGGTCTACCCTACTCTTTCTACAGTTTAGAAAAAAACTTTTTTGGGACTACAGTTTTTAGAAAGTACAAGCCACCATGGCCACTAGATTCGGATGACTGTAGTCCAAAAAATGTAATTTCTCCAACACTGTTGTTCTCTAGCCTTCAGAATACTCTTGGGACAATTCACTCTCCCTTCTCAGCGAGATCTACAGCTTAGACTGTAGTGTGTGATAGTGTGTGATCAAATAGCTGTGATTACTACAAGGCAAAGGTGCATCTACCCTTCCTGCCACCACGTAGAGAAGGGCTGGATCAGGTGCATGGTCTGCATATCATTTTTGTGAATAGGATCAGTGCTGTTGAATACACAGTGGACCTGTTGTACCGAGGGCTCGTATTTTGGTAAAAGCATAATTCAAATATTTGAATATTGCTATGGGCATATTCACAAGTGGCACCTTATTTTTTCTTGTGTCACTCCTGATTGTCATCAGTACAATCTAGAAAGTGGAAGAGAGCCATTTTGAAGTCAAGATCAATGTCGGGCTTTCATTTGATTTATGGACATATATAGTGCAAATACAAGTTCTAGAATCCAACTTCCTTAGAAGTTAATTTGGATACAAAGATACCATTCTTTGTACATGTATTTTATCCTTTTAAATACATGTTTTTTGAGCCTTTAATACTGTCTGCCATTGCAATCTTCTCTTCACAACAATGAGGGCTAAAAGCTTAATTGGTTTTTATGTGAAATCTGGGAATCTCAGGATTCTAACAAACCTTCACTATTTGCAAAAACATAATGTGAACTCCCTGCAGCCATATGACTGGGTGGTCATCTCTGCTCTAGGTCTCAGAAAATAAAACAATTGTCATTGTGGCCTGATTCCTAAATTACACATACTATTATGTGACTCTTGGGTAGCAGGGAGTTATTTCCAAACTATAACACATGGTGCTGTTAAAGATGCTGTTACTGGTTCTGTTGCAATCTGGAGAGTCAAAGAATGATAAATTGTTTGATAATCTTATCCACAATCTGCAAACAGGAAGAGTCACTGTATCCATTCAATGCAGTATTTTGTTATTATCAGTTCATAGATTCCTTTGATGCTATAGTTCTTTTGAATAAAAATATATATTTTCCTTTTTCCAGAGTTTTCCATTTATGTTTAATTGTACATACACACCAAGAGAAAGAAAGACACTGAGAGTTCCTCTTAGCAGCATACTATCTGAAATCATCAGATGAATGAAATGAGGCAAGACTGGTCCAGATTTAAGAGTACAAACATAAGCACTATGCTTACTGTCTGTACATGGCGTTTTCCCCCATTAATGTGAAACAGCATTCAAGTAATCTGCAGTCCACAATTGTCTTCCCCAAGCTGGTGCTGTCCAGACATGTTGGACCACAACTTCCATGATTCCTGACCATCCGGAGATTATGGCCATTACCACAGTAGACTGTTACAGTGCTATTATACCACTTTCAACATCCTATAGAATCCTGGGGTTTGCAATTTAGGGAGGGGCCTTTGAGGTTTAGGACTCTCCCTAAACTGCAAACCCCAGGATTCCATAGGATGTTGAAAGTGGTATAATAGCACTGTGACAGTCTACTGTGGAAATGGCCTATGAGAATGGTAATCCAATACATTTGGAGGACATCAGCTGGAGGAAGATAATCTGAAATGGTACAGTTTGAGATAGGCTATCATGCCTCTATCCAATTGTACAGAGATTTTGGACGATAGTGCTTCTCATCCACAGCCATGCCAGTTAGGAATGATTGGAATTTTAAAGCAATTGAGGGGTACTGCTATTTCCCCAATATTGTGGGACTCCAGCACTATTTCAGTATTTCACCATCAAACCCAAACTATACCATTCCCAGCAACCTAGACCATTCAAACTGCCCACTACTAACACCACAACTGGAGTTTATATACTCTCATCTCATCCACTCCAGATACCAGTTTAGAGCTACCATGGCCCACCTGGTCATTTAAAGAAGTGTGCTGCACAAGGCAAAGGCAGAGAACAAGGTGTCACTTTCAAATTTCTCTGCCTACAGAGAAAAGAGCTAGCTTAGCAGGACAACCACTCCTATTATAGTGTGAATAGGCTCTCAGGTACTAACTTTTTTATGCCCAAGTTGGCATGTGTGATGTCAATGATGGTTCATTTTACAGTCACTTATGGTCTTACAGTCACCAGTAGCAAAATGGAGAAGAAATTTTGATCTTTTGCAATCAATCCAGTTCATTTACAGGAAACATAAAAGAGGCCATTTCTGCACTACACTGTTATAGTGCTGTTATTCCACTTTCAACATCCTGTGGAATTCTGGGTTTTGTAGTTTACTGAGGCCAAAGAGCTCTCTGGCTGGGAATTCTAAATGCCCCTCCCTAAACTGCATACCCCAGGATTCCATAGGATGTTGAAAGTGGAATAATAGCATTACAACAATGTAGTGCAGAAATGGCCTCACTGTAAAAGAGGTGGTGAACTAGCAGTAAGAGGTTAGCTTCGTTTTAGTTTTAGCCCAAGATTTGGATTTGGATTCAATTCATTTTTTGCCACCTACTGTATATATTCTATGTATTGAAATATTTCACAGTAGTCTGGCCAACTTACATGTCTATCTCACAGGCCATATTTTGTGAATTTTGTAAGCTTCTGAAAGCAGTTATCTGGAATTTAATGGCTCTTTGAAAGAAAAGTATTCCAAGACTGCAGGAACAGCTGTCCTAATTTGTCAGGGCCAGGCCTTATCAATCCTCTGTCATTCCATTTTTCAGCTGCTTTTAAAATGTCCCAGTTTCTTTTCCCACTTTACTCCTTTGTCTTCAGCTGCTGAAAACTGAGTTGAAAGTACAAAAGCAGTTTTACTCAGTTACTTCAGCAGGGGCAAAAGGAGAGGAGAGATGGAAAATTGTTGTTCTCAGTAAGCTCAGTAAAATCAAATAGTGAAATAGAGCAAAAAACTGTAGCCTTGCTACATTTCATGAGGTAATAGAGACTGCAGAAAGAAATCTTCACAAAAAGAATACAGATCCTAAGCTGTTAACATCAGAACTTATTTTCTGGTACTACAACTCACAGTTAGCATAGTAGTAGCAATACTGACTGGGGGAGTTTGTGAGCTTGTTAAAAAATTTGTTTTTCAAATTCTGTTTAAGACCTAGGCAAAACCTCTTTGTTGAATCTGGAAGACTATAGAAAGTCAGTACACTTTAAAGGTTAAAAACAGAAAGAATGCTGGTTTACAAGTTTCAGGTAGTACATTTTGTTCCAATATGGGCTGAAATAGGAAAATCATTAAAAATACATTTTAGCAAAAGAACATTTGATTAGCAGCAATGTGTTCTTGCTGTCAGTCTGTCCTTCTTTGTTCATATTTTGGAGCTTCCAGACAGCTGGGTACTGGTACTGCCATTCAAAATATATTGTGAAGCAGTTCTATCAATCTTTCTTTAACAGATTGTCTCTGGCAGGAAATATGGTGGAAGAAACAGTAGAAAAACAAGAATTGCAAATAGAAGACAACTTTGACCAGACTCTACTCCATAAAAGTCTGTGAGGCAGGGTTATAAAAGTATGTTGTGGAATCACCTGCTGTTAATACTAAAAAGGTATCAATTGTTAATCATAAATACTAAGAATGAGCCTATGTGACCACTATCTATATGCAGCGGAAAAGCCAGAGCACAGCTAGCCAACAGCAGCAACCTTGTTCCCCAGTAAGGATACTCACACACGGAGGAGTTTTCTTCCAAAACAGGAGGCACTTTATCTTGCAGCAAAGTTCCATTATGTACAAAACATAGGACAGACAGACAAGAGCTTGCACCGGGTTTGGTCAACAGACAATACAGACAGGGGATTGCTTTCTTATATACATATCTACAACCAACCGGGTAAGGGTTTGCACACCTCCCTCTACCATCTGCACACGACCCCAGTCTCTTATGCAACCTTGGGGCATGATGCAACATCTTTGCAGTGGGCTGATCATTTTCCCAGGGTTCCCTGCCTGGAATCCCTGACAGTTTGGGGAGGGGCAGGCTGGCCCCTCCCAAAACTGCAAACCCCAGGATTCCATAGGATGTTGAAAGTGGAATAATCGTGCTATAAGAGTGTAGTGTGGAAATGGCCCAAGTGTGAGCACAATGCTGCAAGTAGGTGCATCAGACTTCCAGATAAAACCCTAGTCATACAGTTAATTACAGTAATGGGGATTAGTATGGTCTTGGTTGTGCAGACATTCCTTAGGGATAACAGCTTAGAAACTATGCCATCTAAACTGAAGACTTCGGCCATTTCCTCACTGGCCTGTTACAGTGCTATTATTCAACTTTCAACATCCTATGGAATCCTGAGCTTTGCAGTTTAGGGAGAGGCCTACACTTCAAAGGCCTTTTCCGCATCTTACCTTTTCGCGGAGGTGGGGGGTGGCGTTCGCGCGAGCAGCCTCTTGCATGAGGCACTCACTTCGTTTCTGCTTCCTTACCGCAGCTGGCTTACCGGTCGTGCGAGCGCCGTGCGAATGCCCCGCCCCTTCCTACCACAGCGCAACCTGGGAATTGCAGGCTAGCGCTGAGGCAGGAAGTGCAACCGGCCCAGCTCCCGACGTACCGCAGCACAGGTAAGTGCATGCGGGCCCCGGGAGCCTTGCGCGACCACACACCATTTTCGGCTTGAAGCCACAAATGAAAAGGTGCGTGCGCGGTTCGTGTTAGGCTTGTGAGCGTCAAGTAAATGGGAGTGCGTCGTATGGACCGCCGTTCCCGTTTATGTGACGCTTAAGGGGCCCTCTCGCAAAAGAAACTGCGTGCGAAAAGGGCCCAAGGCCCCTCCCTAAACTGCGAAGCCCAGGATTCCATAGGATGTTAAAAGTAGAATAATGGCACCGTAACAGTCCAGTGGAGAAATGGCTTTCATCATCAAATCTAGCAATTTTCACTGAAGATCCTTGCATGTTTTGTACTATTTGCGCTCATGTCAAATCTGAAGCACAGGCAAACTCAGGCGTTTCAACCAGATACACAACAGAGAGTTGTAGCTGGTCATTGCTGTTCTGTTCCTGAATCAATTCAACTGGCAGTGCACTTTTAGGTATGCCCTTTAAAATATATTTATATCTTAAAAAATATCATGAATGAAGTTGCCCTAAGAAAGGATTTTAGTTAGCTATTCATTGAAATACAGCATTGGTTAGACCAAGCTTCTAATGAGATAGACTTCATCCTGACCCTTTGAAAATGGCCCTGGAGTAATGACATCATCTTAGCAGATACGAAACTATGACAAAAGATCCCTCTCCGTGGAGTTCTGCACAGAGCATTACCTCTGGTGGAAAGAGGAAAAATCAACTTTCGTGGATTCCCCTCCCTCTGTAACTCTCAGCACCTCTTCTTAAACTTTTCCAGAGGTTCAAGAGCAAATTGTGTGAGAGACATAGGAGACTGAAGGAGGGAGAAAATAGAAAACTGCCTTATGCTAAATCAAACCATTATGCTAAGTCAGACAGCCAAATACTGTCAAATCTGCCTATAAGCAGCTGTACAGAAGTTCAGGATGTTATAGGTGAATCATGAAGATTGATGTAGTCTCCTGTATTCTATTATTGTGATTCCTTTGCTGGTTCAGAAATCTACTACAGAAGGAATGAGCTTACAGGAAGCAACACTGAATCCTGTCTACATTTTTTCAGGTACAGAGAGGATAGTGTTACCCTGTTTACTGGGGATCCCGGGAGGGACTCCAAAATGTGCTCTATTATAGGTGGGGAAAATTAGCTCAGAACACTGCTTTAGCATTACGAGAGGCAGGGATCTTGTAACCCAGTGTTTACGGGGTCAGGCCAAGTCATGGAGCAGAACGGTTTGAAAATAATGAATGATCTTTTATTAAATACAGGCACACAATGTAAGCAACACAAGCACACAGATAACTAAGGAAAATAAAGGTGTGAGTAAGATAGCGGGATTTTCAGAGGGATAGTTGGTTCGGGTGATATGACACCTGTCTTGAAGCTTGAGTTCTTTGGTCTGAAGTCTCAATACGTGGGACTGAGGGGACAGCTCGCCAAACAAAGCGGCAGCAAGGCTGGATGGAAGTCCGGGGCAATCTGAGGAAGGTCTTGGAATCAGGGGTTTTTATAGGGAGAAGTGTGACTGTAGGCTATGCCTTACTCGGGGACAACAATGAGTTTTGGGTGGGATACAATGTCTCCGAAAGGTCACAATTTAGCATGATTTGAGTTAAGTCCGAATTGACAAAGAGGTAGACTGTATGCAAATGCTCAGTGCTTGACATTTGAGCTTCTAGCTTTCCAAGTTACCTGCTCAGGGCAGGGAATCCTTTGTAAACAGCATGCATACATAATAAGGGTGTTTGCAGAGAGGTTTCCTAAAGCGGTGATCTGGCTATTTCTGTCCTGCCTGTATTGTTTTGGGATATTGCAGTGTTTGATGGCCGGGCCTAGTTCTGTGCTTGTCCGGGGGCCTCTCAAACATGTGGAGAGGGATGGTGGAAGAAAGCCAAATTATTGATATCAAAGTGATATCGGGTGCTATCACCAGGTAGGCCTAAACTGCAGTAACAATGGAAAGAAGAAATCTCACCTTCTTAAAGAACATACACACAAAAGACTTCTTTCCTGAAAAACTGTCCTTTTTCCTTGTGCCAGTGCCGGGTTATTTTGCATCCTAGGCAAGGCTAACTGCTTGCACACACACACAGCCCAAAACTGCTAACTTAAGTTTTCAAAAATATGCTTGATAGGAAAAAGGTGAAAAGTACACAACTTGAAACTGCTAAATTTATTGCAAATTGCAAAAATAAGCAATACTACAACCTTAGATTGTCTTTCCCAAATTCAAATTCAAAAGAAAACACTTTAGCACACAATCATTTTGAATAATGCCACCTTCAGTCTGGGAAATATTAATAGATACACCTTTTAGGTTTGTGTCATCAAAGATCTCTAAAAATATATATACATACTACAGTAAACAACATATGTTGCCAGCTAATAATAATAAGAGATTATTTCTCAGTGAAAAAATGCCAGTGCACTACATTTCAAAAATAAAAATACAGTCACCCTCCACTTTCATTGAGGTTAGGGATGCAAGACTTTCACAAAAGTGGACAAACCATGAATAAGAATAAAAACTGTGAATGCTATTTTTTAAAATTGAGAACACTTCTCTAGGAGTTTGTAGGTCTTCTAGTGTGATTCTATGGTTATCTTCCAGTCAAAGCAGGCCATAGAGCCACAGTGCAGGACCTAGCAACGCCTAGAGAAGTGTTCTCTCTAGGAATCTCTAGGTCCTCCAGGTTGACTCTATGGTCCACTTCTGGCATGGATAAACAATATAAATCAAATAACATGCACATAAATCTATGAATGCTGCATCCACAAAAGTGGAGGACCAACTGTACATATATAAAGAATAAATAAAAAAATGTTGTTGTATTTATCTTATAGGCCCTTTCTGCAACTCACCTTTTTGTGGAGCTGGGGTGCGGGGATCGCGCAAGCAGTCTCTTACAAGAGGCTCTCACATCGCCGTTGCTTCAGCTCCACAGCTGCTGCCTGCTTGCATGACAGCCCCTCCTCTTCCTTCCGCAGTGCAGCCTGGGATTTTCCCAGGCTGCGCTGGGACTGGAAATGCAAGTGCCACAGCTCCAGAGTTCCATATGCACAGCAAGTATGCTCCAGGGCCCTGGAGTGATGCGCAATTGCACACCATTTTTGCCTCAAAGCCAAAAATGAAATAGTGCACAATTGATGCCTGCCAGCCCCTGGAGCGTGATGCGATTTCAAGTGTGTCATGTGGACCGCTCCTCGCAATCGCCTGATGCTCCAGAGGCCCTTTCACATGGCAAATACTGTGTGAAAAGGGCCATAAATTATCAGTTGCCTTTTTTCAATTGTTAAAAAACCTAATCTGCATGAAGCTGCACCCCTCAAAGGTCAGTTACTGCATCCCTCTGAAATCTGCGCTCTAGTTGGCTGCCTAGATGGTCTAACGATAACTCTGGCCTTGTGTATCTCATTCAAAAATTTTGTTCTGTTACCAAACACAATAAATTTCTAAAGAAAGGTTAGTGACAATCAGGTCAACTGCAAATAACCCCTGTAAAGATCTTGGGAAGTTTAATAAAATTGTATTTTCATCTATTTCAGATTGGGTTTGCTAAACCTAGGATTAAGGGTGAAGAAAATGCCTGCATGTACAAGTTAAAACAATTTTATTCCACATCAGATTAATAGTAGTGAAAGCTCTCTGACAGTGTTTTGGAAGGATTTGTAGCTCTTGTTACAAATAATGGTTTTGAAGGTTCTGCACCGAAAGGACTTATGTAGACACTAATCCTTAATTGTTTGTAGCATGTAAAAATGTACATGAATGCCAAGAAAATTAGAAAACCAGGGAGGGTGTGCAGGGATACAGAAATAACTTCTTCACAATTCCTCTAACTAAACACATTGGTGCCTTAAACCAAGGCATAGCAATGAACCAATATGGTACACCAATGTTCTCTGGGTGTTGGCCTAGGACTCTGGTGACCAGGGATAGAATCCCCATCAGCCACAGAAACCCACTGGGTGATCTTGGGCAGGTCACACTCTCAACCTCAAAGGAAGGCAATGGCACTCCCCCCAAAAAAATGTTGGCAATAAAACCCTGTGACAGGTTTGCCTTAGGGTTACCATAACTTGAAGGCACACAAAACAACAACAACAACAATGATTCTGTCCTAGTGCTTTGAATATGTATTAAAGTCTTGTGGTAATGAAAAGCAGGCTTTACACAGAGCTGCATAATAACCCAAAGTGTAAGCCTCCATCACAATAGTGAGTGCAACAGTTGGCAGGGATATGTTTGCAACAATAATTGTCAATATTCTTTTCAACGAGGTTGCAAAAGATGTTAATTTGACAGGCCCAGTATGGGGTGTACCTGAAGGCAGTGTGGAACTGAACAGGAAATCCTTTGCTGAATGACTGAGAGCCTTTAATGCACTTGCTCACAACAATAGCTGAAATCCTTTCAAAGCTCTGTATGCATTTTCCAGTTGACAAAAATGGCAGCCCCCCATCAAGTTCTCCCATCTGAGAGCCTGGAGTCAATTCACCTCCCATGGCTTTCATATTAAAGGTTCCCACTTAAATTTCAGCATCAAAAATGAAAAGTCAACAACGGTTCTAGTTAGCACTTGCTACCAGCTCAAACTAGGCAGTCCTTTAACCTTCAAGGCATTTGAAAATGTTTATTTCTCCTACAAATCTAAAGCATCTCTGCATCAGTCAGAAGATGAAAACTTGACAGACAGCTGCCATGAGAAAGTTGGTATACTTTCAAAACTAAGTGTAAAATTCAGCAGAAGAGTATTTTAGTTAAAATAGGAGCTGGAGTTTAGTGAACATAGGGGCTGGAGATTGATGCCCCCATATAATTTCTTTTTAAAAAGTTTGGTGGATGAGTTTTGAGCAGACAAAAGAACTAGTTGATTGTTTGCCATGTGAGTCACCTGACATTAATTTTACTCCCAACAGATGATCGGCCTTGGATAGACATTTCAAGGGGCTGGTGTATCCATGTGTACCCTTGTTTACTTCGAGTATATCTGTGTCTGAAATGACTGGGCCTCCCCTCTTGTAAAAGATCTTTTTTTTTTTTTTTTTTGAAAGGAGGGCAGCAATACACAAGACACCAGATCCTGTCTGATCTTGGAAGCTAAGTAGGGTCAGTCATGGTTAGTACTTGGATGGGAGACTGCCAATGAATACCAGATGTGCTAGGTTATACTTCAGAGGAAGAAAGTGGCAAAACCTCCTCTGAGTATTCCTTGCCTAAGAAAGCCCTGTGAAACTCATGGGGTTGCCACAAATCAACAATGATTTGAAGGCACAGACCCTTTTCACACGGCATTTGCCATGCAAAAGGGCGCCTGGAGCATCGTGCGATTATGAGGAGCGATCTGCATGATGCACTCACAATTGCACGATGCTCCTGGGCCTGGCAGGCGCTGCTTGCACACTTTTTCATTTTCAGCTTTCAGCCGAAAATGGTGCACAATCACACATTGCTCCAGGGCCCCATGCGCACTTGCCATGCGTGTGGAGCCTCCGGAGCTACAGCGGTCACACTTCCTGCCC
The DNA here is from genome assembly GCA_948472985.1 of Iguana delicatissima. Lineage (NCBI taxonomy): Eukaryota > Metazoa > Chordata > Lepidosauria > Squamata > Iguanidae > Iguana > Iguana delicatissima. The sequence goes on along the minus strand of CAOKZL010000265.1, from coordinate 573,515 downwards.
CAATGCAGCCTGTGCTGCGGAAGGAAGAGGCGGGGCTCTCAAGCTGCCTGCTCGGGAGCAGGCAGCTCGTGTGGAGCTGAAGCAGATGCGAGAGCCTCGTGTGGATGCGAGAGCCTCTCTCTGGAGGCTGCTCACGCAATCCCTGCACCCCAGCGCCAAAAAAGGTAAGCTGCAGAAAGGGCCATACACAATACCCAAATGGCCAGTGTTGCAGTGGAGCCAGGAGTCACAAGGGACACAGTAGTAAGACTATCTGATTAGCAGAGATGGTGATGTGATCTGCCATTCTGTTGAGGCTCACCAGGTCCAAGTGAATTTGACTACAAGTCTTCACAATAACTGTCACAAGGCGAGTGACAGAGTTCTCCCAGCAGTAACATACTGTTGTAAGCAATCCCCTGTCACAATGTGCAGTCCTGAATGGTAATCAAGACTCATAAACTTTGCAAAAGACCTGCTTCCAGATGGATGCAGAGATGGTTGGGGTTTTCTGGTATGAAGTGCCACAGCTCCCTGCAATTCAAGGCTACGAGGCTGCTGAGATGAGCACCTACACTTGAAAATTTATCGTTTCACACTGCAAAAAAGACTATCTTGTTTTCATGTGGACATGAAACATCTATCTGAACTTCACACTCAATTTAACACACTGCTTTTAAAGTGTTAAAAGCACATTTGTGCAAGATGTTTGACTCCATCGTTTGGAGTAAAATGTTTTCTTTAACAACTATCCAGGCACTTCCTCAGTTCTACTTCACTCCACTGGGATGTTAGCAGCAATTAATAGTTAATGATTATTAATATGGCTGCATAATAACATCTTCCCTGGAGAGAAAAATGTTTTTGCCAACTTAATGGCAACTGTGGGGGAAAGCTATAGCAAAACCTACTTATCACAGTGTGCAGCAGCTGCGTATGCTTCAGGAAAAACAAATATCTTCATATGTGCATGGGGCAAACATTAGAAAGTTGGCAAGTGGTAATCTTTCATATTTTAGCATGCCTACTGGCAAGTCTCAGTTAAGTCTGTAGTTGCCCTTCCCTTCCCACAAAATCCCCACAAAATCTGAACAGGGACAAATGTCCACGCGCATGGCAAAAGCTTTCACTTTTGTCCAACTTTTAGCATACTATCATCATACACCAAGAAAATATGCAAAATATGCTTATTAACAGTTGTGAGTTTGAATTTTTGCTCACCTGGTAGATGTGTGAATTCATACCATCTGCAGTCTAAAGAGGTTTATGGTGTTCCACTCCTTACTCATTCCAGTCACATCAGCCATTTCTGTACTAGAGTTTTATAGTGCTATGATTCCACTTTCAACATCCTATGGAATCCTGGGGTTTGCAGTCAAGGGAGGGGCCCACCTGGCCCCTCCCGAAACTGCAAACCCCAGGATTCCATAGGATGTTGAAAGTGGAATCATAGCGCTATAAATCTCTAGTGCATCTCTGAAAAATATTGAGAGACAGGCTGGGTGGTCTTTGTACCAAAACTAATTATAGAAGCTATAAATAGAAAGCTTTTCAAGGGTATCAATGAAGCAGGGTGCAGCTGGAAGACTTAGTTCCTTGAGGCATCATAGAGGATGTTCTTCTTGAATATTTTCAAGCTGTGGTTGATTGAACCTGATATGGAAGGCTGACTTTAGCTATATAAGAATCCTTGCTACTGCACATTAAACAAAATCTCCCTCCTTTCCTCCTGTTTATACTGCAAGAGACGGAGGGCATTTCCACACTATAGTGTTATAGTGCATTTATTCCACTTTCAACATCCTATGGAATCCTGGAGTTTGCAGTTTAGGGAGGGGCATTTAGAATTCTCCGCCAGAGAGTTCTTGGGCCTCAGTAAACTACAAACTCCAGAATTCCACAGGATGTTGAAAGTGGAATAATAGCACTAAAACAGTGTAGGGTAAAAATGCCCTAATACAGCTGTTACTACAGTTTAGGCCTATTTGGCAATAGCACCCGATATCACTTTGATATCATAATTCAGCCTCCTCCATGTGTTTGTGAGGCCCCCGGACAAGCACAAAACTAGGCTCAGCACTTAACTGCTGAAATATTCTCAAACAATGCAGGCAAGCCAGAAATAGCCAGATTGCAGCTTCAGGGACCTCCCCGGCAAACACCACATTATGTATGCGCACTACCTACAAAAGGCTCCCTGCCCCGAGCAGGCAACTTGACAAAGGCTGAACCATCCACTGTCAAGCATTGCGCATTTACATACTGGCTACACCGTTGTTAATTCGACTCTGATTCCATCATGCTAAATTGTGACCGTTTGGAGACATTGTCTCACACCCAAAACTCATTGGCATAGCCAATGAGTAAGGCATAGCCTGCAGTCACACTTCTCCCTATAAAAACCCCTGATTCCGAGACCTTCCTCGGATCACTCCTGAGTTCCAGACCTCCTTGCTGCCGCTTTGCTTGGCGAGCTTCCCCTCAGCTCCACATGCTGAGCCACACCAAACCCCAGCATTGCTCTCTATCCTCTTCCAGGCTTCAGGAACAGGTTTCGTATCACTCGAATCAACTATCGCCCTGAAAATCCCGCTATCTTACTCACACCTGTATTTTCCTTAGTTATCTGTGCGCGTGTGTTGCTTACGTTGCGTGCCTGTATTTAATAAAAATCATTCATTACTTTCAAACCGGTCTGCTTCTTCACTTGGCCTGACCCCGTAAACACTGGGTTACAAGATCCTGCTAAGTTACCCTGCCTCCCATAACGCTAAAGCAGTGCTCAGAGCTAATTTTCCCCACGTATAGTTGAGCACATTTTGGTGTCTCTCACAGGACCCCCAGTAAACAGGGTAACACAGCTACTTCTCCAAAAACAGATATTTGGTAAGTATTTGCTTTCACATATCAACACTAACTGACCATTGTAAAGCTCTGGAAGACCTTTCAGATCACCTTGCCCACCACTCTGAAAAATTAGTGCAAGCTACAGGATTTGACCTATTGTGTTCAACCTCACCCCTACAACTGTATGACTACATGTAGGGTTTTAATAGCACTCAATACTGCATCCGAATAAGTGGTTTATATCCATGGAAGTTCAGCTAGCCTTGAAAGTGGTGTCTTTCTTTCTCTCCCCACCCCCTGTCCTTTTTATGCTACAAAAGACTAACATGGTTTCTTCTTTTAAAACTTGCGTTTTCTCATTATTGTATATGCTTTTTAGTGAATCAAGCATTTGCATGTGTTAGAACCCTCTACTCTTATGTGTCCCCCACCTGTGCAAAAACTCCCCCATTGGACACTTGGATAAGAGAGGCTTTCCCATTACAAGGAGAAGGAGAGAAACTCTGTAGTGACAGTGCAGATAATGAGAAGATGAACAAAAGGGAAAGCACTGCTCCTTTTCCACTGTCCTCCTTCTGATGTTAGTATGGAAGTATAGCCCATGTGAATGACTATGTGAAATGGTGTGTGTAGAAGGAGGTGTTTTGCTTTTTGCTTTTCATTCATGCTGTAACAAGGAAAAAACCAAAACTTTGGTTATAACCATGGTGTTATTAGGAGGTCTCGTATTCTAGAAGTTTCTTCTGGTTGCAATAATGGCAGAAAAGAGTGTGGGAATGCTTTACAAGAAAAGTTATGTGGAAAGATGAAGTGTGAATGAGGACACATGTATAAGAATGTAGCATCATAGAACTGGAGGGGAGCTTGTAAACCATGTAGTCCAATTCCTGTTTGATCCAAGAAACCTAGAGCTAGAGCATCCCTTACACATTTTTGCCCAATTTCTGCTTTGGAGACTCCAGGAAGGGAGAGCTGACTGGTTTGCTACTCAATGTAATTTCCAGATGTCAGGGAATGTGATTTCACTTTTGTTTCTAAATTCATTCAAGAATGGAAAATTTATACAAAGGTATACAAGGAACTTAAGATATATGATGACCAGCAAGTCTTCTGAACTTCTCTTTTCCTGAAATATCAGCATTTGCTGTACTGTAAAGCAAGACTGTAGTACTTCTGAGCATATGATAAAGCCCTGATGACTTAGGGCCTTTCCAGCCTACCCAGTTATAATTTCAATATCCTGTGCAGTTCTGGGGTTTGTAGTTTGCTGAGACTAAATTCTCTGGCTGAGAATTTTAAATGCCCCTCTCTACACTACAAACTCCAGGATTCCACAGGATATTGAAAGTGGAATAATAGTGCTATCACAGTGTAGTGAGGAAAGGCCCTTATTTTATTCAATTTTATTCTTATTTTTTAAAAAAAGGATTTTATAGAACAAATAGAACTGGGCTAGAAAGATGTTATTTGGATCAATCGCTCTTCATTCCTTTTATTTGCCTGGGCTTGGCAGAGAGTACAGTGTTTAGGTCAGATTCTTTAATCTAAGTAAGTTTTATTTTCAGAAAGGGCACATAACAGCAAGCCATGGCAGCTTGTATAAAATCCTAACCATCTGCTGAAACTCTTTTTTTTTAAACCCTACATTAGATTAAAAAGAAACTGCATTAGAAAAATATACATAATCTTTGTTCCCACTTCAGATTTCCTTTCAAGAACTTTTCTTTTTTTAAAATATTCAATTTTAACTACTATTTATTCCTATCATATAATGAATTAATTTTGATATGACATATTAATTGTCATAGCATCCTGCCTCAGCCCCCAAACATTCTTCTTTGCAGTATTTCTAATTTGTTGAATATACTAACATAAACCCATCCAGCTGGTGGATGCAACAAATAATCTGGCTGCTTTCCAGTCTCGTATTGTTTATACTGACATAAAAATCAATCTTCTCCATTCAATTGCTATATTTACTCTGGTAAATATCTTTTATCAAGAAGCTGAGCTGCTGTGGTTTGAAAAATAATTACTGAATAAGAAGTGATCTTGGAGTGCAGTATTTGCACATGTTAATCTCCCCTTCTTGAAAAAACAAATCAAGCAATTAACTCATTGCTACAAGGAATTAAAAGTGCTGAAGCTTTTGTCATTTCTTGGTTCTGATCAATGCCATTGTCATAGCAAAAGTCTTGAGTAGCCTGCACCAGGTAAGAAAGGGGAGATGTCTACTGCAGGTCCCCATTTGCCTCATCTTCCTGTGGTCCAAAATGCTTCCATGATATCAAATACCCTTATTTTCCCTGGCTGTGTCCACTTAAGCAGCTCTTTTATCCCTTTTGACTTTATGGGTCTTTCCGCCCTACCCTGTTTTAGTGCTATTATTCCACTTTCAACATCCAATGGATTCCGGGAGTTTGCAGTTTAGGGAAGGGCATTTAGAATTCTCAGCCAGAGAGCTCTTTGGCCTCAGTAAACTACAAACCCCAGAATCCCACAGGATGTTGAAAGTGGAAGGATAGCACTAAAACAGGGTAGGGCAGAAAAGCCCTATGTCTCCAGTGGGCTTCCAACTCCAGATTATCCAATAGCCATGAATTTGCTGGGACCATCTGGTAGATTTCAACAGAATTCCAGGTTTCACCTCTTTTTAGGAGAATTCTGAATGAATTGGCCAAAAAGCAAAGCACCTTGAGATTTATTGAAAGATAATGTTGCTTAGGGTAGTTTGAGATTCAGTGAAAAGCAAAGGTGTCAACTTAGAGGATGTCTGATATGGAATGACTGCAAATGGAAAGAAGAAAGGAAGGGCTAAACAGAAAGTAAGGCCCTTTCCGTAACTCACTTTTTCTTGGAGCTGGGGTGCAGGGATCGTGCGAGCAGCCTCTAGTGAGAGGCTCTCGCATCCCGGTTGCTTCAGCTCCGCAGCTGCTGCTTGCTTGTGTGAGAGCCCCGCCTCTTCCTTCCGCAGTGCAGCCTGGGACTTTCCCAGGCTGTGCCGGGGCGGAAAGCGTGAGCGCCGTGGTTCTGGAACTCTGCAAGCACGGCAAGTGCATGTGGGGCCCCGGAGCAATTCACGATCGTGCACCATTTTCGGCTCACAGTCGAAAATAAAAAAAGTGCGCGGTTAGCGCATGCCAGCCCCTGGAGCGTTGCGTGATTGTGAGTGTGTTGTGTGGACTGCTCCTCACATTCATGTGAGGCTCGAGGGGCCCTTTCACATGGCAAATGCCATGCGAAAAGGGCCTAAGTCCTGCTGAATACAGAAGGATTTAGTTATACATAAGATTGAACTGGAGGGTTGCAATCTTGGGCTTTATAAAGAAGGAAACTTTTAAATAAAAAGAAGGAGGCAGATAAGACGATGAAGATCTATAGTGAACTTGTATTAAAAGAAAGAGAGTTGGAGAAGAATTTTAAAGATGGAAAATTGATTGAGGAAATAAAAATGATTCGGAACCAGTTAAGAAGAATGCATCTACAAGAAATTGAAAAGAGGTTAAAGGACAGTAAATTGAATTATTTTGAAAATGCCAATAAACCTGGTAAATGGTTGGCATACAAGTTAAGGAAAAATAGAGAAAAAAAACAAATATTTCAATTGAAATCAGCAGGGAAAATTTACACAAATCAAGACGCTATTAAAGAGATATTTTACAAATATTATACAGATTTATATAAAGAGAACAAAAAAGGAAAAGAGGAAAGGTCAACCTTGCATCTATATTTAGAGCAGCATATTAAAACAAGTTTAACACAAGATCAAGAGCAAATGTTAAATCAATCAATTACAAAAGATGAAATCTCTGTTGCTATTAAGAACTTAAAAAACGGAAAAGCGCCAGGTCCGGAGGGGTATACCGCGAAATATTTCAAAATTTTTGAACCCGAGTTACTTCAACCATTGCATGAGACATTTAATCAAATATTAAAAGAGGGAGTACCCCAAACATGGACTGAAGCGAACATTACATTAATCCCAAAGGAGGGAAGAGACTTAACATCACCTAGCAATTATAGACCCATCTCATTATTAAACAATGATTATAAAATATTTGCTAGTATACTAGCAGCTAGACTGAAGGAAGTTATGCAAAGCATAATACATGAAGATCAAAACGGTTTTATGCGACGAAGGTTTTTAGAAATAATGAAAACTGTGTTAAATATAATAGAATATTTTGAAAGACATAATGAGAAAGAACTAGCTATGATCTTCTTAGATGCTAAAAAAGCGTTTGACAAGGTGAGATGGAAATTTATGATAACAGTTCTGGAAAAAATGCAATTTGGTACTAACTTTGTGAAATGGATACAAGAAATATACTGCCATCAAACAGCAAGAGTGATAGTTAATGGGGAAAGAACAAGAGAAATAAAAATAGAAAAAGGAACTGACAGGGGTCCCCCTCTCACCGCTTTTGTTCATACTCGTGTTGGAAATACTTAACAATGGGATCAGAGTGGATCCAGATATAAAAGGTACTAAAATTAAAGATCAAACATATAAACTTCAGGCATATGCCGATGATTTGGTGATATTCCTACAAGACCCATTAGAAGGCATAGACAAGTTACTTAAGATCATTGATAAATTTTGGGGGAAAAATTCAGGATTTAAAATTAATAAAGAAAAAACAGGAATTATAACAAAAAATATGCATAAGAGGAAAGAAGAACAATTAATTAAAAAGTCCGAATTTCAGATACAAAAGAAAATTAAATATCTCGGCATATGGATTACTAAACAGAACACAGAATTGTTTAACAATAACTACAAAAAAGTTTGGACAGAGATAAAAAAGGATCTACAGAATTGGAGTAAGTTGCATTTATCATTACTAGGAAGAATAGCAATGGTAAAGATGAATGTTTTACCCAAAATGAACTTCCTATTTCAAAATATACCTATAATTCAGAATGACAAACCGTTTAAATTGTGGCAGAAGGAGATTGCAAATTACATATGGCAAGGTAAAAAGTTGAGAATTGCGTGGAAGTATCTGATAATCGGAAAGAAAGAGGCAGGTGCAGCCTTCCTGACCTTAAATTACATTATCACGCAGCATGCTTAAATTGGATTACAGAATGATTAAATTAAAAAATGTAAGAACATTAACATTAGAAGGGGCAGACAACAGGATGGGCTGGCACGCCTACCTCTGGTATGGTAAAGCTAACATTGATAAAGAATTTACAGACCATTTTATAAGAAGATCATTATTGAGGGTTTGGAAGCAGATAAAGAAGAAACTATACAATAAATCCCAATATGGATATCACCGCAGGAAGCTTTTCAGCGAAGATGGGTAGGGACACAAACGGAATGGTTAACATATAAAGATCTGCTGGAAAACATATCGGAATCTTAACCCCCCAGATAAAACCTAGGGAAAAATTAGAAAAGATGGGTACATGTTGGCTTGGTTTCCATATAGACAGTTATATGAAAGGTTTAAAATAGATGTCAGATGGAAGGATTTGACATAAGACAGATGAAAAACGAATTTGAAAAAAACGTATTTGATCAATCGGATCATATTACTGCTAAATTATATGGTTATTTGTTAGGGCATAAGTTGGAGGATCAAACAGTTAAAGATACCATGATATCTTGGGCAAAGATGACCAATCAGGTGATCGAACTCGATCAATGGGAGACAGCATGGAAATTAACACAAAAATTTACGGTAGCCCAAGACCTTAAGGAAAACTATATAAAGATGTTTTACAAGTGGTATTTGAACCACGAAAATCCAAAAAATGTATCATACATCACAGAATCAATGTTGGAGATGTCAGGAGAAAGCAGGGTCATTTATGCATATGTGGTGGAAATGTGCAAAAATCAGTAGCTTTTGGAAAGAGGTGAATAAACACTTGATGGAAATATTTAAAACACAAATTTCTCTAAAACCGGAAATATATCTATTAAATATGGTTCAAATGATAGATATGAAAATTTTTAAGAAATATTGGAGGATTCTTTTATACCTCGTCACAGCTGCTAGAATTCTTATAGCTAAAGAATGGAAAAATAAGACCGCCATCCATAGAATACTGGATGGTTAAAATAATAGAAATGAAAGAAAATGACCGGCTCACTATAAAAGTTAAAAAGCAATCCAACGATGTTTTGCGAGAATGAAATGGTAACAAAGTACCTAAGAGAAAATGGGGTTTGGCAAAAATTGAGTATATATAATATTTAATAGAAACGGTGGTAAAATACGGAGAAATGCAAAAAAAAGGAAAAAAATTGGAATGAAGGGAAGAAAAGAGGAAAAAAAGGCGGAGACCTTTATTTTATTGGACAGTAAGGGTACGAGTTCAGATTTACGGGAGTTTCTTTCCTTTTTTGGGGGGGGGGGTTTGGGATATTGTAATTATTATTATTATATTTTTTGTGTATTTGTTTTTTCTTTTCTTTTTTTTTTTGTTTCCCCTCAAGTTTTAGAATATCAAAAAAAAAAAAGGGGAGAGAATTCAGATAAAAGTATGGAAAATATATACATACAACTAAATGTAATGAAACTGGTGTTTAAAAATGAAGTATTTGAAGTATAGAAAGCAAGCTATTGTTTATCATGATTTATATTTATTATTTATTATTTATTATGACTTATATCTCAATAAAGATAATGGTAAAAAAATAAAAATAAAGAAGGAAACTTTATGAGGAAGCTAGGATCTGAATCAGACATCTGATGTGCATTGGACAGGTAGGGTGGATGTGAACACAGAGTTTATGCAGTGATTATGGATCTGAGAAAAGCTATCATTTTGAGTCTGGTAAGGGCATTTTGAGTTTGTAGTAATGTATTACATAAATTTATATATATTGTTAATCATATATACACATACACACACAGCTATGCTTACATTTTGATTTTTTTTCAAACTTTCCTAAATTCAGTACATAAACACAAGATTTCTCTGCTTAAATGCTTAAAATGATACCGTTGGTGTGCTCTTCTTCATTAAATGCTTATGTTATATCCTTGACCATGACTTCATGTTGTCTTTGACCATGACCTCATGTCTGTGACCATAACCTCTTTTGATCATAACCTCATTTGCTTGGCCTTACACCTTACAAATTCACATATATGTTCCTGCTTTTGTTTGTGAAATGTTAGAGTGGGTGCAACTCACCTGGATGGAGTGGGATGGTAGGCATGAGGTGTAAATTAAGGTGTCAGAGCAAGGTTGAGCCAAGAAGAAATTAAAAGTTCTGAAAAACAGCAATTAAGCAGTTCCTTTAATGCAAGAGTGGGAAAAGTGCACTCCTGCACACAGTCTCCAGGGCTGTTTTTGTGGGCCCCAGGGCTCATTTTTTTTCTTTCCTTTTTTCCATGCAGAGTGCCCACAAATGCATTTCAGAGAATGTGGACGGCATTTCCACAATGTTTTGAGGCCCACTGGATCATCCAAGGGTCAAAAAATAATGTTTGCAATTTTTTTAAAAAAAAAATGTTCTAAAATGCTCCAAAATGTCTGCTAGGCTATGTGGCAGGCTTTTCTAGAACATTTTGCATGTACCCTTGGCCAATTTAGGTCCAAGAGAGGCCCTTATTTTTTTAAGTCCAAAAATGACAAGAATGTCCCTATTCCCCCTGGAGCAACTTCTTTTTGTGTGGGTGCAGGTACAGCCTTCCAAGGTCTCCCAGGGTCCTAATGTGTCCCCCAAGCGTCCCAAAGTTGCCCACCCTTGCACTAATGATATTTCTGCTGGCTAGGGGTATGGAAAGTATACTTTTGAAAACACTTTTTGCTATTAAACCATAACAGCAGATAGTCCATGAAAGTAGAAAGGAAGGCATTCTAAACCTTGTCCAGACTGTTTTCATCACTTAAGCCAATTCCTAACCATAAAGCAATTTATTTTAGTCCTCTGGCAGTGCAGAGTTAACTGTCTGCTTGTCAGCATCACTTATATAAACTATTCTGGCCACCCTCCATCTCTATTGCCAATCAAAAGAGCAGAAGGTTTTTCTCCCTTAAATTTCTACATCTCATTTTTCTTCAACCTTTTTAATTTTCAGTTTTCTGAACTCACCTTTTTACCTTTTCTGACTTTTTGTATCTCTGGTCTGAAGAGTCCCCAGTGTCTAAATGGAAAAGAATGATTTTATAACCAAGAAAAATCATAAAGTGACTGTTTAATTCCTTTATAAATATGCTTTCCATGACACTCATCTATTTTTAATAGGGTTTTTTCTACACAGTTTCTATTCAAAGGTCCATCAGTTATGGGCAATCAGTTGTCCTCTAAAGTGGGTTTGGAAAACATTGAACTCCTGAACCCTGAATGAAGTTCCTAAGAAATGGAGGTAGACATGGATCTTAATGGTTCTGTTGAAAGGAAATACAAAGAAGTACAGCCTTTTTTTTTCTGGTCACCACATGACAACTTACCATCTTCTGTTGAACTATTGAAGTAATTTGAACTCATCCTGTTGTCACCTTTAAGAAATAACAATATTTGGTCTCTAGGGCTTCATTGTCACAAATAGGTGGTACTTCAGCAATATTGTGTACCCACTCAGGAATATAAGTGTGACATATAAGTGATGGATTTAAACTCAGGGTACACTTCATTCAACTGTTTATGTGAACTCTATATTCTACAGTTGGGATTCCCAATTGCCAAATGTGGACAGGGCAGAAGGTCCTTTCCTCCAGACCTTCCCATATGATGCATGAGCCAGCTATGTCTCAATGCCATGCTATTGCTAACAGTAAATTGGTGCCTGGCCATCCATCCTGGGGATATCAGATTGGCAACAGTTGCCCTCAAGCCTCAAGCATTAAGGGCAGATGTGTCCAGAAATAGAATCATAAAATCATAGAAATGTAGAGTTGGTAGAGACCATATGGGCCATCCAGTCCAATCCCCTGCCATGCAGGAACACCCTCAAAGCACTCCCAACAGATGGCCATTCCAGCCTCTGCTTAAAAACCTCCAAAGAAGGAGATTCCACCGCACTCCGAGGCAGCATATTCCACTGCCGGATAGCCCTGACCATCAGGAAGTTCTTCCTGAGGTTCAGGTGGAATCTCCTTTCCTGCAGCTTGAATCCATTGCTCCTTGTCCTTGTCTCTGGAGCAGCGGTAAACAAGCCCTCTCCCTCCTCTATATGGCATCCCTTCAGATATTTAAACATGGCTATCATGTCCTCTCTTAACCTTCTCTTCTGCAGACTAAACATACCCAGCTCTCTAAGTCTGTCCTCATAGGGCATGACTCCCAGGCCCCTCACCATTTTGGTTGTCCTTCTCTGGACTTGCTCCAGCTTGACCATGCCCTTCTTGAATTGGGGTGCCTAGAACTGGACACAATATTTAAGATAAGGTCTAACCAAAGCAAAGTAGAGTGGTACCAGTACCTCCCTTGATTTAGACACCATACTCCTACTGATGCAGCCAAGAATTGCATTGGCTTTCCTGGCTGCCGCATTACACTGCTGACTCATGTTCAGCTTGTGATCTGTTAAGACTCCTAGATCCCTTTCGCATGTACTGCTATCCAGCCACGTGTCCCCCATCCTATATTTCTGTATTCCATTTTTTCTACCCAAGTGTAGGATCTTACACTTCTCTCTGTTGAATTTCATTTTGTTAGCCGTGGCCCAGCTCTCCAATCTATCCACGTCATTTTGAATTTTGATCCTCTGGCATATTAGCAACCCCCCCAATTTGGTGTCATCTGCAAATTTGATGAGCATGCCCTCTATTCCTTCATCCAAGTCATTGATAAAGATATTGAACCGCACTGGGCCGAGGACAGAACCCTGTGGCACCCCACTAGTCACTTCTCTCCAGGATGAAAAGCAGCCATTCGTGATCACCATTTGGGTTCTGTCGGTTACCCAATTACAAATCCAACTAACAGTAGCCCTGTCCAGCCTGCATTTTACTAGCTTCTTTGCAAGGATGTCATGGGGAACTTTGTCAAAGGCCTTACTGAAATCGAGATATGCTACATCCACAGCATTCCCTTTGTCTATCAAGCTAGTCATTCTATTATAAAAAGAGATAAGAGTAGTCTGGCATGACTTATTTTTGAGAAATCCATGTTGACTTCTCGTGATTACCGCCTTGCTTTCTAAGTGATTAGCAACTGACTGCTTAATGATCTGCTCCAGGATCTTTCCGGGTACTGATGTCAGGCTGACTGGGCGATAAGTATTTGGGTCCTCTTTTTTCCCTTCTTGAAGATGGGGACAACATTTGCCCTCTTCCAGTCTGCTGGAACTTCTCCTGTCCTCCAGGATTTCTCAAAGATTATAGCAAGCGGATCTGAAATGACCTCTGCCAGTTCTTTTAATATCCTAGGGTGCAGTTCATCTGGCCCTGGAGACTTGAATTCATCCAGTGTGGCCAGGTATTCCTGTACCACCCCTCTACCTATTACGTGCCTCATTTCCCCGGCTTCCTCACCTGCTCCCCAACCGCCAAGTTGAGTGCTTGTATCCTTCTGAGGCAAAGAAGGTGTTAAGTAGTTCTGCCTTTTTTCTTCCCCCTATTAGTAACTTGCCATCTTCTCTGCATAGCGACCCTATCGTCTCCTTCTTTTTCCTTTTGCAGCGGACATATTTTAAAAAGCTCTTTTTATTGTTTTTAATGTCTCTGGCCAGCCTAAGTTCGTTCTGTGCTTTAGCCTTTCTGACCTCCTCCCTACATCTCCTGGCTACCTGCTTAAATTCTTCTTTGGTGGTTTCCCCTTCTTCCATTTCCTGTACATGTTTCTCTTAACACTTAGCTCAGCTGAGAGTTCTTTAGTCAACCATTTTGGTTTCTTCAGATGCCTTCCATTTTTCCTCCTTATGGTCACAGTTTTAGACTGTGCCTGCAGTATCTGCCTTTAAGGAACTCCCATGCCTCCTGAACTCCTTTCCCTTTCACTGTTCTTGACCATAGAATTCCAGCCAGCATCTCCTTAAGTTTACAGAAGTCTGCTTTTTTTAAAATCTAAGATGAGTGTCTGGCTACAATAATCTTTTCCTTCCCACTGAATGCCAAATTCCAATAGGGCATGGTCACTCCCCCCTAAAGATCCAAATGAACTAAAGGGTGTTCCAATACTTGAGCACAGAAGATACCAGTTCAGAAGCCACCCTTTACCCAAAGCTGCCCTATAGGCATTCATCTGGTAAGTTGTCAGTTCACCTTTTCCATACTACCATGACTAGCCAATCTTTCAAAAGTCCCAACATCTGACAATGCAGGATAGATGAAACATTGCTAGGCACTTTCCCTAATAGTTTTGGTAACTAAATCAAAAATTCCTGCCCAACCCTCTAAGCCTGCACTGATCTACAGATGGGAGTGTGGGGCCAACTGAAAAGCCAATAGGGCTGATGCCAGGATATATCCCCTTCTGGAGAGTGCAACACAGCACTGGCCCTAGCTGCAGCCTCTTCAGCAACCCAATAGAGCTGTGGAGTTAAAGTGAAGTCAAGTTCTCCAAGTGTTAAGGAGGAGAAAGAGAAAGGCTATTTCTGTACTAGATTGTTATAACATTATTATTCCACTTTCAACATCCTATGGAACCCTGGGGTTTAGGCCCCTCCCTAAATTGCAAACCCCAGGATTCTATAGGATATTGAAAGTGGAATAATAGTGCTTTAACAGTCTAGTGCGGAAATGGCCAAAGAAATAAAAGTGAGACAAGGTAGTGAGACAAGATAAATTACTTCCCTATAAAAAGACCAAGGTGCTTTATCAGATGACCTTTAACACCCCTCTCAAGTCTGTGGCCCAAATCCTGATGGTTAGTGGCTGCTGGAGCAGACCCATTGAGTCAATTGTTGAATCATGAGTCACCACACAGATAAATTTAACTGATATAATGGGTCTACTTAGTCAAGACTGACAACAAGATATTGGCCAAGGACAGCCAAATCCCACATTTTTTCCATCCCCTGGCTTAGTTAATCTCAGTTTGTAGATTCACATACGTATACCTGAAAAGATGTTGATCATACATTGCACGATATACAATACTGGTCCAGTTACGTTCACTGATGATTTGCTCTTTGGAAAAAAGTTGATGATACTGAGTTGTTCTTGATTTTTTCCCCACATTTCTGCAAATTGGTCTTAGGAATTGCTGTGCAAAGGCAGCAGCTCATAGGATCCAACTACAGTTGGCCCTCCACATTCACGAGACTTGGGGGCATAGGACTTCCACAAAAGCGGAAAAATGACAAATATCAAAATGTGGGCATGTGTCTGCACATACATGTATGTCTGTGGGAAGTGGGCCAAGGCATTGTGGGGATAACAAGCACCCAGGATTCAAAGCAGGTCAGGAAAAGGAGAGGAAAAAGAGGTGAGTAAGCATGGTGGCCCTATGCTTCCTTACTCTTGCCCATCTCCTTCCTTAGGTATGGGGGTATTCAGGAAAGGGTTTTGTGGTGCTGAGAAATGAGGGCACAAGCCATCTTTAGCTGGCCAGGCAGTGGTTGATGGAGGAGGAAGAGGACCAGAGGCAGATTTTTAAAGGGTTGTGTGGCCTGGTTAGAGCTGCCGGGAGGGAAAAAACTCCTTGAAGTATGGGTTGAAATCCTCACAAATAATCAAATCCATGAAAACTAAACCTGCAGATGTGGAGAGCTGACCTCTGGGAATCATCATTACCACCATTTTTAGGGCTCATGTATACTCCCCAGTTGGATCTAACTTTTTTAAAAAAAATCCCACTGAACTGAGAATTAGGGAAAAACTGCAAATATGAGATTCTAGTGTCCATTGTCTAAAAGCCAGAAATATCAATAATTAAAAACACACACAAAGCTGACGTTGTAAAGTACACAGGATTTGAACTGGAGCCAATATTATTTAATATCTTCATTAATGCACAGCGCAGAGGAATAAGCAGGATTTTAATGAAACTTTGGGGAATTTGAAATTGGAGGCCTTTTGCAAACTCCAGTAAGATAGGGAGGTAATAAATAGGACTGAAAGAAGTTAGCTACAGAGCAGGAATATTAAAAAGCTAGGGCTTGTTCAAGAACAGACATACCTGTTCAGTATTACAGTTTCAGTAGAAACTGCATAGACAGCTGTAGTGGAAGCGCTGGATTGAAGAGGACTGAGTCTATACTCTTAATGCATAGAGAAAAAAAACCATGCAGGAGAAGTGGGGGAGAAGAACCACTCCTATAATGGCAATTTTGGCATAAACAGCTACTCATTTATCTTCCAAAAACAAAGACATGAATGCTTCTAATGGGGCCGCCCAGATGTATAATGTTGCCTGGCAAAACTATATAAAGTTGCATGGAAACTGTTTAGATGGCTATGTGAAAGCCCATAGGAGGCCTCTAAACATTTGCATTCTAGAAAAGATATTTGATTGAGGGGGTTTGCAGTCTTTTCCCACTACTTTGCTCAGAATTAAAAGCATAATATATGAGAACACCCCTCCTTTTTCATACCACCCAACCTGATATGGGTACCAACTTCACTAAAGGTAGATAAAGCTATTGTAATGTGTGGCCTAAATCATTCAATGCTAGTCTGCTTAATTTTTCCTTTTTTTAAAAAAATAAATAAAAAGATACTACAGTAATAATTCACTCCCAGTTTAAGGTCGCCAGGTCTGAAACACCTCAGTTCATGAGGCACAAAGCCTGAGATATAAGAAGATACTGACCAACATTTCAGAGATGAATATTGGAAGATATGTGGCCAACCACCATCATAGGATGGTTGAGATGGCAAAAATTATTAATGAGGAGGAACACATAAGGCAGGAGAGGCTGCAGCAGTTTGCTTATGCCTGAGCCTACTAGGAAGGGTATTACTTTTCCCCACACTGAGTTAATTGAATGCAAACTACTTTCGCACTTTGAATTTAATTTGCAGCAATTGAAGTAAGCTGGAAGCAAAGAGGCAAAGTGGGAAGGGGAGAGAGAAACTTGTACATTTTAAAAGCAGCTGGAAAAATGGGATGACACAGGATTAATCAGGACTGTCCTGTGAAATTGGGATATTTGGAGGCTGTGTATGATATGTTTATATTTATTACCCAATAGACCTGCTGTCTCTCTTCCCCAGGAATGACACCTCTAATAAATTAGCTGAAATTGATTGTGGCCCTCAGGCTCAAAGAGGCTCCCCTCTGCGACTGACCTATAAGTTGTTGGGGGAAGCTCCACCAGTAGCAGGTGTTGGAACGGAACCACAGAGCTGAAAAGGCAAGGCAGTCCATTTTCCCCCCACAACTGCTGATACTGTTTGAATGAAGGCCCATGTAATATCTTGAGGGCTTTGAAGACAGTCTGGAAACACCCTTCCAGTCTAGACACACTTCTTTTTCAGTGTTTGCATCACATGGTTCTGCTGATTTGTCTCAGAAGCTTGTGACATCACCTGACCATACCACCTAATATCACTAAGAAAACTCTTTGTTCAGGCACAAATTCAGCATCTTCTTTTAAGTTAGGCAATAAATTGTGGAATGCATGAATGTTAACAAAGAACATTTTTTAAAAAATGTTCTGTCTGTCTGGAGCCAGAGTACCATTTCCTGGCATTTACATCTGTTATTTCAGTTGCAAAAACAACTGAGAGCCAGCTCACATACTAAATCTGACATCTGGTGCCAGTAAGCCAGGATCTAAGGAGTGAGACACAGAAGAAGTTGGGATCTTTCACTGTCTCTCTCCCCTTATCCCCACGTTCCCTGCTCCCCGTTCCTTATTCTTTACTCTGTTATTTTTAGTTGGGGCTAATCCAGAGGTATTGAGACATTCCAGGTCTTTTTACCTTGATTTTATGTGCACATTCATGGTTTTGCATCTGGACCTTTTCTTGAAACATTCTTTACTCACCCTTCCTTTGTGTGCTTCTTCCTCCCCCTCTCACTGATCATGTATCACATGTAGAGTTAGGAAACATTTTGGAAACTGACTTTCACCAATTTCCACTCAGCCCTTTTTAATTATTATTCAGGAGGCAAGTTATTGTCAAAGTATTAAAGTGTTTTAGCAATATTAAATGAATTAAATGTCAGGATCATTTTCTGTTATTGCTAGCAGTCATCTTTCCCTCACTTGATCTTTGTTAAGTCTGGGTCCTGGGTCAATTGCTGTTTCTTGATGGTAACCATCTTAGCTAGTTTGAGGGTAACACAAGCAAACAGCCACGGAAAGGTGTATTTCATTTTGGGAAATACTGGGTTAATTCAAACTGCACTGTGGAGTGGGAATGAAAAATCCTAGGTAATGCTGGAGTTTCCTGGAAATACTTCGAGATGGGCAAAACATCATGTAGAGCTCCAAAATTAAACTGGTTTGTACAGGAACAAAAACTGGAACCTGCAGAAACTTTTTTTTTTTTTTTTTTTGCTTGCTTCCCAGTCTCAGCCAAACTATCAGGATGGAATTCTGTGAGCTTTAGTTATATGAATATGGAAACGTACAGAAGTCCGTGAGATTGCCTTATTAACTGAGAGAAGGGAAGAAAGGGCAAAGAAAAGAAACAACTCTTTGCCACAACCCTTCTCTTCATAGCCATTTTGTTTCCCAGTCTTTGGAAACTAACAGCATTCTCATAGTCTATGCATTTTCTTCTTTGACCTTCACCATCCACTCTGGTTCTCTCCTAATTATAACTCTTGCTCCACCGCTTGCAGCCATTATCCTTCCCTACCTCCCTCTCTTCCTTCCTGCCTCCCACACACACTCTCTCTCAGATGGTGTTCATCCCATTCTGCTTCCTACAGACAGCAGAACCAGGGGCAGCCTCAGAGGTAGATGGGTGAGCAGGGTAGTCACCCAGGGTGCCAGCTGAGAGGGATGCCAAGCTGAGTGGAAGGCCACATGAAGCTGAGACAAAAATATCAAGCTGAATTTAGTGACTTTTTAAGTAAAAGAAGGTGGCCAAATCAACCCCAGGCCATTTCCGCATGAGGCTGTTATAGTGCTATGACTCCACTTTCAACATCCTATGGAATCCTGGGGTTTGCAGTTTCGGGGAGGGCCGGCTGGCCCCTCCTGAAACTGCAAACCCTAGGATTCCATAGGATGTTGAAAATGAAATCATAGCACTATAACAGTCTCGTGCAGAAATGGCCCCAATGTCTGTAACCCGCACCCCCGCTTGGTTCTACAGATTGTTGGTACCAAAATGAAGTTCCACCAATTAGCTTTAAAGGATGTTTCTTTTTGACTTTCCAGTTTGATCGCCCATGTGCAAGGTCAAAAACAGTGTGACACAGCCTTGTCCAGATGATTTATAGAAATGGTCTTGCGACAGACTCTTGAAGCACTGCATTTGTCACTTCTCTCCAGGATGAAAAGGAGTCACTGGTGAGCATCCTTTGTGTTTGGTATGTCAACCAGGTACAAATCCACCTAGCAGAAGCATTGTCTTGGCTACATTTTTATCAGCTTATCTGAAAAAAAACATAATGGTGGACCTTGTCAAAAGCCTAACAGAAATTGAGATATATGACATTCACAGTATTTCCCTGATCCAAGCTTGTAATTCCATGAAAAGAGAAAAGAGAGAGTGAGAAGATCCTGGCTCAGTAATAATCATAGCATTCTTCTTTTAAATACTCACAAGCCTGTGGTTTAATGATGTATTCCAGAACCCTTTGCTGGTATCAGTGTCAGGTCTGACAAACCTTTCAAGTCTGAGCTTATTCTGATTTTCAGCCTCCCTGACCTTCTCCCTACATATATTGGCTAGTCATTTGCACTTTTTCTTGGTGCTTTGCCCCTTCCATTTCTTATTACGTGTTCCTCTTAAATCACCAGTAGCTTATTCACTGTTTTTGTCCTGTCCATTTATGCATTCACATATCCCCGTCTCAGTTTTCCCTGCATCATTTACACTGTTATCCCCAGCATTGTTCTGTAATTTGCTCTGTTGCTTTTCATTTTCTTTTCTGAGCTCCAAACAGCTTTTTAGAAGACTTGCTCACAAATTCTACAAATAAAGACACACACGCACATATACAGAGACAGGTAGAGTGAGGTAGTGAATGGACTGAAAACAATGAGGAAAGAATTAAAACACAGAAAGTTTGGATGGTGAGAAACTGAGTGCCTCTGCAAAACAGTGATAATCTAGGCATTTTTGCATTGGGGAGCTGACTGATGCATGCAGTAGGAATCTTAAAACAGGAGATAGTTGAATCTGTTGATGAACTGTTGTTCAGAACTGGGAAGGGGAGAGCTGGACAGATGGCCAATGGTGGATAACTCCTTAAGTCTGAGTACTCCCCTCAAGGATTATTAGCTTTGAAGCCTTTGCAAATAAAAAATTTTAACCCATAAAAAGAAATCCAGTTGCAAGGAAGTCATTTGGAAGGGTGAGGAAACAGCAGCAATGGTTTAAAGGTACACACAACCCAGGTGTATCTTCAGTCTTTTCCCCTCCAGAAATGGCTTCTTTAGTTTAAAATGGGTCAACATGGTTACATTCCATGGTCCTGCATCTTAATGTCTAACACTGTCCCAAGCAGAGCTGGGTTATCGATCCTTCAATTGGTGCAATTTTTCCATGAACCTCACAAGTTTGTGGCTCAGTGATGAAGGAAAAAGGTACAGCTTGATTCATCTTCTTCTGCAGTCACTTTCCTAATTCCCCCAGTGTTTCTGTTATCAGCAACATTTTGTGTGTTACTTGAGTTGATTGAATAAAAATTCCTGGGTTCAAACTGTTACCTTCTTTGAAGCTGCAGTACTAAAAATAGGTTCATGTGTGAAGATTTTTGTGTTGTTGTTTTTGTTACTACAATAGGTCCCCTATATTTATGGGGGATATGTTCCTGGACTTGCTGTGGATGGTGAAAGATGTGGATAATAGACTTAAAAAAAAAAAGATGGATGAACAATAAAAGTATTGAGAAAGGTATGCAGCTTGGAGAGGAGGCTCTGAAACTTGACAGAACATGACAAAACTTTAGAATATAAGACACAGAAGGCTTTGTAGCCATTATTTGCAGACCAAAGCCAGTGCACAGTGGAGAAAAAGATGAAATTAAAAATTAATGTGCGTTCCAAAAACAGATGGGAAGAAAATGTTTTCACATATGCAGAAGATCAATAGTAGGCAAAGGCTAGCATCTCAGTGCCATGCTGTTAGGCTAGTATTGACCTTCTCACAAGACATCGGAAGGAAGACCAGCATCAGAAGGAGAATCGTCACAAGACAATTCTAGATTACAGTGCCAGGATGATGTTGATAGTTGATCTTGATATCAGGAGGAGATGATATTGATGCTATCATTGATGAAAACCCTTTGGAAGAACAATAGAGTCAGAAGGGTTTTTTTAGGAATGGGATGAATCCAGAATTTTCTGAATTTAAATCCAGATCCAAATCCCTGGAAGGTTCTGGGAATCCATGAAACTCGAATCTTTCGAATCCTTTTCTAAAAAAGGATTTAAAAACAAGGGAAAGAAAGTACCTCTACAGAAAAGCATTTCTAAAGCAGAATTTGACATCTTTGTTTAATGAAAAACAAATTAAATAATCATTTTCACTTTCAGGAAAACTTTCAGGATCCCAGGTTGGATTGCGCTGGTAGTGGGAGGGAAAAGAGTGGGGAGCATGGGATTATGCTCCTCACAAGCTTCTTCCACCTGCCCAGGGCAGGATCGCACCAGCAGCAGGCAGGCAAAGAGCAGGGAGTGCGAGATCACACTCCCTGCCACCTCCTCCTGCCTGCTGTTGGCACAATCCATCCTGGCGTGGGTGAGAGGAGGTGTGTATTCAAAAGATTCGATTCGCTTATTTTGGCGCAGTGATTCAGATCCGCAAATCTTGAATCCTTGCCGAGGATTCAAGGATTTGAGATTTGGTTGGCCCACCTCTATTTTTTTAAAAAAAAAAAATTATCAAAGTTTTGCTGCAGGGGTTGTAGTCCAGTGATCATACAGGTGACCTTAATGCTGTGTTCTATCCAAGAATTGTATTCCACAGTTTTGCCCTTTCATGTCTGTGCAATCTTCCCATAAGTCCATGTGGCTGGTTCTGCTTCTGTTTCTTCTTCTTCTTCTTCTGAAGATATCTTAAAATTCCTCGTTGGATAACACTTCTTCATGGCCATCAGTAAGTTCCTCCACTTCCTCATCTAGTAGGTAAGCAAATCCTTATTCACTAAGTCACCTTGTTGTGTGAATGATTCTCTTAACTTTTCCATCAATCTCTGGGAGGACCTGAAAGTCACCCACAAACTCACTCCACAAGTTTTTCCAGCAACCATTTACAGTTTCTGGTTTTAGTTCGTCCATTGCAGCTTTGATGAAGATTACTGCGTCAGCAATAGCAAAGGATTTTCAGCATCCCTGCTGTTACCCATACTTTCTTTTCGTGCTGCCAAAACATGGGCAAATAAAGTTTGCATTTGTTTTTAAGAGCAGATGAGGTCTTTGATTTGTATACTATGTCTGGCTTTATCATATGCCCTATGTAGTTGCCACACAAGACAAAAGTTAATCTTTCCTTCCATGCTCTTGTCACCTTGGCGGTTTTGTGAGTGTAGGTTCTAGTGGGCCTTTTTTCTTTTCTTTTCTTTTCTTTTCTTTTCTTTTCTTTTCTTTTCTTTTCTTTTCTTTTCAGAACAGCCCAGTTTCACTGCAAATGAACACCTGCTTTGGATGCTAGCCTTTCTCCTCTGTCAACTTCTTGAACTGATCTGGAAATGTGGCAGTAGCTGCTTCATTGGCAGAGGAAGCATCTCCACTCAATTTTATGTTTTTAAGTCCAAACCTGTTCCACATCTGAACAACCATCCCTTATTTGCAATAAAGGGTTTGGGAGCACTCATTTGAGGGTATGCCCTGATGAAGTCTTTGTATAGACTCAACACTTCTTGTGCAACACAATGACATTATTGGGTATTCATTTTCTGTTCATGTCTTCCAGCCATAAATTTGATGCTTTCTCCATTTTTATTAAGCACCTATCATGCACTATGGAGGTAACTTTTGCAGTTTGAGGTCCAACAGCCTGCTAAGAGACTTGGTAGCATTATGGTACATGTATACCGTGAGGACATGGGAGCCAGTATGGACAAAATGAGAGAGCATGAGAGGATAAGCGAACAGGGCACCGTTTGCTGGAATTTTCCATTTCTTTCCATTTTCCATGTAATACTATATATGTTTCTCTTTATTACTTCTATTACTATTTAACTACTATTAATTTTGAAGTATGTATTTTCAGGCCACATTTCATTTCAGGTCAGTGAAACTTGGTATACCAGTCACATGGTTATGGGGCACCTACTATATTTAATTTCTATGCCACTTTATCTTGCCAAAGGTGATTGGCCAGTTCACCAAAGGTGAGGGGGTTCTTTTTAGAGGATTTGGAGGCAGAAGGAGACACCAGTTGTAGTTGAAAAAGTCTCGGATTTATTCAACAGCAAGCAGTTTAAACAGCATAAGCATTTAAGCAGCATTAGCATACAGTTACAGACGTAACCCACTTAAACCTATCATGCCTAGATAACATAAAGATGGATATTCTCACCCAAGCAAGTTCCTTCAATCATCCACTGGCAGGAGCCCATTCAGAAAGCGGTGAAGGAGATCCGCTCTGGTAGCCAATATACATAGCACTGCAGCTGTCAGATCAAGCTGAGCTTCCCCAACTGAAAGCACAGTCCAGGGTGTATTTATACCCCCTGGCCCAGGAGACTTCACCATTTTCCATAGTCTTCAGGAGTCCTCACACATCTGAGACAAGCTGACTTCTTTCCCCACATCCACTGTCTGGTGCTACTTGATCTCAAGCAAAGAGGAGGTGCCACCTGGCAAGTTTCAACTTTGTTTTGTCTACATTTTAAGCCAGCAAGGGTGCAGAGTCCTTGACCTTGAGAGAATAAGGCAAAAAATCCAAAATCAAGCCAAAAGACAATGTGATTAATTACCCAGAATTCTTAGCGGACATCCCTACACCTACTCGAGATTACAATAGTCTTCTGGTTATTTCCAATACACACTTCTCATGGAATAGCTCATATATGTGCTTGGTGTGTGTGTCGGTGTGTGTGGATGCTATTTGGGCATTGTTCCAAGGTGCCAACAATCTTAATTTAGTCTTGGCCCCAAATATGTTTTGGAGACATATAATAAGAGAGACCTGTCTGTTATGCCTTCCCCCAGGAATCATACATGAATAGATCAACTTTAAGACCTTTCCCACCTGTTGCACATGTCCCCATTAGCTTCTTCAGTCTGGGGAAAGTTATGTAGGTATCACAGAACCAGATGTTTGTGTGGCACTTCCTTAACTTTCCCCAGGCCAAAGAGGCGATGGCTGAGAACAAGTCAGAAAACAGAGGTAAGCAAGAAAGAGGAACCATTATTCTCCACACAGTTCAGTTGAAGGTGGAATTGCAGTGCACTTGAAGAAGGCGCAGTGATCCATATATATATATATATGTATGTGTGTGTGTGTGTGTGTATATATATGGGGATATATATAGGGATACACACACACACACACACACACACACACATTGCTTGTCTCCAGTGCCCCATGTTCTGTAGTCTTCTAGATAATTTTGTGCAATGTGGGTTCATGACATGAAAGGAGTACTGTCCTAGAGGCTTCTAATTTTTTTATCAATTACATAGGGTCATACTGCTGAAATAACTAAGACTGATTCAATTGATTCAGTCTAAATAAATAAATAGTTTCTACAGCAAGGAGAAAACTACTGATTCTGTGTTACAGGAGAGTGAAAAGTCATAAGTCATAAGAGACTTCTGAAAAAAGAGAGATTATTTATCTAGTTATGGAGAATTAAGTTTGCCTGATAAAAGGGAAAAGGCAAAAGGCTTTGAATAAATGCACATAGGACCTTTGGTTAATCTGCTGAGATCAGGCTGAGCTTTTCTCTAGCATCCATCTTTCTGACAGGGACACAAGCTGTCGGCTAACAGCCACCGAGAACAGATGAAAATCCCCTTGGCTGCTCCACAGCATGTGAAACATGCTGCAAAAAAGAAGTGAGGTTGTGAACTGATCAGGTTTGCAGTATATTATGCAACTGACAACTCAGAGAAGCATTAACACTGTGGACTCAGCCCATCAAGTGCAACTGCTGTGCATGCCCTGTTCATTCCAATGAGGGCTTGAATGGCATGGTGATTTGTACATTGCTAATAGTTCACTTAGCAAGAGCTGAAACCTGTTAAACCTTGACATACTTAGAGCACCTGGGAACTAGGTCTGTTCCCTGTTCTATTTTACCTCATGCCTTAATTTTCAGTTTTTATTGAAGTCCTCCTAAAATCTATTTAAAGTGGGAGGAATTGCTAAATTCACAATTTCAGCAGTAAGGCTGTGTGCACTGCCATAGCTTTGAGACCCTTCCATTCTTTTGCAGCACCCCTTTCTTTTGAGTTACCAACACAAATGTGCATTTATAGTTAAAAAAAAAAGTACATGGCACAGTTTTGATGTGATAACATGCATGACTGCATTGGGATTTCTTTGCTTCACTCTTCAGTCCTTGTGCATATGTGCTTGTGTGTACAGAGACCTAGGCTGCTTCCAGGCAGAGGGCTCTTAATACTCAAGTCAAAAGGCAATGTGTGGGCATTTTTCCGTAGTGGATTTTCTTTTGTTTCTTTTGTCAAAGACAAAAGAAACAATGGAGAAAGATGGGAGGGAGCTATTAAGATAGGACCATCTACACAACTTGCTGTCCTATAAACCTCCATGAAGGAGAATGAGATCACATAGTAAATACTTCATCTGCAATCACTCCTAAATTAGACTAACCTTTTGCAGGAGTTGCGGAACAAAGGCATCCCCTCCGTTCAGGGTCTTCTGGATATTTCCCAGCCATTCAAAAAACAAAACCTCTTTAACTCTTTACCTATCTTTACTTTTAACCAAATCCACAACCTGTCTCCATTCTCACTCAAACTGTTGAGTATTAAACTAGACACCTTCTCCATTTCCATCATCTCAATAGATTTAATAAACCAAGAGGGGTTTACTGTTATACGGTTAAATTGAAGAAAGACACTGTATTTTTAACTAGATGGAAATTTTGATGCAAAAATAGAAAAAAGATCCTGGCCATTTCACCAGAAGTCTTTTCAGCAAAAGAATGCTATCAGCAGGCATGGTCAGCCTCCTGTATTGTACAGATTGTAGAGATGTGTATATATTGTAGTGTATATATTGGAACTTGAAGATTAAAAGCCTCCAGGTATTTTGGATGACAACTCTGTTACTAACCAGCGGGTAGAGTGGGGTCAGAGTTGATACTGTAAGTTACACTCTGCTGCTGCTCATGCTTGTTGCTGTTTTAATACTCTGTTGGATGTTTAATGCTTGCCTCTGGGACACCTTTTGCTCAGAGCGCAGCGGTTACTAGGAGGATTTTGTGCTAGATGCTGTAAATCAATCTCCCGACAGTTTCATATTGACCAATTTGAAGTGGAACTTCTGACTCATAACACCACACTGAAATTCTAGAAATTTTTTAGAAAAGATACATCATTACAGTATGAATAAACAAAAGCCCTTTCCTCACGTGGTTATTAAGGCAGGCCAATGCATCCTGCCACAGAGGTCTTCTGCATGTTGGAGCGGACTAGGTTCGGTTTATTTACCTTCGTTCCACACATAATTCTGACTAAATGTACACCCATGTGGTGGTAAAGCGCACTATTTGAAAAGTAGAAGAAATCGGTTTTCCAATTTTCCAGATTGATCTAATTTGTACTTTCACAGTGGTACAGACACATACATTTGCACCAGTGTGAATGGGTGGTCAGGGGAGGGCTCATGGGAAGGGCCAGTGGGTAGTATGGACTTACGCATGTAAGCACATACACACGTATGCACGTATGCAATGATGTACTAAACCATGCCCAAAAAAAAAAAAAAAGTCCAATTACAGCTGACGGGGCAGGGTGAGGGGAGTAGCAGGAGTCGCCATGGCAGAGGCAGTGTGGATTCATGAACTCACACTCTTCTGAATCAAAATGGAACATACACAGTAGCTGTGCGGAAGGAAATGAGGGAAAGTCCACCTTGTTTCGAGCCCAGAAAATCCAGTAAGAAACGGCAGGAACTGATTCACCAGCCTCATGCAGAAAGGGCCAAAGACAGCTGTTTCACTGTTCACTAACATAACATGTGAGCGAAGACACCACATGCTCTGTTTCCACACTCTGCCAGACACTAATGTGAACAATATGAGTAATATCCATATTAACCAAATCTTAATGTATTATAAAATTGCACAAAATGGCACAGCTTCTTGTTGGATATAGACCTCTGGCATGGCTTAAAAGAAAGCCAGAAGTAAACATCAGCCTTGAAATCTGAGAACAGCTAGTTAACTAGTATGAAAGTGTGGTTGCCCCATGCAAACTGACAGGTCTGATCATTTTTCATTAACCAAAGCATCTCTGCAAACAAGAAGGTAACGGCGAATATGGAAATGACTGCCTGGAATGACTGTAGTGCAACTGGCTCTCGACAAATTAACATGCAGATGAACAAACAGCACTGAAGGGTTTAGATAAGGTGTCAAAATCCGCATTGCTAGCAAAACAAATTCCTTTCAACATGGTTCATCCAAAGCAACAGGGCAAATGCTGGTTGCCAGCTAGATTTGATGTCAGCTTCACTATTTGAGGCACCCAATTAGGCACAACAGCTTGGAAAAAAGTACACACACAGTCAGAAAGAGAACGTGTATAGGGAAATATCAGGGTAGTAAAATATATGTTTTCTAAAATCTATTTCATTTAGCAAACATAATCCATTTGCAGAGTTCATAAGAAGATCGATTTCATCAGCCTTCTTCCATCAGACAGAGATGTACTTTCTGGATGGCTTTCTGGATGCTGGAAATAAAGTAATAAAACATCTTATTTTCTGTATTGTGACAGCAGTTTGCAGTTCATGATGGCTAACACTGTTGACAAATGGAACTGAAACAGTTGATAACATCCAAAAGCTAAAACTAAAGAAAAAGCCCATTCAGAAAGGGATAGGAATTCAGAAATAATCACCTAGAGAATTAGATCATTTTTTTTCTCAAGTTGGTCCTGGAAATAATAGCTTGAGGCTTTGAGCCATTTGGACATCCTGATAAATTGACAACCCCACCACCAGATGTGTCCAGTTCTTCAACTGTTTTCAAGACTGGTCTGGATCTAACACATGACTGACCATTTAAGTGTTCCAACCCACCTTCATGTGAGTGATTGGTTACAAATAAAACTGATCCACATCAAAAAGCAAAGAAATTCAGCTTATGGGTCCTACGGCTGTTTTTTCAGCAGTAATGCTCCACCAGATTCAATAAGCCTTTAGTGGGTGTGGCACTTGTACCAAGAGGACAGCTTCCAGAGTACTGCATAGTATTACAAACACTGAATATGCAGCTGGTATGGAAAGCATTACTTTGTTCTTGTTAAGCTCCACTATTCATTCTGGCAGAAAATTCCCACAGTCAAGAAGATGAGCGAAGTATCTGCTTTCTTATGAGAATAATTGACCTAGCTGAGAAAACTGTGTAAAAGGGCTTTTACTTTAGTTCTTTAGACTTGTCTGTTTTCCAGGTTCTTAGAAGTTGGGAAAGAGATATATTGTGCCTGCTCATGAAGCTTTCTTTAGCTGTCTCCACTACATAAGGCTGCTGCTTATTGCCCCTTCTTGGCCTCACTCTAGGTAGGAAGCATCTGCCAGCTTGAATACATTGTTGTTTTGGCCTGCTGGGCAGCCAGGAAGACCTCTGAGCATTGCTGGAAAATGCTATTCTACTATGTGCCATGAAGGATGTTGGCTATCTATCAGCCATTTAACCATCCTCTTCTACAAAATACCAGCTACACCCATTAATTGTCAATAAAATCTTTTTGTACCTGTGACTAATGCCAATTTTGGTACTGAATGAATCCTTTAGGAAGGCTTAGAACAGCTCCAGTCCAAATCTTGGTCCATCCTAGTAAGGGAATGAGCTACTATTCTTTGAGCCAGGCATTCAGGGAAAATGCTCCTTCATCCACATATAGCATAAAACAATTGTAAAAACCCAGAAAAACACGATGTGCTCCATCCAATGTCAGATGAGCAGACCTCTACTCATTTAATGAGACTTCTCCTTGCTCTTTTCACAGTGCACCTTTCCAATATATGCCCCTAATTTGGTCTGGAAAAGTCTGTAGCTTGCTTTTTTTTTTTTTAATGCAGGCCAAATGTTACACTGAACCCATATTTTGAAGCAATGCTCCTAGCTTTCTTTTGTGATTGGTCATTTGGAAGTAAACACAAGCATGAGGTTCTGATAATACATAATGTGAGAGGAAACATATGCTAAATAGCAAAGAATGTGCATTTTCTCAACTTCTGGTCCAAACATTTCTTCCCTTTCCCCCCCAACCAATCTGTTCTTTACCGTTATTTCTTCTGTCCTGTTTAGACTGCACATATACTGGCATAGTTCCATGTATCTAGGAGATTTTAGGTGTTTTAGGAAAGGTGTATGAGGAAGGATTCACTGGACACTATTTTTGAGTTGCACAGATTATAACACAGTCAGTCTACTCTTGTACCCAAATTTTATAGTATCCTATGTGCCCTCAATCCAATATAATATATGTTATGATTGTGTTTAAACAACAATTGGCAAATAGTATAAAAAACTTTCCATTTCAAAATGGCATTGTGCATCCAGTCCCAGAAAGCTGCTGCTGACAGTGTGCTGTGAGTATTCTCTTAGCCACCTTCTTTCAATTTTGTGCCCTCCAGCTCTCATCATCTCCAACTACTTGAAGGTTATCAAGTGAAGGGGGGCTTTTGTAGATTCTTCAGACTTAAGCTGGTAAACAGGAAACAGGCTGTAAGGGGACAGCCACAGTTCTTAATCATAAGCACACTGAGGCAACATTTCCATAGAATCCAGAGTCATAAAGCACTCATTTATGGCTTTTTCTCCAAAACAGAAACCTCTATAGAACAACAAACTGTTTGCTATTGTGATTTCTCAGTCCCTGCTGGATTTCCGCACATCCTTTTGATGACAAAACTTTCCATGGCAGTCTCTGTTGAGCTACTAAGTTTATAGAAAGAAGTTTAATTTCTGGCATTCTCCTCTATTCATTGGAACAGTTTTGTTGACACATCTCTCATCATGTAAATCAGATGTTTTTCCAGATGAAGAAATTGGAAACATTTCCCAGTAATATATATAATTTTATTACAAACAGATCCTATTGGATTTAAAGATTTTCCTCTTGCTTTAGTATTCTAAAACCTAAAATGGCCCCAGGAGCCTTTTGAGATGCATGCAAGAGAGATATGTGTTGTTGAATGCCATTTCTAAAGCCAGGTTTGCTTTAGAAATTAAAGTATCAGCACTGTAACAAGTAACCAAAAGCTGGGTTGTAGGGAAATGCAGATACCCCTGGTTCTCTAAAGTTATATCTGGTAGTTATGGAGTCCTTTCACACTGGACTATTATAACAGTATGAATCCACTTTAACTGCCATGGTCCAATCCTGTGGTTCTCGGGAATTTTTGGCTTAGAGACAGGTATTTAAAATTCTCAGCCACAGAGTTCTAGTGATTCACTAAACTGCATATCCCAGGATTTTATAGCATGTTGCCATGACAGTTAAAAGTGGAATCATAGGGTTATAATTGTCTAGAACGAAATGGTCCTTGATTAGACTTTACAGGCATCTTCCAGTTATTCAACGTGTTACAGACCAGAGCACTGTCAAAACTGGAAATCATGGAAATGAGAAACCAAGTCATTAAGATGGCTGAGGGCCACGAGAAATGATTAGAACACATGGGATGGAACAAGAGGAGAAGGAAAGGATAGATGGGGTGGGTGGGCAGGATAAGGGAAAAAAGGGGGGTTCTGAATGAAGTCTGCTGTCAAGAGGCTAGACTCCTGTCATGTTATTGGGGAAAATAGATTTAGCATAGGCAGTAGATGAAAAGGATTAGAGATTGCACGTATTACGATGTTAATTGCTGTTCACTACAATGTATTCATTGCTAATTGCCATTTGCAAAAATGTATCAAACACCAATTGCTGTTTGTAGTTTGTATCCAGGTATGGATTCAAAGGACTTAAGGCACCTATGGAAATGACTTGGAAACAGTTGGTGCTTGGGGATTCTGGCACTAGGGGAGAGGATTAGAAAGGGGGGATGTGATACCAACAGGAAGGTGTTATGAGAATAATGGCTGGACAAGATAAGAGCACAGGAACTGGTCAGGTTTCTAAAATGAAAGTATGTAAGCAGTGGACGGGCCTGGGAAACTCAGGGGTTTGGTGGGGTGAGGGGACATTTATGACTTTCACTAATCAATATAATTTGCTCCTAAATTTGGATGTAAAAATATAAAACATGTTACCCTACAGTGTATGCCAGTCTTAGTAATATTTGATAGTTGCTATGTTGCTTGCCAGTTTTTAAATAAACACTGCTGGTAGAAGTCTGAATTTTTCTTTGGGAAAGCAAGTTTGCCAGCACATGATATATGCCTGCATGAAGCTCACAACAAATGATCCACTTTCTTTTCCATGAGGACATTTCTGACTGGCTGAGGTTCTGAAAGTGGCTGGATGGACTGAATAGAAGAGAGAAGTAGTTCTGGTTACTGTTGAAACAGCAGATCATCAAGAAGCAGACCATCAAAAGCAGGGGACATCTGTACTTCTTTCTTTCTATTAGTCACTTCCTGTTACCCCCTACTCCACCTCAAGCTAGTGAAAGGCAGGCAGAAAATGGAATTTCCATAATTGCACAGACTTGCACACATGGAATCCAGCTTCAGGTTTGGAGACTCTTCCTTCTGTCTTCCTCCTGAATTGATTTCATGAATGGATTATCATATTATGAACACCCTGAGTAGTTACTTCTGTTACATAAGTTCACAGCATTATCCCACTCTACTCTATACACTTTTAGCATAAATACAAAATATTCTTACCTTGAGGTGGTTTGTCTGCAAGCACAATGGACTGCTTTAGGGAATGAAGAGACCCTCCTGCATAGGCAGATCTCAGTGTGTGGCATTTTGGGTAGGCTAAATAACGCATTCCCAGAAGGAAGTGGCAATTGAGTGCCGCCACTGCAGGACTGAGTACCAAATCAGTATTTCACATATTCAAAGCATGCACATGTGATCCCTCCCGTCAGTTACACTTGGCATGCATTCATTATCTACGGATCAACACCTCTTTGCAAGGGGGTCCAAGAACATCCTGAGACTCTACTATTGACTTTATGTGAAAATTGGTAGTTTCAGATCTGTATCCAAGACTATATTGGATGATGATGATGATGATGATGATGATGATGATGATGATGATAATATTGTATAAAATTGTATTTGTTATCTGCCTGTCCCCAGGGCTTGGGGTGCAGTAGAGAATAGAGAAAGAAAAAAAGTCATAATTAAAATATGCAAAAACATAGATTGATTGATTGACACAAATATACTATGATTAAAATATATCATGAATAAAGTACAATTAAAAGTGCAATTAAAATGCAATTAAAAGCGCAATTAAAAACACAATTAAAAATAGACTGGGTAGGCCTACTAAAAACCTAGCTAAGAAAATGACTGTAGGAAGAAAATTAGCAGAGCAACTGTAATCATAGCTAAGAATAAAAGTTATTGGCAAGAAAATAACAGCATTTCTTCTGATCCTGCTTAATGAGAAGAGAATGTTTGACCTATTATGATTTGCCATTGGAAACTTACTTTTACAATACTTTTCTGTGGAAAAGGGGTAGTGAAATTAGGAGATATCAAATTAATTGCACACTAATTAAAAGCTGCATCAATGTGTATTTCTAATAACTTGAAAAAAGGTAGAACAGATATATGGAATATGTTTTATATGGTGAAGTTCATGTATTTGATTAGAGTCCAAGAAACTGAACAAGACAAGTATTGTATAGAAAAAGTGCTCATTATGTCATTTTTGAAGGACAAGATTGATGGTAAAATCAATCCATATCAATTTTTGAACATAGTAAAACTTATGTGGAATAGAGGCTAAAGCCAGTCTATTCACTTTTATATTAGTGTTGATTAAAATCACATTAGAAAAAGTAGAGAGAGAGAGAGAAATAATATTTTGTAACTGAGATTTAATTTCTGTAAAAAAAAAGAAGAAGATGCGTTTTAAATGTAGGAAATGGGTTCTAAGCCAGAGTACTGGAAGCCATGGCTGGCAGGGACTAAGTAACTTTTACAACTGTTGTGACAAAAATACATAGATCTGGAATCCTAATCCAGTGGTGTAGGTTTTCAGGAGTGTTACAATAACTGAAGCAAAATGATCAAAATGATTCTGAGATATATGGAGCATTGATGTCTTGCTTGAATGACGCATGAAATGTTTCTAGTGATTCACTACCTCCTGATGACTTAAGAAATGTGGTCAGGACATAGAAACATTAAACCTGTGGGAAATGCTCATTCCTGTTGATGTCATTTTCATCTCTGTTTGGAACACTTGAGCAAGAACTGCAAATGACAACAGGTTAATTAGAAAAAAATCATGTCTGCACAGTGTTTTCATATTTATGATGACCTCAAGCTGACAGGAAGGAAACTGCAGATACTGCCATCTGTCAAAAGTTTAGGTTTTGTTTCATTTCCTATAATTACATTTTTCCAATCAATTGGTATGCAAATATGTGGAGGCTGAAATCTTGTTTATAAATAGCAAACTTCAATCAAACAACCAGCGCACGATGGTACAAATGTAACACGCTCTGCTCTCTGACTCCTGCCAATTAATTTTGACAAAGCTTGGGAATATCTCCTAGGTCTCTAAAAGGTACAAATGTCAATATTATTGTAAGCCCATTTATTTTAAAGAGTACAGAAGCCAGCAATTGCTCCTACACCCAGGAACTCAAACTTACTCGTCAACATAAGCTGTGGTGCAGAGCTTGGAAACACTTCTTTTTTGGACTACAGCTCCATTGGCCATGCAGGCTGGGGCATTCTGGGAGTTCTCATTGGAAAAAAAAATACTTTTCCAATCTCTGGGTGATCCAAATCATGATTCTGGCTGAAACATTTGAAGCACAGGCAAAATAGGAAAGAAAAAAGAATATTCAAGCAAGAAGTTGGAAAGTTGGTTTGAAGAAGAATGACTACAAACATGTGCTGTAACCATTCATAACTGAGTAGTGTTAGGGTGATGGACAATGCTTCAAAGCAACATTGTGTCACTGTTTGATTATGGATAGCTTCAGCATGTCAAGATATTCATTCCTCTTAAAAGTAAATGGACTTGCTTTGCTTTTGCTGCTGCTGTTGCCTTTGACACCAATTTATGGCGGTCTTATCATGTTTTTTTTTTCTTTCGGAAAGATTTATTCAGATGAGGTTTTCAATTGCCTTCCTCTAGGGCTGAGAGAATTTGATTTGCCCAGGATCATCCAGTTTGTTTCCATGACTGAGTGGGGATTTAAATCTTGGAATACTAATCCAATAGTCAAACCAGTACACCATGCTGGCTCCTGTAGTTCTACCACAAGAAAACTTGTTTCAGATTGCTACTACAATGTAGCAAGGCAAGTCCTACTATTAGGCAAAGTGAATCAGTTGCCCCAGGCAGCAAAATCTGAGTGTGTCATGAAAGGATGACAAATTGTTGGAAATTTAATTCATTATGGTTGTATTTGTTTTCTCCTGGAAAGGGAAGAGAGTTGCTCCTGCCTACCTGTCAAAGTAACTTGATCATTCTGAAATGATATGTATCTTAACCCGAGAAGCAGTGTGGGGCATCATCTGCTGCTCTGCCTAAGGCAGCAAAATGTCTTAAGCTGGCCATCCTATGGAATACAACTCCATCAACAAGTGTACTTACACATTGGATCACATGGTTGAGTTATAAATTCTTAAAAACCATGGATCCATGAGCCAAATAAAACAAAACTTATGATAAAATGCAGACGAGTGCCAAGTGCTCAGCCAAGTTGAAGTAGGCAACTTTTTATAAAGCAGCTCTGACTATTGCCATAACTGACTACAAGAATGCTATGTCTGTAAAGGTCTAGAGTGTTTAAGAGCACAGGCAATCCAGCTTGCGTTCTCAAAAGATAAAGAAAAGAACAGACACAGGAAACAGCATTTAAATATCAGTCGCTCTCTACAAATGTTTATTTTACATGGGAGCAGAGCAATTCTGATAATAGCTGTAGAAAAAATTGAAGGTTAGATATGTGTAATTTTGGCTTCAATTCTGTGTCTATTTGCCAAGACAAAAGCTCTGTTCACCAGAATGAGCTATGCAAGTAAACATGCAAATGATCAGGCTGTTAGTCTGACTGTGTTATGTTTCTTTTCTGAGTGGGCCTGTGGGATGTTGCCAAACGTCTCCCAATTTATAGAATTTATATCATAGTTCAATTTGTAATCTTTAGAGTCTACTGTTGGTAATTGCATCCGACAACTGAATGCTCTGGTGGAAGCTATATAACAGACTTGGCTCCTGTTAAAACTTTCAGCATTTATTCACTTTTCTGATTCATGACAATTTTGCTTATAATTGGGCAGAAAAGGAAAACCTGATTTTCTCATTGGAGCTGTCCTAGAAATAAAGTCTGAAGGAATGATACATCATAATGGTATTGTCTAATCTTATTTTCATGTTGCATCCTGGATGAAAGAAAATTCAAAGACTGAAGTGCACACTTTTTGCCCTCTCTTGCTTCTTTTCCTCAGTACTAGTGAAACTGAGGATGCCTTTATACCACAGCAAAAACATGCAAGCCATTACTGTAAACCGTAGACAGACTGAAATAATACCACAGGAGATGAAGGAAATAGAGAGGCTTTGTAGAAATACACACAGTTAAGAAATGTACCAATAAAAAATGACAACCAGTGAAAATTTTCGATGAAAAATGATTTCATAAAACCAAATCTCATTAGTTGCTAGCTATTAAGTACATACTTAATTATAAACACAGCAAAATTGCAGATTGAGACAGTAGTAACACTGAAATAAGGTGAGGGTCCATTGAGATCAATGATAGTGTAATCATTTACTTTGATTTCATTCTGTATACTATCAACATCTACGATTTGTATTTTTTATTATTTATGCCAGTTATTATAAAGGTATAATTTCATACTTTTCAATGAATATTTGCACACACACACAAACACACAATATCTTATGATTTTTATAATAATTACTTAGTATTTTAATGTATATGTGTGCATAACCTTATCAAATCTTGGGGGAAATTTTCTGTGTGCATTGAGCTGCATTTCTGAACAGTACTAAAGTGGGTATTGATTTTTTTTTCAGTGTCTGCAGAAAGGTGATTCACATTATGTGTCAAAGAGTCAGACACTTTCCCTCTAGAATGGAGCCAACATCTGGGTCAAGATTGAATTGCTACAAGATAATGGAAGATTTCTTTTGAAAATCTTGTTAGCACTTAGTGGCTCTAATACTTAAGGGTTGTGTAAGTCAGTTTAGATATCCATCCTTTTTCCACTTGCCAAGTACTTCCGTGTGACAGATGCCTATAAATAATAAAAAGCTTGCTAGAATATCTATATCAAAATCAGGAAATACTAATCTCTGACGGTTCAGAAATTCTTTTGATCATATGACTATTTACACGTACATTCCAGACGGGCATGGAAAAAGCAATATAAATACTTCACAATGTCTTCCTTTGATCACCTATACTAAGCATAGTTTGTTTCTCTGTTTAATAGTGCTACTGTGAAATAGCTCTTTTCTTGTAGTTCCTTTAAACTACAAGAAGAAATGTTCTTCTTTAAATTGGTGTAGCCAGGAGAGCTAACTGGTGTAGCTAACTGGTGGTGGCTGAGTGTGAGCTGCAAAGTTCTCTTGTCCAATATAGCTTAAGCCTTGAACTGAATTGACAGTCTTAAGCAACTTGATATCTCTCATCCACAAAATAGTGATCCTGCTGCAAATTTATGATACTTAAATAATTATAATATAATACAGTCATATGACTAATAGATTTGAAAGATGCGTACAACATAATCAAGTACCTGGAAATATGGCTCTGTGAGCAAATGTTTTTTAAGTTACTGGGGAAAAGTCAAATATGGGGGAACATAATAGTGATATTACATACAGTTTAGGGGAAAGTAGGAAAAGAGAAGTTTTTTTCCTTTCTTATAATACTAGAATATGGGGTCATCAACTGAAGCTCGATGGTGGGAGATTCAGGACAGATACGAAGATATTTCTCAATGCAGTGAATTGTTAAACTGTGTCATAGACTGCCGCAAATGTAATAATGGACAATCACCTGGATGGTTTTACAAAGGAATTGGACAGTTTCATGGTATATGTGTGTGTGGGTGTGCT
Organism: Iguana delicatissima; assembly: GCA_948472985.1. NCBI lineage: Eukaryota > Metazoa > Chordata > Lepidosauria > Squamata > Iguanidae > Iguana > Iguana delicatissima. Next base: position 536,322 of record CAOKZL010000265.1, on the reverse strand, counting down.
ATCAGTGGCTATTAATTATGATAGTATGTATTCCCTCCAATATCAGAGGCAGTATGCTTCTACGTAGATTATTTATTGGGAAACACAACTAAGGGTATGTGAATGTGCAGTTTATACTCGTGTCCTGCTGGTGAGCTTATCATAAGTTAGGCTAACAACTGGCTGAATCAAATGGTGGACTAAATCAGCCTGCATAGATCTGATCCAGTATGGCTCTTCTTATGTTCTTACATACAAGATTGTTGTAACAATTATGAAAATGCACTTCTAACTTTCATAATACACAATACAAAATGAATGTGACAATTACACACATGTGACTTTCTCAATGTTTCATTCTGTATTAAATGGAACATGTGGGCCTCTAACTCTGAAGCTCAGCATGCAGAGAGGGTGTCTTTCAGTTCACACTCTTAATCCACATGGCAGGGAGGCTAAGTCTTCTGCTGAAAAGGAAGCCACCATTGGTACCAAAGGAAATGAGGCTAGAATAATAGTGATTTATTCAAAGCATCCCACTGGCTGGAGATTTAGTCCTATTTGGTCCATGTTTAGTATTCTATGATGTTTTTAGCATCATGGTTCCTATTTTGTATTTATAGAAATATATAGCCAGGTGTGAGTTGATTCCTTTTTTTTAAAGTGATCATTTCTACTATTAGAAATTCCAAGTCTCTTGACTGGCTTTGAAAAAATTCTGAAGTCAGGAATGAAGATCTGGCAGCCCTTGGGCCAAACATAGCTAGAAGGGCCACTGGATCTGACATCCTTACAATTAGGTTCAGTTCCCCTACACACATTATATAAATGAGACCTTTCTTGTAAGCCCTGTTGATACATAGGTGGGGAAGGAAGAAAGGGAAGAGAATGACAGAAAGAGAATGGATGGTCTAAAACCAACTCTGAGGGTTGCCAGGTCAGGAGATTTTAAGGCCAGAACCTTAGACTCAGGAACCCCTTGTGATGTAACAGTGGGCAGGACCCAATCTTGCTGCACGGGTGATGTTACAAGGGGAAGATACTGGTAATGTCATTATGCATGATATCTTAAACAGTAAGTGTAGTGGCACAGAGACCAAGTCTAACAAATGAAAATAATATGTACAAACACATACTTTCCAACTCAGTGTTCTCAGCTTTAGATCTCTCCTCTTTTCCAAGAGGCCTGGAGTAGACCAGGCCCTGTGATCTGGCAAAGCTACTTACCAATGTCAGTCCCCACCTTGATATGTAGCTCCTGATAGATATCCCTTGAAATAACCACCCAGTTTCTTAAGCCTATTTGCAGTTGGGGAGTTATCTGTGCAAAATTTGTACATGGTTATTTTGCCCAGAATCCCATATAAATTCAGTGAAAATCAACTGTGTGTGACTTTTTTGTGTGTGGAATGTCCCCAATTGCAGCATTTTGTATGCAGAAAATAATATTTCCATGCATAAATGTTATATCCTGCACAGTATTATGCACAAATTTTGTCCTCAACCTCAATGATTCTAGTCAGTTGAGGGTTCTTCTCATTTGGGTTTCTCAATATTCAAAAAACAAAAAAGCTTGTCTATCTTTTAAAAAAAATTTCAAATATTCTTTCCATTCCTATTTATGAAAGAAGCTTGAATTTTTCTGCATCCTTCTCAGGCCCCCTTAGGATTCTTTTGAATTTGTTTGAACATTGTTTCTTTGAGCTTATTTTATCATTCCTGACTGGCCAAGGGAGTTGTATGTGTATATGTGTGTAATTCTTATTGCACATTTCTCAGTCTCTGCATCATCCCCAGCTGCCTCTGGTTCTTATCTGAAAAGGTCTTGTTATTTCATGTTACTTCACATCTATTTATTTCAGTTTACAATATTTCTCTAGGGCCAAGGTTCTACCTGAAAATGGTGCTCTTCAGTGGCTTTTTTCTCATCTATAATATGTGGGTGGCTGGGTGTGTATTTAAACAGTATTATGAACAACAATAATAAGAAATAGCATTGAAAAACTATCCTAAACTACCCACGGCAATCCCTGAGGATTTTGTGAGTCTATATTTACATTTCATATACTGCAGTAGAAGCAGCAGAGTTAGAAAATGTTCCTCAAGAATTTCATCTGTTCTGCAGAAAGCCATATGGAAGCTGTTCTTTATTTCCAAATAATGAAATGGGAACCATGTATTATAAAACTATCATTTTTCCTTTCTCCTCTGGCCACTTTCAGTTTGTATGTCAGCTTTTTCAGCAAGGCAATAGACTACATTCACTTCATTTAATCACGTAGAGTAAGGCCATCTGTTGTCTTCATTTTCCCAGTTCTATTTGTGACCTGGCCAAAAAAAGAGATATAAGGTCATTGTGTGACAGTTTCTCTTTGCTCTGAGGAAAAAATAGGTGGTAAATATGATGCCTTCCTTTTACATATTGCCTGATCTGTCATACCTGAAAGAACATCTAAATTCTGCCCCTCAAAGTTCGAGAATGCTGACCACATATTTGTTAGTGTGCCCACCTGCCAGCTCCCTCCTCCAATACATGAGTGAGTGGGAAATTCACAATAATGTGAAAGTCTGACTTGATAGAGGTACTGATGATGTATATTTAAACCAGAGATTGGCAAATATGGAAGGCCAGGTGGCTATACTGGTCACCCAGGAGACTTTGGAAGTCCGCACCACCCACTGCTGGAAAAAAGTGAGGGGCTGCCCCCACCTCTCAAAAGAAGGAGGGGTTGCCCCCAACTGACCTCTAGGGGGCATAGGGGGCATTTCCATCAAGTTTTTTTGGTCTTCCTGGACCATTTTAGGCCCCAAGAATTCTTTATTTAACATCAGGAAATGAGCTGAAGTCACCTAAAAAAACTGTTTTTTTTTTTTGGTGAAAAAGTTCAAAAAATGTCTTTTGACCCCCAGGGAGGGGCAGATGGCCTCAAAATACAGTGAAAATGTCCTCTATATTCCCTGGAAGTTATGTTGGGTCATTTGGGGAGGGGGGCTTTTGATCCCTGAGGGCCAAAAAAAGATCCTGGGGGGCACATGCAGCCCAAGGGCCACAAATAACAATAACAACAACAGCAACAGCAGCAGCAACAACAACAACTTATTACCCACGTCTCTCTAAGACTCAAGGCTGTATACACAATATAGAACTAAAAATCATAATTAAAATACACTAAAATATAGAACGATTAATATGAACATATTATGATTAAAATATGTCATGATTAAAAGCACAGTTATAGTCCACCCTTGATTTAAGTGGTAGAGACCTCACAGTTTCTTCCGTTTAGGGTTCCTCCAGAATGACCAACAGTTCTAACATGTTGTGGCTTTCAGTTTTAGGATTTCATAGTTTGTAACAAATAAATCCAGTATGGTGGAGTGGTTTGAGCACTGGACTATGACTTTGGAGATCAACGTTTAACAATAGAAACCCACTAATCACACTCTCTCACCCTCAGAGGAAGGCAAAGGCAAACCTCTCTGGACAAATCTTGTCAAGTAAACTCTGTGATACAATTGCCTTAGGATCGAGCTATATTGGAAACAACTTGAAGGCACATAACAACAACAACAAAATATCAGGTGCTAAAGGAACTTGCAAAACCCTATGAACTCATTGAGTTACCATAAGTCAACAGGCAGCTTGAAGGCACATAGACAAACAACTGTTGTTTCCAAATCTGTACCCATCTGTGACTGAGAGGAAGGCCTTTTGGATGATCTCAGGGCTGGGGCAGGCTCATATAAGGAGGTATGGGCCTTTTCCACATGTTGACAATATCCTGACGTGGGGACACGAGAGGAGTGGGACGCTTCTGCATGATGTTGTTGTGGTCCCGCCTTTCTTGTGTCACCAGCTGGTCTGGAAAAGAACATTTCTAATCTAACAGCATCACACAAATGGTGATGCTGCCATTATAATGGTATAACATGCTAATAGTCTTTAGTGTGGAAATGGACTACAAAGGCTACCATAGAGATGACTCTAGGATAATGATTCCTCAGCCATGTTATAAGTAAAGTAAGCACAAGAACAACAAATCTGATCCATAAAAACTTCCTTAGTAAGAATGTCTTTTGCTGATAGCCATGGAATAACGAGATCAGACACAGAGAACTGGGCTGAAAAAAGCCACTTTATTTAACCCAGAACCTATTTAAATTGAATGAAAGAAAGAATGAGAGAGAGAGAGAGAGAGAGAGAGAAAGAAAGAAAGAGAGAGAGAGAAAGAAAGAAAGAAAGAAAGAAAGAAAGAAAGAAAGAAAGAAAGAAAGAAAGAAAGAAAGAAAGAAAAGGTAAAAGGGGCAAAAAAAAAATCCTACTCGTCCCTAAAGGGATCATCAAAGCACACACTGCACTGGGGACTGGAGGGGAGGTTACAGTGTCATCCAAAAGGAAGTGAACAGGGATGGTGGGAGCTAATAAACCCTCAACTTCATCCTCAAACACCTGGCTTTATATGTAAAACGGAATCAGAAAAGTGCAGCCTCCATGATCCTGAAAGGGTAAAAAAAAAAATTCTTGAAATACACCTACAGCGGATAAGTGTGTGTGGCAATTCTGTGATGTTTGTATGCCGCCTAGAATGTTGTTTACAAAAGGAAGTTACTTAACTTCCAGTTCACTTCCAGTTAGAAAAGAGGTCTCTCTATCTAAACAGCCCAGTAAGGGGCAAAAACATAACAATTTTCCCCACAGCTCCTGAGGGCATTGGGTATTGTTTGGTTTATTTCATACCTCCAAAGTCTCTTAGGGGGGCAACACAGACTCCTAATCCCCAACAGTTCAATATAAAGGTTCTTTACATTGTTCTCCCATAACAGGGCATTTCTGTTTTCTTGTCCTAGGTTATAATTATAACGTGTTGTCTTTGTGCACAAATCTATTAGCAGCTGCTCAGGCCAGACTCTTTGTGTTGTGGTTGATGGTTGTCCCTTCTTCTCTCTCTGGTTTGGTCTTCCTCAATTATATTTATTTCTTCAGTCTGAGGGTCTTGTCTTCTTCTTCTTCTTTTTTTAAAATCTCAACCATTCTTTACTCCTCCTGCCACACTCTTTCCACTTATCTTAGCACTTGTTTAACCATTCTTCATCTCCCTTTTATTTTTATTTTTAAACTGAGTTCAAGAATAGAAATTTCATTTACCACACAGTGGATGGATGTGAGTTACTTGTCTGGATAGACTTACAGAAAAACACAACATATGTTGAGGTCAGAAGTTAATCCTGTGGGAAGATCCATGGCTTGGAGTATGCATGCTACTTTGAGAGCATTTGAGTAAAAATTATAAGCAAGTGAAACAATAGTAGCATCACTATAGAGTCTATTACTGACCTCCAAGCTAGGCAGAAGATCTAATGATACCTTCTAAAACAGGTTACCAATCAAAAAAGAGAGATAAAGTAGTAGTGTGAGACTTCAATTACATTGCTATCTACTGTAAATCAAACCCTGACAAAAACGTAAGCTCCAACAAATTCCTCACTTGTCTTTCTGCAATTTTGTTTTCCAGAAGATGAATAATTTGCCTACCTTGCACTTGATTCTCACCAGCAGTGAAGTACTGGTAGAAATAGTGAGATATTTGGGTGGGCTTTATAAAGAGGAAAGGAAAAGCTGAGTGTAGTGTGCACTCTGAATTTTAAGAAAATCTGTTTCAATGAACTTAAGGAAATACTAGGTGAGATTTTATGGTGAGAAGAATAAGGGAGTTCATAATGGACAGGAATTTCTTAAAAGAGACACTGAAAGCACAATCACAAACAATTCTAAAGAAAAAGAAAAATGGGATTCATCTAAATTAATCATGGTGGATGCATCAAACTTTCAGAGAAGCTGATATTTAGGAGGATGTATCAGAAATAGAAAAAGGGGCAAAACATCAAGAAAGAACACAAACAAGTAGCCAATGTTTATAGTGAGAAGATCAGAAAGACTAAAGCTCAAAAGTTGCTCATTCTTGCAAGACAGATTAATAATAATAAAAAGAAAAGGGATTTGGCTGTTCTGAGCAATAAGAGGAACAAGGAAGCAATAGGTCTGCTACGCAGAGAAGATAATGAAACCCTAGTGAGTAACAGAGGAAACCTGTAACTGCTCAACACCTACTTTCTTTGTGTGTTTTCCAAAAAGGAAAATAGTGTTCAGCCTAGTATAAACAGAATAAATGATGCAGTGAGAAGGCTGAAGTCCACGATAGGTATAGAAAAGGTATGGAAACACCTACCTGCTTTAAACAAATTCGTCTTTAGAGTCAGATGGACTGCAATATAGGGTACTAATGGGCCTCGCAGGTGTAACCTCAGAGTATCTGTTTATAATCTTCAAGGTTTTTTTTTTCCTGAAGGCATTACAGACTTGATGGATCAGGAAAATGTTGTTGGTTCCATGTGTCTTCATTTCAGCAAGGCTTTTGATAAGCTCTTCCTCCCCATGACATTCTTGATGACAAGATAGGTGCTTCAGGGTTTTCTCATGGGCCCATTATTGTTTAGTGTCTTTACCAGCAGTGTAGCTTGGAGTGTGGGTGGAGGTGCAGGTGGAGGGTTAGGGGCATGGCCATATTGCTCAGAGGGCATGGTCACATCGCGAGGGTGTATGGCCATGTCACACAAGGGCATGACCATGTTGCATGAGGCATGGCTGTGTCGTGCAGGGGCATGACCACATCACACAGGGCGCCCCCCAAAATTTCCATCTGGGCCACACCACCCTCTTCCCCCCCATCCATACGCCAGTGGTCTTTACAAATTACCTGGATGAATGAATGGAAAATCTTACCCTAATTTTCGGGGGGGGGCTGGGGGTCCCGATCGTCAAATTAGTTTTTTTAGGTTCTGGGAGGTCCCAGTCACCAAATCAATGATTTTAAGTTCAGGGGGATCCTGGTCACCAGATATGTTGTTTTGAGTTCAGGGAGGTCCCAGTCACCGGGTAGGTTGCCTGAGTTTCCAGGGGTCCCGGTCACGGTCTGAGTTCCCTGGGATCCCTCAAAGGACACCTAGTCTGACACCAATTTTAAGGGGGTTTCCAAGATACACCAAGCACGCACCCAGCACACCAGAGAGGTAGGGTAACCTAGTGAGACCTTATACCCAGCTTTTACGGGGTCAGGCCGAATCAAGACCCAGACAAAATAAATTTATAATTATTTCCTTTATTTAAAACCTAAGTCACTGTGCACTTACGCACTCACACAGATCTAAGAAAAATAAAGGGAGGAAAATTGATAGGGGATTTAAAGAGGGAAATCAAGGGAATACTACACCTGATCTTGTAGTCTGGGAAGCTGAAATAGAGCCAGAGAGTCAGGAGTGGTGAATCTCTGCACGTGAAGGCTGAGGGGAAGGCTTTGGCCAGCAGAGCGGCAGTAGGATGGGGAGGAAGCTGAAAGCGATCCGAGGAAGCGCTCAAAGTCAGGGGTTTTTATAGGAGAAAATGTACCTGGAGGCTAACCCTTTCCTGGGGAGAACAATAGATTCTCAAGCAGAGACAAAGCCTCCGAAAGGTCAGTGCTTGACTTGATAGGTTTTCATCTGGGTTGTTAATAGCTCAGACAGTATGTAAATGGGGGAATGCTTGACAGTTGTGTAGTCAGACGTGCTAATCCTGTCAAGCTGACAGTTTGGGGCTGAGAATCCTTTTGTGTGCTTGATGACTAAGTGTGTCTGGAGGGTTCCTAGGGCTATATGACAGATTAATTTACTGCCCAGACCTGGATTTTCCTAACTGCAGCCATTTGGCCATGCCTGCCTACGTCCTCTTCCAGCAACCCTGTCAGACGCGTGGAATGATTTTTAATATTAACCACGTGGAGATGTCAGTATATTTTTATAGCTGATTTTATTACTATTAAATTGTAGACCTCAGGCTCGGGCTAGCCTACCGTAGTAACAAAAGAATAAATGCTCATCAAATTATTCAATGACACAATTCAAGATGACCTCAACACACTGGAAAGCTGGGCAAATACAAGCAAAATGAATGTCAATAGGATAAATGTAAGATAATTCCATTTACGTAGGAAAAATTATATGCACAATTATAGGTTAGCTTACACCTATGTTGACAGCAGTACATGCAGAAAGGATTTAGAGGTCTTAGTAGACCACAAGCTAAACATGAATGAATAGGATGATGTGCAGCTGAAAAAAAGCAACAACAGAATTATAGTATCCAGATAGTGGGAAGTAATAGCACCACTCTTTTCTGCCTCTGGTGAGATTTAACCTGGTGTCCAGTTCCACAATTTACGAAGGATATTAGCTAGCTGGTATATGTTCAGAGGAGATGCCCAAGATGATAAAGGAGTGGAAACCAAGCTGTATGAGGTATGGTTGAAGGAGTGAGGTGTGCTTAACTTGGAGATGAGAAGACTTAGAAGTAATATGCTAATCATGTTCAAATATCTCAGGGGTTGTTATATGAAAGATGGACCAAGCTTCTTTTCTCCTGTTCCAGAAGATAGGACTCTAGGTCAATGGATTCAGGTTACAAGAAAGAAAAAATTCTGATTAAACATTACAAGTAACTTTCTGTTAAGACCTGTCTGGCAAAGCAGTAGATTACCTATGCGGTAATCTGTGAGAATGGGGATGATCTTTCCTTCATTGTACAATGAGGTTGAGTGGCCATCTATCAGACATGTGGTGGATTCCTCTATGAGCAAGGGGTTGGACAGGGTGGCTCTTGGGATCCTTTTCTAATGATAAACACTTGCGAATGCTTGGTGCCTGTATGAATTTGTGGTTTCCTGTACTCAAGTAGTATATTATCTCCAATTGTGGGATAAACGTTTCTAATGCATTTTGACACCACACGTGTTGCCAAAATGTCACTATTGTTTTTGCTGTTAATCGCCATCAAGTAGGTTGAATGAGAGGCATCCAAGACACCATGTCATCAAGTTCTGCAAAGTCAGTGCTGTGGTGTTCTTCATTGAGCCTATCCACTTGTAATGCAGTCTTCCGCTTTCTTTTCCTACTGCTTCCCACTACTGCTCTTACCAATTTATCATTGGAAATGGTCCCCTCTCATTGGGATAAGCAATTGGCTTTAGACATATAATTAACCATTTACTTTTTAAAAATATATTTCAAAACTCTGATGCGGACTGGAAAGAGGACACCATCTTGTTCTTCACTTCAAACAGCAAAATATCTTGGGCCAGCTCCAGATTTTTTGGAGTAGAAGGGAGGGGGTGTTACGAGGTAGCTTTCTTGCAGGGCAGACATGGCTGTTGTACAGAAACTACAACAAAATTGGAGACAGCTAGGACAAGGATGGAAAGGAGAGCATGATGGTGGGATTAATGTGATCACCTTAATACCATGATGTAGTCAAGACAACATAGCTGGAGTTCAGTCCACCACAGCCTGCTGTTGTGACTCTTCTGCTGCATTTGTATAATTGCTTATAATTATCCAAGCTTCTCAACATTTGGTAATTTGTTCACATGAAAGAAGAGAAAACTGCTGATAAAGATGAAAAAAGCCCCAACAGCAGTACCAATGATCTTTCAGATTATCAGACAATGATAAAGATTTGAGTTAGATGTTTTGTGATAATAGCCTAGAGATCCACAAATGGCATTAATCTTCCACTTCATGAACACACATGAAATAGCAACTCTGAGTTAATGCAACAAATATACTGCTCCCATGGGAGCAATTCTTTCAGTTAATCTTTCTATATCCACAGACCTTTTACTCACTTAAACTGCTCAAAACATTCTTATATGTGGGCAGCTACTAATGAAAACACTCAAATAACTGAAACAATAATTAAGACTGAAGTGTGTGTTGAACACTAATGAGTTTATATATCACTGATTCAAAGAGTTATTAAAAATGGGAAGCAAGGACTTGTACACAAGTTTCTGTAAGACACTGGCCACTTCTATGTATGTATGTGTGTGTGTGTGTGTGTGTGTGTATAATATATATATATAGACAAAGACATATATATAGATTGACGTAGGACACTAGAACAGAGCTTATAACACATAAATTACAACAATATAAAGGGAAAGGAACATAGAGAAAAGTAGGGTAAATAAGGGAAAGACTCTACAACAAAAACAATTGTACAAAAAAAAAATTACAAACACTTGGAAACTTCCATCTGGAATGTGGTAACTGCCTTGATAAAATCTCACAGACAGAGAAAATAGTAACCTCTCCCTCCTAAGAAAAGGGAACATCTTACTTAGCAGCAGTGAAATAACTTTAGAAAATCATGAATAGCCTCATAGAATCAATATCACTCAATCAATACCTTCTATTAAAATACAGCTAATTAATTTTAGAACTGTTCCCATTAGCAACTCATCATCTTTCTCCTATGTGGTCAAATGGTAACCATGTTGTACATACATCCGTCAACATTCCATAAACAAAACAACTGATGACTTATCTTCTACTGCTTTTGCCCTCCACTGCTTTAACAACTGGTGAGTATAAATAAAATAAATAACTTATGATAATAATACTCTGATCTAATCCAGCAAAGAAAAAAAGAACAATTGAGAAATTACATTTCAATTGGAATTCTATATGAATAACTGATTGGGAATACAGATCAACAATGAAAAGCAGATGCAAAAATCTTTTTACTTTGTAGGAATGTCACTAATGGCTGCCATGCCCTATAAAATTTGTTGTCTGACGTGTTTCCTAATCTGTAGGTCATCTTATCCAGCTCTGCAATCTCTACATAACCTTTTCTGACCACTCTTCAGTTGTGGGAATGGAAGTCATTTTCCAATGCCTGGTAAAATCTATTCTGGCTGCTACAGTAAGATGCCACACTAATCTTCTAATCTGGAGGTCTGGCCTTGGTTCAGCTCTCCATATACCCAATAAAAAAAATTCTGGTATCAATTCAATCTTCATTGTTAGAATCTTTTGCATATTAGAACAGATGGCAAGCCAGAATTTCTTAGCTCTGTCACACCGCCACCACATGTGAAAAAAGGTGCCAACTTGATTCACACATTTCCAGCAATGATTTTTCATCTGGTTTTTCATCTTTGCAAGTCTATTTGATGCCAGAGACCACCTGTTCACCGTCTTTAGAGTGTTTTCTTGCAATGCATAAGATCTAGAATTTGTCATATTGTCTTTCCAGATTGCTTCCCACTCTCCCAGCAAGATATTATGACCTAAGTCTCTTGCCCATTTTATCATACATTCTTTTATAGTCTCATCCTCTAAATTAAAAGTTAGTAGTATTTTGTACAACCTGGAAAGTAGATGTTTTTCTCCTTTTAACAAACAGATTTCCAGTTCAGTAGGCCTCAGTCTAACCCCTCCAGTTTGGAGATCTTTTTAAAATCTCTCCTTTATTTGCAGATATGGAAACCACTGTACTGGAAAATCTTCTTCCACCAGCTGTTGTTGGTCCTTCAACAAAATGGAATCTCCATTTTGCTTTAACAATTCCTTGTAGGTAATCCAGTTGCCATATCTTCTGAGTCCAGGAATAGAAACCACCTCTGTGGGTGATACCCAAGATGGTAATTTTGGGCAAAGCAAAGGTTTGTATCTTTCTCAGACATTAATAAGAGCTCTGCAAATAACATGGTTTTAAAAAGACTTCTGAACTTTGGACTTGCCATACCATAAGTACACATGCCAACCAAAGTAGAGGTTGTGTTTTTCGAAAATCAGAAGTTTCCTGTCATCCAGCAGGATCCATGGTTTCATCCATAAAAGGCAAGCTGCATCATAATACAAATTTAAATCCAGTACTGCAAAACCTCCTCACCACCTTGTGTCTGTCATCAACTTAAATTTCATCCTAGGTTTCTTTCCATTCCAAATAAATTTGGAAAGATCTTTTTTACACAGGTGTAGCCAACTTCTAGAAATTATAATTGAGATCATTTGGAACAGAAATAGAATTTTTGGTAAAATTGTCATTTTCATAACTGATATTCTTCCCATTAAAGATAGATCTAATGATTTCCGCTGTTCAAGTTACTTCTGTATCAACCTCCAAGTTTTTTGATAATTATTCTTAGATTGTTGATTATTATTGTTGGACAACTCAATTCCTAAATATTTTACTTTCTGTGCACATTGTATACCCGCCTTCCTTTCAATTTGTTCTTTTTCTGGAAGACTCAGATTCTTTGCAAGGATCTTGGTTTTGAGTTTATTGATTTTAAAACCTGCTAAATGCCCGAATTTATTTAGTAGTTCATTAACTTTGGTAATTTGTAGTAGCGGATCTTCCAAAAATAACACCAGATCATCTTCAAAGGCCTTGTATTTAAATTCATCTTGACTCAGCTTCACTCCTTTTATTGAGTCTTCCTTATCTGCTTAAGTAGGACTTCCAATGTCAGGATAAACAATAATGGCAATAATGGGCATCCTTGCCAGGTTCCCTTCGAAATTTTAATACTCTCCGATGAATCACCATTGATTATTATTCAGGCTTTTTGTTCAGTATAAATTGCTTTTATCCAGTTTACAAAGGTCCTCCTCATTTTCATATTTTCTATAACTTTAATAAGAAAAGGTCAGATAACATTGTTGAAAGCCTTTTCTGCCACTTCTTAGCATGATAACCAGAACAGAACCAACATTTTTAATAGTAATTTATATTTACTTTTTGATTTGTTGTTGTTGTCATCATCCTCATCCTCATTTAGTGATACAATGCCATCACTATATATGGTGTTTTACAAGAAAAAGAACAAGCAAATTAAAAGTATTTCCCTGCCTGCATATTTTACTTGCTCAATAAATTAGAAATAAGCAGATCACATATAGTGGACCCTCCATATTGGCAACGTCCACATATGCAACTTCCAGATGACAAGCACTGAGTTCTATACCTACAATGGTGGTGATGTCAACTCAAATGTGCTGAAGCATCCATCTTTATGTGGCTGCCTTTAAATAATACGAGACACAAACATTCACTCTTTTTCGTATTTTGGGGGTTCTTGGAATGGAACCCCTGCAAATATGGAGAGTCCACTGTATAAACATAGGGCTGTTGAAAAATGCTATTTATATATGATATTACTCTACATTATATTATTTTATTTCCTGCGTTTTTGGACCACCCAACCAGATTTCTCTGAAAGTGGAAAAGTAATGTATAAAATAGTGGCTACAGTGGCATATAATGAAATCAAGATAAAAGCTGCAGCAAGGAATAAAAACACTGCATCATATGAAATCCAAATAAAACGAGAAGAAAGATGTAAGAGTATGAAAAAGAGCTCTTAGAAGAAATGAGTGTTTATGTGGCAGCAAAAAGACTACAATATCGATACTGGGCAAGAAGAGAAAGCATTCCATGAACACTATTGAAAAGGGGTGGTACTTGTTACATCCACCTTCCTGATTTTATTTCCTGGGGCATTTGGAGGACTTCTTCTGATAGGTGAAAACAATGGAGGAGACATCTTTCCAGCTAACTTGTCTCTAAACCATTTAAAGGTTTTAACTGAGTTGAGAAACAAACTGGGAAACAGTCCCAATTAACAGGCTAGCTGCTCTGTTTTGGACTAATTAAAATTTCTGGTTAATTTTCAAAGGCAGACCAATAGTGTGTGTGTGTGTGTGTGTGTGTGTGTGTGTGCATGCATGTGCACATGCGCATGTGTGCCCTCAAGTTTCTTGTCAACTTAGGATGAGCCCATGAATTTCATAGGATGTTCTTAGGCAAGAAATATACAGAGTTGGTTTACCATTACCTTTCTTTGAAATCTAACCTATGGTAGCTAGTATTCCTTGATGGTCCCACATTCAAGTTTTATCCATGCATGACCTTGTTTAGCTTCTAAGATTGGATAGGATCTGGTGCCTTCTGAGTATTTATGCTACACAGATAAGTGAAAATCCCTCATTCTTGAGTCTATTAAATTTCTCCAACTCCAACTTTAAATTTATTTCTCCTTTTTCTTATTTGGTATTGAGTTTTGAGACTTTGCTTTATTTTCTTGAGTTAATGCATATTTTAGTATCTACTTTTCCCTATATATGTACTTTTTCAAGCTTTTTCCCCATTGATTAATTGATTTTAATTTTGGTGCATGTTGTGTTAAGCTGGTATGATTTCTTCTCAATGACAGGAAACAAAATTACATTTTATTTGATGATGATGATGATGATGATGATTACTACTACTACTACTATTATTATTATTATTATTATTATTATTTATAATTCATTTAATCTGTATCTTGCCTTTCCCTTAATGTCTCTCTCTGGCCACATATTTAGAGTTCACAAACATCCCATTGTATATGGAACATTCTGTATTTAGGCTCCTTAAGTTGGGTCTGGTTTGTTGAGTGTGATAAAGTATACCCTGGGTTCCATATTTGAGGGCAGGCACAATCAATGTTCCCACCTGACCAATCCCAAGGTATCTGATATATATCCAGCAATCAGGTCTTATGTACCAAATTGTGGAGGCCCATCTGTCTTGATTGTAGCCTATGTGGTGCCAATCTTCCTCCTCTTTGTCCAGTTGTTTTATCATTGAGCAATGTTCTCATTTCATGATGGTTGGCCTATTACTGAGAAATCTGCATGGGCTTTTTTGTTTCCCATGAGATTTGTAATGTTATGGCTGCCCTGAGGTCGCCCAAGGATCCCTCCTCTCACAATAGTTGAGGCAGCCTTATATAGGCCTGCCTCAAACATACTATATTACTCCACAGAAAACCTGGCAATCCTAATTCAAGTGGAGAAATTCATAAAAAATCTTGTTTGAAGCAAATTTCTTTTCCATCTGTAGGGCCACATATAATGTATTAATCTACACGCTGCCTAAATGTGCAGATGCTATTTGTTTGATTCTTTAAAAATGTCAAAGCATACAGTAGTTTACTGAACCATTTGCAGCACTGCATGGTCTTATGGAGTGATTTTATTATTACATGATCATGAAATTATATGTATGCTTGTATATGCACTTTTCAAATCCCTTCTGAGCATCTAGTGGAAGTGGGGTGAGTGGAATAAACATGTATTTAGGGCCCTATCAAACTACACTATTATAATGCTATTATTCCACTTTAGTTGCCGTGACAACATAATATGGAATCCTGAGGTTTGCAGTTTAGGGAGGGCCATTTAGAATTCTTAGACAGAGAGCTCTTGGGCATCACTAAACTACAAGACCCAGAATTCCAGAGGATGTTGCCATGGCAGATAAAATGGAATAATAGCGCCATAACAGCACTGTCGGGTAGCCCTCCATATTTTAGTAATGGGATATGTAGTAGGAGTTAAGTAGTAGCTTGCTTGTAACAAGGTATGGGAACCAGAGACCGTTAGATAAACAAAAAGCTAGGAATGCACTGATAAGCAGAGCCAGGCTGCACCAAGACTTCAAGGTCTCTTGCGGGTAGAAAGATGTACTCTTTGTCTTTTATGCTTTGTATTTTGCTAATTGCCTGCAGTTCACAAACTGAAGTCCTGCATGTGTATCATGCTCCTAATAAATAGTGTTTATGCACTGTTCTATTTGTGTGTGTGAATTCAGTTCCTGACATGCATAGTGTTTATGTTTATTTATTTATTTAGTGACATATTTGTTTGTTTGTTTATTACATTCATTCATTCATTCATTCATTCATTCATTCATTCATTTATTTATTTATTTAGCTTGCTTTCCAGGTACATTCTTTTCAGTTCTGGACATTTATGTTGGCATAGTAGTTGGAGGTTTGGGCTGAAAAGATTGCCTTTTGACTCTTTGCCATCTTCTGACAGACTTTCTTCAAACGGAAAGAAGGGTGCCATGGATGCTTTTGATAGGAGCTGCAGATGTGCCAAACTAGTTTTCTCACACTATAGTTGCTAGGTCAGGAACATCCTAGGCTGTGAAATCTGGGGGTAGAGCTGTCAGGGTTATCAATAAATACTCAGCCTGCATGTTACACATGACATTCTTTCATTTAATCACTACTGCTGTGGCATACAATCTGTGACAGAGGAACAATTATACCGTGTATTCATAGTCAGCCATTTGACTATCTCAATGAAATAAAATAGTTCAGTTTTTAAAACTCATAATTTTTAAAATGGCATATTTATTCTACTCATTGAAACAGTTTGAATCATACATGGAAAATAACCTCCAGGGAATGAATCAAACATCTATGCCACATATAAAGCATTGTTAATTACATAGGTCCAGTTTTCTGATCCAGTTTGGTCCCTCTGCATTCTACTGCTTGAAGATGGCTACAAAATTTATTTAACTACGTGAGAAATGTATGCGTAGCATCCCATATGAAATGCAGCTTATCAATTGACTTTGCTGCAGTTATGCTGATATGTTTGTCATAAGACTGTAAAAATGCTAAAGATTGAATTGCCAGCACTGTGATCTAACTACAGGAATCATTTAAAAATTATTTATATTTGTATTCTACCTCATCTCCAGTAAGTTCAAAGTGTTCTACATAACTTCCTGCTTCCTCATTTTACCTTTACAACAATTCTGCAAAGTATATCAGGCTGAGAGAGATAATAATGAACTCAAAGTCACCTAGAGAATTTTAGAGCTCAGTTGGGGCACGAACCTACATCTCCCAGCTCCCAATGCAACACTTAAGCCATGCCTTTAAAAACCTGTGTCCTCTATATTGAAGTGAAACTTTCACAAGTTCAATTTAATTTGGAGACGACTATTCAAGGGGGGGAACACTTCCTCCATACACATACACGCAACTTTCAAAGCAAGCAACAGATGCAAGCAAAGAAAGGAGTAGATGATCCTAGTGACAAGAAACTAAGTCCATTTCCACATCTTACCCATCTCCATCATCATCCTGTCAAGATCATGGCAGTGCCATTGCCAAAATGGGAGTGCGATGCGAATGCTCCCATCTGTACCCAAACAACTGTCTTTGAAAGGGTAGTGCAAGTGACATATGCCTTCCTTGCACAGTGCAGCCAGCCACTTCCTGTGCTGCATGGGAAAGGAAGTGCCTAAACCACACTTCTTCCCTTTCCACACAGCCACTGGCAATGGGAGAGTCACACAATCAGGAGCCATTATTGGCCGCAGTGGGTGGGGACATGTTGGCATTGGGACTGTGATGACACTGTGTGAAAGTATGACTCATGGACTGCAGCCATGCAATCCCATCATGGGACAGTGATGTCATGTGGAAATGGCCTAAGATTCTTGCTCCACTTGCATACACACACATAATTCCACTCCTTGCTAGGAGACTGTTTTTTACACACACTTGCCCTTTATCCTCTTTCCATATAATCTGCATTGTTTGATCTCCTGACTGCAAAAACTATAGACAGAATAAGCAAAGAAACATGTGAGTCCAGACATTGAGAGAGGAAAGGATAATTTAGAAACTTTGGGGCTGGACTCCTACAATCTCCTACTGCTTTGTTTGCTTTCAAAATCAGAAAAAGAGTCACTACAATGAACAAGAACAACAACAATAGTTTCTTTTGGTTCTTAATTATAGGAAGAAGAAAGAAGGAGGAGAAACTAACAGCAGCAGATGACTGACACATATGTACACCATAGCAATGCTATGATAGCCAGATCTATTTGGCAATGCTGTATTATGCTAGCTAATATTCAGGAGGAGGTCCCAGCATATCAGCTTGCAGTCCTTGCAGATACAGTCCTCTCTCCAATTTGCAGGATTGACCTTTGTGCACCTTATTATTCATGATTCCCATTCCCATTCACTATTCCCATTCCCTTGCCTTTTGCTCAGTTGCATTGTGTCTTCCTTCTCCACTCCTGGGCAAAAGGCAAACAAATGGGAGAAGGAACCCCACATGTGAAAGAAGATGTATTTAAGTTTCCTCACATTCTCCCCTTCCATTTGCTTGTCTTTTCCCTGGTGTGGAGAAATAATGTATCATGCATGGGCAAAGGCAAGAGAATGGCAGGGGGAGAACAGGGAGTTATGTGTACTTCTTCTCCACCCTCAATGGCTGCCCCTCCCATTTCCTTGCCTTCGCTTAGGTGCAGAGAAGGGAGGCATATGCACACAGGCAAAAGGCAAGGATTGGGAGGGGGAGTGCTCTCTTGAGGGAAATTATTCACATTTTTAAAACTTTTGCGAGGGTTCTATGCCCTGATGCTTCACAAAAGTTGAACAGCCACTATAGGTTGATTGCTGGCCAAATCACCAGTTCAAATTTTAAGTAACTGAATCTTATTTCCAGTAGGCTATTTGAAAGCAAAGCAGCAGCATTGTGGTCTGCAAAGTTCTTGAGCTCCTCCCTCCCTTCCTCTTAACTGATATATTTGATAAAAAAAATAAATATACCAAATTAAATTTATTATGCTATTCATCCTGAGCCTTCACAAGAGAATATGGTATATACATATATAGTAATTAATTATGCAAATGCAGAGATCTTTTCTCTTTTTTTCCTTACAAATGTTATTCAAACACTATATGCCCTTTGTCTTATCTGGCCCTTGAGGAATGGCATTTTAGTGGGGATTTGTTTGCACTTAATTAAATTACACAAATGTGTTTGATCATTATACTTTAAAATGTTATCTTTTTCCCTTCCCAAAACTGCAATAATTTTGAATAGTATTACAACAGCCTAGGGCCATATAAAGTTACTCCTAACTCATCTGAAGCCAAGAAGAATAACAAGAAATGTCATGCGTCATTGTGGGCCGAAGTGCCTTCTCTCTACCTCCTCCTGTGATGGGTCCCCTCTCCAGGACAGCTGTGCAATTCCAAGTCCTTGGGCTCTGTTAATCACTTTGCCTCTCAAGTTTCCCCTGGATTGAATACTTAGGTCTCAAGGTTATCCACGTATGGACCAGTGTGCGGGTTGTTCTCTGGGTCCACTGTGGTAAGCATGACCAGACTTTCTATCAAAACCTAACAGGAATAGCCAGACACAGCTGTGAACAAGAAGAAACAAATGTAAGTTTATTGATACAAAGATCACATATTAACCCCCTGAACTTTATAGTCATTCACAGCTCCCCAAAACTCTGTCTGGTTCTTTCACCTGGCTGACTGTTTTATCTGTATTACAGCTTTCCCCTATATCTCTGCCATCTTTTCCATCTCTAAACTGTCTTTATGGGTTTTTCCCCCTTCTTCCTCTCTAGGCCCCTACTTCATGGCATTCTCTGAACTGTGATGTCTGGCACCAACCAGGTTTGCCCTGTTCTTCCCTTCATAACTCCTCTCCCCTTACTCCTGGTTCCTTTTGGAGAGATTGTACTGATGCTGCACAAAAGGAACACACTTTCTACACTAAGCCTGAGAGTCCTGAAACCAGTTGAGAATGTTGAGGAATTGAGAGATTTTTAGTAATAAGTCTCCCAATCAGCAGAGTATTTAGTAATGCACAAACAGAAGTTGAACAAATTACCAGTCCCACTATCATCTCCACCCCAGACACACTTAATCTAGCTCAAAATAAACACAAACAGTTTGGTTAAAAATATGTAAAAAAGATTTACTCATATAATCTTTTGCATAGTTTACACAGGTTCAAATTCTTGAAGAAAGGTAAGACAAAAATAAGAACTCACATGCTTACAAGAAAGCATGCTTGCTGGAGGATTGAGATCACATGCTTGCAGAGAAGCTGAAGAACAAAAGGGAAGAGAAAGACAACATGCAAGGGGATGTGGTGTTGACCAAACAACAGGAAGTTTACTCTAGGCAGTCCCCTCCATGCCTACAATAAACATGCAAACTAACTATCCAGTTAATTAAGCATTCAAAGGATGCCACTCCCAATAGAGACTGGGGAGGGGAATAGGTTTCTAGCTTTAAAGACAATTTCCATACAAAAATCATGTTAGAGATAGCAACTTTAACATGCCTATGTTTAGTAGTTGATAGTTTGCATGATTCTCTAAGAGTTCAGCCATAGTAGGCTTTTCTTAGCCACATTCTTCCTCTTCCTGCATCAGTTTCTCTGGATTTGTTCATCTCCATTTTCTAGTTTTTGGTTCACTCTCCTCTTTCATGTTTGAACAGCCCATGTTACAGAGTCTTAGTCTTCCACTGTCAGATGTTAGATAAACTTTAGTATTTGTAAGTAAAGCTACTGTGTATGTTTTGCAAAGAAGACTAAGCCTGCCCTTTGTTTTTCTGCTTGGCCTTGGCCCTTTCTGCAACGCACCTTTTCGTGGAGCTGGGGTGCAGATATCACGTGAGCAGCCTCCAGCGAGAGGCTCTTGCATCCTGGTTCCTTCAGCAGCACAGCTGCCACCTGCTAGCGCAAGAACCCTGCCTTTTCCTTCCACAGTGCAGCCTGGGAGTTTCCCAGGCTGCGCTGGGGCAAGAAGTGTGAGCGCCATGGCTCCAGAGCTCTGCATGCACAGCAAGTGCACGCGGGGCCCTGGAGTGATGCACAATCATGCACCATTTTCAGCTCAAAGCCAAAAATGAAAAAGTGCACGGTCGGCGCCTGCCAGCCCCTGGAGCGTCCTGCGATTGTGAGTGTGTCATGTGGACTGCTCCTCACATTCGTGTGATGTTCAAGGGGCCCTTTCACATGGCAAATGCTGTGTGAAAAGGGCCCTTGCTGGGGAAGGAGTATTGGGATGATATTCATTACTGCTCACTTTCTGTTTGTAACTAGTTACTCTGCTTGTAAGATATAGTGCTATCTCATTCATCCCTTAAAAAGGAAATGATTATGCTGTTCCAGTGATGCTCATCCTGAGATTTCTCTTCTGCCTGGAGACCTGGAGAAGCACAGCAATTCCTTGGGGCCTTATCTCATGCTGTGAGACCCAGAAACTTTATGTACCATTCTACTGAGATCTACTTACCCCTCTATTAGATGACAGAAATGTTTTCACAGGAAAGCTTCACTGAAAAAAATGACTAGGAGAAAAAAAGCCATGCTTCATCTCACAACTGAATTGTCATTGAAACTTACCCTGCAGAAAGACAAAAGAAGAGTATAATATTAAGACAAAACAGTGGCCATTTCTGCACTGGACTTTTATAGTGCTGTTATTCCACTTTTAAAGTCCTATGAAATCTTGGAGTTTGCAGTTTAGGGAGGGGCCTGGGGTGTTATAGTTCTGTTATTCCACTTTCAACATCCTGTGGAATTGTAGGGTTTGCCTGAGGTCCCTCCCTGAACTGCAAACCCCAAGATTCAATAGGATGTTGAAAGTGGAATAACAGCGCTATAAAAGTCCAGTGCAGAAATGACCAGAGGGTAGTAGTTTTCTTTTACATTTGTGGTTAGAAATATGTGGTGTTTGTTTCTTGCAATATTAAATTTGATATTTAATATACGCCATGCATCACAATGATGAGCATTTATTAGTCCAGAAGTTTCTATCAGTGAAATTGAGAAAGGATTGATCTCCCTCATGGCTGCAGCCCCCTGTGCAACCCAAAACTGATCCATAGGGATAGGAGACCCCATGAACTGGGTTTTGGTTACCACAAAGGGCTGTGAAGTGGTGAAGAGGTGGTGAAGTGCTGAAGAGAGGAAGATTTTAGTATGGGGTTGCATGTCAGCCCAAACTGTCTCTTTGTTTCTTAAAGATTTGTGTTAATATTTTGAAATGTTCACCTATACAGAAGGAAAAGAAAGAATGCTAGTATCCAGGACTGAAAATCTTATTAAAAAGCTTCTAGAAGGCATATCATTCTCCTTGCTTTTGTAGGGTTACAATAATTCACCACTCTTACACGGACTATAACTCAGCACAAAAATTACAGCAGGCTGATTCAATATGACCTTACAATCTATTGCCTGTGCAGAACAATATATTTCCTATACTGGAGGCTGGCTTGAGGTAGTCATAATTAATAGTTTTAAAATTATTTTCTTTGCCAGTAGGCTTAGCTGACCAGTGTGTTTTGAAGTAGTTGTTGTTTTGATTTTATCTCATATCTATCTTTCATTAGTTTTTTTTAAGTTAGAACCAAAAAATCAGAAAAGGAGAGTCTATCAACTGTCTTTAGTTCAGGACATTTTGGCCTGAAGCACAGGAAAATCTGGTATATTCTTTATTCTACACAGAGAAACCAGCTCAAATCACTGTTGAACTTTAACACTGACGATGAGAAAGGAGTCTCCACTGCAACTGAGGCCATTTCTGCACTAGACTGTTATAGTGCTATTATTCCACTTTCAACTTCCTATGGAATCCTAGGATTCCATAGGAGGTTGAAAGTGGAATGATAACACTATAACAGTCTAGTGTGGAAATGGCCTGACAGTTTAAGGACTATAGAACAGGTTGTGTGGTACACACAGCTGTGTCCTCCAAGATAGAAGAATGGTCAGATTCTCCAGGAGGACTGTCTGTCACTGCTACTCACCAACATTCAGAGCTGTTGCCAGGCTATTTTGTGCCCTAGGCAAAGCTAACTATTTGCACCCTTTCCCCACAAAAATTGCTAATTTCAATTTTCAAAAATAGATTATCTTGTAGAAAAAAATGAAAACCACAAAACTTGAAACAACTAAATTTATTTTCAACTGTAAGGATAAGTAACAGAACAATTTCTGATTGTCTAAAATTAGCTAAAATGTTTTGGCACACAAGTTATTTTGGATCACATTGAGAACTGTGATGCTAAAAATTCAATTTCAATTTCAGGCACCCCAAAATCTCATTTTGTGTGCCTCTTCCTTTGCATATTTTGTCACCAGTTCATTCAGGTCAAGTACTGATGCTTGGGTATGTTGATAATGTTTTCAGGCCAGCTGGTTTCTTCTGCAACACCATTGACTGTATGTAAGTTTTTATAAGTTTGAACTTTAAGAATGTGTCTTCACTACTTGCCATTGACACTAGAAGTGTGAGAAGTTTGATATCAAGTCTGCCATTCAGTTTATACGGTTAAATAAAGGAAGGCTTTCCTAGATTATATTCCCAAAATTTGTGGAACTATATATTACCCATCTATATAACCATAAATGTATAGTTTCTTATATCTATAAATGGAGATTAGAACATAATATAAACCATATGTAGGTATAAAATCAATTTGGGAAAAGGACTTAAGGGTTAGCATGGAATAAATTATGGCCCACCTTTCCTTTTGTATCTATATCAGCATCAGTTAGGAAAAATGCATTAAAAGCATTGTACAAATGATCTCTTACTCCAGCACAGCTCTCTCAGATAACAGAGTCATCTCTCAGCAGTGTGTTGGAGAGGACACCAGAGAAATATACCATGTTACATATGTGGCTTTACTACCCCAAGGTTAAACCATTTTGGGATCAGATATTGGCTTATCTCTGAGGTAAATAGACAATTGACTTCTCTGGTTTACTCTTACTGTTGTCATTATTCTGTGGGAACAATGCAAGATTAAGTAACAAAGATCTCATTCTTATGTCTATGGAAGTGACTAGATTAGAGATAGTACAACCATGCAGATAGCTAGCAGGCCTATTCTTTCAACAGTGGGTGCAGAGAGTGTCAAATGTGGCCCTATGTGAGAAATTAACTTGTCAAAAATACATACATACATACATACAGACATACATAAATACAAATGGAACAATGAGGACATCCATTTTATGAAGATATGGTATCCATTCATTGTATTTGCTAAATAAAGATCAATCTGTATTCAAACTTCCAGAATACCTGAAGAAATTTTGGATTATCTTGTTCTAGCTTTAATGAATACATACTTTATGGCTGTTCTTACAGCCTAAGTGAACTTTTTCACTTTGTTAATTGGACTGACCATTGATGAAACTATGTCTAAATTAGAAATAGTATGCCTATATGTTTGTGTACCCCTTCCCCCTTTTGTCTTTCTCTTGTTCCTTTAGCTTGTTATGATTTTATGTATGTTAACTCTTTGCATTTGGATTCGCATGTTTCTGTATTCATTCTGATAGTTTATTAAAAAAATTAATGAAAAAATTAAAAAAGAAAGATCCATAAGGCAACAGAAAATTAGACTCATTGTCCAGGAGGTTTTGCTGTAGTATGAAGAGAAGTACTCCTTGTGGTGGTTTAGATTTTGGAAGTCTTCTAGCTATATCTATAAGTTTACAGCACAGATCTTCAGCATCATTTATTTCCAATGACAGTCAATGAATTTTTTAAATTTTTGCAGGCTGTAAGTAAATCTTCAGTAGATTTTTTGGTTGGCACTGCATATATCATGCAGGAAGCCAAATAGGGATTTGTACTGTAGGTGCTGAAATCTCTTTTCACTAGATTGTATGGCCACACCTAAGACAGCATAGTAGAAACTATTTTCAATGTCCACTTTGGATCTTGTGGGACCTGTTCTTGGGCCTCATACACAAATTGACATTTTTCCTTTTTGTAACTTTTTCTATCTCAATGTCTGGCAATATTTCGAGTTCCTTTGAAATCTAAGTAACATCTATCAAAACTTGTTGAAAAACCTCATCACACCTGCAGCCCACAAAACAGTTTTGGTCACTAGCTGACTTTAAATCAGCTTCCTCATTTTTGTAGCAGCTTACTTGTAAGATTGACTTCAAAAGTTATGTTGTAACATGTAACAAGGAGTACCACAAACTTGAACTTACAAATTGAATCAGCAAGGGCCTTAGCTTCAGTTTGGGAAATATTTCCAGAAAAACCTTTTAAACTTGTGTCATCAAAGACCTCTATTAAAGCATCACGCATACTACCACAATGATATTTCAGTGGTTTCAAAGCATTGATCTGACTCTCCCATCTTGTTACTCAATGTCTTTGCAATTCTGCCTAAGTCTGAAACATGACTAGTTAGAATTTGCAAATGCAGACTCAATGCGGAAATGATTATAGATCTATTGCACTAAACTGAAGAAACTAGTTGCTTCCGGAAAAAGTGACATCATTGACTACCAAGTTTAAAGAGGGTGCATTGCAGGATACAAAAAAAACTTGCTTGAGTTTATGTTCAGGACTCTCTTTTGCATGTTGTTTCCTTTGCCTTTTATGTTACTCCTGTTATCATAATCTTGACCTTACAAATTCTAAACTGGTAATCCCGTTTATTCAAGCTATTGAACAAGAGTTACTGTCACAAAAGTATTGTAGTCTCCTCTAGGGAACAAAATCCCAACAAATGTTCTTTTTAGATAGCCTCAGACATCCCATCATCCAATGGCTTGATTGCACCAACATAACGCACAACCATTGTCATTTGTTCGATATGACTAACATCAGGCGTGCAATCAAGAATAATTGGCTAGGTTCCATCTGCTAAACAGCACCTGCTAGAAACTGTATAAACGCATTTTGGAAATCTTTTCCTAGGGTTTTTCATAAAAAGTTATAATTAATTATATTCCATAGCACTGTTGTGATATTTATCTTTAAATTAAAAAAAATAGTCAGTTGCATTTTTACAAAAGTTAAACTAATCTGTATAACACTATGCCCAATAAAAATCAGTCCTGCATCCTTCTGAGGTCTGATCCCTCCACAGCTGCCTAGTTGGCCTAATGATGGTAGCAGCCTTGCCAATATCTGACAGATTAGACAGTTGTCTACCTCTGCTTAATTATTGGGCCAGACCCCTCTAGTTGCAAAGGCAAACACTGAATTAATACTCTTACAGACCAACATAATGACTGAAAGTTGGCAGAGAAGTTGGATTTTTTAAAAAAAAATTTGGGAAAACTTTTCACCTTTCTCCATCTTGTTTGTCTAGGCTAGCAAAGTACATTGTTGGTCTCTGCCATTCAAAAGATGCTGTGAGAAGTGAGATGCAAAGACGATCCCAGTTCCATTGTTATATCTATCTGCTTCCACTCCACAGCTGTTATACAGCAAAAAGAAGGTATTTTCCAACAAAATCATTGACATTAAAAAAGAATTAAAAGAGAATTAAAAAAGAAATAGAAGCAAGAAAAAAAGAGAGAGAAAAAAGATTATTTAAAATATTTCAAGGAAAATGCAAATTTGCCATATCTGTATCCTATTCAAACATCACTCCACACCGTTGCTTTTCTTTCTAGCAAAGTTTGGATCAAATTGCATATTGGTGAGGATATTCACTATTCCTCCCTCTCTTTGCTTCTGTTCAGGGAATCTAGAAATTAGATGGTGTTTATGAAGGAAAAAATATCATTTAGTTGACTATTGCTTGTGATGATGGTGGGAATTTGCTGACCAGCTCCAGAGCCAGCTCAGTTATAAACTTGGTGTCACCTTGGAAAACTAATCTTTCAGTCCCAGTGGGATGAATTCATAAAGGTCAAATCATGGGCAAGGTGATTATGTTAATGTGTGGGTTCATGCACAGTCATAGAATCATGAGCCCTATGAAACCATGGCTAAACATGTTCAATTAATAAGTAAAGAAGGAGGGGGAATAGCCCTCCTCATTTTGTCCCCATTTCTGTTACTCTTTTTACGAGCAGAATGTTGATTCTGAATGGAGAAACTTCTATGCATGCATACAATCCACATGACTGAGGATCCTGCAGTTTTTGGCCCTAGATTGTGAGGGAAAGAATATGCATAGTGGGGGCTCTCTTCTTCAGACCAATTACTCTTCATATGGTTCATATGAAGACAGCACCAGAAATGGAGATGGAGGAGCATGGGGCTAGTCTTTGCATGTTAATAGAGGTGTAAATAACTACATAGGGTTTGTGTGTGTGTGTGTTCATGTATCTTCAAATCACCTGTAAACTTATGGTGACCCCATGAATTTCAAAAGGTTTTGTTAGGTAAGATTAATTAGAGGTGGTTTGGCCAATCCCTTACTCTGAATACAGCCTACAGCACCTGGTATTCATTGGCAGTCTCCCATCTAAGTTCTACCAAGGGCTGAACCTGCATAGCTTCCAAGATCAGATGGGATCTGGTGCCTTTAGGGTATTTAGGTGGGCATATAGGGTTGTAGTAAGGCAAAATTCAGATGCAGAATATGAATTTCCGCATCTGCTTTTTTGGGATATAAAGAATATTTCTAAATTTGCTCTTCCTCAATGAAAAAGGGCACCTTAACAGATCAAGACACTGTTAACCATCACAAGATTTTTTTTGTACTTTAGCAAAAGTGAAAAGACTAATGCTTTCCCCCATCATTTCTGATTTTCAGTGGGTTTTATACAAAAGTATTCCTTTTTTTAAACAAAATTATTGCACAAAAACTGTCAATGATTTTTAGACAAAACATTGTTTATTGCTTAACACAATGTTTTTTGCAAAAAAGTCTCAAATGGTAAAATCCATTAAATAAATGCAGAAGTTCTCAGCCTCTTAATCAAGAAGGACATTTTTTAAAGGTTTTTTTTTTTTTTTTTTGCAGTTCCATGTGAGAGGGAAAGAAATGCAGAATTCCATTCCTACTGCAGTTGCCACAAGGAATGCACTGAACCAGGAAGGGGAAACATGTATTCTTTCAGATATTGTTAGCCTATGGGCCTCTCTGCACTACATTGTCATAGTGCTACTATTCCAGTTTCAACATCCTGTGGAATTCTGGGGTTTGTAGTTTACTGACACTAAAAAGCTCTCCAACTGAGAATTCAAAATGGCCCTCCCTAAATTGCATAGGATGTTGAAAGTGGAATAATAGCACTTTTGCAGTATAGTGTGGAAAGACCCCATGACTCACATCGAACTTAGAGAGCATAGCCAATGTGAGGAATGCAGGGAGTTGCAGGCCAGCAACATCCCAGAGGGGCGCACATTCTTCATTCTTGTTCCAAATTAGTGGGAGAAAGGACTCAATTTGGCACCCCGAAATAGAACATGCACAAAAGTTAGCTTTTTTGTCAAAACAGACGATTCTTCTTTAAAGAAAGCATCCCGAAAGGTAGATCAGAAATTAGTTCAAATAAATAAATAAATAACATTTGCACGTGTTTGGCGCCAACAAGGTACTAGGTGGCTTATAAAAAGAAACATCAATCTATATTTATGTAACAAATATTGGCTGTGGTAATTCACAGAGGATTAGCTTGAAATACAGTGGTGAATAACTATAAATGAATGTCATGTGTAGGATTTTCTTTATCTGTCTTTTGGATGATGCTTTCATGTGGATAAAAAAGAACTAAGTAATCAAAAGAATTTGTTTCCTGAGAGGATTATGGGAGTACTTACACACTTCAAGAAAATATATATTACAATGTAGATTGGATGTGACAACAAAAGAAAATCTCACGTAAATATAATTATACATCGTGCGACTTGCACAGCTTTCTGATATTTTTCTTATTTTTTTCCTCTCTCATTGCAGTGGGGGCTTTTGAGGATTGATGAAGATAATGTGCAAAATACTCCAGAAAGGAACATTAAAACCCATGTCTAGTTTATATATTTCCTGCAGCCTTCCTTTCAAGTTCACTCAGGTCTTCGTGTTCTTAGCTGTCCACAGAGAAGGCAATGATGACTGAACAGCTAGTTTGTTTGAAGTGCACGCTAAAGTGATCAAAAAGAAAGAGTTTTCTTACCTGCCATTCATGGTGAAGGGTGGACTGGGGAACATTATATAAGCATGTGGCTGCTGATTAGTGGTCTGCACAAGGATTGAATATCCAGTCATCAGTCACATCAACAGGGACATACCTTTCAACTGTCTTGATTTTTCAGGGATAGGCTTCATGAATCCTGTGTTACCCCACTTTTTAGCTGCTGCCATAATGTACTAGCTTTTTTCTCCTGCTCTTACTCCCCCTTTGTCCTCAGCTTACTTCAGTTGCTGCAAGCTGAATTCAAGATGCAAAAGTAGTTTGTACTCAATTAACTCAGGAGGAGGTAGAGGAGAAGAAGCAGCAGAATCTTGCTCTTTCCTGTGGATTCAGGCAAAAGGACAATGCTGAATCTTGTCCTAGTTTGTGTGATCTTCCTCATTAAACATCTTCCCTCTTGATCCCACTGTGACATTGTTTGGCCACACGTGTCCTTGTTTTCATCTGTCAAATGTTGGAAAGCACTCAGGGAGCAAAATGACAATTTAAGATTGTGACAAAGGCCATTTCCACACGGGGCAAGGGAATTGCCCTGTGCTGATACTTACCGGACTTCTTGGCTCCATGCTTAGGTCCAGGCTGGTCTGGAGCAGTGTGTGGCCACTGCTCCGGGGACGAAAATGGCGGCTTCCAGTTGGTGGAGGCTCTGGCATTCCCTAAAAACACATCTCCATATTGTTATTTAGAACTCCTTTTGAATTTATGGTAGAGTGGTTCTGTTTGGTTATAACTACTGAGAACCATTCATCTGAGTCCACAATTTTTAAAAATATGCTATAATCTTTATTAAAACAACAGAATAAATATTGATTTTGTATGTGTGTGTGTCCAAGCTCAACCAGATCTCCAGAATACATTTACACAGTTTCTTATATCTTTACAACAGCATAAAGGCATAAGTCTCTCTCACACAAAGGCTTCTGGCTTTCCTTTTTGCCAAAAGCTCTGTTCCCAAATCTAGGTCACTCTCTTTCACCAGATTCAAAAGTGGGTTGATTTTTATTCTGCCACTCTCTAGGCTTTCTTTGAGAAAACACACACCTTTTGTTCAACACCCACCTTGGTTGACTGAAAAATTCTCTAGCTGAAAGATTTACCTTTTGCCCTTTCTCCTAGAAGTCTGACTTCTAAAATCAAGTCTGAGCCTCCTGTATGCACATTTCTCTCACACAGGCCTCTTACCGCTCCTTCTCACTAATGGGCTGTGTTTCTCTGTCTCTCTAGAGTGGCCATTCTGGTTGTCTAACAACCTGTTGCTGGGTGGTTTCTACCACTCGAGATAGCTATTTCCCTAGGGTCCATCACAAAGATATTTTACTGTCCAAGTCAGAGCACACACAACAACAACAACAACAAAAATCCCCTTCCCATGCCACTCACCCAAGCCAAGATTCACAGTACTCAAGGTCAGCCAAACAAATTTTGCATCTGGGATTGAAAATCCCACAAGTAAATATCCACTTCCCTGTCAGCAAAAATACAACAATGACACAGTAAATAACTAAGCATTTGCTGTTGTTTTATGTCAACAAAAATCTGCTTCTAAGGAGGTCTGCTCACTATGCCTTATGGTGGGATCAGCTCTGAATCACATTATTACAGAGTGCTAAGTAAGCATCTCCTTGCTTCCATGAACACTTCATTATGGTATCTGGAAAAGATGGGTGATTCTCCACAGTGAAATGTCTTACTCACCAACACTGGAAAGCCATATAATTAGATTAGATTAGATTTACTCTTGTAGCAGCATACTTCACTCAGAGCACCCATTAGTTTGGGCATCTATATTGTTTCAATCATTGTATCTCTCAACATGAACTGAGAGAGGGTCCCAGATTGGTCTTAGAGGTGTGAAGTATTCTGACTGCATTCTTGGGAAAGACCTAGTGTGAAGCAGTAAGATAGCAAATATACATACCAAGACCTCTGAAGCTGTTCCTGTATAAATATATCTTTTAATTCATAAAGGTGGGAAAGACTTATTGGCCTCTAGTTTTATTTTACATTAAAAAAAACTTTTGTGGTTGCTATTGTTTGAAGACCTGGTGATTCATAAACAAAAGGACAGTTGTTATAAATGAATGTAATAAATGCCTGTGACCCAAAAGGAAGGGTGAGGGACTGTGGGAAATTGAAGTCTGGATGTACTGGGTCTGAATATTTGATGAATTAACCTCCTGTAGATTGTAGAAATTAGATTAGGTTTCGGGAGAACTGGGTTCAAATCCTCTCCTGGCCATAAAGTTGCTTGTGCTAGGCACTTTCTCTTGGTCTACTTCACATTGCTGTGGCAATAAAATGAGAGGACAAATAATATACAGCAACCCCAATTCCAATTTTTATTTTTCAGTATAAACTGACTTTCTCTTTTACCATAAGGCTTTTTTGGCTGACTAAACAATTGAGCAATACAATGCCAGTCTGTACAGTGTGTCAAAATCCCTGACTACCTCACTGGGCATCTAATTCTAGATTTGGTCAGCCAAGACTCCACTTTATTTCATAATCGTTTCTTTCGCTGCTAAATTCACAGTTTTGAGATATCATGAAAAACCTTTTTATTTATATTTTTGGGGAAACAAATTAAGTTTTTCTTCTAAATTCTGTTATAAAGATGTCTGTGCATGTCTGTGACTCAAAGGAAAGGTTAAAGAACTGTGGGAAATGGAGGGTTATTGTTTAGTATCTTCTACTCTCAATTGAAAATTGGAAAGGAGGAGAGGTATTCTTATTTTGTTACTAAAAAACCCCTCAAAATAATTCAATAAAAACAGATTAGAACAACAACAGTGATGACAAGAGATAAATATTATAGATTCTTGAATTTACTTTTTGAACAAGATGAGTAAGAATAGAAAAAAAAATCTAATTAACCAATTTTTTCAACAAATTTATCCAAATTGTACTCTGCAAAATAAATTGCATCAGTTTCAGTTTCCCATCATTAGGAACAAAGTATAGGCATCAGTTTTATTTTATTCCTCTCTTTTCAAATTATATGAACACAACTAGAAAAATACTTTCCTTAGGAAAATACACCCACGCTTAGTCAATAGTCTTTTGTCAAATATGCACAAAGATGTGTGCACTGAGAGCAATGTGTAAAAAAAAGTGTGTGCCACAGAAAAAGTGCATGCCCAAAATATGTATGAGTTTCCATGAAGAAAACTCAATGGTTGTGGAAAAGAATGCAGATGGATTTGGAGCAATGCAGCAAAATCAAGACTGAGAGATTTTCACATCCTTAAAAACCAGTTAGCCCCTCTCAGATTACAGATTAACTTTAAAGTAAAGTTAAAAAAAATCCCTGTTCCTAAATCCAACATGGCATTGATTCTCTGGTTCCCAGTGTGATTGTACTATACCCCACATCCCCATCACCACCACTAAGCCATCAGAGATGCCTCACAATTAACTTTGGAGAATTTCCCTTTCCTTTAGATGGTTTTGTGTGTGCATGGGAAATTGTGATGGAAGGGAAAAACCAGATTCTCTTGAGTCCTGGATCTTGGAATGTTACTCTTAGAAAGAACTGGTTACATTGTTCATTACTGTGATCACTCAACATCCCATCACTTGTTGCTATTGGCTGGAGTTAAGACTTGCAAGTGTACTTATTATTTGCGCTTACTGTTACTAGTGTGCCATTGAAAAATGCAGAAAATAGAGGAAAATGCTATTTGGTTTTACACAACAACAATACACTAGTGGGCAATTCAGCTATAGCACCTTGGAAACTGAGCAAAATGCAAATAAATAAAAAATCCCCTAGTACTTGGATGCTTTGGACTATAGTTCCCTCCCACAGTCCAAAGTTCTCATCTTTCCAAAAGTATACAGTTATTGAAACATTTTCAGATTTCTAATGAGTTTGAGCAGCAAAACAGCCCTTTCCTACTTCCACTCTCTCTTTCTGATTGCAGCCAAAGTCACTCTTTTGGGTAGAACAGAAGAAGGTAGAAAACTATGTTAACTTTTTCCTTTTCTCCCCCCCCCCCTTCTTAAATTCCAACTACTTTGTTTCCACCACTGTCTTTTTGCCTCCATCTTGTTGCTGGCTATCATCTTCCTCTGGTTTTCACTTGCTCCACAACACCTCACAGAGAAAGCACAACAGATATCCATGTGACCCTTTCGCCTCCTCTTTTTCTTCCCCCCACCATTGCTCAGACTATCTCAGAACACACCTGGTAACAGGCAGAAACTCCATTATGTGATGCTGAAAAACAGTAAATTACCTTCCAGCTATTGCAGACAAAAAAGTTACACCATTCCTTGTCACTATAAAAAGTAACTAGTTAGCAAACTAACTGTTTTAAAAAAACCATTTACTTTCTAATTCTGATGTTTCTACTAGATTCTCCTGTCCAATCAGTTCAAGTATAGCATTGGATCCTGTCCTATATATGGATGGATGGATTGCTAGGTCAGTCTTTCTGCTGTCTTTTAATGCTGAATGCTGTCAGCCTATACTGTGAGCAACAGAGCAATGAGAAAATAACTCCACTCAAAACATATTTCTCTTAGGAACCATCTTCTGTTATGTTAGATTTTTCATAGCAGTAACATCCCAAAACAAGATACTTTAATGGACTACTTGACTGTGCCTCAGGTGTATTGTAAAGAAATTCATAATATTAATATAAATTGAATTGATTGCATAGATGGCTCCATTAATACATGCCCTACAGTGTTTCATTACTTTTGTTAGGTAAATATAAAACTGTTAGGCAGGAGTTGTGATCAGGGGAAAAAATCACATTCATCTCAACTCCATATAAATTGGATAGAGGCTTGTTTTTATTTATAAATTCTGAATAAGAAAATAAACTCAAAACGTCTAGAAGAAAAAAATATGACAGAGATAGGTGTACCATGTTAGATATGCTTTTGAAAAATAGCAGAGGGATTGTAGGTCTGCTAGTCTTTGAGAATATTCAAGGTGTTGCAGTGCTTTTTTAAAAAGAGAAAGTTCTAGGGTTTAGACTCTCTAACTCAGTGGTTCTCAACCTGTGAGTCCCCAGATGTTTTTGGACTTCAGCTCCCAGAAGCCCTGAGCATTGACCATAGTGGCTGGGGCTTCTGGGAGCTGAAGTCTACAAACATCTGGGGACCCACAGGTTGAGAACCACTGCTCTAACTGAAATCTTGACTTCTATCCTGGATTTTGGACAAATGGCTTCTCTCAAGCCCATCTTGAAGAAGAGACAGATTGCAATAAACATAAAATTGGAAAAGTTCCATTTTGGACTACAAGTCCAAGAATTCCCTGGCCAGCTGGCCAGAGTATTTTAGGAGTTGTAATACAAAAATAAGGTACTCTTCCAGATTCTGGTGGAATCTAACCATGCAGATTGCCTTACTACCAGGTGAGGATGAGAAACTGTAATTCCTGAAGCTCTCATAGGACTGCAAACCTAATCTGGATTCATACATTTGTTAAGCATGATTGACCTTCACCTTGCAATGCCATTGTGGCACCTGTGTGCCACAGAGTCTCTTAAACTATTTTCAAACAAAGAAGTAAATGCTAGGATCAATGGAGTGGTGAAAACTGAAGAGTCATTAACATTCTAAGATCATCTTGAACCTGTTAGTGTGTATTCAGTTGGTTTGCTAGAGCTTCTTTCATCATTTTTGTGTCATAGGGTACTCATCGTTGTTCCACATATCATTTCCAATACACATTGACTCTCTTGTGACCTTTTTGCAAAAAAGGTGCTTACCATACAGCTTTCACAAACCATAGAAAACAGCAAAGAGAAGATGAAATGGGCACCCTCTGCCTTCCTGTGACCAACCTGGAATGAAGACTGAAAAAAATATAGGTAGGCAAGCTAATCCTGCTCTACTGATAATTTTGTAAGAGAATGGGTTGCCATTGAACTGCAAATGAGAAGCTGGGCAGAC
The DNA here is from genome assembly GCA_948472985.1 of Iguana delicatissima. Taxonomy (NCBI): domain Eukaryota; kingdom Metazoa; phylum Chordata; class Lepidosauria; order Squamata; family Iguanidae; genus Iguana; species Iguana delicatissima. The sequence continues at coordinate 502,032 of CAOKZL010000265.1, read as the reverse complement.
ACACCTACATTAAATAGACATGGCTGCTCTCTTCCCTGATTATCTAGACTGTATGAAGTAGCACAATCATATTTCTAGGTGTGGAGATGAAAGCTCTTGCTGCTATGTAAGGCAAACAGAGTGGTGTAATGTTGTGCCTCCAAGTTGTTTCTGACTTATTGCAACCCTAAGGCAAACCTATCATAGTGATTTCTGGGGCTCAGAGTGTGTGGTGTGCCCAAAACTTTTGGTTCCCTGGCCAACCTGGCACTCAAATCCTGGTCTTCAGGGTTGTACTCCAGTGCTCAAACCACTGCACCATATTGACTCTGAGCAGTGAAATAATGGGCTAAAATTCATTGGGCACAGAATTATCATCTCTTTGACTTTGATTCACTGCAGCAGTTGAGTTATGGTCTCTTGGTTTGGCTTGGTATTTGAGAGCCACCAGCACCCAAAATCTGTCCTTGGAGATTTGGAGATATATGGGATCCAATAGACTGTAGGGTGTTCTAAGAATGCTTTCCATTGACATGGCTGGTATACCTGCGAAAGTCTGTTGACAAGATGATTGCAAGAAAGGATTCTTTCTAATATTTTGGAGCCCGGCTACTTTTCTCCCCAGTCTATTATGAAACAGCCTAAAAAGTGGATGTCAAGTTTCATAAATCATATAATAAGTATCAACACCAGTGGGAACACATTATGGCCTACTCTGTGGCAAAGAGACAAGAGGAAATTGCAATACCACTTTCACATCCTTGGCAAGCTAACATCTTCAGTGGTGGAGAATACATGACAACTAGACTCTGGAGGCCTGATGTGATGAGTTTATGAGACCATTCGATGATACAATTGTTTGTAATCATATCAATCTTGCCACCATTTTTGGAACATTTCCTATAGAAAAAATAGAACACTGTTTAGTTAAGTTGCAATTTCAGTTGATGTAGTTTGAAGATGTGCACAAAAGGTTTGAACAATGAGTTCGGTTCCCCATCTTTGGTCTTCTTGGCTAATTTCTTCTAGCTAGAGGGGTCAGATTGATCAAATGAAGGAGATTACTAATATCTCCTTGAGAGAAGGAATGGTCCCATCTCTTTTTAGTACACCGTGTTCTGGCCATTCCTTAAGAAACTGCATTGTTATCTCAAGTCATACAGTAACTATTGCCGACTCATAAAGGCTGCCCTGTTGGATATACTTCAGGCCTGGTACTGAATTGTGTTTTTTGTTTTGGAGAAAAATGTTAGAAAGCATGATCTTCTTGATTTCTCAGTTTTTGCACTGAGCACCCAGTTCAGTGTGCTGGTGTAGTTGTTATTTGCAGTCAAGTCAATTTTGACAAATGGTGATCCCACAAATAAGAGGTCCCCAAGATCCCTGTCATCAGCTGCCTTGCTCAGGTCTTGCAAACTCAAGGCCATTGGCTTCCTTGGTTGAATCAATCAATCTGTAGCGTGGTCTCCCTCTTTTTATACTGCCTTCTACTTTACCGAGCATTATTGCCTTTCCCAGTGAGTCATGTTTGCTAATGGTATGTCCAAAGTATGACAGCTTTAGTGTAGCCATCTTCACTGATGCTTATGCTTAAAACATTAAAATTGTCTCAGACCCAAAAGACTTGAAGAAGAATTTTTCACTGTGGCATCCTTCTCCCAAAGCCGTTTTCAATTACTTTTCCCATTGGCCTCTAACCAGAAGAATAAAAGGCCTTAGGGTTTGATCTGGCTGTGGAATGCCTTCCCTCAAGAGGCTTGCCTGGTGATTATCCAAACTCCAATGTGGAAAAAAAAAACCCTTCTCTTCTCTTGTTACTTGTTTCTTGAAGAGAAGAAATGCTAGCAACAGTGGTGAGAAGAAAAATTGGGGTTGTTTCCTCTTTTTGTTTCTTCCATAGCCTTTCATCATCATATCACAAATGCCAGGATATCTTGCTAAGCATAGATATAAATACATGATGGCACTGGATAGGTGATAGAATTGACTGGGAGAGGCAAGAGGCCTTCCTTCCTCTTCTGAGTGCTCTGATTTTGAGTGTTTAACAATTATCAAAAGCTTGATCATTAGAGGGTATCTAGTTTGGATTCTGGTCTTCTGAATTCCCCAAATCATTTCCAAGCCATGCTGAGATGAATAATCTCACTATCATAAATTCTTAAGCTCATCTTAGTGTATCCTCATTCCAGAGAATTCATGATCCTCCATTAAAAAAAATGTTAAGGAGATATAGTAATGCAACAGGAAATAGCTCATTATAAAAAGTATCTTCATTATCTTCAATATAGTATTTGTTTTGACACTTCGCTTCACCAGACTTTTCATGCTTCACAGTATAATAGATTTTAATTATTTGCTTTCCTGTGTGGGAAGCGTGCGTTAGAATATAATTTGTTTCTGCTGTAGATGGGGTTAAGTGTTTTGGCTAAGTTAATAATACTTTTTGATGAACCAAAGTTCATTTTAAATATGTTGCCTTTTTCAAGTCAGCACAAAACATTTACATTTTCGCGCTCTTTTCTTTATTATACAAATATGCAGCTTTTAATGAGAATAAACTTGTTACTTTAGCCTATTACTTCAGCAAAAGTCATTTGAGAATGTAATTACAAAGTATTGCAACAAGCTTCAAGATCTGCTCTCCCTTTAAGCTTAAAAAATGGCTGGGAAATGCATTGAGGCCAATGTCTCCCCCTAGACCCCCTGGAGGCTGCAGCCACACCACAAGAAGCCCAAATGCTTCTGTTTTCCTCTTCAGACCCTCACAAAATGGTGACAGGAAGTGATATTGCATCATTTCCTGTCTCCATTATGAGAAACAGAGCAGAGTATAGAGTTCCTGCATGTCTGAGGAGGTGGAGTGGGGATATTTTCATATGCTTTTATGAGGAGAGTGTTTCTCTCTTTTTTGGCAGCAGAAATTGCTGAAAAATTGGACAAGGTTTTTTTTTAACTACTTTTAAATGTGGAGAATTGGAGGACTCTGGGAGATTGAAGGGGAATTCAAGTGCTAAAAAGTGGGGTCAGTTTGCCACGTGTGGATCACAGGCCATACTATGACCAGTCCTGGCTGAAGGAATATCGAAAAGCTATTATTGGATATTTTCTTACACATAAAATTTAGCGGTTTACACATACCTATGGGGAAAGGAACAAAAAGAGGAGCTGGCAGGGTTTCTGCTTCACAAACCAGGCTCTATTGTGTGTTTGATACTAAAGTATCAGACATCCACGATCATGTCTCCTAGGTTTTCCATTTTTATTTAAAACCAAAGTTCCAGTTTTGCTTGAAGCAAGTACATATGTGTGAGGTGGTGGGAATGGTGACTGTAACCCTTTCTCACACATGTTCTCCAGTACAACTTGTCCCTCACAGTTACTGGATCCTCCCTTGGATAAAACATTGTAGATTTTCCTAGACATCTTGTAGTTTGGCACTAAATTAACTACTAAAGCAGGAGGAGAGCTACAGAGTAACAAGTTACAAGCAACATACCTACTTGCAAGTGGTGTCACTTTGGGGAATAACAAAGTTACATTTCCAGACTAATTTAACAAGAAAGACTGGGGTTACTTTATTGATGTAACATGTCATGATTTCTAGTCATTTCTAAAAGTTGCTTTAAAGGGCATTTTCGCAAGTATTTTGACAGATATTTATGTCATTCTCAGATCTAAGTTTTTTTTTTGTCTCAAAAATGTGATGGAAGGTAATGGGAAAGTAACTGAAAAATGCAACAACCAGTGTTAACAAGTTTTTCTGAGCTGTCAATCTATTCCGGGTTTTACTTTGAAATTTAAATGTGCTAGACCTTTAGGTGCTGACCCTCTTTCCTGTATAGCATTCAGTAATTCCTTTAATATTCAGACTTGTGCAGCAGGTGAGCAGAAAACCATATCTACCATATAGCTAGATCTCTTTATTTTTTAAAAAAATTAAATTCAGGCACAGGGACGATTGGTGGGCAGAAGAAAAACAATGTGCAGGAAAGGAAGGTATATGTTTTCACTCCTGCTTCCTGGCCCCAGATTCAACCCCATTGTATACTTACAAGCAATAATTACATTGCTTTTAGTGGGAATAATAATTTAGGGAGAGAAGGAATAATTCACTCCCCACATGCCACCTTCATAACATTTCCCCTGCGCTCATAATTCACTTATGGGAAAAAGGCAACATAACCACATGCTGGACAGTGAAGAAAGTTGATAGAAAGAAAATCAACTCATTTGAAATATGGTACTAGAATTCTACAGATGCCCTGGACTGCTAAAAAGACAAACAAATGAGTCCTAGACCAAATCAAGTCTGAACATTCCCTAGAAGCCAGATGACTAAGCAGAACTGTCATACTTTGGAAAACTGTGAGAGGACATAACCCACTAGAAAAGACAGTAAGTCTTGGTAAGGTAGAAGGAAACAGGAAAAGAGGAAGACCAAATTACAGGTGGATACATTCCTGAGGGGTTTATCACATCTGGCTCTTCTCCCATTAAAAGAGCATTGTTTCTAAAAGTACTATACAATTGGGATTTCTCTCTTTCCTTTAGCACCTTGGGAACCTTTCCAAGATTGCAACATTCATTTGTGCTGAAGCATTATCACACACAGGATTTGGGATTGCCCATCCAGCACCTTCTCCAAAGCATTATCCCTACGTTTTTTCTTAGTTTGACTTCATCTGACCATTTCCCTGAAGGTCATCCTCAGTCCCCCCAACCCCCTCCCCAATTAGAATATTTTCTCTTTGTAATATAAGCCATGAAAACACTCATATGCCCCTTTTTGCAGCTACAATTGTGAATTCCTGTTTCAGTCTACCACACACATGCACAAACACACACAGATCCCCCCAAAAAATATAAATGAAAACATTTCTAACTTTTAAAAGGCAATTATTTAATCCCAAGTCTAGAAAAATAAGCCTTCCAGCCTTCTTCCATTTTTTCTTTATATGTGTGTATGGGAGAGTGCTTCCTGATTCAAATAGATCAGACCAAAGTAGCTGATGGCTTTCATCTGCCCCCCATCAATTAGTGTGAAGGTGAATGTGACAAGAAGAGGGAGGACACAGGATTCGTGAAATAAATGTTTTTTTAAACTATAAGGACTCTTTTCCTCTTACATTTCCAGGCATGTGTGAGGGTGTGTGAGGGTGTGAGGGTGTGTGTGTGTGTGTGTGTGTGTGAGAGAGAGAGAGAGAGAGAGAGGCAGGGGGAGGGAAAGAGAGAGAGAGACTCTGGAACTGGGCTACTCCACTGGAAAAGGAGACTGGGAGAAGGAGGAGGCAGTGAGCAAAGTTTTGCCTTCTCTCAAAAACCCTATTTTTTGGGGGGGGGGTAATTTGCCACTGGACTTTTTTCCCCCTGTGGGCAAAAAGAAAAAAAAAGTTTAAAAGGTTCTCAGTTACCTTGCCATCTCAAATTGAAAGAAAATCAAATCAAAATTTCCACTCTTTCTCTTTCTCCCTTGGTCACTGGAGGTAGACTGTCATATCCAAAAGCACACCCACAGAACATCACCTCACCACTCAAAATCAACATAAGGCAAAATTGAACTTTCACACTAGAGATTGTAGCATAATAGTGGCAGGAAAGGAGGTTATTAATGAATTGTGTGTGTGTGTGTGTGTTTGTAAAAGAAATGCTTTCCAAACAATCTCCAACTGGGAGAACAACAGAAGAGGAATGACATCATGTGATACGTCCCAGCCTAAGACACTATTATCTTGCTGTAATTGCAATTTATCTCCTTCTTATGATACGCTCCCCAATCAAGGGAGCCACAGCCCTGAATCTGCAAGACCTGAGCAGGGCTGTTGATGATAACATGACTTGGGGGGTGGTCTCTTCCTCATAGGGTCACCATAAGTCAAAGTCCACTTGAGTGCAGTTCACCACCACAACAAAGCTACATGCTATGTAGTAAATGTGACATGTACTTTGGCAATGAGAGTTCAAAGGATCTCTTGCCAAGAAGTCAAGGGAGGAAGCGGGAGGAGCCACAGCTGCTTTGTCTTCTGTTTCAGTGTTAGTTGAAAATCCACAGGAGTGCCTCTGCCCAGGTTGTGAAGTGACAAGGAAAACTGTGGTTAATTTCTCTTTGTTTCTTTCCTCTTGATAATGTGCTCACAATATCAACAAGATGATGGAACTCCTGTGGTCTAATTCATGCAAACTAAATGCCTCATTTTCGCTAAGGGCCTTGCTTCACTACACTGTTACACTGCTATTATTCCACTTTCAACATCCTGTGGAATTCTGGGGTTTGTTGTTTACTGAGGCCAAAGAGCTCTCTGGCTGAAAATTCTAAATACCCCTCCCTAAACTGCAAACTCCAGGATTCCATAGGCTGAAAATGGAATAGCAGCACTATAACAGTATAGTGTGGAAAGGCCCTAAGAGTAGGGGCAGTTTGTGACTGGTGGCAGAGGAGTTACTACCACCTAGTGTTTCCTCCCTGCTGGCATAATGGGAGAAGCAACATTACTTGGTAATTGTAGGGGACTCAAGAGAGATCCAGCTTGTCAGCACCATTCTTTCTAGAAACTGGGTAATACTGGGATGAAGAAGATCCACATAATGGCCTAGGAGGTCTCATTTTTTAGTCTGGCAGTTCAAGAAGGAGACTCATAACAGTGGAATAATATGAGATGGTTTCCTAAGGGGAAGAGTTAATACAGAGGATATTCTTTCAAGGTTTTTCTATCTTCTATTATGATTATTTGGTTAAAAAAAAACAGCAAGGGAGAATCATATCTAGCAACATCCCTATGGGAAAGTAATGAAATGTGTTGTCCTCATTCTTACCGTGTTGCCTACAGTCTCAGTAGTATTCATGTTTCATTCCAGTTCCATTCACATTGCAAGACAGGTTTTCTAAGTATAAGGCATTTTGCTATATATTTTTTTGGCACATTAAAATGTGTTGGTACAAGCTTTTCAAATATATATTTTTTTAGTCTTGCGCGTTATTAAAATGTAAGTATGGTTTTGTACACACTGTTTTCTATGAAATATTTATTTATCTGTTTTTTTCACTGAAGTGCTTATATGCTTCCCTATATCATAAATCTCAGGCTGGCCTACAATAAAATCAGTTTAATCACTGAAGCTTTAAGAAGTGTACGGATTCCTGAACAAGATGCGTTCAGTAACATTTTCAGTATTAAAAGGTGAAAATGTACAGTTCCACAGGCAAAGGTGAGCCAAGACATTTCCTTTCCATCTTCAATCTAGGTAGGAGGTTGGGGAAGAGTATCCCTGATCAGTTTCATGCTACTGCCATTCACCACAAATGCTCAGTGCCTTTTTCGTGATCAACAGTGGCTCACAACTGACAGGAAACATAACTGACAATGACAAGGCTTCCCCTTCTGTCTGTCTTTTATGTTAGTATATCCCATTCCTGGACACCTTGCGGTAGGAAAGCTGCAGGAAGGGAATTTGAAACCTCTTTTAAAGCTGAAGGGCTTTATACTGTGTACACTAGCAGAATAAAAATAAATCTTGTGGGAATTCAGTAAGAGATTCTGTTTTGGCTACTACAGAACTACATGTCAGAAATATATTTTCTATAGTTTCATAGGCAAAGCAGGAAACAAGTCCTTTGTGTCTGCAGCTGTCCTCAGGCATGATTGATAAACTATAGTTTGTCAAAAACTTTTTTACACATCTGCTATGGGTGTGGTAGCTGTGTCCTTGTCTGTACCTAGTGCCTTGGTGGCAGACATACACTGCCTTGGTGATTTCTATGAAGCCATAAGCTGATGGGGTGATCTTAGGCCAGTCATATACTCTTTCTCTTTCATAGTTTCGCCTTCCTCAAGGGCTACTGTGAAGAAAACCATGGGGAGAAGGACCATGTATGCTGCCTTCAGTACCTTAGAGGAAAGGTAAGATAATCCTACAATTAGTAATAATACTTAAAACAACAAAGGCAAACTTAGGTGCAAAAGTTTGTTGGCCCAGGTGCCCCCAGCTATTTCTTTCGCTGAGAAAGATGAAGAAACTGATGGCAGGCTGCTCAATTGTCTGCTGCAATATATAGTTATTTTTGTTCTATGGTTTTCAATAGGTGCTTTGACCTATCTCCTTTATCCTTCTGGTTTCCCTTCTCTTGCTTCTTTACTTCTCCTGAGTATATTGCTTTCTTGAATTCCTTCCCAGCCCAACTGTAACCCCAGTTTGCAACCAGGTTAGGAGCTAACTACTACACCTTATATCCTGTCCTAAAAAAGCCTCAAGCTACTCAGTAATTCTTGAGAAATCTGTGTAACATCACCATGTCTCCTTTTGTTCTTCTTCACCCTTTTAATTTTTGTTCTTTTCATACAGTACTTTTCTGAGAAGAATCCTGTTGGTGGCTTACACTTGTGTAACCTCTGGTTATGCTTGTGTAAATACTTTAAAGACATTGAGAACGGTGTAAGGAGCAATGCATTTACACTGAATGCTCAAGGGCAGCCAGAAATTCCTGAGTGCCCCCCCTCCTTCCTGGCCACTGACTGGCTGTGAGAATGCACCTCATCACTGATTGGTTATTTTTGTGCACATGGAAAGAGGCAACAACTTCCATCCTTTTTGAGAGTAGGGTGAAATGTCTTCTTTTTCCTAGGTACACAAGGGCAGCCAATCTGTGCCTATGAGCACCTCCGTGGCTAGCTGGTGCCCAAAGGCCATAACTGTGCCCTAGAGTCTCCAGGTGCCCTTGCTAACCCAAGAAAGACAGGGGCGATAGCGCCAGAGTAAGTACACTGGCAGAAATCTACACTGTATAAGCCCTACTACTGAATCATGGCTGAGATAGCTAGATAGGCAGATAGATTTGTTGTTGTATGCCTTCAAGTTCTTTCTGACTTATGGTAACCCTAAGGAAAAATCTATCATAGGGTTTTGTTGGCATGGCTTGTTCAGATGAGGTTGACCATTGTTGGTAACTGCTATCAAGCCAACTTCATTGTATGCCTTCCAGCTTAATAAGCATTATTGTTTTTTCTGTTGAGTCAAAGTACAACAGTCTCAGTTTAGTTATCTTGGCTTCTAGGGAGAGTTCAGGTCTGATTTGCTGTATAACCTGTTGATTGGACTTTTTCGCAGTCCATAGTACCTGTAGAACTCTTTTCCAGCACCACATTTCATATGAATTGATTTTCTTCCTATCGGCTTTTTTCACGGTCCAGTTTTCACAACCATACATAGAAATTGGAAATACAATGCCATGGACCATCCTAACTTAAGTATGCAGTGTTGACTCTTGAAACTTGAAGATCTTGTCTAGTTCTTTCATAGCTGCCTTTCCAAGTTCTCATCTTCTGATTTCTTGACTGAAGTCTCTGTTTTGACCACCATCATGCACATAGATAAAGACCAGTGCATATACGTGTGGGTGAGATGGAAGATTAACTAAGGTAACATTTAAAGGCATTTGAATTAGGATGAGAAAGTAACCAAGGACAATAAAGTAAAGTTATTGTTTTTCATAGTCATGGCCTTTTGAAAAGATCTAACTGACATTTCATTCACATTTTACTAAGATGTATTCTAGCTCATGTTCCTTGTCTTTGAGATGCTGCTGACAGTCACAGAAGAATCCCCCTTACTACCAGCACCAGGATACTTTGTGCCATCATTTTCCAATGCCAGCTACACAATGAATATAACCGGCATAAATGCTCTTCAGCACTCACAGCAGGGAACAGCCTTTATTTTGTTTCAAAACACAAGCAAAGAAATTCTATCTAAACATTAGAGACAACTTCTTGATGAAAATAACTGTTAATAATGCCTCAGAGAGTCGTGGAGTCTCCTTCTTTGGAAGTCTTCAAACAGAGGTTGGGATACTCATTTTGGAAGTGGCTTAGTAGTGCATTCCTACATGCAAATCTATGATACTCTCCAGATCTCTACTGGTACTTTTGTTCTAGGTAAGGAGTAGGAAAAAATTTTTATGAGTGAATTTTGATTTGGGAAAATGTTGATGGCCACAGTCTAGAACTGGGTGGGGATAACAGCACTTTGCAAGCCCAAAAGAAGGTGAGCAGGGCAGGATGTAATTATTTCCTATCTAGACTTCTATACAAAAGCACAGCTCAATTCAGTGCAACTGTTCAGTGATAGAAGGGAGTGAAACTGTAAACAGTTGGGAAGCTTCAGCAGCAAATGAGCCAGATATTCACTTCCTCTTTTTGAAGATGACTCATCTCACTTTAGAGAAAACCCTTTAAAACAGTCCTCATACTAAAGCTCATTTTCAGTTTAAGGTTCAGCTTTCAACCTGTAGTTTTGCATCCCTTCATTCCCTCATTTCTTCCAATTTCCCTTCTTGGTGCATGTACATTTCTTTTCTCTCAGTATAGCGAGATTTTTATAGCAATTCATAACCACTAAGCCTTTTAACAAAATCTTTCTAAAATATCAAGGTTAAAGAGTTGTTGGGTTTTTTTGTCCCTGTTTCCCTGTTTGAGACTCATAGAAAGTTAACTCCTGTGTCTTGGAATGCAGAAACTTATGGTCTATAGCATTCAGCTACCATCGCCCTATGTGATGAAGAAAGCTTCTTCTCTATTGATCAAGCCTGGGCAATATCAGCATTCTGGTTTTCTATTTTAATTTCTTCTATCTCAGTCCTGCCACTTCAGATCTCTCTTTCCTGTATCTATGTCATCTCAAAAAAAACTTCTGTGCAGTATAAGGGAGAAGTTGTCAAACTCGATGAAAGGAACATCAAACCAACAATTCGAAAGGAATTGGAAGCTGGTTACAGAATGGATAAAAGGAAGATAATTATACTAAAAGGATAGATAATGAGATAAATGTGATTTAGTAGTTGTGGATTAAGAGGGGGAGAAACAGAAGATTTATAAGAGGGCATTATAGAAAGTGTACTAGATAATCAACAACAATAAATATATAAGTAGGTAAGAAATGTTTTTGGTTTTAAGAATTTAAATGTACAACAATATAATGTAGACACAACAATAAAAAGATAATACATAAATTGTAGGTTCAGCAGAAGCATTGTAAAGCAGGTTAGACTTGAAGAAAGCACAGAAAAAAGGATAGTAGGTAGGGGGAAGGGGAGGGGAAGGAGGGTGGGAAGAGAGGAAATTAGGAGAGAAGGAATATCGAGACAAACATTAAAGGGAGAGGGATATGGGAGGGAAAGGGATAGAGGTTTTTAAATATATATTCAAAAAGATTTAAATGTCAATAATTTCAGTAACTATATGTAGGAGTGTACGTAGGAATCTGTACATTATTGATAAAGAAATTAATTGTGTAAAAATGTATTAATGAGACACATGAGATTTATGTTTGGAATTATATTTTAATAAAAATTATCTTGCAGAAATATTATTTTCACTCCATGTCACCTCAAAATTACCCTATTCTGCTCCTGTCTGTACATGCACCTCTCTGTGACACTTGCTTGTTCCTATGTAAAAGAAAGTACACATAGCTTCTTTCTCTCTTTCCATCATCCTGACTCTGTAGCAAGAATGGGACCATGTAGTCCTCCAAATGTTTCTATATTTCAATTCCCAACACTCCTCACCATTGGCTATGCTGACTATAGTTGCTGAAACGTGCAGGTCAATAATATCTGGAAGGTCACATGATTCCCACCTTTTCCCTATAGTCACTATGGTGACTAAGCTGTGTATACTATAGTTCACAAAAATTGTCCCCTGTATAAATACTTGTTTCTGCAGTTACCTAATTTGAAAATTCTTTATCTGTTCATTCCTATTCTTCCCTTCTCCTCTTGAGTTTTTTTTTTTTTTTTGATTTGTAATAAACCACAGATTTGGTTACTTTAAACTTGTGCTTTTCTGTTACTGTGACATTTGAGTACTCCAGCTATGACCAAGGTACACCATTGCTCTGGATTAAATATTTCATAGAATTATAGAATCAGAGAGTTGGTAGAGGCCATAGTCTAACCCCCTGCCATGCAGGAGTACACAATCAAAGCAGTCCCAAAAGAGGGCAAAGCAGATTGTTTAAAACCTCCAAAGAAAGAGACTCCATCACACTCCAAGGCACTATATTCCATTGTTGAACAGCTCTTACCATCACGAAGTTCTTCTTAATATTTAGGTGGAATCTTTTTCTGTAGTTTGAAACCATTGCTGCATCTTCTAGTCTCTGGAGCAGCAGAAAAGAAGCTTGCTCAATCTTCAATATGATGCCCCCTCAAGTTTTTAAACATGTCTATCATGTCATCTCTTAACCTTATCTTCTCCAGGCTAAACATATCTAGTATCTTATGCTGTTCTTCATAGGGCACGGTTTCCAGACCTTTTACTATTTTGATTGCCAGGTGTTACCCATCCTATATCTGTAAATTTTGTTTGTTTCTGTCCAAGAATTCCTGTTTAAGTTCATTTTGTTAGTTTTTACCCAGCTGTCTAATCTGTTAAGATCATTTTGAATTTTGGTCCTGTCCTTTGGGCTATTAGCTACCCCTCCTAATTTGGTATCATCTGCAAATTTGATAAGCATACCCTCTATTCTGTCATCCAAGTCGTTATAAAGATGTTGAATAGCACTGGACCCAAGACAGAACCCTGTGGCACCTCACTAGTCACTTCACTCCAGGATGAACAGGAGCTATTGATGAGCACCCTTGGGTTTGGTCAGTCAACCAGTTACAAATGCATCTAACAGTAGCATTGTCTAGTCTACATTTTACTAGATTGTTTTCAAGAATGTCATGAGGGACCTTGTCAAAGCCTTGCAGAAATCAAGATATGCATTCCCTTCATCTACCAAGCTTGTAAGTCTTTTTTTTTTTTTTTTAAAAAAAGATTAGTCCAGCATGACTTGATTTTGGGAAACCCACACTGACTTTTAGTAATCCTGGCATTTCTTTCTGAGTGCTTATAGACTGTCTGTTTAATGATCTGTTCTAGAACCTTTCCTGCTATGGATGTCAGGCTCACTGAGGGGGGTAATTGTTTGGGTTCTCTTTTCCCCCTTTTTGAAGATGGGGACAACATTTTTCATCCTCCAATCTGCGGGGACTTGACCTGTTCTACAGGAATTCTTAAAATGTATTGCCCATGGTTTTGAGATTTCCTCTGCCAGTTCTTTCAATACACTTGGATGAAGATCATCTGGCCCTGGAGACTTTAATTCACTTAGTGTAACCAGTTATTTGTATACTACGCCTTCACCTGTTCTATGCTGCATATCTCCTACTGCATCATCTGCTCCATTTTCCTTCTAGGAGAAGACCAAGGCAAAGGAGGAGATCAACAGTTCTGCCTTTTCTCTGTCCCCTGTTGGCGTTTCACCATTTTCTCCATAGAGTGACCCTACCATTTCCTTCTTCTTCCTTTTACTACAGACAGAACAACAGCAACAACAAAACCTTTTTAAAGAAATCTTTAACCTCTTTAGCAAGCCTGGGCTTGTTTTGTGGTTTAGCTTTTTTGACTTTACCCCTATACATGTTGACTATTTGTTCAAATTCCTCTTTGGTGATTTCTCCCTTTTTACATTTCTTTTACATATCCATTCTAAATCTTAGCTCAGCTGAACGTTCTTTAGACTTCCATCCTGCTTTCTTTAGATACCTCCCTTTTTTTTCTTCCTCAGTGGAACTGTTTGAAATTGTGCCTTCAAAATCTCACTTTTAAGACACTCCTAATCCATTGTGAACCCCCTTCTCTTTTAGCACTCCTGACCATGGGAACACACCTAGTATTTCCCTAAGTTTATTGATACCAGCTTTCTCGAAGTCTAGAATGTGTGCCTGATTATACTTGGCCTTCCCTTTGTGCTGTATAATAAATTTCAGGAGACCATCATCTCTCTCACATAAGGATTCTGTCATTTCCACTCCATTAACTATGTCATTGTGGTTGGTTAGGATCAGATCTAAAATCACTGCTCCCTTTTTCCCTCTTCCACCTTATCTAATATATAAAAGTCAAAGACGGTCTGTCTGTCTGTGGCTGGCGATAGACTTCATATGATTGGCTGCCTGAGAAGGTTCTAAGGAATCCTGGGGTTTACAGTTTAAGAAATGGCCTTTAGAATTCTCATCTAGAGAGTTCTGGAATAAGCCAGTTGCTATGGAGATGAGGCCTAGCAGCAAGATGGAGGGCAGTGTTTTACCTCAGGAATCCAACCTCTGTATGTTAATAACTCTGAATACAGGTTGGATTGGGAAATATGGGGAAAGTTACAGGTACTGGACAAGAAAGTTTGGGAAATTAGAGACACAGGATCTCAAATCTTTCTAACAAGTTTTACCTATGAGAAAATAAAATCCCCGACAATGCTAGGTATATATGCTAGTGGACAATAACATTGTCTGCAAGACAAGTGAGGAATTTCTTGGACTTTATATTTTTGGCAGAATTTTACAGCTATCAGGTTAGTGGAAATCTCTCATTACTGCTGCACCTCTCCTTTCTGAACATTTGGTCATCTGTTCCATGAAGGCATCATCCAAGTCCTCAGTCTGGCTTGAGCATCTGCAGTAGATGCCCACAATGACATCACAGTTGTTTCTTTCCCCTTTAATATTTACCCAGATGCTCTCAACATGACTTCCAGGATCTCTTCATAGGTGTAAACATTCTTGACATATAGCACTACTACTACTCCTTTCCTGTTTCTCTGAGATAGGTTATACCCCTCTATTACTACATTCCAATCATGAGACTCAACTCACCAAGCTTCAGTGATGCCTGTTATATCATATTTGTGTTAATAGTTCAACTTCATCTTGTTTATTTCCCATTCTCTGTGCATTAGTACAGAGACTACTGAGACCATGGGTCAATCTCTTAGCTGCTTAAGTTTTTTTTCCCTCTCACTGTTGGCTTTTTGTATTATTCACACAGTTCTCTGTATAAGGTTCAGGATATTATCTCAAGCACTTCTTGAACTCATGCCTTCAAGAATACTGTCTCTCTCCCTGACATAACTCAGTTTAAAGCCCTCCTGATCAGGTTTGTGAAACTTTTAGCAAAAGCATTCCTGCCAACTGTTGTGAGGTACAGCCTATCACTTGCCAGAAGTCCATCTTCATGAAATCACAGACCATGGTCCAAGAAGCCAAATAATTCTCAACTTTGAGACAGTTGGAGTCAACTGACAGAATTCATTGTTTATCTCCACTATTATTCTTTCCCTTCCTGGACCATGTCCTTCAACTAGGAGGAGAAACAAAATGACATCAAAATCCTTCAGCTTTCTATCCAGAGCCTTATCATCTATTATGATATCCTGAAGGCTATCACACATGGACCAAAAGAAAGGGGTAACAGTCAGTGGGCTTGACAAATCTTGTCAGTCTCTGTTACATTATGGATTTCAACTCCTGGGAGACTGCACACTTCTCAAGGCATCTTGTCAGGCTTGCAAATCACTGCTTTGTTCCCCTCCATAGGGGCCATTCCATTTGCTTCATGTTCTAAGGCAGTGGTTCTCAACCTGTGGGTCCCCAGATGTTCGTGGACTTCAGCTCCCAGAAGCCCCAGCCACTGTGGTCAATGCTCAGGGCTTCTGGGAGCTGAAGTCCATGAACATCTGGGGACCCACAGGTTGAGAACCACTGTTCTAAGGTCACTTGCACATTCTTTGACTAACACTGTTGCTCGTCATCGCTGATAAGGGGGAAAGCTTGGAATTGATTATGTAGCTCCAAGTTCACAGAATGATCCCTGGTCCTTCTACTTCTATTTGTCACATTTCTTCAAGTGTCTACCTTTTATGTTGTGGAATTGACCTCCTCCTCAGAAATATCCCCTGTATATTCTTCATCTAAGACAGTCTTCTCTATTCTGTCCAAGTTCCCTAATATGTTGAAGAGTAGATACAGGAGCCTCAAATTCTCTTTTTTTCCAAGGTGGCAACCAACTTCCACCTGCTGCAGATGTAGCTACCCACAACGTCTGGCAAGAACCCAAAGATACCACAGCCATTGCAGGCCTGAAGCAGATCCCTCACCATCCATGTTCAGTAGTTTAAAGTGGGCAATGAAACAGAACTGTTTGGCCTCTTTCTCAAAACTCCCCTGCTACATGCCCATGCAAACTGCCTGTTGGCATTGCTGGGCATTGCCAGTTAGCTGAGCTCCAAGGACTGGAGTTGCAGCTGTATAGAGAGCTAGTGGCTGTTTGTTCCTCCCTCAAACAAATCTCTGACTCATTTCCTCTCAGAAGATGATCTGTTTCCCTGAGACTATGTGCTCAGGCAGAGGGCATGTCCTACACACAAAAGTACAATAGAACATTAACAAGTATACAAGCAAGCCTTCATTCAGTTCATACCAAAAAATATCTCACCAAAACACAATAGAAAAATAGAATCCTAACAAGCTTACAAATAAGCCTCCTCCCAACTCACACAAACAAATAGCCTTGCCCCAACAGACACAACAGACTTAACCAAACAAACTTTCCCAAAAGATTCTGTGGAGCTGTGCAGGTTTAACACAACAAGCTCATCTTATGCTGTCTGTTTTTCCACACTCACACAACATGTCTGTTGCCCTTGTCTGTTAGCTGACCTCTTGTTTGCTGAGCTTCAGGGACTGGGGCAACAGTTATACAAACAGCTTGTGGCTGCAAAGTCCTCCTTCGTGTTCCTTCCATGTTTCTGCTGGGTGCAGTTGAATGCAGCTGATTACAGTTAGACATGTGCTTGTGAGAAGATGTATGAGGAGTGTGATGTCACTAGCTCTATGTTAGAAATACCTTCACTTGCTGTTTGTAGACCTTGTATAGTTCTCTCTGTATAGCAACAGCATATCTCTGGGTGTTGGCATAATATGAGCATAGGATTAATCTGCTCATCAGCTTGTTATTGAAGACATCTAGCTTCCTTGGTTCATGAATATGAATAAAAGTGATAGTAGCTAAAGAAGCCACTTGTAAGTTCTTGTTCATATTCCATGTCTCTTGTAAGTGTGGTTGTACTATGCCTTTTTAATAAAAGAGAGAGAGAGAATTTAACTGAGTTAATTATTGAAATTGAGATCTTTAAAAACTCCAGAGTTATTTCCTAAGAAATGCAGTTACACAGTTTTCTAAAATACATGCTCTATTTAATCTCCAGTCTGACAGCTTGTCAAAACTAATTACATCTAGAACTACGAAGCACAAGAGGTCAGTGAATTGGTGGGGCCTCCAGAAACTATAAGGATGAATTATTTAGAACAGAGGTTTACAGTGGAAAACTGAAATTAATTCCTAGGCAACAAAAGACTGAGGAGGTACAGGGATTAACTATATTGCTCACTAGAATGAAGTCTGTTTTAACAAATCATTGCAATATGAAATATTCAGGAATCTGTAATTATTAGTACAGCCAGATCAGACTGTCATGGAGGAAACTCAGACAGGGTTATTTTCATGGTCTAGAACAGTGGTTCTAGACCATTGATCCATTGTATGTTTGGATGTCACTTCCCAGAATCCTTGATCACTGATTATGCTGATTGGTATATCTGGGAGGTGGTCCAAAACATCTGGAGGACCAAAAGTGGACAATCACTGGTGTAGAGTATTGTTTATACATAGATCATTGTGCATTTTTTCAAACAATCCAAACAACACATGCCTTGTCCCAATTTAGTCAGTTTCATTTCCCAGCATTGATTGTTGGTTTTTCATACTGTGATAAATCTGAATAAGCAACGCAGGTTGATATGATGTTGTTTTTCAGAGTGCATTGCTTCTAGGAGGGCATGTCTCATGTCAGATGTGGTGACTCTGAGTGTGTCTCTACTTTATCAATCTCTTTTCCCTTTTCTTCCCATTTTAGTGTTATGATTTCTGGTGATATAATAGGAAAAAAACTGTAGTCCAATTTACTCCAGGAGTGACATGTTATGCATATATAGCAATCTGGTAGCATGGTGGCCTCAAACATTAAACTCCATGATTTACTAGTCTCTGCACCGGACTACCATTAACATAGGCACAATACACTTAAAGCAGGGGATGCAATAGAAAGCAGCACAAAAATTTTTCTGAACCAATTCATTTAGCAGCAGTAACACATTCAGCAGCAGTTACATATTTGAGGACTTGTAGTCACCAGTTTCAGCAGTAACAATGACTGTAAATAGAGAAATGGACCAAAATATCTAATGAAAGAAAACCATGATTAATATTACCAGCATACCAACCTGTTATTTTATAAATAAATGCTACTAGTGACATTTTAAAAATCAAAGAAGTTTTCCAAGGCTACACATGTGACACAGTGGTCATTTGAAATCTTCTTAGTTGCAGTGAAAAATGAGTAAGCCAGTGATTCACAAAATGTATAAACTGCATGTGCATTTAGAATTCATGTGTATTACCATATTGAGTGTACAATGTATAGATTCTCTTTTGAGCTGAGAATGCTGAAAATCTCATTTTTATGTCCAAAGTAAGCCATAGCGCCAATTAAGGAATAATGTCTGAAATAATTAATACCTAAAATTAAAGGATGATCTGAAAACAATCATATATGGTAGGGGCAAGAAATTGTGGCTTTCCAAATGTTGAAATTAACTCCCCACAGTCCTAACAAGTTCAGCCAAGGATGATTCAGCAACATCTGAAGGGCTGCATGTTCCTCACCCTTGCTACAGAGAAAAGAAGATAAAAAACTGAGAAAGAAGCCATGTGCGCTTCCCTTGAAATAGGAACATGGGAGGAACACAGCAAAGGAGATGGATAGACAAAAGCATTATTGGGCAATTCTAAAGTGACATGGTGTGAAAATAATATTTCTGCTCAGAAGTATTTTCTGTGCAGAAAGTGCTGCTCTTTGTGCACAACATCTGCATGTGAAGTGATGTATATATGTGAAATAAATGTTTTAACTGAGATTCCTTTATTCCAGCATTTTTCTTATCAGAGTTTCTTGACACTTGACAAACATGGCTTTCAATCATTTTTGATTTTTTTAAAAAGTATTCTTCCTTTCCCTAGCCAAATATGAGCAGCCTGTGTCTTGAATGCCTAGCTTTGGGAGGGGGTTCTTGGAGCCAGTGCATTCTGGGAGAACTGGCTCCAGGAACCTATTGTGTATGGGAAAGCCATCCCTTTCTGAGTGCATTGTCTCTAGGGATGAATTAGCCACTTCCTTTTCCTCAGTTCTGCAAGCACTGCTCATGTAATGGTCTGCTACATGGATGGTTTGCCACTACAGGTAATATGTAGAGAACTGCACTTTTGGGGCAAAGGTTGTAAACTCTGGTTTTAAGAGTAAATGTAAAGAACTCAAAGGGGCTTTTCATAATAGATATGCACAGGTCATGTATTGGTTTCTATTGGAGTGATATATGCCAAATTTTATCTGAAATTTTGGTTAAATAGGGTTGTTGTGCTTTCTAGAATCAGTAACTGATTTTGTGCAGATTTTCCTATTAAAAGGGGTACTATAATCACATGGAGCACTGCAAATTTGTGCAACTGAACGTCATTGCAGTTCTATATTAGCTCTTGCCATTAGCACAGGGGAGGTGGGATGGAGGGGGTCAGGTTGGAGCATGCATCCCTGTTCCCTTCCATAAATAGACCTTGATAACAACTGGATAGAGCTTAAAGTTGTAGCTATGTCAGTATGTATATCTGTCAGCATTGTATTGCTAGAGCTATGATAGTCATATTAGCATTGCATTACTATAATTGTGATGCATATTCCAATCCACATTCCCATTCAGTCTCAATTGGACATATGACATATGGCCTACATATACTGCTATAACATAGACCAGCTTGTGCAACAGCTTGTGCAGAATTAAAACATCAAGAAACCCACATAAGCAAAATTTCTCTGAAACAAAATAAACAAAAAATCAAAGATTTTATGTGAACTTTCTGTGAACATTTGAGAGTGCAGGAAGCTAGAGCATAAAGAAGTTAAGAAAGAATAGAAAAGAGGAGTAAGTTTCACATGACCCCATCACAAGGTTCACCTAAGACAGTCATTGGAAAAATAAGGAGCTGTACATTAAGAGAGAATGATCATTCAGGCACATTAAGAGGAAATGGTCATTCAGGAGATGCAATTATGTAGAGACTGCAGTTCAAATGTAGAGGATATATTTCTGCCATACAATTATCTGGCGGTTGCTGGCTAAGAAAATAAACTGAAAACTAACATAAAGCCAAGTTAGACTTAAAGTATTTTCAAAGGAAGGGAGGATAAATACTCCACTAGCTTTGTTTATTTTTCCTGTTTGCATTCTTCACCCTCTGGAAGTTTTACTGAACAACTGATCTTATGACCCCTCTTCCGAACAGAGTGCATGTGGTCATATTGGGTGATAAAATAGTGTGCGAGACAGGCATTATTGAATCAGCAGAAAAGTAAGTCAAGGTTAAAGATCAGAAGTGAAGGGCATCTCCAAGGACCACTATTGTGCCAATCATAAAATAGCAAGATATTTGATGTTATTAAACATCAGGACTGTTTGCTTGTACAAAATGAGCATCACTTGTTGGGAAGAGACTAAGGCCTATTTTATGGGTTATCTTGCAGACATGACTACCATTATAAAATTGATGCTTTATTATCAGCTTCTGGGTTCTATTCTGACTGTTTCCCAAGTCATCAGCCATCACCATATTGGCAATTGGCTAAATGCTAAAAATGCTAAAAACATCTTAGTCATGCATATATTTCATACCTGAGCATAATGCTCACCTGGACCTGTGTGAAAAAAGATACTGTGGGAGACAGAAACTATTTTATGTTCTCCATGATAGAGATCAAAGTGTGATGAGTGATTGGCACTTGCTGCCAGATCACAACATGTGACAGGGTGGGCCAAGAGGCTATTTAAGTCTGTTTGTCCCTTCTCGTGCCCTTTTTGATTGTTGCAGCATGACTCATCTTGCTGCCCTCAGTGCAGTATTAGATTCATCTGGTCACTTCCAGGCTAGATAGGAATTTCCCCCCTCTTTTCCTGAGGTTTTTAATTTTTCCCCCTATCCCACACTATATCTGCAGGACTTGAACAATTGGCTTAGGATGGTGTCATTGAACAGGCTTTCCTCTGGCAGGTAGCAGGGGGAAAATCAGTGATTACCTTTTAGCATGCTTTTGATGTAGGGCAGGGCTCTAGAACTCCTGTTTTAGAGTCCTGAATCCCATCAGGTGGAGAAGGAGGCTATGGCCATTTTCACACTATTATAGTACAATTATTCCACTTTCAATCCTATGGAATCCTGGGGTTTGTAGTTCAGAGAGGGGCTTGCTGGCCCCTCCCTAAACTGCAAACCCCAGGATTCCATGGGATGTTGGAAGTGGAATAATCACATTATAAGAGTGTAGTGCAGAAATGACCTACATTGGAGCCTAACCTGGGATCTAACTCCTCACCTTTGGAGTCCTGAAGCTTGAGTGGGAGTTGCGTGGATTACCTTCCAATCAGGCCAGGCTGAGGAGCAACCAATAGCATTTGGTTTGTCCTCAGGACTAAGGTGTTTCACCCAATGGAAGGCCAAAGAGGAAATTAAGGGTAACACCTAGCTTCAGCTGGATGCACATCAGCTTGCTCTCTCCTCTTGCTCAGTTTCTAGGCCAATGCAACTTAAATAGGTTAGGTCAAATAAAGTGGCCCTTATTTAACCCAGTTTTCCTTGTCTGCTCTTCTTATTTCATGGCTGACCATCAAAGGCCATGGCAGAGACAGTGGCCACAATCAAATATCTTCTTAGCATAGAGTAGATATCTGCACATGGAGATATGCTACACCAGTGCAGCCCCCATGCAGAATAGCAACATTATGCAACACGTGTGAATGACTGGGTGTTGTGCAATGTGCAACTACAATGCACAATAGCACTGCACAACTTCAATGCATAACATTGCTATATGTACAACTCTGCATGCACCACTATAAACAGAACACTTTTGTTGCATCATGGTGAATAATTCACCCTGCAAGCATAGTGTGACTTATCATATACATATGTCACCAATAGGATGCCAAACTCAATGTTGTTTTTAAAGATAGAAATCAAATGAGGCCTACCTCTCCATCACACACATAGTACAGATCAGAATTGTCTTCAGGCAAACAGCTTTGTGATACAAACTTCACATCTAGCATTTTCATCGAAGCATAAATTGGTTCTAGCAGTTATTTCTCACCATATTTTATCCTCAGTTCTGGACATTTGGACATAGACATTCAGGCCCTTTCCGCACGAGGCTGGTAAATTGGTTCGTGCCGTTTCTTACCGGATTTTCTGGGCTCGAAATAAGGTGGACTTTCCCTCATTTCCTTCTGCACAGCTAATGCGTATGTTCCATTCTGATTCGGAGGAGTGCGAGTTCGTGAATCCACACTGCCTCCGCCATGGCCACTCTTGCTACTCCCCTCATCCCGCCCCATCAGCTGTGATTGCCCCCCTTTTTTTTGCATGGTTTAGTATGTCATTGGGTACGTGCATACGTGCATAAGTCCATACTACCCCCTGGCCACTCCCACAAGCCCTCCCCTCACATTGGCACAAATGTACGTGTCTGCACCTTTGTGGAAATACGAACTGGATCGATCTGGAAAATTGGAAAACCGATTTCTTCCAGTTTTCAAATAGCGCGCTTTACCACCACATGGGGGCACATTTAGTCGGAATTACGTGTGGAACGAAGGTAAATAAACCAAACCTAGTCTGCTCTAACATGCAGAAGACCTCCATGGCAAGACGCATTGGCCGCCTTAATAACTGTGTGCGGAAAGGGCCTCAGATGCATGACTCATGCGTCTAGCTGATTTTTTTTTTAAAGCTGGCTGGTTTTTCCAAACTGTCAATCTATATCTATAAACCAAATATCCATTTTACAAGCAATGTTAAGTTCCAGCATATGGAAGTTTTAATCATCTTCATCATCTTTTTTGTGATGTTCTTCTGAGGGTAAAAGTAGGCTTAATATAAAAGAGGCCTCATAGTCTTTTGAGTGAGCTTTCATCACAGAAATGTCAGATGACTGTACCAGCAAACTAGAAGAAGATTCAAGTGCAGAGGTTTTATCTGTTGTCTTCTCACTTCCCACCCATCCACTAGTTGAGGTGAACACTTCCTGTGTGCCGGAAGCTTTGTTTTGCCAGGCAAAAAGTGAAGATGAGAAGAAATGAGGAAAGCAAGATGTACAGGCTGGAATTTACATCCAGTTTGCTGCAGTGGTGCCTGGAGACTTCCTCGTTAGTGGGGCAGTGAATTCGCACTTTTCAATCTAAACTTTTAAGGAGTTATCCCACATGCTGAACTTATTTGGGTAGCAGAGTCCACTACCTTGGACAGTTCTGTTAAACTCCAAACTAAAACTCAGAGTAGATTCACTACCACACTGACATAGGACCTATGAGCTCCTGCTGGCTTACTGGTATGGTCCTCTGATAACCAAGTTATAAAGGAAGGCTTGCACAATATAGATGAAAGTTGTGTTGTGTACTCTGGGCGATATCCAGTATCGGATAGTCTCTCTTACAACAGAATTCAACATTAGTGGGTACAATTTTGCCTTCCCGCTGTAGTCTAAGCACTTCTACAACTTGTTAGCAGTGATTGCAAAACCTCCCACAGCTGTTTTACAGATGGCTTCTATGGCTGCAAAAGGGAGGGGAAGAGAAAGACATTCCATGACCTTGTCCAAGCATCTCATTGTTACCATCTAGAAAATTCTAAGTATTGCATCAAGTTAAAATTTTGTAGAATAGAAACATGACAGTATGACGGTATGAAACTGATATAACTCTGCAGTGCAGATATGCCCAAAGACTGGCAACCTTAGTGACCTGTGTGCAATTCCACCTGCATAAGTCCTACTTTGGCCAGGACTCTTTCCTTTGCACTCTATCACAAAATCTCCCACTGCCTGGCAGCTGTCAAACCCTGGAAGGGTACCCTGCTGGTGGCAGAGAAAGGAGGGAGATAATTCAGAACATGAAAATTTGGCTTCTCTAAGCTCCCAGGTGTCCTGTGCCCACAGGCAGCAAATATCAGGAGAGGCAGGCTATTGTAGGGAGAAGCAGTAATTAGTGTGTTAAGCCAGTCTGGGTTATATACAGGTAGTAAAGTGAGTTTACCAGGATTGAAAAGAGAGGAAGTATTAAGCTCTCAGAATCCAGCAATCATAGTAATCAAAACCAGAAGAGAAAAATAAAGATATGTAAACTGTAAATGAGGCTAGACCTCATGAAGCCAAGTAAATCCATAAGTAGGAAGTGGATAAGAGCCAAGTAGAATGAACATCTATGGACAAGTCAGTTGGGTAGGGACATGGGGGCAGGAGGGCATTTTGCCCCTGGCGGCACTGTTTTTAGGGTGTCCAGGCCTGTGCCCACACCCCCACGCACCACAGCCATGCCCCCATGCACAGTGGTCACGCTCCTTGCTCTGTAGCCCCCCTCCTCCTGCCCCCTCCACACACTCCAAGCTCTGCCACTGGGACAAGTCCCAGGACCACCTGTAGGATTTATAGCTGCTTTGACATTGAGATGCCAGGTATTTCAGAAGTGTTGGCTCCTTTATCACTGTTCGTCATTATGATGACCTTTCAGAAATGATGGCTGCATCAGCCACTAGTTCAGTGGTTCTCAACCTTCCTAATGCCGCGACCCTTTAATACAGTTCCTCAAACCATAAAATTATTTTTGTTGCTACTTCATAACTGTAATTTTGCTACTGTTATGAATTGTAATGTAAATATCTGATATTTAGTCCACCATAAATGATAAAAAGTTTGAAGATTTGGTTTCACTGCATTCAGACTGAATTAAATCCAAAAATAAATCTGGCACGGGACTAACACTAGATTTTGTAGGCTTATTCCTTACAATTGATGCAACATTCTTGTTTTTATCAATATCTGAAGTGGCACTCTCCAGACTGTCCAGTCCCAGAGTTACCAACACCTTTTTCAGCAAATTTTTAAAGGAATCTGAGGAAAATAATCTCACTTTAGTATCATCTTCTGCATCCTCCTCCTCGGAAATAGAACCATCTGATTTAGAGTCATTATCCCCATGAGTATCTGCCAAATCTGGTTCCTCATCACTTTCAGATTCAGTGTTGATTTGTTCAGAGTGTGACAAAGCAGATTCCTCAACTCTAGTCACTTTGGAGCTACAGGTAGACTTTTTTGGTAAACACACACCAGCATCATTTGATTCAGCTTGAATAACTTTTGTATCATCAGGAAAATCATGTGAAAATGAAGGATTCATTGAAGTAGTTTGTTGGCTGCTTAATAATGACATTACATTCAAATTCAATGAATTGTCCAACTTGCAATACATTTTTTAAACTTGTTATGTATTTTGTGAAATCATTTCAGTAATATTGTTTGCCTATTAACATGCACCTCCATTTCTTCAGCAATCGTTTGTCTTGTCACCTCCCTACTACACTCAGACACATTCCCCTGGGAAGACACTGAGGACATAGGAGGTTCAAACCTTACTTCTTTACGTTCCATAGGCATTGCAGTTTGACTCCTAGTGAATAAGGACACCATACACAATGCTAAATTGCCCTGCGCTACTGTATTCGCTAATACAGAAGGGCAAGGAACTGCTGACTGAGAGGCTGCCATTTCTCCTGGCAGAGGGTGTGATTGGTTGTGTTGCTGGCAAGCTTGGATTGGTCAGGAGAGCTCCTTCCTCTCATAGCCCTCTCTCTTTCTTTCTGAACACCTCTTTCCAACATGGCGACCAGAAGTTAAAGGAGCGGTTGGGAGCCCTTCCCCGCCCTTAACAGACTTAACTGCGTTACCAGGTAATTTTCCTTTCACCTTCTTTTTAATTCTTGCCTTCTCAGACTTCTTTATACTAGATGTTTTTAGCTTTGTTTGAGCCTCAGAGTGGCTGGTCGGAGATTTCCCTTCCAACTCACTCTCACTCGAGGCCAAGAAAATTTTCTTTAGTAAGGTACTTCAAAGGGGGTAGGAGGACGTGAGAGCGTGGCTCGCGCTTGCACATCACCACCGAGGAGGGAATGGAGCCTAAGACCATCGGAAATACGTATGTTCTGATGGTCTTAGGCAACCCCTGTGAAAGGGTCATTTGACTCCCAAAGGGGTCGGGACCCACAGGTTGAGAACCGCTGCACTAGTTGCTCAGATTCAGGGAGCCATTTTCTGAAGCCAGTGTCCTTTCTGAATATGACTTCTCCACATTGGATTCTTTGGATTCCATAGGGTAAGTTATGATACCAGGGGAAGGAAGAGGCAGGTTTGAGAGTACAACCAAATTTCTCTCCCTCCCTCTGCAACAAGACTGAGCAAGGACCAGCTACTTCTCCACGATCTGAATTACCTCCCCCCTCCCTCCATTGTCCACCAGTAGCTGACAGCAGCAAGAGCCCCTCCAAGGGATAAACAGCTGCCAATTGATAGGAAGTTTTGGGATAGACTGATGGGAGGACACAGGACTGCATACGTGTCAGCATAGCACCTCAGTCAGGGACTATTTTCAACCAGAATTATTGATAATATTTCTTCTTACGGAAGAAGTATAAACAATATGCTAGTTATCATTTATGATACTCATTTCACTGATTAAATGTGGCACTACTTCTAAACAAGTGCTAAGCAGGAAACAAGAACTGGGTGTATATGTTCCTGGATATCTGACTCCTTGCATATTATTTCATAGTAATATGGTCAGAAAGAAAGAAAGTATTGTGGCATTGTGTATTAAACAGTAGGGAAATATTAATTTCACTGTGGAACAGTTAATATAATGATCTGGCAAACAAACTGCTTGGAAATTAAACCACTCACTCTACATTAGTCCTTAATATTTAATTTACAGAATATATCTATCAAATAATGAAGTGAAAGGTAACTGGGGCCTAAAACTAGTCAGCATGCTAGTGGAAGACAAGTCCTTGCCAATGTATTTATGACATCCTTGAAGGGGGTAGGGGCAGCTTATGTATCCCCACTTTCTCTCCAAAGCACAAGAGCAGCCAGGGGGCTTCAAGGTGTGCTTTGTTCTCTTAGCCACCAGTAAAGAGTGATGCTGTGTTTGAATGTGTTCTGTCTGTTTATGCACACCCAGAGCAAAGCTGCTTCTCTTTTCTGGGTGCTCGAGGGCTATCAGAATAGTTCTGCAGTGATCCCTCAATGGCCCAAAGAATGGAGCTGTGTTTGGAAGTCTCTTGGCGGCTTTTGTGCACAGGAAGCAACAATATCAGAGGAAGGTACAAGATCTCTCCTGGCATTCTTATCTGGATGCAAGGTAATTGAGGTGTAAGGTCATTCTACAGAGAGAGAGAGAGAGAGAGAGAGAGAGGGAGGGAGAGGGCTGTGTGGTGACAGGTGTGTAGAAACCTAGTCTCTGTAAATGTTATGGTCCACTTGCATGTCTGAAAAGGAGAAAGAGAACTCTATTACACCACCTGGCCTCTCTTCAAAGTTTGCCTGCCACCTACAGAATATTTTAAAAGTAATTACCAGAGAGTTTCAGGAATGTTTGTTAAAAATTACATTTTAAAAAGCTCCCTCAAATCACTGGAGAAAATAAATTTTATAGGCTCTTGTTATTACTTGCACATACAACTTCAGTATCTCCCACAGTAGTTAGTTACTGTTGTAAAGATTTTTTAATTTTTTTAAAAAATAAAAGTAAAATAAACATAAAATTTAAAATTTAAAAATAAAAATAAAAATCCATAAAAACTGCTGCTCAACATGGAGGAGGAGGGGTATCATAGTGCCACAAAACACACCTGTATAGTGAGGTCACATTTCTAGTAACTCTGAAACTTTCTAAAACTGTTATAGATACACTGGAAAAGAAATGAAGCTATCCTTTTGCAAGTTGGAATTGTAATGTAACTTAGCTGTGCTTAACTATTACAAATGCGAAATGATTACAAGTTGCCAGTTCTTCAGAATTGCTTATTTCCAAGTTCTGACCATATCTGAGAGGCACTGGGCTATGCTCCAGGATAATACTTCTTTCAAAAAGCACAAACTCTTTTATATGTACAGTCTCTGCAATCCTTATAGCAATGTTGTGTGCTCATCCCCATTTTATAGATGGGAAGTATGATCACTCTGAACATCCTCGTATTATAGAGAGGAGGATTAAGTGGAATGCCTAAATCCACACATTGAGTTTGCATGTGAACTGAGGTCTACCCCACTGACCTAGAATATTTCCAGATCACAGCTCATCTCCTTAACGGTGGAAGACAAGCATGCAACTCTTTCATGCTATGGAAAGTGCACTTCTATGTTTTAACTTTTTTTTTGTGACAATAGGAATATTAAAACTCTGAACATTATATTTAACCTGAAAATTTGACATTCACAGATATGCAGGTCAACCCTTGTTGCATGAGTTGATGTATACAGAAACTCATTCTGAAAATTATCTTCTCTAGCTGCTTAGTGGTTCACAATCTGATGGGAAAAAACCCACACTAGTGGTGAAGAGCTTCTGCTAGAGTAGATCTTTGTCTAGTTGATGTGTGCAAGGACCTTTCATATATTGGTGACAGTCAGCAAAGCCTCCCCCATTTGTCTAAGCATGAAGATGCCATTTTTTTTGCAACATGATTAAGCATCCATTGATATACTTATTCTTCTCTACTCGATCTTTCCATCTTTTTTAAAGATAACATCTTGCTCAAAAGAATGCATAAAATATAAATATTCCTGCAGTGATATAAGCTCCCGTGAACAACTATTTCACCAGGATTACGTCAGTTTTAAAGGTTCTGAGAGTAACCAAAGTATAGCACAATAATAGCTCTCCTCAGTGTACATGCCAAATCTCATCTTGGAGGTACAGTTGTCTGGCATTCCATTTCCAGTGTTTGGTGAACATAGATCCATGAAGAAACCTATTTTGGAAAAAAGTTCATACCAAAATTAATACCCTTGAATCAATCTATACTAGGTAATATTCAACCTAACACATGGTTTGGCCATGTTTGATTTTGATGGAGTACGCCAACAATGATCACAGCATACAAACTTTAAACCAAACTGACTTAAAGACAATGAAATGTTGTTACTCTGTGAATTGGGGGTCCTGGAAGGGACGCCCAAATAACCAAACAAACCTAGCAAGATGGGGAAAATTAGCTGGAGCACTCTCTTGGCTAACGAGAGGCAGGGCAACGCAGCAGGATCTTTTACCCTATGTCTATAGCGTCAGGTCAGTGAGGAGGCAAATAGTTTAAACAACAATTAAGATTTATTAAACAGTTATTAAAGAAAGGCACAAACACACTCCTAACTAGAAAAGGAAAATAGATTTCAAGGGGAATGGGTGATACGCCACCTGTCCTGCAGTCCTGGGGAAGCCAATTGTAGAAGAGGAAACCCAGCATGGCGGCCGAGAGGAATCTGCTGAACTGAGTGGCAGCAAGGCAGAGTGAAGTCCAAGCGATCCGGCGAGAGTTCCGAAGAGCTTTCAGAGCGGGGGATATTTATTGGGGAAAGAATGACCGCAGGCTAGTCTGGTCTTGGGCAAAAACAATGAGTTTTGGGTTGGAGACAAAGCCTCCGAAAGGTCAGAATTTGCATGATTGAGTTAAAGTCCGAGTTGACAGTGGTATGGCCAGTATGTAGATGCAGCTAGCTCGTCAGTTAAGTACCTAACTCGCCAGGGTGCCCTCTCAGGGCAGAGGATCTCTTTGTGGTAGTGTGCATTCGTAATGAAGATGTTTGTTTTGGGAGGTCCCCTAAAGCAGATCTGGCAATATCTGGCTTGGTTTGGTGGGAGCAGCAAGTAGTAGCCATGCCTAGCTTTGCGCTTGTTCGGCGGGCCTTACAAACACTTGGCTGGTGGCAGAGTAGGGCCGAATTACGATATCAAAATGATATCTTTGGTTCACCAAAGGCCAGGCCAGGACACAGTGGTAACAATATATAAGAGCTCAATAATACATCCAGATCATGTAGTACAACCCTTTTTCAGCTATACTAGGCATGAATACAACAATGCGATTAGATGGTTCCATACATAAAGAGATTTTACAGAAAATTAGCCCACACATTGACCTGACAAGTTACTTTTTGCACCATAATATTTTTCATCTGTTTTGTGAGGCATTCAAATATATGACCTTCTCTAGTTAGTCCCTTACTGTGTGGTTTCCTATAACATGTTTTTGGATATGTAGTTAGAGCTTATGAAAGTTGTTGGACTACAACTCTCCAGCAAACACAGTCATTCTTCACTTCTTCATTTGGCCCATTTTTCATTTTCTACAGCTGATGACTAAAAACTTAAAATGTCTAGTTTACTAGGAGAAATCTCCTGCGGTTCTGTCATTACATAACCCAAGCCTTTCTATAATCATACCTCAGGGCATTGTTAAAGGTAATATGCAGTATCAGGATAAGATTAGAAGTCTATTTAATTATGTAAAGTACTGATCCTCTGGAAGTTAAAAGAGTAATGTATGAATTAAACATTTTACGGAACATTCTTTGAAGTTTGGCCTAAGTGGACAAATATGACAATTCAATCTCTTTGTTTTTAAGTAGCTCTGAACTGAAAACCATGAGAAATGTGAAACAGCAGTCTCTCTCTCTCCCCCCCTCCCCATCTCTGTTGATAATATAGAAAGGAATATGTAACATGAACATACAAATCTATCAAGAACTACTGAATGTTAGTTCCTCTGTGAAGTTTGCACTGCCATCCATTTCATTCACCTGCGCAATAAGTAGTTTTACCATGCCTTAAAAGTCCTGGCAGAGCTGTGTTGTCATGTTGTATACATGATTATGCTAGCAAAGTTGCTTGACTCTCAAGCCAACAAACTACAACTTTTTTTGGTGGATTGCATCTAACAAGTGCCTTTACAGTCCTCAAGAGGATCAGCAATACTTCTGGACTAAAAAAATTCATGGAACATTAACAAAAAAATGAAAAGGGCATCTTTCCAAACACATAATGTTCAACCTTGCAGTAAACTAGCTACTTTTTGTCAGTGATTAATGGGTGAACATTCAACAGATAATGATTATGTGGACCTTTTCTGTTTTCATCCTGCCATTCTGTTAAAGGGAATAGATAATTTGATGCTTTGATTAAAATGCAGCTTTGCTCTCTAAATATAGGAATATAGGAAGCAGATTTCTTCACAGATTTCTTACTGCAAAGATTAGCTTGACCTCAATATTTATCTGATAAACTTAGCTAATTTTATTCATGAAGATCTTTAGGGTTAGAATACATAAAAAGTAGTTGGCTGAAAGGAAAGCTATGTATAGAAAATATGCTAATAAAACAAGATAGTTGGATAAAACAACTATTCAGGGTTTATGACTATTGATTCTCTCAAAGCTTTGATTTCAGTCACCAACAGACTAGATTTTTTTGTCATACAACAAAATAAATATGTGAACATAACACACAACAAACAACAAACCTGTTTCTCCACAACAAACTGTTCTTCATAAAGAAGAGAAACTGTGACTTCCCTGCTTCACCCACTCACAACTCCCTTGTAGTGCAGCCCTAATATTCTTCTGTCTGTCATCTGTCTGTCTGTCTGCCTGCCTGCCTGCCTGCCTGCCTGCCTGCCTGCCTATCTATCTATCTATCTATCTATCTATCTATCTATCTATCTATCTATCTATCTATCTATCTATCATTACAGAAAATAACTAAACTTTGACTAACATTTTTTAACATTGGCATAAACTAAAATTAAAATGCCATATTGAAACAGTAAACTTAAAAAACATTAAACACTAACTCACTAGAATAGTGGCTTACTAACTAAACAGTAATACTAAAACACAGCTCTGACCCCCCCCTCCAACTATAATGAGAAAGCGATTTTTTTTAAAATCTACCACTACAGGTTCACCTTAAGAAATTACTGATAACTGTATGTACAATTTTTGTATTGTTTGTTTTCTTATTGCTCAAAAAGTCCATAAACACTTTCTAGTCTTATCTTCAATTTGCTCATCTTTTAAAAATATTAACTTGGGCATTTGGGATAGTTCACCAACCTTAACAATCCAATCCTCTGTTGCAGATTCTTCAGTTTTTATCCAAGTTGCAGCTGTTATCACATAATGAAGAAGGAATCCATATTTATAGTCCAGATCTTTGTCCATAATGCTCAACAAAAAATATGTCTAGAGACATTACAAAATCTATGTTTAATTTTTTTTTTTTGCATTAAGATATACATCTTAAACCAATAACTTTTCACCTTTTTTACAAGTCCACCACATATGCAAAGGGAGCCATCTTTGGCCATTTCCGCACCAGGCTTTTAAAATGGTGTAGAGCGACCTCCAGCGGAGGTCTTCTACACCGTAGAGTGGACTGGGGTGGACTACTTTTTGTAGTTCCATAGCCCAGTCCAGTTCTGCACAACCGGAACTGGTTGTGCAGTGTGGTTTTTAAAAACCTCTTTTTAGAGGTTTTTAAAAAGCATGGAGCGCACGAGTCCGTTGCCACACTCCAGAGCAGATTTGCAGGCGCGCGCAAGTGCGTGCCTGCAGATCTTCTGGGGGCGGGCTTTCGGCTGGTGAACTTGTCCGGTTGGTGGAGAGCCTCCACCACCCAGGAGCCACCATTTTGAATGCAGAGAACTGCGGAGCGATGGACTCACCCTGCTGCTCTTCGCAATGGACTCGCCCGGATGGAGGAAAAATCTGTTGAGTCTCGTTTCTGCCCGATTCACACCCCATGTGCAGAAAGGGCCTTTGTCTTGACCACTCCAGCAATGAATTGAAATATTCTTATATATTTTTGACAGCTTGTTTGGGATTAAGTACCACAATTCAAACATTTCTGAAGAGTGCTTGTGAATGTGTTGTGTACAATTTAGTCACTTTATTCATACAATTTAGTTTGTGTTGTGTACAATTTAGTCACTTTAAACTAAATGGTATGATTTCTCTCATCCTAGCATGTTGCTTGACATCTTCCTTTACATTGGAGCAATGGCTAAAAGACAGGTGGCCTATATCACAGATAAAATATGACTGAAAATTGGTGAAGGCTCTTCACTGTGCCTCTTTTGTAGCAGTGAGGTCAGAAAAAAAATCTTACTATGCCTGTACTATTGCAGTCTTGAAATGCTACTCAGCAAAATTATTCTGAGTGGTGACAAGCCTTTTGAGGTAACACTCAGCAAGGCCATGAGAGGGACTATTTTTTTGCCTGCTCTGACAGATTTCCTAGGCATGTTGCTAAGCACTTGTATTCTCTCAGAACTTGATACTACACTTATCTGCAAAGTCTAGGGAGGTATCCTGTCTGGTCCATGGTTTTTATATCTGTTTTCCATCTGATCAGTGTTTTTGTGATCTGTTTCAGTTGGTGTGGCCTGATGATAAAGACAAGATGATTGAATCCATTTGGCCCACCACATGTAAACTTGAACATTACCTGTTTTGACTGATAAGATTTAGCAGAAGTGGATTGACTGGATGGGTCCAGGTGTATTAAATGTCTCACTATGCCAGGGAAAGGTGTCTGCTGCCTTGAGGGAGGCTACAGTGCATCTTCTCCTGAAGAGGATCTCTCTGGACCCAGAGGCATGCAAGAACTACCACCCTATTGATGATATTCCCCTTTTGGACAAGGAGCTTGAGCATTTGGCCCAGGTCCTATGAAGGGAAGGGAGCTGAAGTAGTTCTTGAAGGAAATGGTTTATCTGGATCTATTTCAGTCTGGTTTCAGGCCAGAGTGCAGCACCAAACAGCCTTGGTTGCCCTGACTAGTAGCCTTCTCCAGATGAAAGATAGGGGAGTGCTACCCTCTTAGTTTTCCTGGATCTCTCAGTAACTTTTGATACCATTGACTATATTATCCTATTGTAATCAATGGGAATATCAGGCATTGTGTTACAGTGGTTCTGCTCCTATCTGCAGGACTGTTTTCAGATAGTGGCATGTATTGCTCCTGTTCAGCCCCATAGCCATTAAGCTGTGGGATTCCTTGGGGTTCTATCTTGTCCCCTATGCTGTTCAGTATCTATATAAAGGCAGAGGGAAAGGGAGCCATTTTGAGACTGGGTGTCATCAATATCCTGATGACACTTCTTTCTGCTTCTTTGTTATCAGGGCTGACTGAGGCTATGCAGGTGCTGGACCAGTGCTTGGATGCTGTATTGGGCTAGATTAAATTGGTCAAGTTTATTTTCTTGTCTGCCACTTTGAGATCATCATAACACAGAATAGAACTGATCATAAGAATACAAATAAGGTGGAAAAGATCCAGAGTCTTGAAGCATCCATGTGTTTGCCAAATATACACACTTCCCAGGGATGTGGACAACACTCTAGGAAAGTGGCTCCCATCTTGTACTCTGTGTTGCCCTCCCTGACATGTAGCTATACAATGATGACATCTGGGATTGACAGCCTTCCAGAACTATATGCAACACAGAGAAGGCATTTTAGTGGAGAGAGAAAAAGACATTCTTTATCCCTTTCCCACTTCCAACTATCTTCTGCTGAGAGGCATGGATGTCATTACAAAGCTCCTAATTCATGCTGACAGAAGTCCTTCATGGGAGTCTTCCTTAATGGGGTACCCTCCAGATGTTTTGGACTTCAGTCCCCATGCGGTGGAGCTATAGTCCAAATATCTGAAAGGTAGCAGGTTGGTATCAAGGATACTCTTAATTTCATGTTGCAGCCAGGACTTACTTGTTTCCATCTTACTCTACATCTCCATTGATATTTTTAACTCACTGATAAAATTACATTGTCTCTGGGTGCTGACTACAGTGCTTATTTCTTTCTTTGTCCTGGTAGAGAGAGACAACTCTTAGGATAAATGGTAGTGGTAGAAGAAAAGTGCTGATTTTTTATTATGGTATTTGTATTGTAATAAATGCAATTATATTATTAGGCTTCATACTGTTGATCAGTTTCACTTAATAGTTCTGAAATGTTTGGTAAGAGTTACAGTGGCAAGATTTACAAGATTTACAATTTTTACAGTATGGATAGCAAACTTTTTCAGTCCAAGGACCAAATTCCAGCTTCACAAATATTTTACCTGCATTTTGATACACAGGACAAGCCTACTCATGTCTATTTGAAGCAAGCCTGAATGAATTACTTAATAGCATTTCCAAGTTATCACCCCAAGTACCAAGTTTCTACATGTCTACCCAGAAGACAAAGAACATGCCAACTCACAAGTAATTCAAGCCATCCTCTATACAACTGTTGAGAAGTAAGCAGCAAAAATAGATAAGCCACAAAAATAGGCAGATCTGAATCATTCAGCTCTTACTTCTCACATCCTACCCACTCTTCCTGGCAGGAAAAGGTCTAGCACCAGGTACCAGCTGATTGGAAACAAGAACTCTTTACAGCTGAGAACTATGAAAAGGGACTTTTTTACAAATGCTCAGCACAAAACTCTCTTATCTTCTGCTGATCAGCTGCTGATTGAACATAAGAGGGTTTTTTTTCCTCCCAGGATACGAGAGGAACTTGGTGCCTAATAAGGTACCATTAATAGCCATATTTGACCAATAGACTGGAGATTTCCCATTTTTACAGACTTTGTTGGCATTTAGAATAAAAAGAATAGCTCCTTATGCTCGTTAATCAGAAGTATCGATTGCAAAAACTAGATATACACACCAGTCATTTCTGTTTATTTGTTTTGTTTTAGCATCACTTTGCTAGAAATATGGCATTAGTTCTCTAGGGCAGTTTCTCAAAGTGGAGGCCTGTGAATGGGTACTGCTCAGCAAGTTCTTGGCTGCTGGTCCATGGAAAATTGCCGGGAGGCAAACGTTCCTGGCGTATTGGGGAAAAAACCTGCTAGTTCTCCCCATTCCATCACACAACTTCTAAAGGATAATCAAGTTCTTGATGTTAGTAGAACCTTCTTACCCAGTACCTGGTAGTTTCCATTCAGTGGGGTGATGAATCCACTCTGGGTCTTAGTCTGAGCTATCCAGGGTGCTGAACCTATTTTTCAGATACAGTTCAGCACTCTGGATAGCCCCTCAAGGTTTGGAAACAGGAAGCAGACTCACTATTGCATTAGTAAAGAAACTTCCACTGTTCTTACCTTTGCAAACTGCATTTTGATTAGAACACTGTGATTCTGCTATGATAATATCCCTGTCTGGTTGTTGACCACATATCTGTACCCACAGGGATGCTCCCTATACCTTCTGAGGATCCCTCCCAATATCACTTTGCAGAACTAGCACAGAAATGCTAATTCCTGAATCACCTAAGATATTCCTCAAAGTCATGTGGACTTCCAGAATTAACAGATTTCCAGGACTGCCCACAAAATCATGATGTTGTTGGGGATTCTGAGGTCATTGTAAAAATTGAGAAAGGAACCGTGCCTGAACTGAAATTTTCATGAACATTTTGTTTTTCAGCTGAATCTAATGTTCTTCTAGGGGAACTTCAGGAATTCCCTCCTTTTCTTTTCCACTGCATCCTTCCTGAGCCACCTGAAAACTGGCTCTAAAGAGTTTTCCTCCACAACTGCTCTTTCATTTTTATAGCTTCATGTCTTGGCTGGGTGTGACTGCAATAGGATTAGGTATAATATAGGAAATACTTGGTGAGAATGATTTAAAAATAAGAAGACTGTGGATGGTTGCCATGAGAGAAGCAAAATACTGAGAGAGTGTGGGTTTTGGCACTTGAAATGGCAATAAGCCTGAAAGTTAGACTGCATTACAAGAATTAGATGATGACAGTGATGGTGGTAGTGATCATGATGATTAAGATTAAGACTAGGACTCAGGGCAGTTCACACATTAAAAAGATTACAATTAAAATGAACAAAAAATCAGCTTTAAAACTGAATTAGACTATTTACAATCTTAGAAACATGCTTTTAAGAAGTTTTTAAAAAGTTAATAATGCAGTTTTAAACCAACAGTTCCTACAGACCTTCCTTTAAAAGCCTTAAGTTCTAAATAGATAAATAAAAAAGCCTTCACCTGTTAATGAAAGAACAGCAAGGGAAGTCCATTCTGACCTTCCAAACAAGGATGCTCCAAGGTCACTAAAAAGGCCTTCTCTCATGTTCCCACCAACTGTACCTGTGAAGGTACCTAAGAAAATTATTGGACCCTAAAGGCTTTACTAAAAAGCCATGTTTTAACTTACTCTTTGCGATATTAATTTTTCTTACACGTTGTTTATTTGAATGTGTTGGGTCTATGGGCCAAAATAAAGAGCTATACTACATATTAACGGTTTGTATCATAGTAAGTATTCTCCCCTTCAAAGATATGCATATAAGAGAAATGTCTTTTT
This sequence comes from Iguana delicatissima, assembly GCA_948472985.1. NCBI lineage: Eukaryota > Metazoa > Chordata > Lepidosauria > Squamata > Iguanidae > Iguana > Iguana delicatissima. The sequence continues at coordinate 464,826 of CAOKZL010000265.1, read as the reverse complement.
TTTAAAAAAATACCTACTCAACTCAATTAAGTTGTTTATGCATATTAGAGCACTCCCCAGGGTTCTTAAAAATATACCTCAGTAAAAGCAGGCATCTTCAATTTTGTGCTGATAAGACACTTGAGCATTTTCCCTAGCTGGCAAGCAAAATTAAAAACAATGATTTCTAAATAAAAAAAAGTTTTAACTTGCTATTAAAATGAAGCCAACATCCGTGCCAACTGGGCTTCTAAGGGGAGGGCCTTCCACAACTGGGTTACAGAGAAGATTCTTCCCCATGCCTTCACACAACATATTGACTCGACTTGTCAGATGCTGGCAGAGGTGGGGGTTGTAGCAGAAAGGCCTCTGGTAAAGATATATAAGGAGAGGTGCTCTTTCATTTGTGGAAATATTTATCTTTCTTGAGTCACAAACATTACTTTCAAATCTAAATTTCCCAGTGCTTCTCATGAGTTTAAGAATTTCATGTTCCATACTTTGCAATGATATTTAACATGCATTGTGAGCCAAGAGGAGGAATGCATTGTTTATCACTACTTTAAAATGTAACTCCCTTTATTTAGGAGCTCTTTTTCTTTTAATGTCCTGTGTGTACCTGTTGGAGATGTAATGCAGTGACTCTGACTTTTGCTGCTTTTAATTCAGATTGCATGTTTTTCTCTATGTCTAAGTCTGTGGGTGGGAGAAAGAAAAAAAAGGCTTTAAAAGGTCCTTTCCCCCCATGTGAAATACTTCAATCTGCTGTCACTCATAAAGAAATTTTATTTATAGCCTCTTTTGAAACTGTAACGGTGAAAGATCTGTCAACTATTAGACCCATCCTTTGCTTAAAGGATATAGGCTAAGCAATAAACCAAATCTTGGTTGTGATTATCTTGCATAAATATTCCAAAAGTATTCTGAGATAGTGACGTTTTTGCTGGTAACTTAGAAAAATGCTGTAATTTGAAAAAGTAATAAAAAACTTAAAAACAGTTTATTGAACTGAGAAATACAGAAACTTTACTCTACATGAGTTACAGAGACTTCTGGTTTCACATGCTCTCCTGCTGTCCTTTAATTTGGCCACCGGCACTTACAAGAACCTGTTACTTTACAGCTTCTACCAATGGCTGAACCCTCTTTTTATTCCATGAAGCATTTTGAATGCTAACTGATTATACTTGCTCATTTTAAGGATTTTTTTAAAAAAATACAACTATATCACAATCAAAAATTTGAAAGTAACTAGTTACAAATAACTAGCCATAAAAAAGCATTATTAAGGCATGCTGTAACTTAATGAGGAAAAACTTCATGCCCTTTGTAGTGTTACTATTCATTCCTGTTCTAGTTATGGTTATGGCCTCATTAAGGAGTACAGTAGCAATATGACATGGTTCAAGTTCTAGTGCATCTTTTTTTTTTCGAGACAGTGATCATGGCTGCCCTCCTTTCTACTTCATCTTCACAACAAACTTGAGAAGGAAGTGAGGCTGAGAGAAGGTGACTTGTTCAAGGCCTCCCAGTGAGGCTGACATCTCAGCACATATCTGAATCCGTATTTCCCAGTTCCCAGACCTACAGTCTAGCTGTTAACAGCATAGACATTTCCCCTCAGTTGTTTCCTTTCTGTATTTCTCATTGTGTGTTATGCAACTTGAGACTAATAGGAAGGGAACTACATTTTGGTATATGTTTATGTAACAAGTCCTATCTGTTATCAGCAAGGTCAGTTATCAGTAATGGAACAGCTGTTGAGCAGTGAATACTCCAACTTCTATGACAGCAGTACATGGAGAAACGTAGTGGGTGAGTTGAAACAGAGTAAATCAATGCTTTTGTAGGAAAAATTAATAATGTGGTATGTCTGCAGGCTTTATTTTTTCCCCTGAAACCATCACACTGTTTGTAATGATAATGTTCAGAATGATCTTTATTAATTAATCTGTAAACTTGTTCCCTCTATTAAAAAGGCCCTGATTTCTTGAACTCAATTTTTCTAGGTACACAATGAAACTAATATCGAGGTTGCTGTGTTTTGTCAGTTTAGTAATTTTTCTCTCTTGCTGGCTTTGATTGCTTCTTTTTGCTTCCTCCTCATCTCTTTCCTTTACTTTCACCAGGTTAAATCAGAAGGCACATGTGGTATAAGCCTTTAGGGATCTCCTTCTCTCTAGCTGTATCCTGTAGCAATATTGTAATCTGTCCTAGATGTGGGAGAAACAAAACCAAAACATGATGTTTTGTAACAGCAAGAACAAAGCAAAACAAAGGCTTTTAGGAGTTGCCATGAAATGGTGTGTTTTTATATGCTATACGTCTCACAACTGGCACTGTTGTTCTTAACATGAGCATGCAGCCATCACATTAGTACTGCCGCTGTGTGAGTGCACACAAATGAAGATGTTCAAGGGTTGTGTAGCACAATCAATGTGCATTCTCCATGTGGAGATTTATGTTACACGTATTAGTACTGGATCTCAGCTGCAGTGTCTTCGTTCAAAATGCATATACAGGTGAATTCCTCTGAGACCATTTCTCATAAGAATTTTTTTCTATATTCCTTTTCATCTATGATGATACTTCTGCTGAACTTTACAGATAATGAGCCACTGTAAATAATTCTGATACTGATTGTAGCTATTTGATATCTGTCCTGCCTTTTGCTTGTGAGTGTTACCCAAACCAGCTAAGAATGAAATGACAAGTGCCAAGAAGATGTTAAAAACATGAAACAGAGTAATTAATACATTAAAGAATATTAAAAGCACTCAATAGGAAGGAATGGGGTTTGATTATGCCAAAAATGCTCTTCATAGACATAGTTTATGCCTTGATTTTTTTAAAAAAAAGCTTAATGTGTTATTCCAAAATAATGTATAAAATTGTACATAATGACAGCCAGAATAACTGCTAAAAGAACAAGAAATAAATCATACTTTTAGTAACTCTGTGCCTGCTGCATTGAATAGACTTTTTCTTCTCCAAAGCTTACTTTATCACTTGACTTTGAAAAAGAGTGCTTTATAATTATTTAAATCAAATAAAGAAAACTCTCAAATGCTTCTAGCCAGCTGATTAAATTTGTATTGCATAACCCAATCTCTAGTTATAAAGAAAACTGTCTGTCTTCTGCTATTTTGAGACCTGAGCCTATTTAATAAAGGGTAAATGGGTATTTTCCTCAGCTAGGTTTTTTGCTATAATAAAATATATTGAAATTTTATCATTATTTATATAATAAGAGATCATAATGGATAATATTAACAGGGAGCTGATTTGTGCTCCGAAGTATATTCATGACAGAACAGTAATTTGTTTCTTGACATGCATGTATGTTTGCACACATATACACCCTACACAACTTATACAAGAGATGGGGAGATATTAGGGCAATATCAGTACCCTGCAGAACCCTGAAGGGTTGCACGTCCATGGTTTCTAACACCCACTAACCGTTTGAGGTGTCTTTTTCTCTTTTCTTTCTTTTTTTCCCATTTGCTCCAGAGTTGCCAGTTGGGCCCACACCTTCCAGCATTTCACATATGGAAACTGGGACATATGTGGCCAAGAAACATTAAAATGTGGTTAAAAAAATAAGTTTAAAAATTTATTTTAAAAAGGATGGTAAAAGAAGTTGCAAAGAAGGAACCAAAACTGAAACTGGAGTAAAACATTCAGTTGCGGTGGGGTGGTAAATCTATTCCACGTTTTAGTGTGAACTTTAAGGGAGCTTACAAAGTTGCTGAATCCTATTCCCTAAATATGTTCAATATGTTGGATAGTCCTATTAAATATCTTTAATCATTAAAGTTTAAAACCTGAAGCAGATTTACCAGTTCACAGAAGCCATCAGCTGTACCTGAGAAGACAGTAGGCCTCTTAACAGCTCTTCTTCAATCAGTCTCAAGGGATGGGCTGAATAGATCTATGGGTCTTTGTTAGAGGAGAAGCTCCTTTACTTATCCTTATTCTTTTCCTTTGATGCTTTAGAACCAACATATCCAAAGATCATCCTGGTCCTAAACAGAGACTAAGAACGGCTTGATTTCATTACTTTATAAAAGTGTAGAGACTGAATCGAAACAGTTTAAGCCTGATATTTTCACTCTACTTTGTGAGTGAAAATAAATGCTGTCCAAATCTAGATGTCAAAGCCAAATTAATCAATTATACAACCAATGTAATCTAGCTACACTGTATCATGGAGCTACACTGTACCTCAGTTTACCCTTTCTTATCTATCCCCTTCTAACTTTGTTAGAACACAGAGAGACTTGCTGCTTCTTCCATTTTCACATCAGTGCTGTAAAGTCTTGGTTTTCCTGGTCTCTTGGTCAAGGATCTTGGCAATATGGCCTTTCTTCAACATTCATAAGCAAAGACACTATCTCTACCACACCACCCTGAACAGACCTGATGTCCTCAGATGGAGGCTAAGTAGGACCAGGCCTGTCAGTGTTTGAATAGGAGACCATCAGGGATCTCCAGGTAGGACTGGAAAAGAATCCCACAAAAACCTTGTACAGCTATTGTCAGTCACACTTGGTGGTAGTAAGCTAATTGGACCAATGGCCTAACCCAGTATAAGGTGGCTTCCCATGTCATTATGTTCCTTTCACATTTCCTAAGAAATGATGATAAAAGACAGGATCAAGAAGGTCATCAAGACACAACTACTAATACCTTTTGGGGGCACCAGTGACCTCTGAGTCAGTCTTTCTTTCTCGAACCTTACCTTACGAAGAGAGTGATATAACTATGAATGGTATCTACTTTTGTAAATAATTGAATTTCTGAGTTTTAGAAAGCTGCAGTCTGCCATATCTAGTCTACTCAGCTGTGCTTGTACATTTGGGGAAACTGTGCACAGCATAATTGCTCAAAAGTACAGAAAGCATCTGTCACAGATGGTGTACTGATAGAAGAAATACTGACAGGAGCTCTACTTACTTTTATGGAAAAATTTACAGTCTAATTTGAGAGGCTTGGGGGAAAGGAATAAAATGCCACCTCCTACATCTTTAATTAGGGGCAGCAAGTGCTTAACTTGAACACTGAAAATTCTATGGATGTCTTATTAAACATGTGCTGTGGGAGATATAAGAAATCCTTGAGGAATAGTAATACAGCTTGTCTGAGGGAGGTGAATTAAAGATCAAATAAATGACATAAAGAAGCTGACAGAAAGGACAGAAAAGTGTAATTTGTACATTGATCACAGGGAATACCTATGAACTGTTAGCTGTGGATTCAGCACTGTTGTATTAGAGCTACAGCTGATGTTTAGAACATAGGGGAAAAAAGCCCTGGGCAGAAGGGAGATGTGACGCTATAGGTGACAGGGACAGGAAAGACCCATACAATCTAATGAAGTCCATGAAAAAATGATTCTGAGTGCAAAAATTCATTGTTTCTGTTTCAGTTGGTGCCAACTGGTCTTGATTTCTTCTCAGACCATTAATGGTCTTCATCTGTGCTTAGTTCACAGACTTTAAAGTGAGAGGATGCTGAGATAGAGTTTCTCTATCTGAGGAATGATTGACAGAAGTCTCTACTTCACCTCACAATTCTTTCTGCTGTACTCCAGGAACCTCACAATTCCTTCTGTTGTACTCCATCAGAAATAATGTTCAGAACTATTTCTATCAGAAATACATTACAGGAGTGAAAAAAACAACAATGTGGTCCAATAAGATTTTTGGATTAAGAGTTGTTGCCTTAGAACAAGTCTAGCAATTAGGGCAATGTTGGCAATTTAATTACACCAATAACATTAAAAATGACTGGATATCACAGACTCAGCTATGTCCTCTATTAACTAAAGATTATTTCATTTATATAGTAAACTATAGTGAATTGGCTAACAGTCTGTGTCTTTTTGATAACATTGTGATTAGTATAATAATTTATCTGAATTGTCAGAGTGTTCTGATTGTAGCTCCTCTCTTACTAAGTTGAGATGTTTATATGAATTTCCTTTTTTTTTTTTTGTGAGAACAGAAAGGAATTGAAATAGAGACTCTCACTTAAGAGCTGACAATACTTCCAATTTGGGCAGATGGCAAAAGCCATACAAGCAGTGAGATGTGTGGGAGACACATCTGAAAAATTGCTCAGCATTTAAAAAACTGTGTAATTTGATTGTTGAGATTTGAAAACTAATGGTGTTACATTTGATGGGTTAGCTTGCTGGGACTGTATTGACAGTAGCATTCCATCATCTAGGTAAATCATGTGCCTCGAGCACCTAAGATGTCATTTTCTCCCGGTGCCCATTACACCACCAAAATAAGTGTTGTGCCTTTGATATTATGTACAGTCTGAGTGTACTGGTTTATCAGTTCTGTCCATTCATCTCCTAGAGATTCACCAGATCCTAAGGCCTGATTTCTTTACAGCATGGGCTGTTTGATCTGTCTTTAGATGACAGAATGGAGCAGATGGGGCTGGAAACCTGTTGCTTTACTGTGGTAGCGGTTTTGTTTTTTCCATGGTCATGCAGCAGAATACTCTCTAATATTTCACAGATCAAAACAGGCACACGTGTGGCCAAGCAACATCAAACTGTGGTCAAGGAAAGAAAAGGTATTAATGAGGAAGAACATACAAGCCAGGAGTGCTGGCAATTTTTTTTTGAGTCTACAGAGAAGTCTCCTCCAGCTGAGTTAACTGAGTGCAAACTATTTTTGCACTTTGAACACAGTTTGCTGCTATTGAGGTAAGCTGATGACAAAAAGGGAAAGAGAAATAGGAGAAAGAAGCTGAAAAAGTGAGACAAGAGGATTTATCAGAATTTTCCCTGACAAACTGGAACAGTTGAAGGGTACACAGCAGTGGTGAAGGAAGATGAACAGAATTTGCCAGCTTGGAGCAGTCTGTTTCTCCAATGCCTCTCTTCATTCACAGACATTTTGCCCATGGCCTGGGCCATTTCCACACTAGATTGCGATAGTGCTATTATTTGACTTTCAACATCCTATGGAATCTTGGGACTTGCAGTTTAGGGAGGGGCCTTTGAAACCCCTTCCTAAACTGCAAACCCCAGGATTCCATAGGATGTTGAAAATTGAATAATAGCACTATCACAGTCTAGTGTGCAAATGACCCTAGTTTCTCTGCTGTCACTACCTATGCCACTGAAATGTACCAGCAGGATTCCAGCCAGAGATACTGGGAGTGAGTTAAAATCTGTTGAGATTTTAAAGGATTAGATCTACAATTATTTTAATGCAATATCTTATACTGGATTTCAGGAAGAGCCTAAAGGAGAAGGGTTTTTTTTTAATGCCAAAACTAAGGAGTGGGTCCTACATTTTTAGTAGAGACCGGGGTGTTTTGTATATATAGATACAGTATCAAATTTTATGACATTTGTAATAAAAATCTATATCTTGATACTTCATTTTTTCTCTGTTTTAAAAATACTTTTCAAAAGCCTGGCAATTATTTAAAAATAACTATTTTTAATAGGCAGGTTAGGTATCATTCCACCCCCCCCCCCACTGCAATCAATTGCTAGGATCATGACAGCAATGTAGCCCTCTGTGTCTGAAGGGAAATGAAGATTTGCAGGATATTTGAATTAACATGATTAAGGGCTGTGCTTCCACCTCTCTTTTGAAGTTAACGTGCAAACTTTATATTGGCTTCAAGGGGAAAGAAACTAGATTCAAAAGAGGAATAAACTTCTTGAACTACTATGGTTCTTAGAAATTGTTTAGCAATTCATACTATTTAATGAGAGCTGAAAGCACGACACACATTCCACGCCAAATCATTTCTCCAGTATATGCAACTCATTGACTGTTATACTTAATTCAAGTTTTTCTAGACTAAACAGGAGCTGGGAATAGAGAGAAAATGTTAACATTTATAAATTCACAGACATTACTTCTGAATCTGAATCTTAGTTCTCATTTTATTAAAAAAAAAAAGGCCAGTGTTTTGTCAAGAATTTCAGCAGTTAAAACTGTTTAGCAAATATTGTCTCATCAATCTCAGTCTGATCCATACACTCATGTTAAATTGACTTTATGAGGGAATTCAAATTAGAAAATTGGTAAGAAACCATTTTTATAGAAGGTATGGGGTAACAGTGAGATTGTTACCTTAAATCAGATACATGGTGTGAATGATAAGTCTTTGCCTTTTCAGTTTTATCAGACCAGTTTAAACGACCTCAGTCTGCTAAATGGTAAAATTGACAACTGAAACATTTGTAACAATTCAGATTTTGTCATGAAGCTTTAAGGGCATCTGAGGTTGTCGTAATATCAATATTATATTAATATCATTAGAGACATTAATTGAGGCCAACCAAGTATCCAAACCAATGATCAAACCAAACCAAAATCTATTGTCCATAAATAAATGTGATATGACAGGTTTACGGCAAGAATGGAATAGAGAACTGGAATATTCAGCTCTGACCAATCAATGGCTTTTGGTTTTAATATCTATAACTAATATTGTTAGAGATATAACACTACTACTGCATATATTTTGGAGTTGTCCCAAAGTAGTTACATTTTGGGAAGAAATAATTATGAGTAAATTTGGCTTTGGAAAGCTGATATTTAGGAATGTTCATCTTCTTTTAATTATATTTCTGGAATTAACAATGCCCAACATAAGTGGATTTTTGACTGTTAAAAGAATATTTTGTTACCAAAAATATATTTTTTATCCTGACCCATGATGCAATGGATAGAAGGTCCAACAAAACTTGCAACATGTGAAAGAATGCTATATGGATTAAATTTACAAATAGACTTATATCTGGATATTTGGTCAGTTTTTATAGAAAATTACAACTACTGTGCTTATTTTTCTTCCTTTTTGTGCTTTTATTCTCCTTCTTTTGTTATACTGGAACATTATTGTATGTAACAAATCTCTTTTTGATGTAAATATTTTTTTAAATCCATAAATTTGTACTTCATACTAAAACCAGACACTTACAAAAACGCATAGAAGATGTTGCATTGTAAACCAAGAACAGCTTGGGATCAAACTACTGTAAGGGTTATTAGTAACTTGAGACCATGACATAAAATCAACATTATGAGCATGGCAGTATTGTACATTTGTATTGTACTTCCTTTGCACAGCAACCACCATATGTGCACAGCCTTCCTGTATGTTTCTGGTGAGTGGTCCAGCTGTATTTTTGAATCTGAAAACACAGAGAATATGGCATAATGCTGCACTTCCTGGAGGTCCTCTAGATGTTCAGGAAGATGACATTATCTTTGTTCTTCTGGTTGCATCTCTGCTATTCCACAGCCATTCAATGAGGGTGCAGGCGACAGTAAACAAGAGGGTTGCACGTCCATGAGGGAAGATCGTGGAAGTGTGTTTGGCTGAGCTTTGCACTCTGGTAAGATGGGTGCAGGATCTTAGCCATTAGGTTCATTTCATCCTGAATGTTTTCTTTTTAAAACAATCACATGAAACTTTTCTATGTGTTTCTCTTAATAGGTGCTTTTCATAAGGTATTAAAATGCAAATGCAAAAACAAGTAGATGTCTGTGCAATATGGTTTGAAATTTGTGTTGGCCCATGGTAACTAACAGTATAAGTGAGCTCCTCTCAAGCTGTATGTAAACAAAGAAAGAATCTGCATAGGGCACTAACCTTTGTATGTCTCTCCAAACTAGATTTGGGTATCCATGTCAAAGTTAATTCTTCTGTCATGCCTTCATTGAATGAACATCTGTACATGGTTTCAGCTCATTGATAACTTGGTAGGTTACTTGATCAGTAATCAGATCTTTGAAACTTTGGCGCTATATTATTGGTTTGGCAGGATCAGTGTTGTAGACGAAAACAAAAACAAACAAAAAACAAAACAAAAACAAAATAGCAATGCTATTACCTGATAAGCCTTTGATATTTTTTATTTCAATCCATTTCCCAAAGGATGACCAGCCACATTACAAAGGCAACAAAAACTGACACTAATTGGTGTCCTGGTTGACAGAATCAACAGAAACACCAAAGAGTAGAATCACATAGGAATTAAATTATTCACTAACCCACAGTGAAGATTTGTGCAGGTCAGGTTGGGCAGAATAGAACAGATTCTGTTCTACTTGAATCACAGTGAAAATAGAGTCAGAATCAAGACTGGTAGCTTTGATCGCTTTCATAAATGCTACAACACATTCACAGTTTCATTTCAAAGAGATTGTTTAGGAGCACAGACAAACATATGCTGGTTGTAGACAATCACTGGTGAAGCACAATACAGAAGTAGAATGCATCAATTGAAGCTCTTAGACCTACAGTTATACCAAAATCTCCCATTTTGTAATGGTACAAACAAGGAATAAATCCACAACAAAACACCTATGTTTGCTATCTAGAAGTGTATGTGTGCTTGTAATATTTACAAATAATTTCCCTAATATGACAGATATGGGAACGACCATACCTTTATTTTTTCAAAGATATGGTACCTGTTCTCCCCAGATGCATGATCTAATAGTTTTTTCTTTTCTTTTCTCCAGGTGAGTGCCTAGTTGCATGAATGATTAAAATGGCTGCATCTGAATTATCTTGAAAGCAAGCAATCCAGAACATTATTCCGAGGGGAATCTTTTCAAATTTTATTCAGCTAAAGCCAAAAGTTGGCAACCTGCAGCCTTATGCTTAGCATGTGGCCTCCATCTCCAAAACCCTTCGCAACAGTGATCTGTCCCTTCTCTAGTAGTCCAGGTGGCATGGATTCAGACAGAGAAAGAGGTAGGTGGCGGAGGAATTGAAAGAGACAGAAATACAGAAAGAAGGGATGGCCTTATCAACTATTGTTACATGGTCTCTGATAGGGTATTACCCCCTTGGGAATGTATCTTCAGTGGCAGAAAAAGTCTGTGTGGGAAAGGCAAGAAAATATTCCCACCTGTGTGATCTGGAAGGATATAGCACTGGCTGATTGCTTGGAAAATGCTAGATGTTCTAGACAATCTGCCTGTGTTACTGTATGTTGCACAATAGAAGCAGTTGGTGGTTCCCATATCAGAAGGATGGTGGATTCAATCCTGGTTTTAGACCAAATTTTAAAAGAGCTATCAGAAGTGGTAACTCTATCTTTTAAAGTTCAAACTAAAACTCAGTGCAGATTCACCTGCTTCCTGGCATAGGAGTCACTGCAGTGTAATCATCATCTAGCCCAGTTTTGTCACATTTTCTGACAAGTTAAGAGGGAAAAAGCCAAGTTATCTCCTCAAAGACAATCATGAAACTGGGGTAAGTGGAAGTCCATCACATGTGGTACACTGCAAATTTGAACATTCTCTTCCACCACCATCATCTGAATTCGTCCTTTAGAAATTTTGTGATTTTCTCAGCCAGGCCCATCTGTATTCTGTATATTGTTTTCATAACAATTATCCTTCCAAACCAAGTGCATCCTTTTTTGGAATCCTCCCAAACCATAAAGGCTGCCCTTTCACAAAGCTCCCTGCAGCTATTACTATGAAATGTGTCACACTCAATCCTCTTAGAAAGGGCAACTGCCAAATTTAATCCAATTCTGCCATGAAATAATTTTGAAAAGGTATCAGCAGTTTTCTTTTTTGTGGGGAGGGTAGAAGAAAGACATCAAAGCTTGAAAGCAGGTAGGAAGATGCCTCTCAAACACAGCTAAATTTTGGTAGGCCTAATCCCCTGATAAGAGGATAGAAAGTGTGGAAGTTGCATCCAATTTTGATGAATAGAAAAATGTTCCGCTTGTATAATTGATTTCCTATTATTGTTAATCAGAGGCATGTAGATTTGGATTCCTAAACGGAAGTCTGGATTTCGATCTGGATCAAACTGGGTTGCCTCCAAACAGTGTTGAAACAAACTGAGCTGTTTTTCAAATGGCTGAACTGGAGCCAGAACTGAATCTTGTGATATATCCCTAATTTGTAAACAAAGCAATGGCAGGGAAGATGAGCATTAAACTCAGGACAACTCAACTTATTCATAAAGTGAGGAAAGCAGCACTACCTTTGATGGCCATTTGCAATTTATATTCTTAGAATATTATTCTGCATGTTTCTCCCCCTCTTTCTGTCTCTCTCTCACTCTCTCTCTCTCACACACGCAGACATGCACAGGCACTGTGATTGATGGCCTTTATTAACCTCCACCCACAAATTGTGACTTTAGAAACTTACAAGATATTACTAACTGTAGACAGGCCTGGTTCCTAATATTTCTGATATTCATTGACATATTTGAACTTCGTTCAGTCCTAGGGTATTTTGTGTAAAAGACTAGCTGATCAAATGGGCACAAATATTTTGATGACAAGATATGTTGCTGGGCTCTTCTTTCATTTTATATGGTTCAGGATTAGAATGAGACTAAGAGGAAATACTGATTAAAAACTTCATCTATGAAACTAAAGGCTACAATCTTATATATAAGTAAGTAAAAGCAAATACTTCACTGAGACCTGCAGGAAAACAGAGACATAATAAAATGTGTGGCTGAAGAATCCTAACATAATGCTATGTATAATGACTGGTCCATGAAGTTCAACTTGCTGAAATGAGCACTATATATTTGATTTTGGATTTTGTCAATCTATTAACTAAGTTTTCTTTTTTGCATGTATACTACCCATACTACTTTACCTTTGCATAAAACATGTTGTGCTTACTTCCTCATAGAAATATAAAAGCAATCTCAAAAATACATCTCTTCAACAAATTCCAGATGTCAAGAACACGTCAAAAATGTTCCTTAGTTTGTCCCCTCCCCCATCTTTGGTGTCATTTAAACATAGCAGAAAAAGAAAATCCAGTTCATGGAGCAATGAAAAAAGAAACAATTCTGTTCACAGTTAACTTTATATGCTATTATACTTCAAAGCTTCAGATTTTTCTCCTGCACGGTTCGGTATCTGTGATTGATGGCCTTTCATAATACAACAATATTAAAAGTTGCTGACATAAAATATATTGTGTGTTTTATAACTTTACAACATGATGCAATTCACCTCAGAATATGTCTGTTTAATAGATAATGCCACTTTATTCCTGTCAGTTGTGGCTGAATGGCAAATGCAGTGAACCTTGACAGAATGGTAATCTGAAGGGAATACAGTAAAACTAGATTTGCAAGCTGCTGGTCAGGAGGAGCATTTTAAATACAGAACACTTCACAAATGTGTTTATGGTTCATGAATGCTGGGGAGAAATTGAAAATGCAAATTCACTGTAATCATGTTGATCAGATTAAACTGATAATGAATTCTTCTGACCATTTTAATGTGCATAATTGAATTTGGAAGGGAGGAACTCAAAGCTTTGCCAGATAATGTTTTCAGCTCGAATGCACAATTACTAATTTGTTTATAGGGAATCCATCTAGATTATATATAAATGGATATAATCTTTCAGCTCACTCTTTATTCTTAATTTGAAGACCTGAACTCTTTTCTTTACCTTTTCTTGTGACTTCACCACCTTTGTGTGTAGTTTGCAGGTTTAATGGTAGAGACTGGAATGTAAGTAATGAAGACTGATCACATTTTGTTAACTGTTGGTGAATTAATTTATTTACATTAACATTGGCTACGGGACATTTTTAACATGGTAAGTTACCATTAATGTTAACTGTGGGCATTAACATGAGAAACCATAGGACATGAGCAAGAAAAATGACACAACACTTTGGTCAATGTTCTTGCCTGCAAGTAACAGATTTTATTTTTTGCTTGTTCGCAAGTGATCTTCTGGTACTTTCTAGCTGCCAGAATCCCACACTTACAGAATCCCATACAATCCCACAATCTACAGGCTTACTCAAATATAGTTTGCAATCTAACGAGTATGTTCCACATTGGGGAAGGCTATTCTTGAAGCATTGCAACTATAGATGTCTGCACTTGACTTCTGTCACTGAACTGCTGTGTCATGTATGGCGATCACTCAGCTGTCAACCATAGAGCTTGTCTTGAAACTTGAATTGTTTGGCTTGAAACCTGAAAAGTTCCTTCAAAATGCCCTTAAAAATGTCGTAAAAGATGCTGCTCATTGCACCAGTGTAGCTAATACCATTACCACATTGTATGATAATTTTGAAATGTAACTATGTTATGATTTCATTACCCCCCACCTATGAAAAGTGATTTTTCATAGGTAGCTATGTAGCTTTAATTCATTACCTCCCTTCTCTCATTAATGGCAATATTCCCATTTCCCCACTCCGCAAGAGGTAGAGAGTGACTCTATTTTCTGTGAAATGTTGAATCCACTCTTGGTTTTAGTCTGAACTTTAATGAGCTACCCAAGGTGCTGAACTCCATTCCCAAAGTAGGTTCAATTTCCTGGGCAATTCCTTTAGTATTCTGTTAAAAAAATCTGAAGTGGATACACTGTCCCACTAGCATTGGAGTCACCAGGTGCCACTATTTCCATTGGTGTACACCTTGAAAGTAGGATAAAAATGGATATTAATCACAGTAAAGTAAAATAAATAAAGTAAAATTACTTAAAAGCTGAGTGTTTTTATTCAGCATGACCATTAAAATTCTCAGAACACTAGTGAAAACACTGTCCTAATTTCTGATAGTTTCTGCATCCCCTACTTCTTCACTAAAGTCTTTCATCTCCAGTATCCCTATCCCCTGATATTTTTGTTTAAAAGGTAGTGGACACACATGTAGTCTGTCCCAAGTGCAGGTTTAGGCCCTGTGCAGCAAGAAGAACTTCCCCTTTCCATTAGACAGAACAGGTATTCCACAGCTGGTGGCAGATTTGAACCACTGTAGCTATTGCACTAAAGACTAAATGTATGTTTTATAAAATAATCTGGAATGGTACTTTGGGTAGGATCAAAGGGTATAGCTACAGAAGATGGTGGTAAAATGAGAGCATTGCCCCTCTAAATAATGATTCTGGCCTCCAATTAATTTTTCGTCAGTCCCCAAATTTCCAGCATTACAGCAACTGAGGCTCTGAAAATTATTCACACCTAGAACTTTCATATTTGCGATGTTTGCATTCTCTTGATAACTATGCCTGCTCCTTTCCTTTCAATGCCTAAACTGCATTTCCAGATGATCAATTACATTTTTAAATTACTGTAATGTTATGAATTTGAGGACTGAAGGAAAATTTTATTGCAGGACAAAAATTTTTAAGAGGCAATGCTCTCATTTTGCTCCCTCTGTAGCAACTACCCTGGCAGGATGCAACGCTAGACTTCTGGTGGCAGCAGAGCAAAAACAAGAACAGGGGAGTTATCTCTTTCACTACTTCACCCTCTCATTGTATCTCCCAATTCTGCTTGGGAAAATTTGTTTTGGGGGAGGTCCAAGAGCTGCCAGGGAAAGGGGACGGGCAAGGAAGGAAAGCTGTTGATGCAGCATTAGCTGCATGCATTGTTTTATACTTTAGGGAAAAAAACCCTCAACCTTCCATGGTGAGGATGAACTATAGTGTGCTTAGCAATTGTTGAAATCTGTGCAGAACAGGGTTTAGCCTCCTACTTCCCGGGATGAGGTGCTGTGGCCTTTTAGGGACAATATTTTTCACTGGGACTTCCTCTTAGAGTTAACCTTTTCCTGCCCATGATGATATATATGGATATATAGGAAAACTTTCATATTCTTCTTTTTTTATTTATTTACTTTACAAATAATGTATTTTATTCCATACTCATTATATATGGTTATTCGTGGAATGAATCTTTTTCTTATAAAAATAAAAAAAATGATACTACTTTTGATCAGCCTACGTTGCTACTAAATTATGAATAAAGAAGGTCATAGATTCACAGAATTATCGTGTTCCCTAGTTAACCCTCTGCCAGGAAGACTACACAGCTAAAACACTCCCAAGAGATGGTCATCCAAATCTCTGTTTAAAAACCTTCCTTGGTTCATATTCTAGTCAATGGAGCAGTACAGAACACGCTCACTTCATAACATCCCATTAGATATTTAAAAATGGCTATCATATCACCTCTCAGTCTTCTCTTCTTCAAGGTAAGCATACTCAGCTTCCTAAGCCATTCCTAGTATGATTTGATTGCCAGAGCTTTTATTATCTTGGTAATCCTCCCCTGGACATATTTCAACTTGTCAATATCCTTTTTTAAAACTTTGGTGCTCAGAACTGGAAAATGGAAACAAAACCAAATAGAGTGGTATTATTACTTTCCCTTATCTGGACATTATATTCCTGTTGATGCAGCCTAGAATTGTGTTAGCTTTTTATTTGTTAATTCATACCACCTAGCTTTGCTTAATTGATGGGAATATTTTTGCACCATGTCTCTTGCGATCCTGACCATTTCTTACTATAATCCCAAAATGAAGAACTGATCTGATAGTGCAGAAGTCAACTCCTTTACCAGATCTGCAGTACAGACCTAAATAAAATATGTATAGGCTGTTGGGTATTGGAATTAAGCACAAACCTCTTCTGTCAGCTGAAACCTCTCTTGCTAGCTGGTTTAAAGAGGTCTGCTGGCAGAAGAAATGGGGTGGGAATAGAGAGGAGCAGAGTTAAGCCATATACAAACTTCTTCCAGCCCAGAGACACAGCCTAATGCTGAGAAAAAGTGAGGCCAGCATGAGCATAGTACTGAATCATTTCCAATAGCCCTAGGCTGGAAAAGGTTTGGATTCAGTACAAATTCAGCTGGCCTAGTATCAGCTGAGCTACTCTTTGGCCAACTTGCTGTGATAAGACTGTGTTGTTAGGCTGTAGCACTGATACAAAGAGATTAATTCCTCTTTTGCACCAAACTCCAGCTCTTTGGGTCAAAGCCAATTGCACATTTTATTAAGGTTTTATGAACATTAACTGCTGACGCATTGGAATAGGAATAAATTCCTGACTAATTTTTCAAATGATTTCCCCTACAGTTTGCTACAAAACTCCATACTCTGCACACAGATTTATTTTCTTTTGCATTCAAGAAAATGATCAAGAACATTCTATTTAAGGGAAAAGCAAGTGCCCCTAATTTGTTTCAGTGGAAAAGCACCAAATGGTCAAATGGCTTTGGTATGTAAATGTGTCTTAATTGTGCAAAGTACTAAAATCTTTGAAGCTATGCTTGGATTATTGCTCTACTGGGGCATGATGCAATATGTAGTTATTCGTATTCTTAATGGTCCCCTTGGAGCACTTGTTAATAGAAAAGGCTCTAGAGAGATATTGTTGAAGGTCAGCATATGGTTTCCTATATGAAAATGTACCACATTCCTATCTGCAGAACTGAGCAGAACAACATCTTCCTTTCTGCTGCAGTGTGTGATATCATGCAGTAGTTTAAAGTTACCACAAACGGCTGTAAAAATGAAAAGCATGCCTGCTTATGCTCTCCAGGCCTTCCTTTTTTGCTGTCACTCTCCATAACAAATAATTCCACTGGCCACCCATTCATAGAAGCTTCAATGTGTCCTCCTCTAACTGCTCTTTCCTTTCCAATGTGTCCTCTAGCTGCTCTTTCCTTTCCTTTTCTGCCCTCTTTTCTTCTTCAAACTCTTTCCTTTGGTTTCAAGTTCTCAGTCCACCCCAAAATTTTCATTACTGAACTCTCCTTTCACTTTCACCCAAGAACTTCTTCAGAGGTCTCCTTTAATTCATTCAAAACAACTCAAACTATATCTAGAAACCTTGGAAGTAAAATGGTTGTTTAGCCAAAAATAACTGTCCTTACACCCTGGGAAGAAATGGTGACTGGATGTGTGTATATCACACTACCAAAATTATGGAGGAAAACATCCTCAGTTCAGTCCTGGCTACGTCCTTGTTGAGAACTAGTAACTACACCTAACCAAAGGATTGAGCCACCTTTGATTTTTAACCTTTTTCCAGTGCTGTAGATGTATTTAAATATTTTATATCCTATTTTTGTAAGCCAAGTTAGCTTACAAATGCCCTCTAAAGAATGCATTCTTCTGTATGGATGCTACCCTTTATCTTTATAACATAAAGGGATAGGCACAACAAAACAGACCAGCAGTTCATACTAAATGTATATTAAATTTAAGAACAATAATCTCAGCAAAATATCATTACTTACTTATATTGTTATTGTGTGCCTTTAAGTTGATGGACAACTCTAAAGAGAACCTATCATGGGGTTTTCTGGCGGTCTGAGTGTGCGACCCATGCACAAGGTCACTCAGTGGGTTTTCATGGGACATTTCCGCACTAGACTGTTATAGCGTTATGATTCCACTTTCAACATCCTATGGAATCCTGGGGTTTGCGGTTTATGGAGAGGTCTCAAAGACCCCTCCCTAAACTGCAAACCCCAGGATTCCATAGGATGTTGAAAGTGGAATCACAGTGCTATAACAGTCTAGTGCGGAAATGGCTTTGGTCAAGCAGGGAATCAAACCCTGGCCTCCAGGTTAATAGTGGAATGCTCAAACCACTACATGACACTGGCTCTCACTCAGATATAAGCATAGTATAAATATTAATATGACTATCTGAAAGTGAGTTTTGTTTTTTAAAAAAAAGGAGTAGGCAACTTCTGAAGATCAAGAGGCCTATTTCATTCCTTCAGGTCCCACACTGAGTCACTCAGTGCCCTCATTGCCTATTGATCGTGCCGTCTGCTTTTCCCTTTCTCTTGGAGCTGAGACCAGCTGCATCTTTTCCTTCTGAAGTGCATCTTCACTTGTTTCCCTTCCCCCTTGGCAGGCCACCAGCATTAAGGAAAACCTCATTACCTCTTCCCAGGCACTGGTCAAGAAAAAGAAGCACAGTAATATCTCTCTTTACAATTAACCTTTTATGTATTGTTCTTTCTTCCAAAGCACAGAACATGAATGTATTTAATTAATTTAATTTAATTTTTTAACTTTTGTATGTAGTGAATTTTTGGCCATGTTTATTTTAAATATTTTAACCTTGATTCCCAAAAGATGGGGTCACCATCATCTTAGGCCATTTCCGCACTAGACTGTTATAATGCTATTATTCCACTTTCAAGATCCTATGGAATCCTGGGATTTGCAGTTTAGGGAGGGGCCTTTGAGACCTCTCCATAAACTGCAAACCCCAGGATTCCATAGGATGTTGAAAATGGAATAATAGCACTGTAACAGTCTAATGCAGAAATGGCCTTACAAATGTACAATTTCTTCATAATTCCACACTTCCCCCTCCCACATAACAACTAATAGAATGAATTCACTGTTTTAGATTGTATGATGGTCAAAATGAAAAATGATGCAAAGGTAAAGTTCCCTTTGCTGCTCCCACTGTCTGTGAAGGACCCTTACAGGATGACTATGCCCTGGTCTCTCCCATATTTGGTCTGGAATCATCTTCACTCCAACATAAATGAATGGAATATTTTTCTTATTTCATGTCCTTCTGTCCAACTTTCTCCTCATAACGATCCTGTACATGGAGTCAAACTGATCTGCCAAAGATCACAAACTCATGTCTGAACAGAAATATGAATTTCACTTTCTTTGCTCTTAATTCAACGTTCACATTTCAATAAAGTCACTGAGACCTGCACAGTGATCCTGTCAGTACTCATAAAGAAGCGTGCATGTATGCGTGTCTGTGTGTTCTGTCTGTCTCTGCCCTAAGACTATGACGATGAAATACCAGTTTTGAAAACAATAAGTTTTTTTTTCTCAGAAGAAAGGTACTATGGAAAAGCATTACTTAATTCTATGAAAGTTATCATTACTAACACAGAAGCCAACACATATTGAATACTTTTCCTAAATTACCTCTGTAATCCTTACATCAGCCCAGTATATGGACATGTAGATGATAGCGGGTTTACTTAGGTAGTTTTAGACTCTGTACTTAATGGGCAATGGGCAGGAAAGATTGTACAATAGTTGGCTTTTCTACAACTCTTTAGTGGTTCATTTGCTTGTGCGTTCATTTTGACCATAGGGTAAGTCATTGTTGCTGTTATTTCTTGCTCCCCGTTCCAAAAAAAAAAGTCTGCATAAGTCTGGAAACTTTCCATCCCTTGAAATGGCTGCTTCCAAGGTTATTAGTGTTCATTTGCTTGAACACTTTGTGTACGTCTCGGGCAAGCCGCACATCTCTAGGTCTGAAAATCTTCTCCATGACTTTTGTAACACTACTAATATTTTCATTTTTATTATAGTTTTCACTTGGCTATACATTCTGGGTATGCCTTAAACAATGGGATTGTAAATCTTCCTTATTTCATTCTTCCATACAAAGATGAAAAATTGCCAAAGTTTTCTCATCAAGGGTAAGATTACAAGACTTTTGCACATTTTCCAATATGTGCTCATGCTTCAGAACTTTTTACAAACAAAGAAATTATTTTACATAAACAATACATTTTGTGGAAAATGTATTGTTCTAAGTATATGTGTTCATGAACACAGACCCGCTCATTTTGGCACATCCTGAAGTGCAAACAATCTTGCAACACTGGTGCTTTTTCCTGATGGTGTGACTTGGTCAAGGAAGAGAAAAAAATGTGTGTATTCCTTGCTATTGTATGCCTTCAAGTCATTTCCAGCTTATGGCAACATTAAGGCAAACCTGGCATGAGGTTAGTAAAATTAGTTTTAAAATGCTTTTTAAAATGTACACAGTGTTTTGCTGTTGTATATCAAAGAAATCTCACTGTGATTTCTATAAACACTCAATGTTACTTAAATATTTATAGCTACAATATATCTATAGTATAAGTTCTATTGTTGTCGTTGTGTGCAAGTCATTTCCAACTTACGGTAACCTTAAGGCAAGTCTGTCAAGGAGATTTCTTAGCAAGATTGGTTCAGAAGGGGATTTGCTTTTGCCTTCAGCTGTGGCTGAGAGAATGTGACTTGCCCGAGGTCACTCAGTGGGGTTCCATGACTGAACAGGGAGTTGAACCTGAATCTCCAGAGTCATCATTCAAGCTCAAAGTGCTCAGTCATTTTTCATCCCTATTTACACATGATGTGTAAGTCTAGGTTTGACAGATTTTCCATCATTGAAATAAGTATTTGAAATTCTTTTGATGGTAGAGAGGTTTTCTTGCACCACTCTATTCTGCATTGGTTAGTTCTCATTTGGAATACTGTGTCCAGTTCTGGGCACATCAGTTCAAGAAGGATATCAACAACCTGGAACATGTCCAAAGGAGGGCAGCCAAAATGGTGAAGGGTCTGGAAGCCGTGCCCTATGAGGAACGACTTAGGGAGCTGGGGACATTTAGTCTGCAGAAAAGAAGATTAAGAGGGGACATGATAGCCATGTTTAAATATTTGAAGAGATGTCATGTTGAGGAGGGAGCGGGCTTGTTTTCCACTGCTCCAGAGACTAAGACAAGGAGCAATGGATTCAGGCCACAGGAATGGAGATTCCACCTGAACCTCAAGAAGAACTTCCTGACGGTCAGAGCTGTCCAGCAGTGGAAATGCTGCCTCAGAGTGTGGTGGAGTCTCCTTCTTTGGAGATTTTTAAGCAGAGGCTGGATGGCCAACTGTTGAGAATGCTTTGATGAGTGTTCCTGCATAGCACACGGCTGGACTGGATGGCCCCTGTGGTCTCTTCCAGCTCTATGATTCTATGATTCTATAATTGAGTTGTGAAACAAATGGATATTTTCACTGAGTCACATACTTAAACAAAACAAAAAAAAAGAAGAAGAAGAAAAAGGAAAGGTAAAAAAAGGGAATCTACAATAGTTCATAACATTTTCCTGGTCAGGGTTAGACTAATGGTTGCTATCCGCCCCTGCAGGGGTGGTAGACCTATTAGAATGGTCCGCCCTCGAAGGTTAGTGGAGCCTATTGGATTCCAGAAAGCCCTCGAGGGTCTTATGGTTGGTATCACCGGTGATCCTGTCGAAGCCCTGGTTAATACCTGGAATTGTGATCTTACCAGGGCTATCAACACGATTGCTCCCAAGCGTCCTTTCCAGCCTGCTGTAAACCGCAATCCTTGGTATACAGTAGAACTCAGGAATATGAAGCAGGCTGGACAACGACTAGAGCACAACTGGCGGAAATCTCGACTCTTATCTGACAGGACACGCTATAGAGAATTCCTTTATTCCTATAGAGTGGCAACAGATGCAGCGAAGAAGACCTTCTTCTCTGCACGTATTGCGTCTGCGATTTCTCATCCAGCCGAGCTGTTCAGGGTGGTAAGGGATTTGACTCAGTTACCCACCCCCTGAACTCGTTGTTAGAACCTAACGTAGCTTGCTGTGATGCTTTGAATAATCATTTCGCAGATAAAATCTCTCAGATAAGAGCCGACTTGGATGCTGGTGTTATAGCAGAGGTTACAAATAAAGTGTCCGGCAACCCCGTGAATAGGATTATACTGGATCAGTTTCAGTCAGTGAGTACCGAGGACGTAGACAAGCCCCTTGGAAAGGTAAGAAGGACAACTTGCCCTCTTGATCCTTGCCCTTCATGGCTGGTCGTCCGGGGAGGAGTTGCGATTAAGACCCACTTAAGACATATTATTAATGCATCCTTCAGGGAGGGCAAATTTCCAGCTTGTTTAAAAGAAGCAATTATATGTCCACTTCTAAAAAAGCCCTCCATAGATCCCCTGGACATGAATAATTACAGACCAGTTTCCCATCTTCCATTTTTAAGCAAGGTGATTGAGAGGGCTGTTGCCCTTCAGCTCCAAGCTGTCTTGGATGAAACAGATTATCTAGATCCATTTCAAACTGGCTTCAGGGCAGGATATAGAGTCGAGACTGCCATGGTTGCCTTAGTGGATGATCTACGCCTAGGTATCGACAGGGGAAGTGTGACACTGCTGGTACTCTTGGACCTCTCAGCGGCTTTCAATACCATAGGCCATGGTATCCTTTTGGTACGCCTGAGAAGGCTGGGGATTGGGGGCACTGCACTTCAGTGGTCCCGGTCCTATCTCTCAGGTAGATACCAGATGGTGATGCTTGGGGACAGCTGCTCCTCGAAAAAGGAGCTTAAATCTGGCATCCCTCAGGGCGCCGTCCTGTCCCCAGTGCTATTTAACATCTACATGAGACCGCTAGGAGAGATCATCAGGAGGCATGGAGCAAGGTGCTATCAGTATGCTGATGACACCCAGATATATCTCTCCATGCCTCAGATAATAGCATCAACTAAGGATGGCAT
Source organism: Iguana delicatissima (assembly GCA_948472985.1). NCBI lineage: Eukaryota > Metazoa > Chordata > Lepidosauria > Squamata > Iguanidae > Iguana > Iguana delicatissima. Next base: position 441,749 of record CAOKZL010000265.1, on the reverse strand, counting down.
CTCGCCTCTAAATGAATGCCTTGAAGTAATAATGGACTGGATGAGGAAAAACAGACTGAAGCTGAATCCAGATAAGACGGAGGTACTTGCTGTTAATGGTCCTAGCCCAGGTATGGAGGTTTGTCAACCAGTTCTAGACGAGGTTACACTTCCCCCGAAAGACTGTGTCCACAGCTTGGGGGTGCTCTTGGATTCACCACTTCAGATGACAGCTCAAATTGATGCGGCAGCCAGGAGCGCCTGCTATCAGCTTCGGCTGATACGCCAGCTGCGCCCCTTCCTGGACTTGGAACACCTAAAAACAGTGGTACATGCACTGGTAACTTCACGGCTTGACTTCTGCAATGTGCTCTACATAGGGCTACCCATGTGCTCAGTCCGGAAACGTCAATTAATTCAGAATATGGCAGCCAGGTTGGTCACCGGAAGATCCAAAACTGACCACATAACACCTATTTTGAAGTCTTTACACTGGCTGCCTATTAGTTTCCGGGCACAGTACAAGGTGTTGGTTTTTACCTTTAAAGCCCTTCATGGCTTGGGGCCAGCCTACCTGCGGGATCGCCTTCTCCCATATAATCCGCCCCGCACACTAAGGTCCTCTAGGAGGAATTTACTGCAGCCAATCAGATCTAGGTTGGCTGCAATTACCCAGAGGACCTTCCCTTCAGTCGCTCCCAGGTTATGGAATGGCCCGCCGGAGGAGACCTGGCACATTACCAGTCTTGACTGCTTTAAAAAAGCAGTCAAGACTGATCTCTTCTGACAGGCCTTCCAAGCCTAGTGTTCCACCACCTCTCATCAATTGTCCCTTTGTTTTTAATTTTTTTTAAATTTGTTTTTAATAGCTAATGTGTTTAGGGGGGTAGAAGGGTTGGTGGGTGGGGAGGATGGGCTACATTTTAATGTTTTAATGTATTTATATGTTCCTTTAATGCCGCCTCGATCCACTGGGAGAGGCGGGATAAAAATAAATTTTATTATTATTATTATTTATTATTTTCGGTGTTTCTGCCTGTTTGCCTCTCTGCTCTAAAAATAAACAATCAAGCACATATAATAAGTTTCATCATATATTGGCTGAGAGAAATAACAGGGATTGAAAGAGTAGCTGGCCTTGAACAATATAATATAAGATTACAAACTGAGGGCCAAAGTTTTGAGATTCAAAGAGTGGTTGCTATCCCTTCATCCTGAGCTCTAAAGCTTTACTATGACATACTATGCTCTACTAATTACTGTGCTTGAAATATGAATAATACTAATTGAAAACAGAAAAGAGGAGACATTAGCTTGTCCCTCAAGCACCTGCCATGACCAATCAATTATAATACATATAACTCAGAGAACAGCTAACATTTGCAGTGTACAGCCAAAGAAAAGCTGGGTCCTTAAGTAATAATACTCCTAATTATTATGTAATACCTTTATTCAGAGATGTCAGCATGAGATAAGCAAGCTAAAGAAATGGGTTGAAATTGACAGGTCGCTTGCCTAGAGATATAGGAACAGATCTATGAATATAAGGGTTGTGGTTTATAAATTTAGTCTACTGTGAAAGTTTTAAAGAATACTCTCACACTTCATTTACATCAAAATATAATAAACAAGCCTTTTTATGTTTAGAGCCCCTCCTGCTTTTTCTTGGGCCCAGGATATCTACCCCAAAGTCCTGCCTCACAGCACCACTGTTCTATGGATTTTATTCTTCTCATTCATGTATTGGGTAGTAAAGTGGGTCCAGTAGTTCATTTAGAGTAAAAAACTTATTTTCCTGATCCCCATGAATGGAACTATGTGAGATTAATGTACAGCAGCGGGAATTCTTGCTTTCTGTAAGAACAGAAGACTATAAGAAATTCCCTGTTGGATTAAACCAAATATTCATCCAATCCAGCACCTCTTTGCCTACAATGGCCGACCAGATGCTTCTGGAAAGTTTCTGGGCAAGGCATGAACACAGTAGTCTTCCTGACCAACTAGTTTTCCATGGCATATTACTTTTGAATATTAAGATTCCATATTGCTGTCATGACTAGCAGCCACTAGACGTGCACCATGAATTTATGTAACTTGCATGTAAAGTCTTCTCTGCTAGTATCCACTGCTGCAATTTAGGACAGTCTTATCTATAAATAAATTACATATTCCAGCATGAAGCTCCTTTTTCTGTATCTTAGATTTCTTGTCTCCATCAATTTCTTTTAAGGAAGCCAAGGTTTGGGATATAAAGAGAAAACTTTTGCTTATTCACCTTTTCCTTGTGTGGCCACATCACATATTTGTATAATGGATATAATTCTGCAAGACTGTTTTACATTAATTGACATTCCATCCACCAATTCAGACTGGGGATGGAAAGAATATTCAAAAATATTTGCATAAGTGATGAGAAGTGGGTTTCCAGAGTGTCAGGAAATCCTGACAACAGCAGCAGCAACAACAACAATAATAAATGTAGTTTGGGACTTCCTCTTCATTAAAAAAGGTAGCTTTTTTTTGCATGAAAGCAAGTTTTGAGCATGGCAAACATGATTTTCTGCACTGAAAATAACATTTGGGAACAGGAAATGCCACTTTCAACACAAAAATTACATTATTATTTTTTTGGCAGACTATTCAGTGCCAAATTGTGAACAGTCATTAGGAACACAGTTTTCAAGAATTTTCATGCACAGGGACAAAAATGGCTATTTTTTTCAATCTTGCCTACAAGAACAATCTTTACATCTCTAGTTTAGACCTCACCAATGTATGGGAGTGGTTTCTTTTTTGCATAATACATATAACATTTTTTTAAAAATTGCTTTGAATTGTATCTGCCATTTTGTTGTTAATTTGCCTATTTTAAAGATATCATTTTTAGGATCTTTGCAATCCCTTCTTTGAATAATTTAGTGTCATCATCAAACATGACTTCCCACTGTTCACCGAACTTTCTATTTATAAATAAGTTGAATGGTATTTGTTTTTGTGTCCTTCAAGTTGCTTTCAACTTAATGACAACCTTAAAGTAAATTTATCATGGAGTTTTCTGGGGTTGCATGTGTGTTATGCGCTCAAGGTCACCCAGTGGATTTCCATGGCTGAGGGGAGGATCAGACTGTGGTCTTCAGCATCACAGACCAACCACTACCACACTGTCTCTCATGAAAAGTATTGGTCCCAGTTATATCTTATTAGGGAACTCTCTCAGTTCCCTCAGTGGAGGAATTAAATCATTTTTATTTCTACTCTCTACTTCCTATTCTTTCTAATCTTTAACCTATTCCTGAAGGGACATCTCTTTTCCCATGACTATCATTTCAGGAACCTTTGACAAGGGATTCTCTAAAGTGCTTCTGTATGGTTCAAGTTTATAGTATATAGATCGTCCTAAGTAACATGATTGTTTAGATGCTCAAAGGACTGTAAACATTTAGAAGTAAGACTTGCTACTGCGGAAGCTATATTGGATTCTCTTTTAGACTCATTCTTCTGTATGTTTTACAACAAAGGATCTTACATTAGCATCCTATTCTGCAGGTATGGATTCATAACCTAGAGTTACAGATCCATAATCCATAATCCATATCCAGCCATGTGACATATTGATGATTGTTATATTATTTCCACAATCACACATGCATCTCCTTAACCCTAACCTTAACAGCTGGCAGCCACACTGAACAACAGAGGAGTGTTCTCCTGGTGACTGCAGCATAGCAGAATTACATTTCCAGTTCCCTCCTATCACCAATCTTCAGTGCAAAAAAGAGCTGAGGATGCGGTCTTGCTTCTGATTGTTATACCACAGACAACTTGTGAAAGAATGCTGGGAATGTCATTCTACTGCACCCCAGTCATCAGCAGAACAGTTCTGGCTGTTAAAATAGGTTTGGGGAATGGGTTGGGAGATGAGACATAAGTTATACATTAGTAATTGTATTTGTGATGTTTATCTCTGATTTTATTTGTGATTCTCATTGAAATTTTGGCAAATGCTGTTAGAAATTATGAAAACTTGGAGGGCATTGGGATTAAGGGAAAGAATAAAGTAAGTTTGTTTGCTGATGATACCTTGCTGACAATTAAAGATCTGATAAAGAAAACGGATAGAGTAAATGAACATTTAAAAGAATTTGGAGAAATGACAGGGTTATAAATAAATTGGGCTAAATTGGAGTTAATGTTGTTTAATTATACTAAGATAGGAGAACAAGATTTTTAAAGGAAAGGAAAATAAATATCAAATTAAAGGATTCAATTAAATATTTAGGAATAAATATCACAAAAAGTTTACCAAGATTGAAGGAAATAATTATAATAACTAAGGCAAGAAGTAAATAGAAATTAGAAGAATATAAAAATATTAAATAATCATGGCTTGGCAGAATTGCATTAGTAAAAATGAAAATATTACCCAAAATTAATTTTCTTGTTTAGAGTGTTACCAATACAGGTATCAGAAGTAGAACTGAAAAACTGGCAGTTATTGCTGGATAATTTTTGTAACGGGAATAAAAAAGCAAGGATTAATAAGAAATATTGGTATAAATCCCAAAAAGAAGGTGGATTGGGCCTCCCAAACTTAAAACGGTATTATAATGCAAATCAATTTAGATGTGTTATAGATGGAGTAACAGGAAAGGGGGACTTAGACTGGCTAGAGATGGAAATAATAGAAACAGAGAGAAGAATATTTTTTTTCTGGAAGCTGGGTAAGAGAGAAATGGAAAAAATAGAAACCCCCTTTTTGAAAAATATATTAGAAATTTGGAAGAAAAATAAGGAAAAAATTACTGCGGGGTAACTCACCATTAACTCCAGCAGTGATGGTGGAAAAATTCCCAATGAATTTGAGAGATAAATTAGAGAAGGAATTGAAGAAACAGAAAATGTATACGTTAAAAGACTAGATGAATACGATGATGAACATAGACAAAATAAAGGAGAAATTGCAGGGTACAAAGATATCATGGCTCAAAATATACTCAGAGCAGTGGACAAGGAATTGGAACAGGAATAATAAAGAGTTTAGAGAATATACTAGATTTGAACAATTGATTAATCAAAGAGAAGGAATGGAGGAAAATAAAATTTTGAAGGGTACCACAAGGTAAATATATAAAATGTTGTCAAAACAGGAAGATGAAGATGAAAAATATGGGAGAAAGAATTAGTACAAAAAAAAATAGATATTCAGGATTGGTGGAAAGTGTGGAATCAGTGTCATTTAAAAAACTTATCTGTACAGATCAAAGAGAATTATTATAAATTGATTTGGAAATAGTACTTAACACCAGTAAGATTAAATTGTATAGATAATAAGTATCTGAGGTTGTGCTGGAGGGGTTGTCAAGAAATTGGTACATATACGCCTATGTGGTGGAACTGTGAATATGTACAGAAATTTTGGCAAATGGTGTTTAAAGAGAAAAAAGAGATAATAGAAATTGATTTACAAAAATGTCCGGGTATAGCATTATTATCTATGTTGGTAAGGTTAATTGTACTGAGGTAATGAAGGATTTGATTACAAACTTATTAATTGTGGCAAGGTTAATTATAGCAAGAAAATGGAAAATTCAAGGAGAATTTCAAATAGAAATGCTATAAAAAAGTGTGGAAAATTGCGATTAATGAAAAAAAGAATAATGAAAGGGAATGATTTTGAAGCAATATGGAAGATATTTGTGGAAAAGGTTTTAATGAAAAAAGAAGGTGTCATACCTCCACAAGAAGAACTGCAATTTTGACGGGGGAGTAACTTGAAATATCATTGGCTCTGGGTATGGGTTCACAGGTAGGATTAGCAATGATATGTTTAGTCACAAGAAAATATTTAGTAATGGTAAGAGGTTAAACTAAGTTGAAAAGGATAGAAATAAGAATGAGATTAGTAACAGTGTATTTTTTAAATATTAATTATGAGAATAAACAATAATGGATATAATTTGAATGAGATTTAGATACATGTAATAAAAATATAAGCAGTATGATTTATAATATGTGGAATAAGTATGTTATGTTAATGGTTTTGGAGAAAAATTACAATGTAAGCATTTTTCTGTTGTGATTTTTGTTGCAATTTTTTACTTTAATGATCACCAAGTTATGTTTTTCTTCTTTTGTTCTGTTTTTTCCTTTTATAATCAATAAAATTTATTTAAAAATTGTATTTGTGATGTAGGAACTCTGTGTTTATCCATTTTTGTATTGTCCATAAATGTTTTCTTTAATATTATTCAATTGACCCATTGAAGAGATATGATGTTATCAACATACCTGTCACAAACTCTGCTTTGTGTATTTCCAATAAGTTAAGCACCAACCCTGGAAATGTAACATGAGAGGAAATCAGTTCGTCAGGAAGTGGTACTTCACGAAGGTCTACATCTTAACAATAGACATGTTTTCCAAGACTATTATTTACAGTGACAGCAGGGTAGCAGTCAATAGGGACTGGAACATTTGCATTACATTGCTAAAGCTCTCATCTACATATGCGCCTATCTATTTATTATTTTGTAAGACATTGACAGCAGAGACTAGAGTTGCTTCCCATTCCCCCAAGTTTCATGGACAAAATCTGAGACCAGTGGTGAGTCTTTGTGATATCGTGAAGGTGGGCTTTATGTAATGATTGCAAAATATGATGTGTGCACGTGTTTGTGTGCATAAGAAGTGCAATAGACAATGTGGATTTCCTGCAGTGCCTCCTGCACAACATAAAGATAGCCAACATATAAATGGTCTCATATAGTTTAATACTACTTATAGCAATGCATACATACATAATTTTATTGTGGCTAAGGACATTTGTATCAGACATACAATTATTTCTTAAATATTGTCATCTCAGTATATGGAAGTACAAATCAGAAAGAATGAAAGAGAAGAGGCAGAGAGAGAGAGAGCAGACAGACAGACAGACAGACAGAAAGCAGACAAGTGACGGGAGGGAAAGAAACAGCTTCTAGGACACTTGGCTAAGAACATAGGCTGGTTATTTAGGGTTCTGCTCCAAACGGAACAATGACCTCAAGTGCATGTACACACCACCAGTCTCACCAATCATATGTTGGCACCAAAGAAGACACATACTAACTTGTTTGCACAAACAGTGGATGCTGCTGCCCTGACATTTTTCACCTTCTTTTCATACCCAGAGAAACATAGCAATTCCCTGAGACATCAGCAGGTGCCCTGAGATTATGCAACCTTATCTAAGGCCCTTTCCACAACTTACCTCCGTCCGGCAAGGTCACACGGAGATCACGCGAGCAGCTTCTTCCGTGAGCACTTGTGTCCCTTCTGCTCCATCTCCACAGCAGCTGCCAGGCAGCATGAGGGCTCCGCCTCTTCCTTCTGCAGTGCAACCAGGTATTTTCCTAGGCTGCACTAGGGAAGGAAGCGCGAGGGCCACGGCTCTGGAGGCTCCACATGGATGGTAAGTGAACATGGGGCTCCGGAGCGATGCATGATGGTGCATAATTTTCAGCAAAAAGACGAAAATGAAATATTGCTCGATTTTCTCCTGCTGGCCCTGGAAGCGTCACACGATTGTGAGGACGTCATGTGAAATGCTCCTCACAGTTGCGCGACTCTCCAGAGGCCCTTTCGCATGACAAATGCCATGCGAAAAGGGCCAAAGTCTGTAATAAATCTGGTTTCATTTTACTTAAGTGGATTTCTCTAAATAACTTTGATTCAGCATTTCACATACTGGGAATGACTTTTTGATGAAAAGGACTGCGCATGCAGAAGAAGATATAATTAATAACATGAACTGGATGAACTCTGGCTGATTGGCATGAGCTCTAAGCGTCTATTGCATGGTCTTGTTGAAAGCAAATATTAAGATTTTTTTTAAAAAAGCTGTGGTTTAAAAGCATAATGGGATTCAAGATTACAAGCAGCTCACCAAACAGAAATGATTGTACAAAGTTTAATTAGGGGTCATCATAAATGAAGTAGGAGACTATGATGCAAGAGAAGCTATCAAGACATGATATGCACTGATGAATTATAAATGACCTTGATGTATTCCTAATTGGTGTGTTACCTGCAATATATGATTCAGCTGGTGAACATTTCTCTGCATATTTATGCCTGAGGTTGATCAGATACCAACATGCACCCTGCCTCCACATCCTTCATCCACCTAATGCAGGCTATTAAAAAAGGTTTTGTGGGATCAGTGTTAACATTCTGTAATAGAATGGCTCCCAATAGAAAGAAATGGCCGCCAGGTCAGTTCATCTTCAGACTGTTTTGCTTGATTGGACATAGGTAAAGACGTCAAGTTTGGGACTGTTAGGTTCTGTTGAAGAAAATTTCAAATGGGTTCAGAATATCTGAAAGTATTGCTCTGCCTATTAACTCTTCTCTACTTATCAGTCAAGTTACTTACTATCACTTTGATTATCTTCTGGATGTCTGTTGGATGCTTTGCTAACCATTGGATTTATTCATAGCTTAGAAACATCACTGATTGTTGTGATCTTTAAATATTGACCACTGTTGGCTTAGTGGACAGTTTAAGGGACAGTCTGGTTTCTTCATGCTTTTGTCATTCCTATAATAGTATGTCATATGTATAAAATTATTGTATTGTTGTATACAACTGGTGATATTTTCTTTATGTGCTCACATTTTAATTGTTGATAACATTGTGAATGTTCCATATTTTTATGTTCAGTACAGTATTCAGTAGCAGCAACAGCAAAGACTTGCAACAACTCTTGGAGAAAGTTAAGTGAAAAGGAAGAGTTATAGCTGAGCATAAAGAAAACAAACAAACAAAAAATAATAATAACCACAGGTGTGGAGGCAACAATAAGGCTTTGCTTTTTCTTTGCTTAGACTGGAATGGCAGTTCCACCCCTCCCTGATCTACTAAAGTGTTTTGCCACTCCATGCATGGCTCTAGCTTTCCCCAAAACACTACCCATGTGTAACCAAGGCAAAGCCTTTCAGTTCTTAATTAAAACTTTATGTTAAAAAACCTACAAAAAATACAGAAAATATAGTATAATCTTTATTAAAACAGCAAACAGAATAACGTACTGGTTTTGTATGTATGTCTAAGTTCTAATAGATCTTCAGAGTAAGTTTAAAGAGTTTCTTAACTCTGCGTAAAGGCACAGATTTCTCTCTCTCACACACATAGCTTTCTGGCTTCCCTCTTTGGCAAAGGCTATGTTCTCAAATCTAGGCCATCCTCTTTGACCAGATTTAACAGTGGGTTGGTTTCTCTTCTGCCCCTTCTCTAGGCTTTTCATGATAAAACACCCTTTTATTCAACTCCTCTCAATTGAATGAGAACTTCTCAGTCTGAAGGATTCACCCCTGAAAGTCTGACTCCCCTGGAAAACTCTCTCCCAAATTGGTGTGCCTGCTATAAATACAGTCTTACTCAGGCCTTCACTTCTCCTTCCCACTAAAAGGGCTGGGCTTTCCTCTGGAGTGGCCATTCAGGTTGCCTAATAACATGTTGCTGGGTGGCCTTTCTATCGCTTAGGATACCACTCCCCCTATACTCTGTCAGAACAGGTGATATACCTAACTTTAAAGCAGACAACAAAGACATTGAAATAGTTAAAACTTTTTCATACCTTGACTCAGTTGTTAATTAAATTAGAGACTGCAGTTAAGAAGTCAGAGGAAGACTAGGATTTGGAATGGCAGTTAGAAAAGAACTAGACAGATCTTTAAGTGTAAAAATACATTGTATTTTCATTGTATTTCAATTTTCTATGAAGGGTTGTAAAAGCTGGAAAGTGAAAAAAGATGAGGAGAATCAGTTCATCTGAAATGTGGTAGTGGACACCATGGACTCCCAAAGAGACAATTAAATGGGTCCTAGAGAAAATCAGGTTGGAATTCTCCCTAGAAGTCAAGATGACTAAACTGAGACTGTCATACATTGGACATATCATGAGAAGACATGACTTAAGGCAATGATGCTTGGTAAGGTGGAAGGCAATAGGAAAAGAGTAAAGGTGGCTAGACTCACTCAAGGAAGCCACAGCCCTTGGTTTGCAAGACCTAAGGAGAGCTGTTGATAACTGGGTGACTTAGAAGTCTGTCATTCAGTGGATCACCACAAGCTGAAATCAATTTTATGGCAATTAACAAGAAATTTATCAGTTATTTTTGAATACATTATCACACATTTACTTAAGGTGGGTTTTACTTTTCCATGTTGCATTTGGTCCAATGTTGAAAGAAATTAAAAAGGTAATAGAGCAAGTAATAGTCACCACCTGAATTTTCTCCATCTGTTTTCTACTTTCTAGTACAAGTACCCGAAGTGTAATAGGCTTTCATGCTTGATGTTTCCTATACATGAGCTATGAGGGCACCACGCAATGAAGAATCCCAGTCCTCTTCACATCCAACCCATAGTCACTATTAGCCACCAGTACCATATTTGTCCTTGTGTTTTAGTCTTTGTGGTTCTTTTGAGTTTTAAAGTGTCTTTCTTTGCTTTGCTTTGCTTTTGAGGATTTATGGCATGCTTAGAATAAGAAGCAAGGAAACTAGAGATGTGGTAGTTAAACACTATTCTTGCTTTCATCTGAAACCTTTGTCATTTCTGTACTTGACTATTACAGTCTAGTAGACTCTAGACTGTTGTAGTGCTATTATTCCACTTGCAGCATCCTATGGAATCCTGGGGTTTGCAGTTTAGGCAGGGGCCTCAAAGGATATAACAGTCTAGTGCGGAAATGGCTCTTCTCTCTCTGTGTTTGATAGAGATCAAATCTTCTGTTTTTACAGAATTCTGTTCAAATTTGGTCTTGGGTAAACTGGATACTTATTGAGATCTGTTCAAATTTCATGACATGTTCTGAAATTAGAATAATGTTCTTACTTTTGCAGTTTATTACAGTAAAATGTTTTATTAAAGCCTGTGGAGAATGTTCCTTGTCTACATATTTTGCTGTTGTAGGAGCATTCATTACCAGAATTTGAAGTATCAGGTGCAGATAAGGGGGAATAAAGGGCCCTTTTAGGGAAAGACAAGGGACTCCTTTATGAAACCCCAGCTACTAAATTTCCACTTTCAGTACCTGCCTCCCAGATATCCTTCTACTTTTAGCGGCAGATTGGACTCTCACAAATGGTTAGATCAGCTGGTTCCTTATAGCCTTCCTGTAGTTGGAATTAATGTGGTTGCTGGTTAATTTCTGTTCTATTTCTTTGCCCCATATACTGCAAAAGCCTAAATCCAATGTTATACTTTCTTCCTCTTTTCTTGGAAACCAGTTATACAGGGTTTCCCAGGCATCCAGCGTGAGTTTTACAGGTGTACAGGAGCCTGTTCTGAGAAGGGGAACTCACTTCCTTTCCATTTGATCAGTAGAGATATCCTTCTGAGTTCTGGCTAATTGTTGTGAATCAAGTAGAAACATACCTGCAAGCCAGCTTAAGTTTACTGTTCATTTCTTTCATCTGCATTCCACACAGTGATTGATGAGCTGTTTTTTTTTTTTAAAGACATGCTTGTCTTTCACTTACAAAATACAAATGTTTTTTGTGACATTTTGATAGTGCTTGGATGCAGAAATTTTACCAACATTTGTATACCTATTGTAATACAAGCCACAGTCACTGAATCTTGCCAGTTTTACCATCTTTTAAAAAGATGCTTAAGTCATCACTGCCCTGTCCTCAATTAGAACACTTGTGTGGTTGGGTCCTCCATATCTGTGGGTTTAACATTCTCAGATTTGATTATTTGCAGATTATTTGCTGCTGTTCTATGCCATTTTTTATAAGGACTTATAAGTCTTTCCTCACATTTGCAGTCTCTTTGCAAGCCTCATGAGACTGAGGCCCTTTCCGCAACTTACCTGGCATGGGCGTGCGGGGATCACGCAAGCAGCCTCTTCTGTGAGGCTCTCGCATCCCCGCTGCTTCTGCTCTACAGGAGCTGCCGGCTGGCCACCAGGCAACATGAGGGCTCCATCTCTTCCTTCTACAGCACAGCCAGGTATTTTCCCAGGCTGCGCTGGGGGAGGAAGCGTGAGGGAAGCGTGGCTCCAGAGCTCTGCATAGATGGTTAGTGCACATGGGGCCCCAAAGCGATGCGTGATTGCGCACCATTTTCAGCTAAAAGCCGAAAATGATATAGGACGTCGTCTGAAATGCTCCTCACAATTGCATGACACTCCGGAGGCCCTTTCGCATGAGAACTGCCATGTTAAAAGGGCGTGAGAGAAGCTGTGAGAGACTGTGAACGTGAAGCAAGGCTTGCAAGTCCTTATTAAAAATGGCATAGAGCAGCAGCAAAGGAGGTGGCAAGTCCTGCCAGCCTCCTACTTCCACCTTCTGAAGGAACTTTGTTAACTCAAAGGTAAAACTAGGCAGCTGGCATGCTCTGCACTGTGACCTATGGATATCTGCAGTTTTTCCATTTTCATGGGGATCCTGTGCCCCTAACCACCATGAATGTGGAGGGATGAGTGTAATAGGACTTACCAGTGCACCTTAATTAATTTTCTAAAACATCAACAGAATACAGTTGGCCCTCAATATCCACTGGGTTAGTTCTGGGACCCCCTGTGGATACCAAAATCCATGGGTGCTCGAGTCCTAATGTATACAATAGTGTCATAAAATGGCATCCCTTATATAAAATGGTGAACAACTCAAATGAATGGCAGAGTGAACCTAAATATATGTGAAATGGTAGGAGGCTACAGCAGGGTAGGCCTACATATCAGAGTAGTTGTTGGCAAGCCGCTTTTTGAATTTTTTTTTTGAGTCATGGTTTGTTGAATCCTTGGATGCAGAACCTGTGGCAAATTAATACTTTAAGAAGTACTGACAGAAATATGTTTTTGCTGTTGTTGTATGCCTTCAAATCATTTCTGAATTTTGGAGACTCTAAGGTGAACATATAATAGGATTTTCTTGGCAATATTTGTTCAGAGGGGGTTTGCCTTTGCCTTCTTCTGAAGCTCAGTGAGTATGACTTAGGCCATTTCTGCACTAGACTGTTACAGCGCTATTATTCCGCTTTCAACATCCTATGGAATCCTGGGGTTTGCAGTTTCGGGAGGGTACATTATTTTTCTTTTATATCCTAAAACTGCAAACCCCGGGATTCCATAGGATGTTGAAAGTGAAATAATAGTGCTATAACAGCCTAGTGCGGAAATGGCCTTACTCAAGTGCACCCCGGTGGGTTTCCAGGGCTGAGCAAGGATTTGAATCCTGGTCTCTCAATGTACTTGGCCAATGCTCAAACCACTACACCATGCCTACTCTCAAGAGAAATGCACCATAATTCTATTTAAATATAGATGAAACAGAGTACTCAAAATCTTGAAAGAGTGTATATATATTCAAGTATGCCTTGATACTGTACTTTTATGTCTTGCAACCACTTTTCTATATATTTTTCCCCCTCAATTTTTGTGGAATCCAAGCCATTTGTGTTACTATTGTCTCATATTTCATCCTTGAATAAACAAATATTTTTAAAATGTGGCCAGGTATCAGTGAATAATTCATGGCTGACTATGACAGGTGAAAGGGAATGCCCTCTCTCTCTCATTCTCAATCTGTCTCAATCCTTTGGCTGGCTCCACTAATAATAAGTGAATAAAGCACATGATCCACATGGCTGCCTAGGGCATATTCCACAAATAGTCTAATTTTCATGCATGACTACGCTTTGTGCTAAGAAGATGCTTCCTGAAATGTCATCTGTACAAACCTGTTCACTGGGAAGAAATTACTGTATATCAATCAGCATTTCCCATGATAAGACATATAGAAAAATAAGAATAATATGATTTATAAAGATTTCAGAAAATATTGGCTTGGGTGCTAGACATTGAAAGGATTAGAAGATAGCAGAAGATCCAGTTATTTAAAAATTCATTTCATCCAAGATCTCAGCTTGTATCCCCAGGGTAAATATAAATATGATTTCTATATAAACCAATATCCAAAATTCATTTTAATATATGAGATGTCATTTTACTATGCACAATTTGAGCTCATTATTACTAATATTTTAGAGATAAAAGTTTTAAAGAAGTACTAAGGCTTTATTTATTTACTAGCAGCAGCAATGGTGTGCAGCCAGTATTACAATCTCTGACAATGATAATTTCTAAGCACTTCATAAACTCATACCTTATTTTGTTTTTCATCCCTTATCCTTTTTGTTTGCAGGCTAGGGTAACATCAGAGCCTGGTTACTCAAAGGCAAAATCTGATGAATCTAAGATCCACAGTAGTGAGCTGTCAATGCCAACAGAACTATTGAAAATTCCTCCACATTCAAATCATCATCATCCCACCTCACACAGAAAACTTGGTACAGAGTGTGTCCTGCAGCATGGGTGGCAGCAGATACTACTTGTGACAGACCCATGGTTGTTGTGAAGGACATGAAGAGCTGGGCTAATCCTAACAGACAGGCCTCTGCATGGATGTTGAAGTCTCCCAGCACAACTAGCTGAGGAAACTCCAATACCATCACCCAGACCAGGGAGACTGTTGAACAGCAGGGTGCACCAACAGAATCTCTATTCTGTCCCAGCCACACATCTTTAAGTATACACATTCAGTGGCCATAGTAGGAGGGTACCCTGGGAATGCTTTCTAGCATTCTTCTCCTCCCTGGGCTAGCAATTGGACATCATGGTGTGTCTCAAGGTGGAAGGGATGTGGAAATGATAGAGGATCTTCCATTGGATTCTGAACCCAATCAGAGTCCATGGGAAATCACGGGTACTCCTTAATGGATTTTATAAATGAGAGTGTGTGGACTGAGATTTGGGAAATCCAAGTCCTGGGATGCTCCAAGCTACAAAATTTAGCAAATTCTCTGTCAAGCTGACCTATTTTACAGGACTACTGTGAAGATAGTGGAAAGCTACATAACTGCTTAAAGAAAAGTTGGGATATAAACATTGTTAATAAACTGGATTTGGATTAGCCCTAAGCTTCTTTCCTCCCTTCTCCTTCTAAAACAAACAAGCACAACCACTTCTTTGGAGAGGAGGGATGGATGTTCTCATGAATAATTATCTAAATGTAGTCTACTCTAAATGTAAGAATCTCTGGAAGAAGAGCCAAGCCATGTTAGCAATCATTAAAAATCTCTCTTTCCCATGGCAAAATGCCACTTTCAATTTCTTTTGTTTGCTAGTGCTTGCTTTCTACCAGTCCCAAGGATTACATCTTACATGCATATATATTACACAAATTTGTATAGCTTTCTGGGTCCAACAGGCTTGCTTTATCCAAAAGCTATGCCCTGTCAAAGAGTTATTTAATCAGTTTCTCCTCTATTTACTATCGTTTTCCATGTGCATCCAAGCAAGAATTCTCCTGACACTACCTGAAAAGCAGGGGTGAAGATAATATTTTTCCCAGGTAATCATTTTATCTCCTTAATGGATCAAGTCCCATTGTACTAGCTGTGAGCAAACTGAGTAGGTACCAGATAGATTTTTTTCACAGACAGCCCCTTGCTGTTATTTATCATAGGGCATTTCCACACTAGTGCTATTATTCCCCTTTCAACATCCTGTGGAATCCTGAGGTTTGCAGTTTAGGGAGGGACATTCTCAGCCAGAGATCTCTTTGGCCGCAGTAAACTACAAATCCCAGAATGCCACAGCATGTTGAAAGTGGAATGATATCACTATAACAGTGCAGTGCAGAAAGGTCCATAGATTTATATGAGTTTGTGGCTAATGTGAAAGCGATTATGAAGAACTATATTCTGCTCTGCTAGCCATGTTTGTCTTGTTATCTCACATAATACCAAACCCTCACCAATTTTCAAAGTTCAGCCAGTACGTCTGGAATTCCATTTTGCTTTTTTATTTAAGAAATATAATTCTACAACAAACTGGATGGTCCCAAATAGCCAGATGTGCATGGTTATTTATTTTGGGGAGTTTTGTTGTCATAATTGTATAGACATATTTTACTTTCTTTGCAGTGAATTTCTGCTTTTCCTATTATACTGTCTTTGTACCTATATCTCACAGTCCAACAAAGAGATTCACAAAGACCTAGGCCCTTTTCACATGGCATTTGGAAAGCGAGAGAGCCCCTTGAGTGTCGCGTAAATGTGAGGAGCGGTCTGCATGACACATTCACATTTACGCAATGCTCAAGAGCCAGAAGCGCAGCGCATATGCATTTTTTTATTTTTGGCTTTTAGCCGAAAATGCTGCATGCTTGCGTACCAGTCAGGGGCCTGGGGCGTACTCACCTGCTGTGCAAAGCCTCCCGAGCAGCACCAGTTGTGCTTCCTGCCCCAATGCAGCCTACAACTCCCAGGCTGCACTGTGGAAGGAAGGTGGGGCGCTTGCGTGACCAGGAAGGAACTGCAGAGCCCAGGCAGCAGGGAAGCGGCAGCATTCCTCCCGAGGCTTCTTGCGCGAGAAACCCCACCCAGCAGCGTGAATGGGTAACATGTGAAAAGGGCCTCACATTTGCAGAGGTATTTTTCAAGTGCACAGTTCGGTCCACTCTTACAATGGAGACAATAGACATTTGTGCACAAAGGAGTACTCTTCCAAATCTGTTGACTCTGAAATAAAAGGGAATGTGATGGTGGAAGGGACATGCCCAATATCTATTTGATTTGTAATTGTTTGCTAGGTTATACCTTTTGATTTTCAGAGTGTATTTTGAAAACATATGATTAGCAACCTAGCCAATGTCTGAATGTGAGACTGCTTAGGATATCTGTGACTGCTGTCCCTACCATTAGGGAGAGTTCGATTGTGCTTGAACTCTGTGCATGCCATCTTTAGTTTCTCATAACTCGGAGGCCACATTATGGGTATGATCTCAGAGAACATGTATGAACTAATATATACCCTGGGTTTACACATTGTTAAGTGATATCTGGATCTTGACAGCACTGCATCTTGGCCCAATTAGACCTGGGGCCCCAGACCCATATGGAAGTATCTGAAAGGGAATTTTACTGAGCACACAATAATTGCGTTAGGGAATCACAAGTATTAGGGTAGAACTTTATAAGTGCAGCAATAAATTGATAACACAGGTAACTAGCATAAATACAAAACAGTTACTTCAGAATGAGGAAATATTGGTGCAAATAAGCATACTTGCAATGCTGAGAAGATTCAAAGATACAAAAGTTTGCAAGCGCAGGGAGAAACAGTTTTATAAAAGTAGTTCCATATTGCAAGAGATGACAAGAATTAGGCCAGAACAATTGTGGATTTGAAAGTTGTTAAAGCAAGAAGAGAGAAAGAGAGTGGGGTGGTAAAGATCTTTTCTTAAGGTACATATATACTTTGAAGAGGGAATATGTGGTGGAGCAGCCATAGTCCAGAGCCATAGTTCAGAGATTATCTTTCCTTAGCCCTTCAAGTCTGGTTCATTTGTAATGTGTGCATTTGATACATTTTCACTGAAATATTCACTGAAATGAACTAATCTAGTGAACATTTCACCCATCCCTAGAAGTAAGATGTATCTCAAAAGTAAGAAGTTGTTCTTCATTCCTCAGTGAGGGTCAGATACAGCTGGGAGGAAATAAAGAACTGATTATACATATCCTGACACTAGGAATTTCAGAACTAGGCCTTAAAAAATTTCAGGGAAAGCCCATCAATATAATCATAATCCAAGTTTATGCTCCAGCTATAGAAAAGAAGAAACTCAAAGATTCTATGATGGAGTCCAAGAGGAAACTTAACCACAAACCAAAACTGAACATGTTGGTAATCACAGAAGATTGGAATGCAAAAGTTGGAGACAGTGCAGAATCAAGCATTATAGGGTAATTTGGCCGAGGATCAAGAAATGAAGCAGGAGAGTGACTGACTGAATTTTGTGAAGCCAACAGTTTGTTAATTGCAAACACATTCTTTAAGCAACCAAAGAGGCAACTGTATGCATGGAAATCACCTGACAGCCAACACAGAAATCAGATAGACTACATAACTAGAATCAGAAGATGTAGACACCTAGAAGCAGATTATGACTATGGCACCATTAAGTCTAATTGGCCAAGAGCCATAGACTAAAGACTAAAGCCAGCGATATTGTGAGAGAAGAATGCAAAAAAGTAGTAGCTCTACCCAAAGAGAAGAAAAGCCCCACTAGATAATAGATGAAACTCTTTAAGCATTTAAGGGCAGACAAGAATCAAAAGTAAAAAGGGACAGAAATACCATCAGAACTCTGAACTCAATCATTCTATAACTTGTGTGCAGAGACAAAGAGAACTACTATACTGATCAAAGCAGAGAAATAGAAGACCATCACCACAACCACCACCACAGTAGAACAAGAAAACTCTTCCACAAGATTTCATATACCAAAGGAAATTTAAACCTAGAGTAAGGATGCTATAGGAGCATCAGGGGAATCACACTGTGTGATCAAGAAGAAATTTTTTAAAAATGGAAACTACGCACTGAAGAATGATACATAAGTATAAAAGAGGTGAAAAGATAACAGATTCAAAGAAGAATTATTTGAAAGTGAACCCACAATTTTAAAAAGTGAAGTGAAAGCTGCACTCAGAGCACTAGGGAGAAATAAATGACCAGGAACAGATGATATACCAATAGAACTGTTTCACACTACAGAGACAGAATCCGCACAAATTCTAACTAAAATCCTTCAACAAATATGGAAAACAAAAGAATGGCCCACAGACTGTATATTCTTAATATACATTCTAGTCCCCAAGAAAAGGAACACCAGGGATTTCAGAAACCATAGGAACATTTCATATCCCATGCAAGCAAAGTAATGCTCAAAACTCTACAACAAAGTCTTTTGCTATACATGGAGTGAGAAATGCCAGATGTCCATGCTAGGATCAGAAGAAGAAGAGGAGGCACAAGAGATCATATTACAGAAACATGTTGGATAAAAGAA
Source organism: Iguana delicatissima (assembly GCA_948472985.1). Lineage (NCBI taxonomy): Eukaryota > Metazoa > Chordata > Lepidosauria > Squamata > Iguanidae > Iguana > Iguana delicatissima. Next base: position 422,855 of record CAOKZL010000265.1, on the reverse strand, counting down.
CACACCAAAGAATTTCAAAAGAAAATCAGCCTATGCTTCATAGATTACAGCAAAGACTTTGATTGAATACATCATGAAAAACTATGGATTGATCTAAAAGAAATGAGTGTGTGTTTGATTATCCTAATGTGTAACATGTACTCAGGACAAGAGGTTATTGTTAGGACAGAATGCAGCAAAACAGAGTGCTTTCCAATTGCCAGCGGGATCAGGCAAGATTACATTTTTATCACCCAATCTGTTTAACTTGCATGCTGAATGTATTTTATGCAAAATAGGATTAAGCTCTGAGGAAGTAGGTGTGAATACTGGAGGAAGGCTCATCAACAATTTAATATATGTAGATGGTATACCAAATAGCAAAGACTTGGAATTATTACTAAGAAAGTCAAAGAAGAAAGGGTAAAGGCAAGTTTACAGATGAACAGCTATAAGGAGCATAGATTTTTTTTATATAACTTTAAAGTAGACAATGAAGACATTGAGATAATGAAAGATTTCCTACACTTTGACTCAGTCATTAATCAAAATGGGGACTGCAGTCAAGAAATTAGAGGAAGAGTAGGACGTGGAAGGGGAACTATGGAGGAACTACACAAAATCCTCAAGTGTAAATATATATATAATTGAATACAAAAGTCAAGATTGTCCATGCTATTGTCTTTCCAGTTTCTATTTATGGTTGTGAAAACTGGGCAGTGAAGAAAGCTGATAGGAAGAGAATCAATTCATTTGAAATGTGGTGCTGGAAGGGAGTTCTGTGGTCTGCCAAAAAGACAAATAAATGGGTCCAAAAGCAGAAGCCAAGATGACTCAACTGAGACTGTCCTACATTGGATGTGTCATGAGAAGATATGACTCACTAGAAAAGAAAACGATCCTTGGCAATGTCGAAAGCTATAGGAAAAGAAGAAGACCACATTGGAAGTGTATAGACTAAATCAAGGAAGACATGGCTCTGAGTCTGCAAGACCTGAACAGATCTATTGATGTCAGGGTGACTTGGATGTCTCTCATTCATATGGTTAAATAAGTTGAAGGTGTCTTGATAGCAGTTAACAACAACCAGAGGACCTCAGGACCTTAGACTGCCCAGCTAATTTTGCAAATGTAAGTACAATTCTCCTTCCACATTCATGGGTTTGATGTTCATGAATTTGATTATTCGCAAGGCACATGAATGCCTCCCCCCTTTCTTCTCCTCCCATTCTATTGCATTTTGCTGGGCACAGAGAAGGAAGACAAGCATGCCTGGGCAAAAGGCAAGAGAATAGACAAAGGAGGCATGAACCCCTTTCTCTCCCCTACAGAGCTCCCCCTCCCTTTCCCCTGCTTTTTGTCCCAGCACTGAGAACTCACAACAAAGCAAAATGCAAGGGAAAGGGGGAGAGGGGACATGCATGTCCTCCTTTTCCACTACAGAGCTCCCTCATCACATTCTTTTGCCTCTGACCCCTGCATGGAGAAGGAAGGCTAATGAACAGGCAAGGTAGCTGGAGAGGAAGCCTCAGATGAAAGGGAGGGAATTGCAGGTGGAAGTTATTTGCAGTTTTGCCACTTTTGTGAGGGTTCTGAGCCCCAAATCCTCACAAAAGTGGAAGGGCCACTATATGCTTTTACATGTACCACATTAGTGAAGATCTTAATTTTGAAAGTTTGATGTACAAACTCTGACTGAAAAAGAAGAAGGGTAGGAAGTAGCTAATTTCTCAGGGCTGTGTTCATGGCAGGTGCTTGTGATCAAAGTGACAATGCCATCAAGAGCTAAAGATAAATTGCATCTCCACTCCAAAAGCACTGTCAGTGTGTCCTGGAGAAAAGATTGATGTGGAAGCTGAAAATGAATGGCAAGTAAGCAGTGTCCCATTTTGTCAATGAATTTATTTGCTTTACTTAACTAACACACACTCGATAAATAGATCAAAAACTGTTAACAATACACTGTTCTGTTTGTGCCTTCATTACAAAACCTGTTTACAGTATAGCAAAGCAATAGGTCCCTCAGCATAAAAATGGAGAGGAGGCAAAAGTTTAGTGTCTTCTTAAGTATTGTCTAATAGACTGCTTGCATTGTTTCCATGCTAACATTATGATATGGTTCCTAAATCATGTGGGGTGCAATGAATATGAGGAATTTAAGAAGAATTAGACTTTACAAGAAATGGATCTGCTGAAACTGCAGATGTCTATAACAGGGCCTCGCTCCCAACACAAAAGCAAAAGAAGAAGAAGGAAAACAAAAACAAAAACAAGAGAAGGCAGGGATCCTGAACATTTAACTGCTCCAGACCCCAAGGCTACTCAGTTCAAGTCAAACAGATGCACTTTCAGTTTCAGGAGCACAGAACTGCATATAATCAAACCCTAGAGGGTAACTAATACCCCTGAGGACCGAATTAGAAATTCAAAACAAACCTAACAGATTGGAGACCTGGGCCTAAACTACCAAAATGAATGTCAACAGGGAAAATAGAAGGCACTACATTCATGCAGCAGAACCGAAATGCACAAATATAGGATGGGTGACATCTAGCTTGGTAACAATGCATGTGAAAAGGATCTTGGGATTTCAGTACAGCCAGGCTAAATCAGTGTCAACAGCTTGATGCAGCAGCCAACAAAGCCTATGCTGTTCTAGGCCTATGCTGTTCTAGTGTATGGATCAACCGAAGTAGCAGTACTACTCTATTCCACTTTGATAAAATCACACCTGGAATACTATTCTGATTCTGGGCACTACAATTCAAGAAGGACTTTGATAAGCTGGACTCTAAAGCAATGTGTCTCAGACTCTGGTAGTTGAATGTTAAATCAACACTGGTGAAGAGACAATGTCCATCTAAGACGAAATAATTACTTAAGAATGCACAGAGAAGATCTTGTGGGCCATTCAGCTTTACCTTCCATATACTTACTGTTCTTTAGCAACTCCTATCTGAGGCATCTACTTCACCCTGTAGAATAGCAAGGCCAAACCTGCTGGGGGTCTTCTGTTGTTCTGCCCCACTTTTGCTCACTTGGATATGGTTCTAAAAGGCTAAAACAACAGCAACAGAAGGAAGGTTGCTGGTTGGGTTTCAAAGTCTTCTCGTATAGTGTGATATTCTTGCAACAAATGGTGGCCATATTGTGTCTGCAAATTGACTTACCTGGTGTGCAGAGCCTCCGGAGCCAAGCCAGTTGTGCTTCCTGCCCAAGCGCAGCCTGGGAAAGTCCCAGGCTGCACTGCGGAAGGAAAAAGTGGGGCTCTTGCGCGAGGAGGCAGCTCATGCAGAGCTGAAGCAGCAGGGATGCAAGAACCTCTTGCCAGAGGCTGCTCAAGCGATCCCCACACCCCAGCGCCGAAAAAAGGAAAGGTGTGGAAAGGGCCTTTGTCTGGTTGTGAACCTTCCTGATTCATGCTTCCCGAAGTGTTGCTAGAACAGAGAGTTCCCCTCTAATGTTTGTACTTCTCAGAATTTTGCAAGGCTGTGTTCCAGTCAAAAAAAGTTCACACAAATATGTATAGTTATTTATGTGTATAGGTAAAATGATCTTAGCCAATGAAATCATTGGAGTAGATTCTTGGTTTGCAAGTTAATGCAGATCTTTGCAAGTTGCACTTTAATGAAAACAGTGTACAAAAACTGCATTAGGAGGACATAGAATACAAAAAGTGCATATTAGATGAAATGTCCACAAAAATATGAAAGAATTTGAATTTTTTTAAAAATGCAAAGTGCTATGACAATGGGACAAAATTAATTTAAAATTTGAAATGGAAAGAATTGGAAGATTTGTCCATCCCTACCTGGTGCTAGAAGCAGATTAATACTGAGATGCTGAGTAGAAATGCATGCTATATGTAGACTTTTTAGTTCTTCTAAAAATTTAAATAGAGCCCTATTTCACTTGTTGATCAAGCTTCCTTACAGGTGCAATGACATTTTGTTGTTATTGTCTTCAAGTCATTTCCAGTTATGGTGACACAAAGGCTAACTGTGATGGAGCCTGGAGGTGTGACCAGCCTGAATGACAGGGCAGTCCTGGCAACAGGTTGCCATGTGACTCAACTGGCTCTGGGGAAGAGAGAAACCCAGCTCATTGTTGTGTGAGAGAGGCTGAGCTTTCTGAGGAGGAGCTCTATTTAAACACAGTGACTTACAGTTTTGGAGCTTCCAGAGAGAGTTGTAGGGAGAGCTTTTTAGTCAGCCAAGGGAGGTTGTTTGAATAAATGGGGTTATCTTCTCAGAGGTCTAGTGAGAGACAAACTAATCTATTTTGCGTTGGGTCAGAAGGGGTGACCTAAACTTGGAAATTTTAGCCTTCGAGCAGAAAAGGAAGCCAAAGGCCTAGGTGTGTATGAGAGCTATGAACCTGAATACTGTGTTAAGCTGAAGAAACTAGTTAAATACTTGTTGAAAGTTCTATTTTGCCTGAAAATACTTTTAGCACCCAATACCTTTTCTCTGTTTGTTATTTTAATAAAGATTACATTCTATTTTATAATTTCTGACTTAGCAGAGTACTTTTTCATCATTTTTAATTTTACAGAAACACACTACCACAGATTATTAAATTTTTCTGAATAAAACCAAAGAATTACCTATTATTCACTAAGGTGGTGGATTTAAAAGGGGAAAGCAAGGGTTGTATAAGGAGGGTGGCAGTGTACTATAGCAAGGTGGGAAAGTCCAGTCTGACAGAAAGAAAAGCAGGCCTGGCCCCCTCCACACTAACCTATCATGGGAGTTTCTGGGGCTGCAGATGTGTGATGGACCCAAGGCCACACAGGAGGTTTCCGTGGCTGACCAGAGAATCAAACCTTGGTCTCCAGGCTTGTAGTCCAATGTTCAAATTATTACACCATGCTGGGTCTCCCATGATGTTTAGTAGCCTCTGTCAAATGTGTCTGTGTATATTTTAAAAACTTTAACATAGCTAGCCTTTATTGTTATAAGAACTCAAAATAAAGGATTTAAACATTTAAAAATACAGCTGAGTAATAATGTAATTTCACAGATGTTTTCAAGCTATAAGAAACTCTCTTGTTGAAGTCAGTCCCAATTATTTTGGTTACAGAATGACTAAAGTTATGATCATCTAGGGATAACCAGAGTGTTTTCCTGCTAATTAATTTTGAAACATTATTGTTGATAATCAGAGCTTATTATATCTAGTTGCAGGCAGGAATCGACTGATTGCAGATTATTAACATCTCCAGATTAACGAGAATCAGAAAAGATATAAATTGTTCACTGTTGATATAACATCTATTAATCATTGCTTTTTAATAGTAGTTTAAAAATGTAATTTTTTCTTTGTTCTTTAAGCAATGAATATCTTAAGAAAGTACTGGCTTATAATTTATAATAATTCACTTAGTGAAAAAAAAACCCAACACCCATTTTATTAACTTTGAATTGCATAAGCTACTGAAAGACTGCAAGGGCACTCCCAAGTGCATTATAACTAAATTTATGTGCCGGGAAATTAAGAACGTACTCAACGTCCAGGATATTTCTTGTGATTCTGTATCATGTTATTTGCAAAGATCTATGGCTGATGCGAATGAAGATACATGAACTTTCATTACAAAGGTGTCTGTTGAAAATCATTACAAAGGTGTCTGCTGACAATCATGCCACCTCCATAATAATAGGCCTTCTTAACCACAGCCTGAACAACAGTGAAAAGGAAACAGAAAAGAAATCAGCTGAGTAAAGCCAGACATAGAGGATCAAACAGAGCCCTACTTGGCCCATGAGTGTGGGTGTGAGAAGCTGATCTCATACTAGGTATCTCCAGGAAATGCAGAAATTGCCTCCTCCTACCTTTTGGATAGCCACACATGTCACTTGTAGCATGACTAAGGCCCTTTCCCCACGGGGGAGGTGAAACGCAGGGAAACGGGGCAGCGCACGCAGAAACGGAGCTTACCTCGATGCGGGTAGCTGCGCTGCTGCAGGGAACAGCGCGCATTTGCTGCTCTACATGGCAGCGGCGTCCAGCGGCACCTGGTGGCGCCCAAAATGGCAGCCGGCAGCTTCCGGCAGCTCTCCGCCAATTGGAGAAGCGCGCCAGCCAGAAGCCCACCCCCGGGCAGCTCTGCAGGGATGCGCTTGCGCGCCCCTGCAATTCCACATGGGGCACTGCAACGGGCTAGCATGCGCGTGTTTCATAAAGACCACATGAAATGTGATCTTTATAAAACACGCGGTGCCACCCCCGCGGCCGCGCAAAGGTGGTTTGAGGTGTGGAAACTCCACATTTCTAACCGTCCTAGCGCACTCCACGGTGTGGATGACCTCCGGGTGAGGTCGCCCTACCCTGTGTTACCCGTTGTTTTTCCCCCGTGTGGAAAGGGCCTGAGTTTAAAGTATGGAGCAAAGCTGCCTCAAATCAATAGAGAAACTGGAGATTGGATACTGTCAATTATGCAAGTAAGACTTTAATCTTTAAAATTACATGTGGGTCAAAAGGGGCATACTTGTTGCATGACAGGAAAAGAAGGTTAGGAACTAAATTGGCCCTACAGTTGTTTAATTAAATAACTAGATAGATAGATAGATAGATAGATAGATAGATAGATAGATGCCAAATCATGCCAATATTTCATTGCGTACCGATGGTTTCATACTGTTTCTTCTACCAAGAGTCCATTTTAAAAGAGATTTGGAACAATTTCTGTCATAGACCCTTTCCGCAACTCACCCATTTTCAGCAGCGGGGTATAGTGCTCACGCGAGCAGCCTCCGGAGAAAGGCTCTTATTTCCCTGCTTCTTCAGCTCTGCACGAGCTTCCTGCTCACACGAGAGCCCCGCCTCTTCCTTTCGCAGTGCAGCCTGGGACCTTCCCAGGCTGCACTGAGACAGGAAGTGCGACCGGCCTGGCGCCCGAGGCTCCGCATGCAAGGTAAGTGTGCATGGAGCCCCAGAGCAATGCGTGACTGCGCAGCATTTTCAGCTTCAAGTTGAAAATGAAAAAATGCGTGTGCGGTCCGTGTCAGGCCCTGGAGTGTTGCGCAAATGTGAGTGTGTCGTGTAGACTGCTCCTCGCATTTGCATGACGCTCAAGGGGCCCTTTCACATCGGAAATGCCGTGCAAAAAGGGCCATACTCTAATGATGAAAAGCAGATTGTAAATTCCAAATTTTTTTTGGAATTTTCTATATGCAGAGCTGCCTTAAGGAATGTGTGTATGGCCATTTGTTGGAGCAAATTTTCATTCAGAAGGTTTAGAATCCACATTATAAACTATCTCATGCCTTTTAAATGGCCAAGTTATTCAGTGGAACATAAAGAGTAAAACAACTGATGAAGATCTCAAAGAGAGTTCATAGCTCATCTGGAAATGTACCAAATGACTTGTGCGGCTCTTGAATTCCTCTATCACTGAATATTTTTCATATGTGTATTATTATCATCCAGGTATATATGATCAGGAACGATATAAGAATTGACCATTCTCCCCTCCATCATTTGTTCCCTAGTGTACCATAATTTAATCTTCTGTCTTTATTTTGCTCTCTTTGTCTTTATTTCTTTTACTCTTTCCATCTTACTCTTTCTCTGAGAAGTACAAAAGAACTACACAGCAAGGAAATCACATCCGAATCCAAAAAACCGCCAACAGAAGAAGAATGAATTAAATGAGCATGCACAATACTCTTGCCTATTGAAAGAAAAAATGTGATACAGTCAAGCTGTGAGGGGGAAATCCGTGGGAACTTGAAGATCTCCACCTATTTGTATAATTGTGTATTGTTTCCATGTATTTTCAAAATTATCCTCAAAAAAATCATCCTCCATTCATATACTTGCCCTACACTATTACTTTAAAATTTAGACAAATGAGTAGGTCCAAAACACACACACACAAAAAGGAAACAAAAAACCTCTTGACATGTACAGGGATAAAACTTTTGCATTATTAGCACCACAACTGAGGCCTCACTCAGGGATCCTCATTCTACCACACTGAGAAGGCAGCTCTTTTTTTGCCTAGCTTTTGCCCGACATCATGGGTTCCAACTGAGAATTTGCCAAGACAAACATTATTACCAACCATAGGCTAAAATAGATTGGGAATCCTAATTTTTAATTAAAACCAAAAACAGATTATATTACCACTAAGGCAAAGCACACAGTAGATTTTTTCTACTGTCCCAACACAAAATGTTTCCCAGTGAAATTCAGCACAAACACAAATAGCCCAAAAATTCTACCCGTGGAAAATTCTGTAGGAAAAATCTGACAAAAACCTGTCAAACTGCTGGACTCACTCATCTAAATTAACTCCTCTCAAAATAAGGCATTTCACACAATATCCCCTTTAAAGTCAGCACATGCTATTGTAAAGCCTATCTTTCGTACTGCAAAGTTTCAAAGCAATCAATTGAGCAACTTTGTAAGTATAAGCTAAAAAGCTTTCCACCTCTGCCATTCCTATTTTCTATTTATAATGACAAAAGGCAACTCTTGCCCTTAACAGAGGCCATTTCTGCACTAGCCTATTGTAGCACTATGATTCCACTTTCAACATCTTATGGAATCTTGGGGTTTGCAGTTTCGGGAGGGGCCATGCGGCCCCTCCCAAAACTGCAAACCCCAGGATTCCATAGGATGTTGAAAGTGGAATCATAGCGCTATAACAGGCTAGTGTGGAAATGACCAGAGGCTCACAAGTATGACCCTGTAAGGTGACTTTCATATTCTGTTAGCAGCATGTGCTGGACCTTGAAGGGACTCATCTTCTCTGCCTAGAGTATGCAAACTGAAATAGCAGCAAATGCCTGAAATAATACAGTGCTTCAAGTAACCTGAACAGTTACTATTGCTTTCAAATGACAGCGTGTAACTCTACCTTTTTTAAAAAAGTATTCTAATTTGGACTCTGAATGACAATTTTTTAAAAAATTCCAAATGGCATAACCAAGTGTTATCTTAGCTGGATCGCTTTAGCATAAAATAAATGACACATGAGCAATATCTACTTGGAAACAAGTAAAGCTGATTTGAAAAAGATCTGTTTATCATTTAAACTTTGGTACAAAACCTATAGAGAGCCAGTGTGGTGTAATGGTTTGAGTGCTGGATGATGACTCTGGAGACCAAGGCCCTTTCTGCAACTTACCTGCATCTGGTGCGGGCACGCAGGGATCATGCGAGCAGCCTCATCCATGAGGATCTTGCATCCTTGCTGCTTCTACTCTTCAGGAGCTGCAGGTCGGCCGGCCGGCAACAAAATGGCTCCGCCTCTTCCTTCCACAGAGCAGCCAGGTATTTTCCCAGGCTGTGTTGGGGGAGGAAGCACGAGGGTCACAGCTCCGGAGCGCCACACAGATGGTAAGTGTACGTGGGGCCCCCAGAGCAATAAGTGATCGCGCACCATTTTCGGCTAAAAGCCCAAAATGATGTAGTATGCAATCGGTGTCTGCCGGCCCTGGCAGCATCATGTGATTGCAAGGACGTCGTCTGAAACACTCCTCACAATCGCATGACACTCTGGAAGCCCTTTTGCATGAGAACTGCCATGCAAAAAGGGCCCAAGTTTCAAATCCCTGTCCTGCTATGGAAACCAGCTGGGTACCCTGGGCAAGTCTCACACTCTCAGACTCAGAAGAAGCTGAAGCCAAAGTCAAACCCTCCCTGAACAAATATTACCAAGAAAACTCCATGATAGATTTGCCTTAGGGCTTCATAAGGTAGAAATGACATGAATGCACATACCAACAACAATAGAATCTATTCTATAGATATATGGTAGCTGTCAATATTTAAGTAGTATTGCATCTTTACAAAAATCTCAGTGAGAGTTCTTTGAGATACAGTAGCAAAACACTGTATATATCTTAAAAAGCATTTTAAACTAATTTCATTATTTTACTAATGTGCACAATTTTTTGCATTTTTGCCTTTGAATAAAAATACTTTTGAAATACACACATTTTAATCATAGTAATTTTTAAAATGTATTCGTGATACTGTGAACATTTTTTCAGTGAAGAAATAAATTTAAGAAGCCTTGGAAATGTATGGATTTCCAAAGCAAAATATGCTTCATCTTGTTATGAGTCTTGGGAAATGTAAAAATATAAAATTTTCTTGGAGAAATGCAAACCAAATGAATTTCTTTTCCATGAAATGTATGGAATTTGCTGGAAGCCTGTTGATACAAGCTAATAGTTCTCAGATTCACTCATAGAAGCCTTAATTTCACGGTGGCTTGGAAAGCTGTATTTGTAAATCATCAGGACATTCCATATATTTACAATATAGTACTTTGACTTATACATTCAGGCCTTCCCATTTGCTGGTTTTGCCTTTGTGGATTTCATTATTCATGGATTATTTGCTGTCGCCTCTGCTGCCTCTGTATGTCCTTATTAATAGGCACTGCAAGCCTTGTGAGACTGAGAAACTGAGAAAGAGACTTGTTAGTTCCTATTAAAAATGGTGTAGGGCAGCAGTGGAGGTGGCAGTAAGCCCCCCGGCCACCCACCTCTGCCTTGTGAAGGAACCCTGATGCCTCAGAGGAATCCATGGTGGGTTGAATATGGTGAGCATACATTTTTGTGTGTTAAATATGGTTTGGGAGGGCCTAGAGTTATTCACGTTTTTTCCACTTTCACAAAGGTCTTGTGCCCCTAACCCTAGCAAATGTGGAGGGATGACTGTATTTAAAATACTATCTGCTGTAATTCCAGTTGCGCACACATATGCCCATCTATTTTTGAAATATGACTTTTGTATTTCATTTTCAACAATTACTGAAAGGACAATTAGAAATTTAATTGCAGCCACTAGATTCAGTTAAATGATCAATAACTCATTTCCTATTTTTCGTCTTCTGCGAACTGTTTGTGAAACACTTTGCTCAATATTCCTGTGAGTGTGTGCTTTCTGGCATTAGATTATTGACTCATAAGTCATTAAAAATATATTAAAGTCTCAAACACCTTATTTTCATTTGATCTAGCTGTTAGGAAGTTATTGCTGAAACTCATTGCAATTATCTAAAGTATGACAAATGGGATGGGCAACTTGTCTGAAGCAGTATAAGAAAGAAAGATGTCTCAAGACAGAAAGTCAGCAACATGACAAGAAGTAAACTGTGTATTGCACTTATGTTTGTTATATGCAGACCAGCCCTTCTCAAGCATTACATTATGTGCAAGGAAGACAGTAGGAAAGTGATGTGGTCTGTCCTGATCATAATCTCCATACATTAATGAGGCTGCATAAGATATCAACTTGCATGCAACTACACATATGTGGTGCTTTCTACCTCTGATTTTGTGTTCTGAGAAAGTCGAGTTCCCAAATGGGAGCTGAAAAATGTCCCAAGAGTGTAGCTGTATGCATGTAGATTGTCTGCAGTAAAATGAATGCATGGAGATCTGAACTTAGAGAAGTGGTTCATTTTTTCCCGCATTCAATAAAATGCATTTTTAAAAGGGCTAATCTAAATGCAAGTTAAATGGCATATAAATGGCTACCTGTTATGTGTATGACTTAAGATGGCAGACAGCCAAATAAAGGCATAAAAGCAGAAAAAGAGCATTGATGATCCTACCTTTGCCTTTCATACAATATATCAGCCTCAATTCAGTTACTAATTGGGTTACACTGAGTTAACACTTTGGCCATTTCTGTCCTATGCTGTGATAGTGCTTTATTCCACTTTCAAGATTCTGTGGAATCTTGGGGTTTGCAGTGTAGGGAGAGGCGTTTAGAATCCTCAGTCAGAAAGCTCTTTGGCCTCAGGAAACTACAAACCCCAGAATTCCAAAGGATGCTGAAAGTGGAATAATAGCACTATAACAGCATAGGGTGGAAATGGCCTTTGTTGCTGATTCTATGAATGAGAGGCCCCTAGGAGCCCTGATTATCAACTGACATGCTCAAGTCTTGCAAACACAGGCTGTGGCTTGCTTGTTTGAATCAATCCACCTGGGATGTATTCTTTCTTTATTCCTACTGCTTTCCACTTTGTTGAACATTAGTGTCTTTTACAGGGAATCACATCATCTCACAGTATGTCCAAAGTATAACAACCTCACTTTATTCATTATGGCCTTCTAGTGAGAATTCAGACTTGATTTTTCTAGGACCTGTTTATATTGGCAGTCTCTGGTATCCATAGCAGTCTATGCCAGAACCACATTTCTAATGTATGATTTTTCTTCTTGTCCGCTTTATTCATTGTCCAACTTTCACCCCTGTACTCAGTCCTGGCCCATTCCTTTTCATCACTTTCTAGTTCCTTTAGAAATCAGGGAAATCACACTTTAGAAATGTAATAAAACAACTTACATTTTGAGAGAGCTAAAAATTCATAAAGGATTCCCCAAAATATCTTGGCCCCCAAAATTAAAAAGAGAAAGTAATGAGTAAAGTGCTACTCAACACAAGAAAATAATGAAGGCCTTGAGACTCTTGGTAGTCCCAACCAGAATAGACCCATTAAAGCAATGGGATTTACATAACCATTGATTCATCATTCAACAATTTATTAACTTGTCTACTGGGTAGTGATGTAATACTACTGACAGTATTCTAGCCAATGTTACAAGCTGCTATATTATTTTGCAGAAGTAACATATCCTTATGTTATTTTTGAACTCTGAGGTCCTTTCCGCACTTTACCTTCTTCCGATGCTGGGGTGCAGAGATCATGCGAGCAGCCTCCGGGGAGAGGCTCTCATGTCTAGAGTCCTTTGGCTCCACATGAGCTGCCTGCTCATGCGAGAGCCCCGCCTCTTCCTTCTGCAGTGCAGCCTGGGAGTTTCCCAGGCTGCGCTGGGGCAGGAAGCGTGATCGGCATGGCTCTGGAGGCTCTGCATGCCAGGTAAGTGTGCACAGGGAGCAATGCGCAATGGCACACCATTTTTGTCTTCTAGCCAAAAATGAAAAGATGCATGATCGGCGCCTGCCGGCCCCTGGAGCATCGCACAATTGTGAGTGCGCCGTGCAGATCGCTCCTCACAATCGCATGACGCTCCAGGCGCTCTTTCGCATGGCAAATGCCGTGCGGAAAGGGCCCGAGGAATCAGTGTCATTGCATTGTATGATCAAAGTAGTAGGGATGAATAAGAATTTGATCTCAACTCATTTTTTTTAAATTGAAAGAATGTGGATATTTTAAATGAAAATCAACCAACCAACCTGATTTTATGAAATACCAAAACTAACTGACTTCTCTATCTTTGAATATTTAGAGGCTGTAAACTCCAGTATGTTCAAAAATAGAATGACTTAGGGTTACCACCATTGTCTCTCTCTCTCTCTTTCTGTATTGGGATGTGTAACCATCATCTTTAATGCTAAAAGGCAGGCAAGTCCAATATGGTCCTTTTCCATGCTGAAAACATCTTCATCTCTTGAACTTGGATAGAACAAATAGGGAAGAATATAGTTTCAGTTCATTCTTAAAGAACTTACCAAAATTTGTGAAATTCTTCATATTTGGGACAGAAAGAATCTGAGATTTAAAGAATTTCTGTATGGGAGAAAATGAAATTGCCAGATTTTCCATCCTCTAGAAAGGGGCTGTAATGCATTTTAGTAAATCAACTAGTATTATAAACTATACAGAGTTGGGCCATTTCCACACTAGCCTGTTATAGGGCTATTATTCCACTTTCAACATCCTACAGATCCTAGAGTTTGCAGTATAGGGAGGGGCCTTTGGTTTAGGGAGGAGCCTAAGCCCCAGGATTCCATAGGATGTTGAAAGTGGTATAATAGCATTATAACAGGCTAGTGCAGAAATGGCCTGGACTACCTTTTTTCTTTTACCAATGAAATGAGATTTCCTTTGTGCTTACAACTTGTTACTGTGTGTATCCAGAAACCAACGAATCCTTCCCACAAAATAGGTCCAGTTCTAACTGAATTGTGGCTTCAGGTAATATTTTGCGCTATTCCTAATATTATTTTGATTTTTGAATTTCATTCCTCCTTCCTCATGAGTTGAATAAATTCCATGGGTATTCATTACATTGGAACAGAATACAAAATTTCAGTTGCATGTTAAGAAGGTATTTTGTTGCTTTGGGGAGATAAATAATTGAGTAATTATTCAAATATGAACATACTCTGTAATCAGCTGTAAGATTTCACTATATATAAATTAATTGAATATGTCCTATTTAAATGAACTGTAATAACAGCAGAAATTATTCTGCAGTAGTTACACATTAATTTTATTCCTTTTGTTAGATAAAACTACACAGAACTTCTAACTTTTTCCAAATGGATCCAGCTCTGCTCTCACTATGTCAGTAACATTGGTAACATCTCTTTTCAGTCCAAAGCTCATAGCTTACAGTACAATCATTTTCTCATAAGAGCTATAAATGTGAATAAATTGTGAATACCATGCAGTCTCAAAATGCAAGATTTATAATAAGAGATGCACATTAAAGGCCTCTAACATAAACTCAGCCTCCTGTATTACAATTGTATTCAACATTTTTCCATTTTTTTATTAGATATTGAGAACAACTATTGCCACACAAAACATTTTCTAACACCTATTCAGGCCCTGAAATGTAGGCAAAATAGCCAAAATAATATCTGACAAAAGGATGATCTTAGCAGGCTGAAGGTAACTCTGAGCTTTGCAATAGTATATATAAAAAAATCTTTAACAAAAATGTCACAGGGGAGGGATAACCACCTCCAAAGCAACCCAATGATAACTCAGTGGCATGGCAATTAGGTCACGTAGTTTATGAAATGGACTTGGAACAGGTTCAGTAAGAACGTCAAGAACAATAAGAGCTATGGAGAACAACATCTTTGAGGATTGAGAAAGCTGGGCATGAAGCATGGAAAAGAGAAGATGGGGGGCATGATTCCACTCTTTAAATATCTAAATGGCTGTCACAAAGAAGTGGGTGCAGGCTTGTTCTCTGTTCCTCAAGAGGGTAGAGCCAGATCTAATGGTTTTAAGTTATAGAAGAGTAGATTTTGATTGAGCAGTAGAAGGAACTTCTTGACTGTAAGGCAATTCAGTAATGGGACAAATTACCTAGAAAGGTGGAGAAATGACTTTCTCTGGATGTCTTCAAAAAGAAACCAGATAGCTACCTGATGAGGATGATCTAGCTGGAGTTCCTGTGCTGAATAGGGAATTGGAGCCAATCGCCTGCCCTGTGGGACCCCTTCAGATTCTATGATTCTGTGATTTTATGATTCTCTGGGTGATTTGGGGGGGAAATGAAAACCAAGGGGAAGAGAAACACAAAGCAGCTGCCAAACAAGGAGGAGGAGGAGGAAGAGGGAAGAAGAGACACAAACAGATGAAAAGACAGATATGAGGTAAACAGTGTAGGTTATTTCCCAGATCACACAGAGGAGCAATTTTAAAATCTTTCTAGGGTTAGAAGGGACAACTGCCGCAAGAGATCAATGCAGCAATCAAAATTTTAATATTGTTGAGATTGGATGCAAGTGTGGCCATGGAACTGCCAGAAACAAAACAAAACAAAACAAATGGAGGACTGAGACTAAATCATCTGCTCAATATGTTGCTGTATACCAACAATAATTGTAGTAATATATGTAGTAAGAAAGCTGATACATGGTAATTGAAAGCATGAAAGGGTAGCAGAGTGCATGTCTTGCCTGCAGAAGCATTTGGGTTAATTTTCTGGCATCTACAGATGGGGGTGGAAAAGAGTTCTTTCTGAAATTATAGAAAACAACTGCCTCTCAGTGTAGTAGACAATAATGAGCTAGATGTGTACATCTTTCCTTACGTAGAGAAGGGAGTATAATAAGAATATCACTCTCTTTGGCATCTTTGGCTTTCTCTCTTTGGCTTTAGTAAACTACAAACCCCAGAATTCTACAGGATGTTGAAAATGGAATAATAGCACTAGAACAGTGTAGTATGGAAATGGCCTACATTTCCCTTTTCTCTTGCTTTGCTGTTCACCTGTGCTCAGTAAGAGATTCTGGAGATACCGTATCTGCTGTTTAGTTTGCCTATTGTAGAGAGGCAAGTAACTCAGCTAAAGAAGAATTTTGCTCTTTCCCAGCTCAAGCTTTGTTCATTGCATTGTTTACTGCAAAAATACTGATGAAAACCAGGACTGAATTCTGTGTGTCTCCAACCATCCTGCCTTGTCCTTTCCAGTTCCATTTATCCTGGAAAAAGCAAAACAAGCAAACAACAAACAAACTCAGTTTGAAAAAGATGAGGAAAGGTGTAAAAAGCCTTCATACAAAGGAGCATCACTGTCAGAAGCTTAGAGATATGCCTGCACTGGGAAATACGGCTTTAAAAACAATCAGTGGATCAGCAAACTTTCAAGGTAAGTATTCAAAATTTCTCTAGGGATGCTTAATGAACATGCTTACTAGGGAGAAAATCATACTGAACTCAGTAGAATTTATCTGAGTCAACATGCCCCAAATTATACTGTCAATTTTGAATCTGACTTCTGAGGAAGAAACTCCATTGAACTAAATAGGAATTATTTCCAAGTAAAGATGCACAGGGTAGTGTTGTAAATCATGTTAATCTGTGGTTTGACTAGGCTGGTTTCCCAGCTAAAGAAGCCCTAGTACTATGACACAGGGCATTCCTATTATACAGTCATGTCATTTATTTTCTAGATTACAAGCAAGTTCTATTCAGTGGCTGATAGCCTAATGGTATTGTAAATGAAATAGTTCATTTGGGAAAGTGTCTATGCACATTTTATAGCTGCTAGAATAAATAAAACAGTGGGCTTGAAGGCTCTTGAGATATAGAAGTAGCTCACTGTCACTTTCAATGTCTCATCCTCAAACAAAGAGTTTTAAATATGAACCATATGAGGCTCCACAGCTCTAAATGTTTTCAAAGGAATTCCAATAAGTAATGACAAGATAACAGTGACTGTATGAAAGATGTGGAGGCACAGAGCAGAAGAAGAAAGATGGTTTTGTTATTAAATTTATATCAGCAGATCCATCAGGGGCAAGTCCTTTCAGCAATGCTACAGCATAAAAGGAACACCAGTGAAGTTTTCTTGTTTCACTGACAAGTTTGCAGAACACATGCAACCTTTCCCTTTGATGATTTTGTGCAAGTCTCACACGAACATCTGAGAAATTGTTTTTGTCATAATACTAACCAAAGGAGTTAGTATTTGTTTTATTATATGTGATCAACTAAGTCCAAAGATCAGAAGTATGGCAGCAATCACTGGTCTTTTTCCCTACTGGTGGCCCCTGGCCCAAGCAGGGGAGAAGAGTGTCTCATCCCATAGGAGCTGTTGACCACCATTGTCTGTCATTTTTCTCCTGATGAATGGATTACATCCAAGGAGAGGATAGATCCTGGAATTCCTAAACAAGACAAAGGCACAGGAAGATATGGGACTTATATCATGAAGTTCTCTATGTTGCTATCAAGAGTGGAGGAAAGCAGTCTAAGATGTTCTGATGTGTTCTTGTTGGAGGTTTGGGATAGTAGTGCCTCTTCTTTTCTCCTGGTTACAGAACTGCATCTGGACATTACTTGTGTGTGCCCATCCTTCTGGCCACTAAATAGCTGTGGGAATGTGCAACATTGCAGGAACAATGTTTTTTACAGGGGACAGAATGTATAGCCCAGCCTTACTGCACAGGCAATAGTGTGTGACACTACTCACACAATGTAGGATCTCAGTGTGCACATTCCAGGGTCTTTTCTTTCTTCATGGGAAAATATCAGAAATATATGCAAACTATTAGTTAGAAAAGGCATCAAAGACAGGATTTGATCCATGCTTACACAGCACTCTTTCAGGCATTGCTATTTATAACTCTTCACTCAGCATTTGTTGTTGCTGTTACTGCCCGTGTTAAAATAAAAACTGCCACTGACAGCTGGTTAAATGCTTCTTATATTGAACAAATTTTGTACAAATGGTTAGTATTAATTTTCCCTTCTGTGATCTTACTAAAATATATATAGTTTTCTTGCTGTTTCAAGTTTGGTTTCTGTGTGTGTGTGTGTATGCGTATGTATTTTGGGAAGGTCTGTATTCTGTTCAACACTTTATTAATCTTGGATTTGATATCAGTTACTTCTAATAAGAGTTTTATGGCATATATCTTCAAAGGTTTTATATTTTTGTCTATATGCATTCTATTTGCATCTTTAGTTGTGAGAGCCCAGGATAATGGGGCAAATATACAATGTTTGGTAAACTAGGCGATCAAGTTTATCCTAAAGTACATAACAAAAACTGCAGCAAAGCTTTTAGTTGACTAAGGGTCTGTTGGAATGCAGGAGTTGTCAGGTGATTATAATAGCTTAGAGATAGAATGAGAATGACTTGGTTTTAAGATGGGTTTCGTTTGGTTCTATTTCCCTTCTCAATGACCACAACCCTTCAAGTGCTGATAGAGGCCTCCTCAAGACATGTCTCTGTCTCTGGGACTCAGGGCTTTGAAGGCATGAGAAGGACTGGTTCCAAAGGCCCCTCCCTTAGGGAACATACAGCCTTGGGTACTTTGTCACATAAAGTTGAGTGTGGATATTTACCTTTACATTTACCTAGGTGTTGGTTGCTTCTTACTGTCACATAGCACTATTGCTTTTACTATGACCAGTCTATGCCTGTATGCTGGGTAACCCAAGTATATTAATCTGCCTATCTATCCAATGATTTTACTGTGTGAACTCTGTCACATCAGAAGATTCTGACATCAGTAACACCAACTCTATATTTCTGGCAGTCACATTTTCCCATTTTATTTTGAGAAACTACCATAGATACAATCACTGCTTTTCTTATATTCTCAAACATCTGTCCCATCTATTTATCTATCTATATATTCAGTAGAATCCAAGCTATGTTTAGTCATTAGGAGAAAAGACATTTCCAATTTCTCAAAAGAGAGAGGAGAATCACAATCTTAAAGACCCTTAACAAAGCCATGAAAGCATCACAGAAGGACCTATCAATCCATTAAATATTGTTTGCAAAATGTCGGGAATGCTGAGTTTATAGAAAGTTTGGGATTTGAGTGTTCTTACATTAGCTCTGAAAAAGAAAAAGTTCAGACACATTAATTGGGTTCATTTTTTTCTCCCAAAGACTCTTCACCTTGCATCACTATTGCTCACCGTCTTCATGTCCAGTCATTGATTTTCTGCTTGGTTTGATCTGGCTTGCAATCTACTAATAATACCCAAGTGAATCCACAAGGATGAAGACGAAGCCTCTCAGTTGCAATGATAATGGCAAGGGCCCTGGTCAGTGGCCAATTGGGCAGTGGGCCACAAACCTAGGAGGGGTGATAATTAATTAAAATATAAATTAGTCATATCTTAGCTCTGAGCAGATGCATCATCGCATATAACTGCTAGTGGCCAGACAGTGATTAACAACATCAGTGTAATCTTCTAGCCAGGAGAAGAGTAAAATCCTTTTCTTTTACACTGCACACTAGAAGCATCTGTTCCTGTTGCCTAAATAAATTGAAAACAATGCTCCCAGACTTTAAAATGTCCAGACTAAGAAAAAAGATATTATTTTGAGCAAACTACTTATCTTTTAAAATCTTTAAATTCTTCAAAATCCAAGCACTTGCCAACCTTATTATTGTCAGGAACTGGTGGATATCAGTAATCTGCACTGCCACTTAAGTCAAGTTGAATAATACCTAAGCCAACCAAGTTATTTTGGCACATGAGGGAATCTCACAAGTACCTTTCCCCTTCTGCAATAGTAAAAAAATTAGGGATTGCATAACCTTTCATGATCCCTGGAATTTGTTGCCTGAGGTGGCTTCCCCCACTCTGTCTAATGGAAGAATCATGGAGTTGGAAGAGACCACAACAGCCATCAAGTCCAACCCCCTACCATGCAGGAACACACACACAAATCTCCCCAACAAATGGCCATCCAGCCTCTGTTTTAAAACCTCCAAAGAAGGTGACTCTATCACATTTCGAGGCAGCATTGGACATTCCACTGTTCCACAGGTCTTACCATCAGGAAGTTTTTCTTGATGTTTAGGTGAAGAACTAGCACTGTTTTAGCATAGAATAGCTTAGACCATAACATCTTGTACAATCATTGTTCAGGGTAAGGTACTTCCTCTCTCACCAATTCCTGTACATAGTCATTCCAATGTGGTTTTCTCTCCTCAGTTTTTGTGTGGATAAAAAAAAGAGGGGGGTATTTTCATAGCATTCCGTGTTGAGAGGATTACAAATTAAACATGGCTTGGAAAACAAGAATTTAGTAATTTATGACTCAACATATTTTCACAAAAGAGTCTGACCACATGAATGAAGAAAAAACAGGTCAGCTGGTGGCAAGTGGCCACTTTCAACTTGTGTGAGAGCTGTAGAGTCACACTGGCCACTCATCTCTGCGTCAGCCACATTCTTTCACCTAATTCAGGATTTTTCTTCACCTTCATATGCTTACTGAAATACATGGCATTGGAGTCTAGAGGCATGGCTAGCTAAGAATGCTTATTCATGAATATAAAACATACCGAAGGGAATGCTACTTTTATCTTGGTGTCTGTAGTCCTTTTAGGGAGAACAACTGCAGTCCAGTTCATGGTTTGCTATTGTACCGACAATTTCCAATGTGACTTTGAGGATTTTTCCTGCATAACTCCACTTATTGGACATAAGTCTGCAATCAGAGAGCAACATATTTAATGACTTTCTCTTGTGTTAACCAGCCCTAACACAATAAAACAATCTTTGTAAAAAGTGTAGGATTTTGTGCTGGGTTCAGATATATGTGGTTAAGAGCAGATTGCTTCTCTATCTCTGTTTTTCCAGACATATAATTTTTGTCTGAAATAGGTTTTCCATATGTTTCTTTCAGTAGACTGTAAACATAAGCTGCCCTTACCAGTGTAGACATATCATAACAAGATTAGAGTAGTACTGCTTTTTCAAATGGAAGGATTTGCTTTGGGGCTTTACTCCCTCTGCTGGGAGCAAAGACTAAGTATATTGAATAAGAGTAATCTTTTTTCTTTTAAATAAAGACTTTGTTTATGCTCTCTACATGAATAATAAAAAAAGAAATATAAATATTCAAAAAGCAGTCAGAATGGCTAAATAATGTGGCTACAACATGTTTATCCAGGATATCATTTTATCCAGACTGAAATATTCAAATAGGATGCACATGATCTTTTTCTTCTTCTCCTTTTTTGACAGCATTACCATACAATTTTCTAAATGCTACATTTGACTGATTTGATTATGGCTTGTACACTTACATTTTCTCTTTGTTGGTTTTACAGTGCAACCTATAAAGTCCTCCTTCCCTCCACTGATCAATGGCACTTGCTTCCTAGTAAGTGCATGGTGTATGTTTTGTTTTGTTTGTAAGCATAAGCATTAACTGTTTCATGTAATGAAGTCCCATTCATGTTAATTTGTCAGTAAATACCTAATCCAACTTTCGCTAATCAAGATGACTTACATACTGATGTTCTAGGCCAATGAAAGAAACCCACATTTTGCAAATCTAAAATAGTAAATCTAAAATGTGTTTCTTTTATTGCCTTGAATCAGTAGTGCACTGAACATTTTGAAACGAGTGTTTCTGTAAATGAGTTCTCAAGTCAAAATAGTAAATCCAAAAAAATAAATCCTATTTTGACTTGAGAACTCATTTACAGAAGCACTCGTTTCAAAATGTTAAGTGCAAATATCTGTAGCATTTTAGTACATTGTGCCAAAGTTGTTTATGAGACATATGTACTAGTACAGATAAATACAACTTTCATTTTACGGATGCCTGTGCTTTTGAAAGTTGTAACTAAGACATGACATTTTGTTGGCCACTGAAAATGTTTATAAGAGATCTGTTAAAATGAAGTGATTTATCACATAAAAGTCTAAACCAGGACCTGCTGAGTGTACGTTTTGCAACCCAAGATAAATGTATTGCATAAGGAAGATGAATGTAAATTTAAATCATGGGAGCAGAAGAATGTTGGATTACCCAAATGATTAAGATCTCTATACTTATTTGAGAGCACCCCTAAATGTACAAAGCCTTTGGAGATTATGCATGCAAATTCACAAGAACTTTACGGACTATAGTGATTCTCAAATATTAATGCCACACCACAGCCACTTAGCCTGCTTTTTTAAGCTTCTGAGATTTTTTAAAAAAAGATAAATTATAACCCTTTGTCCACCTGCAAATGTAAAAACTTAATATTTTAATGAAAACCTAGGAAGTGTTCTAGTAAAAAGTTTAAAAGATTAATTTCCCTATCTCCTGATGGAGAATATATTTTTGTTATCTCTTTAATACACCCTTTATATTTAACAGAAGGATTCAACAAAAGTTGCAAAGCAAAATACATAGCATTACAGCACAGTGGGGTGAATGAGATAAATGTTGTGCACTTATGGGATGTGTCACTGCTTCCATCTTTCTGCAAAAGTACTGAAATACTAACCCTTTTCAAACATTATACCTGATGATGGAATAGTGTATTGGATGCCCAGCTGCCTGCAGGCCCTACCTGACATTCTCACATGTGCCAGTGATGCTTTCTGTATTGCAGCCATCCTAACAGTGAGTGAAAAAATCTTAATAAGGCTTTGGTGAGTATTTAGCTGAATGCACAGTGACAATTCCCCAGGATCAGGAACTCTGACAAAGCAGCTTCCTTATTGTGATGGGATAGTAGGGTATTTTTCAGAGGAAGGAACTGGCAGAACTTCTGAGAATTCTTTGCCTAAGGAAACCCTGTGAAATTCACCATAAGTTGACAGGTGACCTTATGGAATACATACACAAAAAACATGCTTCAAAATTCATTGTGCCAAATTGGAACAGATTTTCAGATCTCTCCTATCAATGAAGAAAGGTTGAGCGGATGGCATGGTGTATTTGGGTGAAATTTCCTCCTTCCATAATATGCCATAGATTTGCAGAGTGGATTTGAGCCCACCAATTTCAGACTGGTTCACCCCATCTGAAATTAACTTGCTACAAATATACTTCAGAGCACGCAGAAGTAATTTCTAATAAACTCCTATGTCTTCCAGTGTTGGCAGCAGTCAGTCTTCCATGTATGAGTGGTCCAGGAGTTACTGTTGTACCTTAGCAAATATCATTAAGTTCATTGTGAAGGAACCCAACGACCTGCTCAGAAAAGTTCTGCAAGCCACATTTTGGCCAAAAATCTTTTTCAAGATTTGGAAAAGCATGGACATGTTATCAGATTTTTTAGGAAGTTATATATCTGTCAAACTTTAGCCAAGATCCTAGATAGACTTCTAGTCAAGTACTGGAATAAGAAGAGGTAGGGTGAGAAGAGAGAGATGAAGCAAAAGGTATAGTAGAAGACAGACTGATGGTTAGGTCCCAGATCAATCAAATGGAGTTCAAATTTCCAGAGGAAGGAGACATGGTGAAAAGAGTTGTAAAGTTCTGGATCAACGAGACTGGTAAATGAAAAGCAATCTGTATAGCTACCCAGTGAAACAAGTTGCTTCCACTGAATAACCAAGCATGAGCAGTAGTTATGTAGAGATATATAAGACAGTAGTAGCCACCCCTCAGACCTTGGAAGCTAAGCAGGGTCAGCCCTGGTTAGCACTTGGATGGGAGACTGCCAATGACTGTAGGTGCTGTAGGACCTGGCAAAACTATCTCTGAGTATTCATTGCCTAAGAAGATTCTGCATAATTCATGGGGTTGCCATAAGTCAACAGGTGACTTGAAGGCGCGTACACATACATGCATTTGAGCTGTCTCCTTTTTAACCTACCTGCTTACTAAGAAACCTTTCTAAAGAGAATCATTGTCCTTTTGAGGAATGGGTTTGATGACAATGTATTACAGACCATGATCTTAGAGGTTTGTACAGTCAAAACAGTATACAGTTCTGATGTTAAAGATATATACAATTTGGGTGTTAAAATCATGCGAGTCTCTACATTTCTGGATATGTAGGTTCAATAAGACAAAGAAAGAATTATACAATGTTAGAACACTGGGGCTATAGATGTTCTGATGCCATGTAATTCAGTACTGTATTATCCTCCTTTGTTTACTTTTGCAGGATATACATCTCCCTGGTGGCCCATGGGCTAGTGCTGAGCTTGTGTTCCCTCCTCCGTTTTCAACTAGGTGTTCTAAATAAACATGCATACATTTTTCCAGAGTGATAAATGAGAGAAAGAGTAGAGTGAAGCTCTAATGCTGAGAAAAATTAGCATTAATTAAATTTGTCACAAAAAAAGATATTTGCCTAATTGAAAAATAATGGTCACTGATGCCTGTCACTGGGAGATGGATGGTGAATGTCTCAGCATGGATCCTCATTACGACTCACCTGGGGAGAACCTATATTGTAGATAGCAAGCTGGGAGAGGCTGAAGTTAATGGTCTTATAATGGACAGGAAGCTGTGCTGGTGACTATAAAAATGCTTCCAAGGAATCTGTTGAATAATCTGCATAAATTTAAATGAGCAAGAGACTTGAGAAGACTCTCAAATTGCTTCATTACTACAATGGCAGATTGCAGTGACTGTGCAAATGACACCAGGACATAGCAGTGTGAGAATATAGCAGATAACAATCTCTGTTGAACAGCTCAGAAATCTGTTCTGACCAATATTAGAATAATAAAATCAAAGAGCTGAAAGGGATTTTCAGAACCACCTAATCCAAGCCTTTGTCAGGCCTGACCACACAACTAAAGCACTCCCCAAGAATAGCCACCCAATCTCAGTTTAAAGACAACCAGATGAGAATCCACCACTTCTCAAAGCATTATATTCCACTGTTGAACAACAGTTACCATCAAAACATTCCTAATGTTTAAGAGAAATTTCTTTTCTGGCAATTTGAATCCATTGGTTTGTGTCCCGGGCCCTTTTCACATGGGGGGGCCATGAAACGCGGGGAAATGGGGCAGTGCACACGGAAACAGAGCGGCCACGCGAGGGCAGTTTGAGGTGGGGAAACTCCACATTTCTAACCGCCCTAGTGCACCCCACGGTGTGGACGACCTCCAGGTGAGGTCGTCCTACTCCGTGTTACCCCGTGTTTCCCCCCGTGTGGAATCAACAGACAACAAGCTTGCTCTATGTTCTTTGTGACATCCCTTCATTTATTTAAAGCTGCCTCATATTATCTCTCAGACTTTTTCTTTTTCTTTTTCCTGCAAGCTAAACCTATCCAGCTCCCTTAGCTGTTCCAAAGGGCTTGGTTTCCAGATCTTATACCATCTTGATCGCCTTGCTCTGGACATGTTCCAGCTTGCAGTTTCAGTTCCAGAGACAGGAAAATAAAAAGGAGATATTTGATAATCAGATTCATTGACAGATTCATTCAGGGAAGAACTATTTGAAGATGCACCCACAATTTTAGAAACTGAAGTGGAAGCTGAATTCAAAAGATGTGGGAGAAATAGATCACCAGAAGCGGATGAAATACTGGTAAGAGCTGTTTCAAGCAACAGAGAACCCACTCAAATTCTAACTAAAATCTATCAACAGATATGGAAACAAAAGAATGGCCCACCAATTCCAGACTGATTCACCTCATCTGAAATTAATGTACTATAAATGTCCTTCAGAGCATGCAGAAGTAATTTCTAATAAACTATCTCAATGCTGAAAGGCCTTTTTGAAAGGATAATTAATACCAATTATATAATACACAACTAAGATTCCACAAAATGTGAATGCAAACTAATGCCATTTATTATTTGATAACATATGGCCTACAGTTTTAAAGAGCAGTCCTAAAATAGGTTTTGAACCCAGATTTGTCTAAACTGTAAGCTCCCTAAGTTTTATGCTTGTTACCTTTGTCATAGATAGATATTAATGATCAGCTGACTCTGCTGATGGATATATTTTAATAGGCTGATCCTCAGACATCACCACAGCTTTGAGATCATGGAAACATGTATTTCCTTTTTCTTGCACTATAGCTCCTCAAAGCTGTCAGCCCACACAGCTACTGCCTTTGATAGCTGGGTGATTTTAGGAATTGTAGTCAGCATGGTGTAGTGGTTTGGGCATTAAACTATGATCCAGGAGACCAGGGTTTGATTCCGTACTTGGCCATGGAAACCTGCCTTGGACACATCACATACTCTCAGCCCCAGAAAACCCCATGATAGGTTTGCCTTAGTGTCACCATAAGCTGGAAATGACATGAAGGCACACATCAGCAACAAATTCAAAAAGTAAGTTTTCCAAGCTCTGTAACAATGCCACAAAATAACATAAAAAGTGCTCTTACATCTATTTGGGATCATTCCCAGGTATATTTATTCTGCTGGCAAAGTTTCATATGAGATAGTCAATTTTGTCTAATGTATCAACTATGCAAGGTTGCATTTTGGCAGACAGAAGTGAGAAATTGTGTTTATTCACAGTTTATGAACCAAGATGTAAACAAAGTGCCATTAGCACAAATGCAGTTTTAAGAGTCCTGTTTCTTCAAAGAAATCTGCCCACCAGAACATGTGCTGATGTCAGAAAAAACAGTTCTATATTATGCTCATGTCATTCCTTAATTTATCAAAAAGTCATGTCAACTCATTTATCTTGTAGAATTCTGACAAGTGCCTTGATAAATCTCCACTCTCCAGTAGTTAGGCAGAAGAGCGCAGGCGAAATTAACATTTCCATTGTGATCCTTCTTTGGTTCATTAACAAGTTACATACAAAGGAAAATATCCATCAAATTTCATTAAGCACAAACACTATGCAAATTAAAAATCCTAATAAATCATGTTACTGTATTTAATCATTCTCCTCTCACATAATCTCCGTTATGCAAATAAACCATCCAATTTAATGCAGCTTAAAACTACATTAGAACCAGAGTAGTGTAGCAGTTTAGATGCTGGACTAGGACTCTGCAGACCAGGGTTCGAATACCAGCTTCACCATGAAAACCACGGGGTGACCTTGGGCAAATCACAGTCTCTTAGCTTCAGAAGAAGGTCAAGGCATACTCGTACCCCAAACAAATCTTGCCAAGAAAAACCTCATGATAGGTTTGCCTTACAATTGCCATAAGTGAGAAATGACTTGAAGGCACACAACAACAAAACTACATTTGAAGTATGTCACTGAAACTCTTAAGTGTGTAGTTAGTTCTACTTTTGCTTCAAGTAGTAAGTTGCCTTCCGAAATAGTATTTCCATCAAAAGTCACCTTTGTCCTCAGGACTTGGATGGAAGGACCAAATACTGCCCTGCTCTGCCCTGCACTAGTGAGGCAGCTCAACATTCAAAGGAGTTGCAGGCCTGTTCTTTCTTGTGCTGCTGTGTCATCATAAATGGCCAGAGAAGTTACACAGCTGTGCCAAGTAACTTCAGGAACCAACCAATTCATGCATGCCTAGCTCTATATAACTACTGTGTGTATATGTGCCATCAAGTTCTAAATAGAGCTGACTCTGCTTAGATTCCAAGATTAGATGGGATCTGGTGCCTTTTGGGTATTCAGACACATAAATGCTTGGAGTGTGTGGAGGGGTGGGTGTGAGGGCTATGTCGCAGGGGGTGTGACTGCAGCGCTTAGGGAGCATGGCCACGGTGCATGGGAACATGGCCCCAGTGTGTGGGGACATGGCTGCGGCATGCGGGCACATGGCTATGAGCCAAGATGACCCAAAAACATTGCCACCCACATCGCCCCCCCATCCCTACGTGACTGCATACATTGCTCCAAACTATGGCTTTGTTAGTCCTCAAGTACTGAATTAATTGTTAAACTTTATATCAAGGCCTATGTAAATGCCATTGGTTCAATGCCTCCATTCTGTTTAGAATTAGCAAAAGGATTACTGTCAATAGTTGGTGACCAACAACTCTTTTGATAACAACTTCCACAGTGTTTTGGAAATGTATCCCTCCCACACAAAGAGAATAAAGCAAAATAAATAGGAACATGTTTTAGGGACATTTAAAATACATAGCAACATGACATTTTGAAACAAATTCTAGAACCAATGAACATACTGTTGGTGGGACATAATGATGCATTACTGCTCACCGTGTGATACTGCTCACCATGAAGGCAAAATAAATGGGAGCATGGTTTAAGTTTGATAAAAATACAGAAGCACAATATTTTTAAACAAATTGGAGAAGTAATAAGCATACTGTTGGTGGGACATAATGATGTGGTATGTTTACCATTCCCAAAATGATACACTTGTAACTGGGTTCAGTGCTTGTACGACGTTGTCGTCATCTTTGCGCTGTACCTGTGTGCTACGTTACCACCGTGTACTGGCCTGGACTTTGGTGAACCAAAGATATCATTTTGATATCATAATTCAGCCCTGCTCTGCCACCAGCCAAGTGTTTGTGAGGCCACTGAACAAGCACGAAGCTAGGCATGGCTACTATTTGCTGCTCTCACCAAACCAAGCCAGAAATAGCCAGGACTGCTTTAGGGGACCTCCCGAAACAAACACCCTCGTTACCAATGTGCAATAAACAAAGAGACCTTATTCCCTGAGAGGGCACCCTGGCGAGCTAGGTGCTTAACTGCCAAGCTAGACGCATCTGCATACCAGCCATACTATTGTCAATTCGGAACGTAACTCAATCATGTAAATTCTGACCTTTCGGAGGCACTGTCTCCAACCCAAAACTTATTGTTTTCGCCCAAGACCAGACTAGCCTACGGTCGTTCTTTCCCTGATAAAACCCCCCAGTTCTGAGAACTCTTTGGAACTCTTGCCGGATCGCTCTGGACTTCTACTCTGCCTTGCTGCCGCTCGGTTCAGCAGATTCCCCTCACCCGCCATGCTCTTCTACAATTGGCTTCCCCAGGACTACAGGACAGGTGGCGTATCACCCATTCCCCCTTGAACTCTATTTTCCTTTTCTAGTTAGGAGTGTGTTTGTGCTTTTCTTTAATAACTGTTTAATAAATCTTAATTGTTATTTGAACCATTTGCCTCCTCACTGACCTGATGCTGTAGACATAGGCTAAAAGATCCCCGCTACGTTATCCTGCCTCTCGTTAGTCAAGAGAGTGCTCCAGCTAATTTTCCCCATCTTGTTGTATTTGTTTTGGTTATTTGGGTGTCCCTCATGGGACCCCCAAGTCACAGGGTAATAGCTAGGTATGTTGAATGAAAGTGTAAGAAAACAAAGCTGGGTTGCTAGTTGAAATGAGAAAAGGTGAGACCATAGTAAGGGTTTTTATAGGGCCTTTTAAAATGTGAGACACTTTACTGACAGTGTCCATAGACAATTTTCTAAAACTCAAAAAGTATTCATGCTCTCTATTCTAGAGCTTCAGTGTTACAACCAGAGAGGAGAGAGAGAGGGAGCGAGCCTTGCTTTCCCCAGTTACTATACAAAGGATTCTGATCACAACTTCACTGATAAGGTGTGGCAGGGTTTTCATCTGGAGTGAGATCTGTGGTGCACGTGCATATGCCAAGGTTCTGTGGTACTGTGACTAAAATACCAGTCATGACCACAAAAGAACTGACTACAGTGTTTAAGATCTTCAAAAACTTCTGCTCTTATTTTCGTATGTCGTTTTTATACATAGCTTCATCCAAAGGCTCACAATAACAAATCCAGTATAAAAAGTATCAGTTATGAGAAATCTCATGGAAACTGAGGTGTGAGGGGGAGAAGTTTGAGAACAATATTTATACCCCAGAATAGCTACCAAAAATCCAACAAAGTCCGTGAGTTACATGTAGCTCTGTGTTTAATTTTGTGCCTGTATCTTCTGAAATATTTCTTTCTCCTGTACTATCCTTCTCAATGTTGCACTCCCCTTGTGGAATGCCCTCCTTGGAGAGACCCAACTGGGACCAACACTGATTTCATTTTGGTGTCAAGTAAAAATTTGACATTCATCTTTGAGCCTCACTCGTTTCTCTCAAATGCTTACATACACAGCTGTAAACTGTTTCAATCTTTTAAATCTGTTTTAACTTGTTTATTATTTTTAAGATGTTTTAATTTATCTTAATTGTTTTTAATGTTTTAAACTGTTTGTATTAATTTTAGTTATAAGCTGCCCTGATCTTTTGATATAAGGCAAAGTGGAAATATAATAGTAACAACAACAACAACAACAACAACAACAACAACAACAACAACAACAACACTTTGATTTGACCATATGGTCAGTTCAATATCAATAAAGTAAGATTGGCAATATTTCAGGGAGTCATTTTCTACTACAAGGAGAACAGACTCTAAAACAAAAATCAAAACAAATAAAAAATACAAATACAAATTGGAAATTGGAAATGATCAGATGTCCATTTCTGGTTTTACTGGGGTGGTTGCTTTTGAAAAGGCACAGGATGGATTGATAGGTTGTTGAAAAATCACTGGTACTGGAATGGAAAATGGCACCTGTTCCAATTTGGGGCAATTGGAGAGCGGTTTCTTTAGGCAGAGTGGGTTTCAAAGCTTTACATGTGGCTTTGCAAAAATGTCCCTGGAAGTCACAAGCAGCCTTTAGGCCACACTGTGCCTCCTCCTGCTATAATAACATTACAATCATCATGGAAGGCACACAACAGTCAGGAGGGTAGGTATGTATAGTAAAGATAATAAAGAGTAGGACAGCCACAAAGTTCAGTGCCACCTAATGATTAAACTCTAGAATGACACAATCCACCTCCACATTGAATAAACAATGGCCCTTTCCACACGGGGGAAAAAAAACGGCTTAGGGCGACTCATCCGGAGGTCGTCCACACCGTGGAGTGCGCTAGAGCGGTTTGAATAGTGGAGGTTCCACACCTCAAACCGCGCTAGCGCGGCCGCAAGGGGTGGCGCGGCGCGTTTTTTAAAAACCACATTTTATGTGGTTTTTACGAAACGCGAGCGCGCTAACCCGTTGCAGCGCCCCATGTGAAACTGCAGGGACGCGCTAGCGCGTCCCTGCAGAGCTGCCCGGGGGTGGGCTTCCGGCTGGCGCGCTGCCCTGATTGGTGGAGCGCCGCCGGAAGTCGCCGGCCGCCATTTTGGGTGCTGCCGAACGCCACCGAAACTCGCCAGCGTGTGGAGCAGCGAACGCGCGCTCCCCGCAGGGACGGAGCAACCCGTTTTAAGGTAAGATCCGTCCCTGCATGCGCTGCCCCGTTCCCCCATCCTCCGTGTGGAAAGGGCCAAAGTCCCTGTTGGCTTTTTTTTGTACCATTGTTATTTCCCTCAGGAAATGCCTGGACATGATTTTCTGCTCTTGTGGCTAAATAATACTGTAAAAAATTCTCCCTCTCAACTTTTGCCTATACTAGTTTTCTGGCAGTTCAAGTAATGACTTAGTAGATGTATTTGTCTGTCTGTTCTTCAAAGATTTATGTGGGCTATTCTGTACCATGTAGGAGAAAAAGATTGTTCTACAAGAAACAAATAAAATAAAGAAGCACTGAAAGCAAGAGACAGTGGGCATTTTTTTTCCTAAGCCTGACATTAACTTTGGTACTTAGTTATTCAGACAAACGTATTTGGATGGTTCATTAGATAAACTGGGCAGGCTTTTTTTTTTTAAGGCTGATAGTTGTGTGATCTTCCACACCCCAGTTTTTTTGCAAAAAGTATAATCAGTTTAACAAACACTGGCCATATTGATAGGTGAATCAAAAGCTACTAGACTACACTACAAGAAATAGAGAAGGATACTGTTATTATACTTATTGAGAACGTTAGACATGAAATTAACTTTTCAGTGCACTCCATAATGGAATACAACCTTCTCCAATTTGTGAACAAGAAAGAATAGTGATAGCATTGCTGCCAAAAAGACCCAAACTGATCACAAAAACTGTCAAATGAGAAAATGTTCAAAAGGAGAAAAAAAAATTTTGCTGACATTCAGAAAATGGCAACTTTTTTTTTTTTTTTTTTTTTGAAGAATAGCAGAGGGAGTTCTAAGAAGAAGATTTTAAAGGGCTATAGAGGTGAGGAAACTTGTGCTGCCAAATCACATTGGCTCAGTACTGGTATTAAATGTCTGTATCATGATCACTTCATTCAATAACATCTGAATAACATTTATGAGAAGACTTATTCAACCAAAAGCAGCAACTAATCCAGTCAGATAATATGTGAATCTTAATCACTATTTATTTATTTAGTTATGAAATCAAAGTGATGTTCTAAAAAGAAGAGATAACTTCTGATTTTTCAGGACGACTCCTGTCATCCAAATGCTGATAATTGGGGAAATAAATGTATCTAGTTACACCATCCATGTAATACATTTTGAGGTATTTGTTAAATGTATATTTCAGCACTTGATTTTTTGTTTCTTAGCTTGTTTCATACAGTTCAAATTGCAGTATGTGCCACATTTTTGTTCTCTGGTAGACCTTTTCATGGATTGTTTCTTTTTTTCTTCAGAGTGGTGGCTTTCTATGGCTAATGTTTCAGAAGGCCAAATTTTTCAAATGTACTGTCAACGACACAGAAATGGAAAAAAGAACAGTCATGACTGGCTGAGGACCAAGGCTGGAAGATAATTTATCCATACTTTCCCATTTCCTCTTCCCAACAAAAGCTGAATGGAATCCACTCTGTGTTCAGTGAATCTATTTTGGCTATTATTCCAGGCTTTAAAATAGCTTTCCAAGGTGTTGAATCTATTTTGGTGATAATGTATTAGCGCCTCGGATAGTTCCATTAAAGCCCATAAACCTCAGAGTGGATTTATTGTACCCTTTAACACGGAAGGTACCGATCACCACTGATTAGCATCATCCTGTTTTTGTATGCATGTACTAGGGAAATGAAATATTAGAGGGACTTCCTGGCACCATCCGTTGTAGAAGTATGTTAATTTCTCCCTTGGAAGAATTGTAAGCATACAGCTGTCAAATAATAACAGATATCAGGAGTTTTAGATGAGAATCTCATTCATTCATTCAGTCAATAATACTCACAAA
The DNA here is from genome assembly GCA_948472985.1 of Iguana delicatissima. Classification (NCBI taxonomy): domain Eukaryota; kingdom Metazoa; phylum Chordata; class Lepidosauria; order Squamata; family Iguanidae; genus Iguana; species Iguana delicatissima. The sequence continues at coordinate 389,975 of CAOKZL010000265.1, read as the reverse complement.
CTTCCTGAACAGCTAAGAAGTGGTGAGACACCAAGCCAAAACTTGGCTTCCTTACAGTTAACAGGAAGTCAGAGTTGCATATTTTCAACATACTGATGGAACTTTGTTCCAAGTCCCTTAAAGACTGTTCTCAGTGTCTTTGTGCAAATGTTAAACAACAGTTTAATTGAATTGCCAAGGTGGTGAAAAATTTACTCCCTGTAACTAACCTTATAGAAGAAGTGGGAAACTACAGTGGGTTTGGAGGGACAGTTTTTTGCTCCTGGGACCCTCCAGGAGCTACATGCACTACAAAAATGTCTAATTCACTGCCCTCAGCAAGTAGTCATAAGTCCCTTTCTGTTCTTGAAGACCAAGTATCATTATACTATTAAACAATGCAGGACTCTCCTACCCTTTTTTCAAAAGTGAACAGCTGTCCTCCCCCTTTTGCCATAAAAAGGGCAGTTCAAGAGAGAAGGAAGGGTAGAATGCAGCTAGACTCACACTTTACTTATTAGTGTCCTGTAGGCAAGGCTGGAGTCGCTGGAGCAAAGTGCTGCCCTCACTCTGAGCTTTATGCCATTGCTGTCAAGGTGATGCTCTACCACATCTTGTGATTCCATACAGTAAGACTAGGACTTCATCTGGATCACCATCTTGTTTCATTAAAAAATCAGCAATGGCATTGTGGGAATCCATTCTACTCCCTCATTTTTCCTGTGGCACATAAAAAGAAGTGATATCATGGGTTCAAATCTTGTCTTGTGATTTCCACAATCCCTCCATCAATATGTTTCTTGAAAGATTTGACCTGATTTTTACAGAAGTGAGCTGGAGGGAATTTGCCTGAGAATGTTATTAAGATTTTCCTGGGAAATGAATGCCTGGCTGATAGGTTAGAGATTTCCAAAAAAACAAAACAAAACAAAAAAAAGGTTTGCTGTGCACATGAGAGAGGTGTGTTGAACATCTGTCTGAATTTGCTAATTGGCTGGTTTCTTTTACTTTAACAACAACAACAGCAACAGAGGGTAGGTGGTATGCAAGAGCAGAAATCAACTGAATGTCCAAAGGTTAGGGGCTTGTGGTTTTCACAGTAACTCTATCTTTTAGATTCATGCTGCTGCCCAGTGAATGTGTACAGAAAAAAAAGAAATTGTTGTGGTTTGTGCATGCCCAAGGCTATATGGTTTGTGGTAGACATTTAAGTCATGGTACAAAAACCTGAATGTCTAGTGTAGCCATAAATCATGTGCTGCATTTGAAAAAAATCACAGTCTGATAGAAACCAGTCCTAAGCTTCCAATACTGATCTATGAAATCCTGCTAACAGCTTCAGTCTTTGTGAAAGATAAAATCTCCTCTTTTCAGCATTATTTAGAAACAGACCTGTAAAATATACAAGTGATATGGGAATGAAAAACCCATTAGAATCCATGTCACATTAGCAGTAGATAAATTTGTACCTCATGGATGGATTCTCATAATATTGATGCATTTCATTCTTTTCTGCGGATGAAGGCATTATCATAACCTTTTGTAAAAATGTAACAAAGCCAAAGGAAAGTCTCTCCAGCTGTGATAACAGCCCTGATAAGTTAAGCAATGACCAATGGCACTCAAGAGTGGGGTAGTGTTAAGATACCATGATAAACACTGTGAGCAAGTTCTGATTTATTGTGCCTGAAATAAGAATGATTTACAATGCAGTCCTTACACGTTTAGTCAAAAGCAATACTCCTTCAGCTGAAGTAACTGAATAAATGATTTTTTAAAAAGAAAAGAAGCATTTACATGGAGAAAAGTAGAGGAATAAACAAAACACAAACATTAGTTACATAGGACAGGAGCAGTTTTCATGATAGATCTTGAAAAAAAAGTTGCATCTTAAATAATCATATAGAAATAAGGCACACTGAATCCAAACAGACTTGCTTTCCAGCTTAAACGCGTGCTCAATACATGCTGAAACATAATGGTTCTATGTGCCTTCAGTGTGACTTCAACTAATGGTGACCACATCATAACGTTTTCATGGCAAGATTTATTCAGAATAGACTTATCATTGCTTTCGTCCAAGTCTGGAAGAGTGTAACTTGCCCAAGGTCACCCAGTCAGTTTCCATAACTGAGTGAGGATTTGGATCATGGTCTCCTGGAGTCCAAGGCCCTTTCCACACGTGGAAAAGGAACCGTGAAAAAACGCTACTCGCTGGGCTTCTTCAGCATCCGGGTGAGTCCGCTGGGACAAGGAGCAGTGCCAGCTTGTCACTCTGCACTGCTCTGGCATCCAAAATGGCAGCTTCTGGTTGATGGAGGCTCTCCACCAACCAGAGAAGCTCGCCAGCCTAAAGCCCGCCCCCGGCAGATCTGCAGGCACGCACTTGTGTGCGCCTGCAAATCTGCACCAGAGCCTGGGGATGGGGTGACACGGAGTTGCGCGCTTCGTGCTTTTTAAAAACCCCTAAAAAGTGGTTTTTAAAAAACATGCTGCGCAACCAGTTCCGGTCGCTCTGAACCAGACTGAGGTGTGGAACTACAAAAAGTAGTGTGTCCCAGTCCACTCTACAGTGCAGAAGACCTCCATCAGAGGTTGCTCTGCACTGTTTTAATAGCCTGGTGTGGAAAGGGCCCAAGTCTAACACTCAAAAAAATATGCAATGCTGACTTTCTAAAACATAGTACATGGAGTTTTTCCACCAGACAGATAGGTCCCAGTGCTTATTGCTCTTCTGGTATAAACTGTAAGAGAAACTGTAACTGCTTCTACACTTAAGAGGGGAAATTATGCATTTGTGTGTGTGTGTGTACACCCCACTACGCACCACCCACACCAGTGCCCTTAACATATGAGCCAATTACCTTGAAATTCCTTAGTGTTCAGCAGCTGGCATGCTAGGTATATCCTTGGTCAAGCAAATATCATGGCTTAGGGCTCACAATGGCAGGTAGATGTTTTTTTAGTAGCTTAGAAATAATAGATCTTTCTTCTGAAGACAGTTTGTGGAATTCCTCACTCACCCCCTGGCTGAGGATGACGTGACTGGGTTACTGTGTGTAAAAGAAACCATAGACTCAATATTTTAAGACAGGAAAAAAAATCTTCTAAGGGAAAGCAAAGCACTGCTCCTAGAACTACTCATTGTTCTGGGAAATGAGTAACATGTAACAGCACTAAGGCCCTTTCCACAGGAGGAAGTTAAAACAGGCCAAGGTGTCCTGGCACGAAGGTCATCTGCACCTTGGATCGGACTAGGTCCGGGCTACTTACCTTAGTTCCGCACCTTAATCCAATCCAAAACACCCCAAAGTGGTCCTCCAATGCGCTAAATGAAGTCTGGAAAAACCCGTTCTTTCAATCTTCTGGAGTGCGCCATTGCATTCCTGCTGACTAGTGCAGATGCACAGGCTCGCACCAATGCGAGCCTGCGATCAGCGGAGGGCGGGCTGTGGGCATGGCCAGCGTCAGCGATTAGTCCAGACCCATGAAGAAACAGGAAGCCACCATTTTCAGATGGAGCAGTGCGGATCTAAAGACCTCGCACTGCTCCAATTCACCCTGGACTAATGGAGGAGCCCTGCAGAAGGGCTTAAGGGAAAGTCCACATTACTTCAGACCCAGAAGACCCGGTAAGTAATGGCACGGAGCGATTCACTCACCTCGTGTGGAAAGGGCCTAAGACAAAACTGAATTCATGTGTAAAATGTTAGAGATGGAACTGTAATGCAGTATAGAATTTATGAGTCTTGGACTGGATTTCTGTGATCCTAGTTCAGATTTCCAGTGATCCATGAAATGCACTGGGTGACTCTGATTCAGTCACTCTTTTTTAGTCTGATCTTCCTCACAGGGTCATTGTGAAGATATAATCAGGAGGCAGAGAAATATGTATGCCACTTTGGACTCTATGGACAGAAGCAAGCGTAGAAAAAAGAAGCAATAAATCAAATAATAAATGTATTAGGTAACTGTATTTTCTTAGGCCCAACTAGTATGTTATCATTATGAATTATAAATGAAATCAGAAATGAAATGGTAGTAATACAATTGCACAAATACAATGTTTCTTCTGGAGTGCCAGTTATGTGATTTGACCCCATGTTAGGATATAATTATTGCTACTTACCCTATTTCTGTTTAATCAGCTCTGCTTTAGGTTGCTGTACTTGGGAAATGAGGGGAGACAGATATCAAGGTAAACCAGAATTGTGTAGGTGCATTATATTTGTGGTTGCACTTTTTCCATGGCTGCACAGTGATCCCATGAAAAAGAAGACAAAATCTGTCATCTTCAAGCAGTCTGTTTGTCTATTGCCCAACTTTTTTCAGGGCTGCTCCCCCATGGCTTTTTGCCACTTGTTGCCACCACCTATGCCATGATAGTTATGCTGATAATGCACCAACATTATTTTCCATTTATTTTTGGCATCAAAATCAGTGGAATGTTGGTTACAACTTCCCTCATGAAACTGAAGAACACTGGAATGTTTGCTATCTCTTTATAGCTATACACTTTTTGTCCTGTCCTGGATGTCACAGTGTAAGAGCTATTGATCCTTTTTTTTTTTATTCTCATGTAAGGAAGTAAAGAGAAAAGTTTATTTGCACAAGGTCATGGCAAATGTTGTGGGAAAACTAGGGCTGGCATTCAGTGTCTATGGCTTGCAGTGAAGCTTTCTGATCATTTGATCAATGCACCACCCTAAATATTGATTTTAATGATTCTTTTGGCCACTGCTAAGGAAAGAAGGATAAGATCTTGAATATAGTAAGGCAGCACCAATATTCAGTCTAGTGGGTGTCTTCTTGTCTCATCTAGTGTAGCTACGTGCTTCCTAATCTCCCTGTGCACCAGTTCAAACAATGAATATCTGACTTTAATTTAATTAATCCTTTGAACTGCATCTGGCTCTCATCTAATCAATGTTTCCTCTTATTTATGTTCCTTTCTCATTCTATTGCAACACCACACATCTCCTTTAAACAATTATTGAGTTCACCCTGTTTTATTATCAGTACTACACGTTCCTTAAGATTCAGTTGGCAACCTCAGCTTTGATATTGACCTCAAATAAGGCCTTCTTATATCCCTTTCATTCCACCAGACGGGTTTAAAGTAATAAAAGTAATAATCAGAGGGAAATGGGTGATACGACACCTGTCTCGTAGTCCTGGACCTTAGGAGAGAAGCTGAGGATGCGAAGAAAAGCTCAGCTCAATTAGCTGAGGGGAGCTCGAAGCAGCAGCAAGGCGGGATGGAACTCTGGAGCGGGCAAGTGATCCAAGGAAGGTCTCGGAATCAGGGGTTTTTATAGGGTGAATTGTGACTGCAGGCTATGCCTTACTCAGGGAACAACAATGAGTTTTGGGTGCGAGACAATGTCTCGGAAAGGTCACAACTTTGCATGATGGAATCAGAGCCGAATTAACAATAGTGTGGCCAGTATGCAAATGCACAGCGCTTACCAGTGGACGGCACAACCTTTGTCCAGTAGCCTGCTCAGGGCAGGAAGCTTTTGTTAGCATCGCACATGTAATAAGGTGTTTGCCAGAGAGGTCCATGAAGAGACGAACCAGCTGTGCCTGGCCTGCCTGGGTGGAGAATGGAATGTCCAGCAATTATCTGCCATGCCTGTTTGCGTGCTTGTCCGGTGGCCTCGCAAACACGTGGAGCGGGGTGGTGGAAGAAAGCCAAATGGTTTGATATCAAAATGATATCTAGGGGTGTCCCCAGAGAGATCTAAACTGCTGTAACAATGCTTTGATAAGATTCATCCCACTACAAGACAATTCTGCAATACACACAACTTCAGAATGCTGTTCAATGAGAGCCCCCAGAGCACAGTGTGGTGGAGTGGTTTGTGCATTGGACTATGATCCCTGGAAGCCAGGGTTTGATTCCCCGCTCAGCCATGGAAACCCACTGGGTGACCTTGGGTGCATCATTTGCTTTCAGCTCCAAAAAACTCCATAATAGGTTCACCTTAGGATTGCCATGAGCTGGAAATGACTTGAAGGCACATAGCAAGAACAGAGCACACTAGGAGTTGTGTCCAGTGGCAGCATCATGTCAATGAAAAGTATTTCTACTCACTTAAAATTTGGTGCCCTTCTACTTTAATTGATTCCCCTACATGCTGGCCATATCCCATTCACTTCCAGACAGTGTTGACTCTTGCTTCCCACATCAGCAAGACACTAATGCTGCTCTGGGTTTTTGACTAGACCAGTGGTTCTCAACTTGTGGGTCCCCAGATGTTTGTGAACTTCAGCTCCCAGAAGCCCTGAGCATTGACCATAGTGGCTGGGGCTTCTGGGAGCTGAAGTCCACAAACATCTGGGGACCCACAGGTTGAGAACCACTGGACTAGACTTTAAAATATTCTCTGAGGTGCTGAATCAATAGGATCAGTACCTTGGATAGCACCTTTAAATTTCAGACTAAAACTCAAGGTAAGTTCACTGCTCCACTGATGTGGGAGCCACAAGAAATTATAGAGGGAATCTCAGTTCTCAGAAGCAGTTTTCAGGGGCATAAAGCAGGTATCCTTGGGTACATCAACTTAAGCAAAAAAATGTGACTGCTAGTAAGGCAATATTGCCTCTGGATGCAAACTTATGTAGCTGGTCTCTGAGATTAGAATAAAGCATGAATGATGCCTTTTAGATATCTCCTTCCCTCCCCTGAAAAGATGAAGGTTAATAGGTAAGGCCGAAGACTGAAGACTAATAGGTAAAGTGTATATGATAGACGAAGGTTTTAAACTACTGCTCTCTGATAGATTCTCACAGAAATGCTAGGTCAAGAAGTATCCCTTAGCATCTGCTGTCATATTCCCAGGCCCCTTCCACTTAACAAAAAAGAACATTTAGCTTCCAGTTGGTGGGCTCCCCTTTATAATGTTCTTCACAGACACTATCAATTTATCATAACAGTATTTTTTTAAAAAATCAACCAGAAGTACAAGGGTCAAGAAGTCATAACTCCACACATTTCACTGAAAGGTTATATTAACATCTGAAAGAAAATCTAACTGAAAATAATTCAAGAAGGCAGCACAGTTATGTGGGAGACCAGGTTTAAGCAGCCATCAAAAAATCGTTCTCTTAGCCTAGTACTTTAAATGTTGTTTTCATAATTAAAACCAAAAAACCAAAAAAAACTATAAACTGTAATAGTTGAAAAATAGGCATTCCTCAGGCACTAAGGGTATCTCAAAGTCTGCATTTAGAAGTATATAGTACAGCAGTACATTTAGGGTTCAAATAAAGGTGGACAAAGGAGTGTATCTTTTTCAGTTTTTTTTCTTTACCTATGTTTCTATCTGTTGCTTTATATTAATTACAGGGACTTTTGTAAAACTTTTTCTAAAACCACATGATTTAATTTTATTTACAAAAACATTTAAGGCAAGTTTCTATGCATTGTGGATATAAACATTGATATAGTATGCATAAGAAGAGTTTGCAAGTCAGAAATGCTCAGTGTTTTTTGCTTATACTGTTCCATGTATATATCTGTGTCAAAAGCAGAGAACCCTGCTATTTAAGTCAAAAACTGTGGAAGCTAGAGGACTGGAAAATCCCCAAATAGCTAAAGTGTTGGTTTTGGGGCAGATGAGATCATTTCAATTCAGAATTACAAGGAGCAAAAGCAAATATACAAGGACATCAAGGAAATTAATAAAAATTAGACTGTCGCAAGGCAATAAATCAATTGGAATTGAATGCATGAAAAGGAAATACTGTGTTTCTAAATCTACCTAAACATCCTGTTTTCTTTCTTGATAGTGTGAAGAGGCAAGTCATTGTCTGAAATATTTATGTAGTTCCTAAAATTTTATTATGCCTCTTTCAAGTGTCCCAAATTGTTGCCAGGCTTCAGCATCTTGGAGAAGTTCAACCATCACCAATTCAGTAAGAAGGCTAATGTCTGCCTAAATGCCATATAGGCCACAACTTCTGTTGGATTGTGGAAACTGTGCAGAATTAGCTCTGGTTACTACTTGGATCAGAGACTACCAACCAATACCAGGTGCCACATTTTGATGGAAGGACCTGACAAAGTCACCCCTAGTAGTTCTTGCATAAGAAACCTCTAGGGATGGGACAAATCCAGAATTTTCTGAATCTGGATCTGAATCCCTGGAAGGTTCTGGGAATCCATGAATCTCACAAATCTGGAATCTTTCGAATCCTGTTTTAAAAACAGTCTTTAAAAAGCAAGGGAAAGAAGGATAATCTTGGGCAAGACACATTCTCTCAGCCTTAGCAAAAGCCTAGGCAAAGGCAAACCTCCCTCTGAAGAAATCTGGCCAGGACAATTGTCATAGTTTTGCCTCAGGATCTTCCCAGATTGAAAATGAGATGAAGGCCCTTTCTATACAGGCAGGAAAATGTGGATTAATCCCACATTTTCCTGCCTGTATAAACAAGGCCACATACTACAGTACAGAGATAATCCAGGTCAAAACTGGATTTTCTTTGCATAGCTCCTTATGGCATCCTGGGGTTTGCAGTTTGATGATGCACCAGCTGACTTTGGCAGAGAAGGCTGTGACACCTTGTAAAAGGACAAACCCCAGAACTGTCTATGAAAGAACTTTGCAAGGGAGCTGTGCAAAGGAATCTTTCAGCTGTCCTTGAAATCTCAAGAAGACCATACCTTCCAGCCAATCAGGCCTTTGGCAGACCCCAGAGGCACCAATTTTTAAAAACAATTTTTCCTTTCTGCTACATGTGGTTTGTCATGTGGCTTATGAGAAACCATGAAAGACATTTCACTTCTCATCCTATTCTAGCTCTAGGTTTACAACCAGGCAGTGATCTTGCGGAAGGAGGTACACTGTCCTACATGTGGCAATCACTGGATGAGATTGTGTGACCTTGCCCTCTGCCCCACTACTTCCAATAGGTGTCAGACCTACTGACCCCAACATTTGTACATGCCATTGATTTTCAGCACAGAAAATAGTGCTGAACTTAAATACTAAATGTTCAATTTAAATATATTAGAATACAACCCCAGATGTAATTTCTGAAATTGTTAGCAAAGGCCATTATTACTCCAAGGTAAAAATTCACCTACTTGCCATCTCCTTTGGTTTTCAGGTGTCCCAGTCTCCCAGGTTTCCAGGCGTCCCGGTCTCCAATAACCTATTGGTTTGATTATTTCGAAAGATTCGGTTTTGCCTATTTTAGCACAGGGATTCGGATTTGAGGATTTGGTTGGCCCATCCTTAAGTTTTGCTTGAACTAGTCCTTAGACACAATCAGATGACAGCTCCTGTTAGCTGTGTAGAAAACAGGCTAAGAATGCCACAGATGGTGCCCTTATTTGGACTCTCAGTCAGCAGTGTCTTCCAGCTCATAGCAGATTCTTAGGCTAAAAAAAAAAAATGTTTCTGACAAAGAGAAATCATGATTCATATCATGGTGATGACTCCATCTATGAATGAGGAGATCAAGGGCATATTAGCCCATTCATCAAACTGAGCATCTCTACAGAGTCTACATCAACATGCAGAGATGGTAGAGAATAAACTTATTTCTTGGCTATGGCAAAGCATAGCATTTCAAACTGACTGTTTGATTTAGTGGCCTTCTCCTGACTCTTGTCCCATAGTCACTGTCATCAATTCCATTTCATAAACCTTAATTCTTTGGAAAACCAAGGACATCTGCTTATAAAGCAGAGACACAACACTACAGCTTTCTATCTTCAACAACATACCAAATTTGTCTCCTGTACCTGAATCCCTCTAATTCAGTTGTTGACTCAATCAAGAAGTGTTGATATCACAAACATTATAGTTGTACACTGCCAAATAGGCCTTTTTAATTTGAGGGGTCACAAATGGGAGGTCTTAGGCTTTGCCAATGCAAGTATCCTTCCCAATGACATTAAATAGGCTGTCTGGCACAATAGTAAAGAGATTATAAATATATGGAACAGATGTTCTGACTGGAGCTATACCAAATATCTTTCACTTTGGTTTTTGAATAGACACTAGCAATTTTGGTGGAGTAGAAAGCAAGCCATAATCTGTATCCTTTCTATGCCCTGCAGATAATTAGGCGCACAAAGCTCTGTTTGTATGACAGGATGGCTGAGAGATGCAGCAAATCTCATACAACAATGTCCTAAGAAGCTGTGCCTAATCTTGATGGAAGCTGGAGAACACCAGTAAATCTCTATTATGACAACAGAGAAGGGAGCGGGGGAAAGAAACAATGAGAGAGCTGCAAAAACTGATTCCATGTAAGTTTAAACAGCACTAACTCCTTTATCAAGGAATTATAGATAATATGTGGGGAAAGTTTGCAAGCTGGGCTGGTAGATTTAGGAGCAAAAAGGGAGAATTCACTTGCTCATGCTTTTAAACTGTGCCAAAAACAATAGTACAAGTTTTCTAATTGTAATGATCTAATTGTTTCTCACAGGTTCTACAACTGTGGTTTATGGGATTTGATTCATGGTCATGCCACCCAATCTGGGATCTGCCAGTGAACAAACTGACATTGGAGGAAATAAAAGCATGGCTAATTAATTTGATTTTAATGTTAAGAGAGACTGATGACATTTTCACACTAAGCTCTTATAGTGCTACTATTCCACTTTCAACATCCTATGGAATCCTGAGGTTTGCAGTTTAGGGAGGGGCCTTAGCAGTTGTTGAAAGTGGAATAATAGCACTATAACAGTCTAGTGTGAAAATGGCCTGAAATTGCAATGCCATATGATAGCAAAATAATCTAAATATTGATTTTCCTATGATTTTTGCAACAGCTGATTATATTGGTTTTCTAGCAAATTATCTTACATTCATGATCTTCTACCGAATCAGTAAAACCAACTGTAGAAAGGAAATGATACACAAGGTTTTTATGAAATTCATTTTTCTAATAAAAGAATTAGACATTTTAGGCACAGTCTTGGTTGTGCTTTTTGTTAACAGTTGCAGTTTTTTGTTTTCTTGGTTGGGTCATACAGTAGTGCTAGGGGAAGGAAGAGAAAAATGCCTTATTTTCTCCAAAGTATCTGTTATGTGCCTTCAAGTCACCTGCTGACTATGAATTTCATGGGGTTTTCTTAGGCAAGAAATACTCAGAGATAACTTTGCCACTGCCTTCCTCTGAAATATAGCCTACAGCACTTGGTATTCATGGGTAAGTACTAACCAGACCTGAGCCTGCTTAGCTTTGACCAGACAGGATCTGGTCCCTTTAAGGTGTTTAAGTCAGCATGTCTAACTTCTTTCATAGTCCTCTTGTCACTACTGCTTATGCCACCATAGTACACCACCAGAATTCCAGCCTTTACCTGCTTTCTTTGTTCCTCTGAAGGCATACAAAATAAAATAAATGACTGGAACCACAAAGATGCTACACAGCCAAAAGGGAAATTAGGAAGGAGTCCAATAGTACCCAGGGAACATTATGATTTCTGGTGGCACTAACATTTGGGTGGTGCTTGTCATTCAGTCTAGAATGCAGGCAACAGTTGCAAAAATGAAATGCAGCATAGCAGTCTTGATTTTTTAGATTATGCAGTTTAGAACAAGAAGAGAAGAGAGAGGAGAAGACAAAGGTAGAACAGAATTCCTAAATTCAGTGGTATCCTGAGCAAATTTGGATTGTGCCTTTGGTTTCTGTATACTGTCTTCTGATTGTATTCTTAACTTGTGAAAACATGGATCTTTCTACTTCTGTGTTAGCCAAGGTCATTGTTAGCCTAGAAACAGCTTTTATGTATAGACAGCCTGTAGTATGTGGGATACACCACCGAGCTATAGCTATTCCTTTGTGGGTATGCAGCTCTTAACCCATAACTCAATATAGCACATGGGACTATATGGATAAAAAAGAAGAGGAGCATACAGCCAAAGGTGAATGGGAGAAATAGTAATACCAGTAAGCAAGCAGCATGTCACATATTTTTGGAATGTGATTGAAGAAATGCATTTTCCATCACAAAACAAGACATAAGCTAAGTTTGGGTCAGCAAGCAGTGTAGCTTTGCCTAGTTTGAAATGGAAATGAAATCTAAATGAAACAACTGACACATTAGCATTGACTACTATAATACAGTTTTTAACATGCTAACATAGGTCACAGTTAGTGGGAGAATGCATTATTAACATATATACACATGTTCTTTTTAAAAAGTAGGAAAATGAACCCAAATGGCCCAAACTCCTCCAATTTTGTTTGAAACAAATACTGAAAATATTTTGAAATAAACCCAATAATGCATTAGTGTTAATGTTAAATATATAAAATAGATGTTGTTACATCCTTGCTTTCACAAACATATCACATACTACAGGTAACATATACTCCAGACAGAGTAAATGTTGCTGTTGGCCACTTTATTTGTTGTTCTAGCTGTTGATTTTGTTTTATTTTTTTTTAAATAACTAGAGTCTTGGAGCATTTGATGGCAATTCCTAGAACCAGCAGGAACATTTTATTACCATCCAGAGAGTGTGTTTTTAATTCCAGGATACAACGCAGCAAATGACCCCCATAGGACTTATATAATTTAGCACCTGAGATTAATACTAGGTTTCATGGCCATTCCTCCTCATTGCTTGAACAAAGACCTTCCTGATAGTAAATTAAAATTTTTAGAAACTGCCCTTTTCAAAAAGAAGACATGACCATGCAGCTCTCCCAACATCCAGAACTAATAGCAAGCAACAGCACTGAAGAGATGTGTCTGATGATTGGCCAAATGGTGACACTGTCATGAGGTCCAAATGACTATTGGCCAATTGCCTACAGTGTCATACAGCTTCTGCTGCTGACATCCCCCCCCCCCCCGTTGTTTCTGGCTTCTGCATAGACTGTATGAAAAGCCCTTATGGATGTAAAGTCAGCATCAAAAGGCACCAACCAGCGCCAGCTGCCAATAATTGTGCCTCTCTGTTGTTAAAGCTCTCACTTTTTTGTGTTAATTTTGAAGAGCCCATTTGTACTTGTAATGTGTTTCTTCTAAACTTGAAAGAAAGCATGCACAGTATGGTGCAAAGTATTTCCCATTATGTGGTAATCCTGTCCTTTCTTATCCTCCCCTTTTTTTGCTCCTCTCCTTGTTTTACTGTTTTTAAATCCATTGGCCTTCTGGGAAGAGAAAGTAGGGGAAAAAATCAGTGGCTTCAGAGATTGTAAAAATGAAGGAAACATATTGAGAGGTAGCTGTGTTGAAGAAGCCAGTGAAGCTGCAAAGCTTGCATGTTGTATATTTTTGCTCTTAAGTTGGTCCAATGAAGGTATCACTGTTTTGTGGATTTGGGATTTTGTTGTAAAAAAGAAAAGACAGGGTGGAGGGAAGGTAACATCAGTCCCACACAATTGTAGCCCAAGCACTAGTCCCCCCCATCTTACACACACAGACACACACACACTCACAGAGGCCATAAAGAGCCACCCCTAATTCACCACTGTCAAACTGCTGCCTTTTTGGCCCAGCTGTTCCACCTCATTCTTAACATACCAAGACCGGGAGAAATCCTTCTACAGCTTCTGCTTCATTAATACTTTTTGCTAGGGAGGATCAATTGGTGTATGTAATACCACATTAATTTATTCATTAATAAATCATTGTATGTAACTTAGAGTTTTATATGAAGAATTGCATTAGGTTTTCATATTCATCACAGCAAGCTTTGGGAGTCAGAGAATAACACCCAGAAGTATTGTTATGCCTGGCTAGTGTGATTTGTTTTCCAGACAGCTCAGCCAGCTGTAAATTAATTTTGCATTGTGTTTACTATTTGCAAACTTAATTGTGCATACAGTGTCCTTGTACGATGATTCCAACTTCTCCTTTGCCCGGGCTGCTCTAGGTAATGCCACAACCCACATCCATCCACTCCAGGCTACTGGTTTGTCCTTCAATAGTGCTGGAGGGCATGGCATACCTTTCAACTGTGTTGAGACAGATAAAAGTATCCACAACTCTCAGAATTGGTGAAACGTTCCAGGAACAGTGCTAGATACTTTGGTCATCTTTTGGGAGCTTATGGCATTTCCAGAATACTTAGCTTTTAAAAAGATATACATGTAGAGTACAATAAGTGAAGACAAGCAGTATTTTTCCTCCAAGCAACAGATCTACCATTTTCCCCAGAAAAAGGCACTGTGCATCCAATTAGATCCACTAAGCTGTCAGCCAGCTCTTGGTAGTAAAAGTAATACTAGTGGTAGTAGCTGTTATCAATTTATATCCTGCCTTTCTCCCAGCTTACTAATTAAGATGTTTACAATGTAATTAAAAACATATAAAAAGTCAACATTAAAATAAAATTAAACTATTAACAACAGTAAGACTATTAAAAAACACATGTAAAATTATAAAACAGTTTAAAACAGTATAATTTAAAACAATAAAGAACCTTCTTCAAAGCCCTTTCCTCAAAAACCCTCACTTCTAAAAGGCTGTCAGAAGAACCTTCCTTCCTTCCTTCCTTCCTTCCTTCCTTCCTTCCTTCCTTCCTTCCTTCCTTCCTTCCCTAAGATACCGGGCCCTAAGCTCCTCAGGAAAGGCCAAGAACAGCAAGGAGGGAGACATTCTGTATTCTCTAGGCAGGGAGCTCCAGAGCCTAGGGGCAGCCACTGAAAAGGCCATATCTTGTGTATCTACCAACCACACTTGTGAAGGTAGCGGGACTGAAAGAAGGACCTTTCCTGAGGATCTCAGTGTCCAGTAAGGCTCACATAAAGGGATACAATCTGTCAGATAGGCTGGACCTAAGCCAAATAGAGTGTTATTGGTCATCATCTTTTTGTTCTGTCTTTGCCACATGCACAAGGACACATGCATGTAACCACACTTTACATTCCCCACTTTTTCTTAACTGGAAACTGGTGGGTGGTTTGGTATATCAGCTTCTGAACTTTGGCCATTTCTGCATTAGACTATTATAGCGCTATGATTCCACTTTCAACCTCCTATGGAATCCTGGGGTTTGCAGTTTTGGGAGGGGCCGCCCGGCCCCTCCTGAAACTGCAAACCCCAGGATTCCATAGGAGGCTGAAAGTGGAATCATAGCGCTAAACAGTCAAGTGCGGAAATGGCCTTTGACAGGCTGTCTGATTCAAACATTCAACCAAGGATATACTCAAGACTTCCTTTTCACACTTTTGTTACTGGTCTATGAACATGCCTGCCCATTTGGATTTGTTTTAGAATTTTTTTAAAAAGTGTGTATTATTGTGTGTATTTGTAAAGTTAAGCACATTGCTTGCACACAATTCTCCCACCTGACAAAAGTGTGTTTCTGGTTTGATTTTAGCATACATATTTTCCTAAAGCACTTTTTTAGTGCATGGTTTTTCTTGGACATATCCTCCAGCCATCTGACAATATAAAGATTACAGAAAACAAAGTGGGTCTACATCCAGCCCAGGAAGCGAGGGTCCCAAAAAGTCTAGACCAGTGGTTCTCAACCTGTGGGTCCCTAGATGTTTGTGGACTTCAGCTCCCAGAAGCCCCAGCCACCATGGTCAATGCTCAGGGCTTCTGGGAGCTGAAGTCCAAAAACATCTGGGGACCCACAGGTTGAGAACCACTGGTCTAGATTCTTCGTGTATCTCCTCACTCCCTGTGAGTATGTATGTGCCTTCAAATTTCCTGACTAGTTATGACAACACCTGAATTTTATAGTTTTTTTTTAAAAGCAAGTAATACTCAGAGGTAGTTTTCAAGTTCCTTCCTCTGAAAAATAGCCTACGGCACCTGATATTTGTTGGAGGTCTCTCATGCAAGTACTAGCCAGGGTTGACCTTGCTGAGCTTCCAAGACCAGATAGGATCTGATGCCTTTAAGGAATCATCTAGTAGTCCTTCAGGGCTCTTAAGATTTCCCTAATTAAAAATATCATCCAGTCACTGTAACAAAAATATTCCCTTCTGAAGCAAAACATTGTCCTCTGCAAACTTCAGCAAGAGCACTACTCTCTAGAAAGTTTCTTTAGTCGTAAGGTCACTTCTGAGATAAATTTATAATGTACAATAATCTACAATGTATAGTAATGCTCTAGCTTACTATCCATATTAAATATGTTTCAGCCAATATTAGTATGAGAATTACTGTTACAGTTATTATGTGTTTTTATGAAATGATCCACTGAAAAATACTCAAACAATTTATGTGCCCATTTGGAATAGGACAAGCCTGAAAGATGCTGTTATCAAGACGGCTGAGAAAAAATATGGTACAACCTTGCAGTCAGGTACAAACAACTTGAGGAGAATTCACACATTTTAACAGGCCATTATAAACTGTTCAAACATTGGCAAATATTAAGCAAGGAGATAAATGATTCCTCTCAGACACATTTTTAACTGTGGTCTGTGGTTGCTTCCAAACAAAGAACTTCTAGCACTACCAAACAATGACATAGGCCATTTCCGCACTACAGTGTTAAAGTGCTGCTGTTCCTTCAACACCCTGTGGAATTCTGGGGTTTGTATTTTACTGAGATCAAAGAGCTCTTTGGCTGAGAATTCAAAGTGCCCCTCCCTAAACTACAAACTCCAGAATTCCATAGGAGGTTGATAGTGGAATAGCAGCAATTTAACACTGTAGTGCAGAAATTGCCATATTGTGCTACAATTTTGCTTTTGTAATGACCATTCATGGAGTAAATGGCACGAGAAAAGGAAACAGGGAAAAGGTAGCAAGGGAAGGTTGGATGCACGTGGTATATTGGTTTTGGTATTGGACTAGAACTCTGGAAAACTAGGGTTAAAATCCCTCTTGGCTAGGGATACCCACTGGAGAACCTGAGAAAGTCACATACTCTTTCAGTTTAAGAAGAAAGCAATGGCAAACCTCCTGTTTCCAAGAAAACCCGGTGATAGTGTCGCCATAAGCCAACCTGGAGGTACATAACAAAAATAAGGAAAGAGGGAAATGTAAAAGAAAGATAACTAATCAGCACTCCTAATTGTGCTTAGCATACTTGGCATAAGGTGGCTATATGCCAAAGCACTTTCTTTAAAATACAAGCTTCAAATTCTATCTGGAATCGGTGTGGTATAGTGGTTTGGGCCACAGGTGACCTTGGCTGCGTCACATGTTGTCAGCCACAGAAAGCCCCATGATGGATTTACCTTAGCATTCCCATAAGTCAGAAGTGACTTGAAGACAAACAACAACAACAAATTCTATTCACTTTCAAAATTTTTTTTTTTTAATAAGGAGAGTAGCTGTAGCATCTCATAATCCGTTCTGCACCTTCACTTGATCATGCTTGGTTCAATAGGCGTGCCTCCTTTTTCCTCCCTGCTTTGAGGTATTTGTTTGCTTTCATCTTCAAAGACTATATCCGAATAGCAATCTCTTATTTCTCCATTCATCAATGGATGTGCAATGTTATGTTCTCATTATTCAGTGTGAAAAATGCACACTGTTCAAATAAGGGGAGGATTTTTCACCTTTGGCATATTGCAGCCTGCGGGAACTATTTCAATTGGATATGCTTCCTTACAATCAGCCAGGTGTTTCACTGACTACTGACTGTTGAGTAATGATGCCATGTTTTTGACATCAACTAATAACAGAGAATCTAAGCAAACTTCCATAGGTAACATTAAAGGAAATTTTATACTAGAAATTGAAAAAGTTGGACTGTTAAATGGAAGGCTATTTCTATACAAATCCAAACACCTTTTTTCTTTCTGATTCCACTCCCATAAGATGTTCAAAAGCAACAAACATGTATCTGTAGCTTTCACTTTGTTTGGGATGCAGGGTAGCAATGGCATAGTTCTGTGGATGAACTATAGCTTTATTGGAGAATTCTAACTTGCACAAAATTAGAATTGTGTGGGGGAGAAGAGGAGAGCATGATAGTTCCATCTCATATGTTGTTCTCCTTCTCATCCTATCATTATTCTAAAGGACATTCAGAGGGTATAAGAGGAAAATAAGATCTGCCACAGAAGAAAACATTATTATGCTGGTAATCTCCCCCTTGTCACCTCTCTTTCACATCAAAATCCACCCTCCAAATAGTTGTTTGCAAATGATATGTGTAAATTGCAGGTGTATCTCAAATTTGTTGAATTCAGATGCAAAGTCAATTTATGGGATTTTAGCCTTGAAAACTATTTTCATTGATTAAATCTGGTCTTGTAAGGATGAAAGAGAGGTGCATGCTTGCTCAAAAGGAGAAAGGGGGAAAATCATTTTATGTTCTTCACTATAACCCCAGTGGCATAAAATAATGGTGTTTTGACACTCTCACAGTTTGATACCACTTCAGTTGTCATAGCTATGGAATCCCATGGTTATGGAATCATAGAGTTTGTAATTCAGTGAGGTAACCTAGAACTGAGTGCTGTAGTAAAGAGGATTGCTCTGGAGAGCTACTGAATACCTCAATAAACTAAAAATTCCAAGATGTTATTGGATAGAGCCATGAAAGTTAAAGTAGAAATAGAGCATAAGAATCGACATCTCTGTCTGCACTGATAGCCATCTTAACTGACAACAGAAGAACATTTAACAAAATTCCTGTAACATCATAATTTTTTTCTTCCCCTGTATAATTTTTAACACCTGTACTTGATGAAGAAGTCAGTGGAGCTTTGAAAGCTTGCATAATGTATTTTATGCTTCGACGCTGGTCCAATAAAGGTGTTGTTCCTTGTGCATTTTGTTGTACTTTGCTGCAAAACCAATTCAGCTACCCTTGAATATGTTTAATGTATGTCTTAATTTTCTTGTAAAGGATGTGGGCAGAGTTTTCATGGATTGCATATTTTTAATGACAATCAGTTTCATATTTATAATCTTCACTTGTCTTGTCAAATATACAGGAGTCAATGTTTAAATCATCGCCTAGATTGTGGAGAAAGAGTTGCTATACCAGTATCTATGAGTAGTCCTGCTTCCCAATGGAGCAGATTCAGAGCAACCAACAACCAGAACTAATTACTACAATTTCTGATATTGTCGTGCCACAGCACCAGGAGTATGGATACCATATGTATTACTGCTGCAGACTCACTGAACATGCAACCTGGTCCACACAGATTTTCCCTGCGGTGGATTTGTGGAGTTCTGTGTCACAGTAGTAGTACATCCTTTAATGGACTGTTCTGATACCTCCTTAAAAATCTGAAGCATTTTATGATAATGCGGCTACTTCTGGATGAGATAAGAAGTGAAGAAGATGAGTTGAGAAAGACCCCCTCAAATAAAGCTTTGTTGAGTCAAATGAAGATACTCCAATAGCAGTTAGCGATGATGGCCATGGATGAAATTGAGAACTAGTTACATTATATGAAACAGAACAATTCTGAATTTGCCAACAAGCCTGGTAGGTGGTTGGCATATAGACTGAGAAAAAAAGAGAGAGGGAGAGAGAAAAACTCATGTGGAAAATACAGAAGGGGAATGAGATAGGGAATGATGATAATATAAATATTAAGAAATCATTTTTATTACTGCACATCTTCTACTCGTTAAAAGTCAAAGTTTGTCTGTTTGTGAATTTATCTGTTTGTCTGTGTCAGGCAGGTGAAGACCTCATATGATTGGCTGGCTGTGAAGATTCTATGGAAGTTCAGGGAGGGGCCTTTAGAATTCTCAGCCAGAGAGCTCAGGCCAGTTGCTATGGAGACAAGGCCTACCAGCAAGGTGGAGGGCAATGTATTCCCTCAGGAAACCAAACTCTGTATGTTAACGACTCTGAATACAGATTGGATTGGGGAATACAAGGAAAAGTTACAGATACTGGACAAGACAAATTGAAGAATTAGAGACACAGGATCTCAAATCTGTATATTTCAACCACATCTAGTTCCTAAGATAAAGTAAGGTAATTCCTAAGGTATTTCTAATGAGTGTTACCTATGAGAAAATAAAATCCTTGGCAACACCAGGTAGATACGCTTTCACTATATAAAACACAGCAAGTTTTGTTGAAACAAATGGAAGAATAATTGGATAAAAATTTACTGATGATTTACAAGATTTATTGATGATTTCAGAGGAACAAAAACAGGTGGTGAATGCTCCTATTACTGCATGTGAGATCATAGAGGTATTAAGAAAATCAAGTCTGGTGAAGCTCCAAGTACAGATGGATTATCCAGGGGATATTATAAATGTTTTGAAGAGCAATTATTTTTACCTTTCAGAAACTGTTGAACAAAATACTTTGGATAAGCAAGATACCTGAGAAGTGGAAAGAAGCGACAATTGTTTTACTTCCTAAAGAAGTCCAAGATTTGACAATGAAGAAGAACTGTAGACCTATCTACTACTGAATAACAACTAATTTTGACAATGATTCTGGCTGAAAGATTGAAAAGGATTTTCCATGAATTTGTTCAAACAGATCAAGCTGTTTTTTTGAAAAGCATAAAAGACAGTTAATGCAATAATACCAGATGTGTCTTGGACATTCTGGAATATTTAGAAAATCATAATGAGAAAGAGGGAGCACTACAGTTTTAGATACTGAAAAAAACTTTTGATAATTTTAATTGGTATTATTTTGTTTGGAGTTTTGAGGAATATGAGTTTTGGAAATATTTGTATTACTTGGATTAAAGCAATTTATGATACACAGACAACATGGATTTTAGTTAATGGTGAGTTACCCAAGACCTGTGAAATCCAGGAAAAATATGAGGCAAGGTTGTCCACTTCCAAGATAAAAGGATCTTGGAAGTCTACAAGTTTAGAGCATTTGCAGAAGTCTTAGTGATTTATTTTTTAAGGAGATCCTATTGATTGTATAGAGACTTTGTTGGAGACACTTAAAGAATCTAGAGAAATGGTGGAATTTAAAATAAATAAATAAAAAACAATAATGTTGATGAAGAATATGAGAAAATAGAAACAACCGAAATTGTCAGAGGAATCAGAATTCAAAACTGAGAAAAAAGCAGGATACTTGAGTACTACTATGATAAATATGAAATGCATGTTGTTTAAGAATAATTACATCAAAAATTGGAATGACATTATTATGGTTTGCATTATCTCCAAAGATTTGCAAAGATGGTCAAAATTTAAGTTGGTATTATTGGGTAGAATCTCTGTAACCAAAGTAAATGTTTTACTGAGAATGCTGTTTCTGACTAAACCGATTGTGACTGATGATGTTTTCTTTAAACAGTGGCATATAGACATATCAAAGTTTATATGGTAAGGGAAGAAACCAAGAGTAAAATATAAAATTTTACAGAATGCCAAATAAAGAGAAGGATTGGGGTTGCCAGATTTGAAATTGTACACTTTGCTGCATGGTGTATGAACGAATGTATTTTAAAAATAAGAGACTGCTGAATTTAGAAGGGAATGAACTGAAGTTTGTATGCCATTGATTCCTCTGGTACAATAAAGTAAAAATTAGTGTTGACTTAATCACTATGTGAGAAAAGCTCTGTTAAGAATTCAAAATAGATACAAACCAAGATTATGTTGTAGAACTCCCATGTGGATGTCATCACATGACACCTTTTATAGGAAGGAAACTGTCAAGATCAAAGATCCAGGTGGTGAGCCAGCCCGGAGAAGGGAAAGGGAGAGAAGGGAAAGGAAGAGTCCTGCCAGGAGGAGTCAAAGCAAGCAATTACTTATAAGGAGTTCATTTAGCCTGAATGACAAGCGAAAGCCATAGTCAGAGTCCAAAATCCAGGGGTCAGAAGCCAGGAGATCAATCCAAGGTATCAGGAGCTAGGTGCTGGAAGCAAGGAACAGGCACGAAGAGGGCTTGTGGAAAGTTTGCCACAAGCAAAGGAAAGCTTCCAGGCAGGTAGTTATATAGCCCAGGCACAGGTGTGGCCAGTCACTGCTTCTTGAACTTAATCAAAGAAGCCTCCCTTTGCTCAGCTCTCTTGAGTCTCCACCTTGTTTGTGGGCTGATTGACGCAGGCTCCAGGGCCTCCTTGGGATCACAGCTGAATTCCTGTTGCCCTAAAAGGAGCAGGCAGAGGAACATCCGAGCCTGCTTGGTCCATGGCAGCAGGGGGAGCTCTTGAGCTGCTGCAGGACTCCTCTCCAGCCAGAGCCACAGGGACCAACAGCTGCTGCTCGTCATCTCCACCCTGAGCCACAGGGACCAACAGCTGCTGCTCATCAGCAGCAGCTCTGACAGGGGCTTCAGTTATCACAGAAACAACACCAAAAAAAAGAAAAAAAGAAGAGAAAAAAAGGGTGACTTAGCAATTTTTTTTAACAATCATATAGAATTAAAATGATGGAAGATTTGGTGTCCACAGTTTATGATTTTTCAATGGTTTTCTTGTAGACAGATAGTAGAGAAATATAAAATGGATAAAAAATGTATGATTTTGCACTGACTAAACTGGATTTAAAGAAACAGTTGTGCTCAGGTGATGAACATTTGATTTGTAAAATGTGTAAACTTTTCTTGAAACTTGAGATGGAAGAAGAACTGGTTAAAGATTGTATGATTAATATTGGATACAATATACAATTGGAACAATAGAAAAATGTGATCAAAAGAGATTAAATTTATGATGTCTTATGACATTAAGGAGGGTTTTTATAAGATAAATCAGTCAAAATATATAAAGATGTTTTGAACAGAAATTGGAAATGTGAACACCACATGGGAACTTTTTACCATTTGTTTTCAACATGTTAGAAGGCTAAAGAATTCTGAAATGTTGAAATCTTGAAAGTGATGTGTTATTAAAGCCTGAACTATATTTATTGAGACTAGTAGAAGATCAGTTGGAAAAAAATATGGTGAGATACTAAGAGATATGGCCATAACTGCACAGCTACTGTATGTGCAGAAATGGAAGAACGCAGAGACTCCAATGGAAAAAAGACTGGTTATTAAAAGTGTTGGAACTAGCTGAAATGGACAAATTGACAATACTCATAAGAAAGACATTGGTGGCAACTTTTACAAAAGATTGGGAAGCATTGACAAGGATTTTGGAAGTGAAAAAAGAAACTGTAATATTATGGAAGTATTTGATAATTAGTATTTTTGAAAAGCAATGGAAGGACCTGAATATTTGCAGTTAGAGGAGCTGCTGTTTCCATATAGAACTAACAATACTCTTAATTAGGAGAGTGGGAAACTACTTTTGTTTTTATTTTTTTAATAGTTAGTAGTATCAGTATTTATTGTTAGTCTTAAGTGTTTAGTTGCTATTTGGGAATCAGGGTTTGTTCTTATTGTGCTTTCTTGCTTTCTTCATTTTTTGTATATTTGTTTGTCAATGTAGTTTGTGGTTTGTAGTTTGTCATTTGTTTTTTATGTATTCTGTGTTTTTAACAATAAAAGATAATGTTAAAAAATCTGTAGCCTTTTAAAATGTTGCTTTTCCCTTCACTATGAAGGCATTTGTTATCAATGATAGGAGATATAATATCTGCTGACATCATGACTAGTGATTCTTACAAATATATTAAGCTGTACATTGAGTAATTGCTAAGTGGTCTTTTCCTTGTTGCTTTATTGATTTCCTGTTTGTTGTGCTTTCCAAATTAAATTGTGTTAATGAAAAATGCCTCCATGCCCCCCTCGTCTCAGTCTTGTCTTTTTATCCTGTCTCAGGCTGGAGAGCTGCAACTGAGCAAACCAGCCTTTCATTGTGATATACTCCATGTCTCGTTGGTGATATAATCGGTGTCTACTTGTCACAGGTGCAAAGAAGATGGCCACTATAAAGCACGCCAGCAATTGCTTCAATGTCTGCAAACATAACTCAAAGGCTGGCAGGCTTGTCTTGCTACAGGACAGCAACATCATTCAAGAGGAAAAGATACATCTGTGCTATGAGGTTTGAACCTGATGTAGTTATCCAAGGAAGCCTTAGAGCTGACATCACTTTAAATATCAAGGATGACATGGAGTCTGTGAACTCAGAAAACAGAGTTTTTGTATCCACTGAAACTGTGGGAGATGGCAGCTTATGTACAGAGCATCATAAGCCCTAACCTTCACCTAGTTAAAAAAAAAAAATCAATTGGTATTTGATAGCCTGATCCAGTTTTTTTTTATCTTCTTTAGAAATGACTGAAAAATTTTTGGAAAATTTTGTTTTTTCTTTTATATATTTTATATATTTTTCAAATACAAACCATGAACAAAAATATTGGGTAGTAATAGGATTTGATTAAGAGAAGCTAATAGTGGTGTAATAGAACCAGAATCAAAGTGTGGGGAATTCTTGATTTAAAAGGGCCTTAATACCAACCGTCATCCCCTCAGATTTACCTGTTTCAAGTGAGCTTTGCTGTGACTCTCACAATAGCAACATCTAGTTGTGAGCTCTCCCTATTGTTATTCAAAGTGTTTTGTGGTAACTTGGGTTCAAATAGATAGCTGAGATCCATTACTACTTTTTAAAAAGCTGGGTTCTGAGAGAGAGGAAAATGACCAGAACTAGTTTGCTCATATGGATCAACACGGCTGCCTCCCCTTGTGGGCATGGGTTACGAGAGTGTAATGATTAGCTCCTGTACTTCAGAATTTACTGTCATGGCACTGGATAGTGCAAAGAATCAGAAGCAAGGGGGAAAAAAGAAAAGTAAGTGATTTGAGCTCCCTAATTTCATAGTTTTCATGAGCATTTGGAGCATGATCCTCCGTGTGACTGTCTTGGGCCAGGACTCAGCTTCCCCAGGTGAACAGCAGCCTCAAGTGCACAAGGAGCTGATCAGGCTGGGATGAAAGCCAGCTGGCTTTAACCTTAAAGAAGGCACATAGCAATAGCTTGGCACTAGAAACTCGTGTGTTCCTGGTCCTTGTGTTCTCTGGATTTCCTGCTCATTGCCTGCCTGGATTTTCTGACCCTGGACTGTCTGACTGTGTTGCCCACTAGATTTCTGGACCTTTAGATTGTTTCTGGATGTCCTTTCTTCTCACTGTGAACAGGTAAGATATTCTGACTGTTAGTCTGACCTCCTGCTGACCATGTGCTCTGTTGCTGGTGTGTGTGGACAGCCAGTATGTGTGACAGTGCCTCCATGGTGGGACACCAGAGTAATATGTACATCTTGCCACGTAGAAGATGGATACATTCCTGCTCCAAACAGAAACAAAAAATAGGAAGAACTTCCTTCCTCTTCCCCTGCTCAGTCCACAGCTACTGAAATACTTCCTCAGATGAGCTGTCCTGTGAATGAGACAAAGTTGATCTGAGATAACCAATTGAGTTAATAATGTTGGAAATGTCAGCATGATCAAGCCTTTGTCACTATAATTTTTTCAAAAGTCTCCAAAGGGTGATACAGCTGTATTGTTTCTCTGCTGAAGACATGAGGATAACAGCAAGCTCCTTGGCTATTTTTAATTGCCATCTCCTGAAGTTGATGGGATATATATGAAACAATTGCTATTTCCATTCTCAAAGAGAAACCTATTTAGATACTCTGATATATTCCCTGTGGTGCAAGAAGAAAACAGAGGCTTTTTTAGTTCATAAATTAGAATGAACTATCATAAATTACTTATATACACAAAGCCATATAATGTTGTTCATAGATACATACACATATGAAATTAAGCTGGGATCCCTGTGAAGCACTTCAGTATATGCTTTCTTGCAAACAAACAAACAAACAAAATCAATCAATCAATTGAGATACATTTATTTTAAAACAAGAAGCCATGGTGCAGAGTGGCACATTTAGTAAATACAGTGATAATAAGCATTCTTTCAGCAGAGCCAGCCCTACCATGATTCAAAGTGAAACTGCTGCCTCTGGCATCAGAGTTAGCATGATTAAAGGGCAGCAAAATGTCAGTTACAGAGATTACATGTTTTACTGTTGGGCAGGCACTGTTTGGATTTTCTGCTCCATGAGCCAAAGAGTCATGCGGTAGTCCCACACTTCACAATTATGTCTTTCTACAACCTCCACCACTATCACCAATATAAAAGTGAACTCACAATTTTCAAAATTAAAGTGGTGGTCTTTAGTAATGGCTGATGACTTCCATGTCAGTGAGGCTGTAAATCTGTTCCAGTTTTACTCTGAAATTGAAAGGAATCATCAAAGCTGCAGGGCCTTATCTCCCAAATCAGTTCAGTACCTTAAACACCTCCTTTAGAGTTCAATTAAAGCAGAGTTGGTATAGCATAATGCTCTACTTGCGTAGTTCAATATCCTCCCCTTCCCCTTCCCCTTCCCCTTCCCAGCTGTCAAGTCTTGGGAGGGGCTGCTGTGGGTGCTCCTAACTGATGGGGAGGGAAAGGAGGGGAGGATGCAGTTCAGACAATGGAGATGCAACTGGTCTTGGCTCATAGTAGGAGTGCACTTCCAGGTGGAGTTCATCATCCTTTTCCTTCTCCTTAGAATGAAAACCAGCTTCTTCTTTCTCACTGGTAAGAAGCAGCAGCAACAGCAGCAGCTGCTCCTTCCAGGACTTGACAGATGTGGAGCAGGAAATGAACCAAAGGGCAAGAGCGTAGCTACCCAAAAGATTCAAAGAGACCACGTGCAGAAGATTCAAAGAGACCACGTGTGGGGCAAGCTGGGAATAAGTAAATCTTCGCCCAGCCACATCACATGGTGCAGCCTGGTGCCATCCATGCCATCTGCCATTGGTGGCCTCCTCTGGGCAGGGCATCAAACTCTTCCCCTCCAAGCAGCCAAGACTGTACATGGTCAGGGAGGCCTCTGTTGTAAAAATCAACTATTTAAAATCATCTGGATAGGCCTGCTGGAAGAGACTGGTCTTTAATGCTGTTTTAAATTCAGACAGTTTATTCAGCTGTTGAATCTATTCTGCCAGGTCATTTCACAGGCTAGAGGCGGCTAAAGAAAAAGTCCTCTGGGTTATTGTTATCATTCTAGTCCTGGCCAGCCATCATATACAGCATTTATAAACCATTAATAGGATTCTGCCCTAATTACCACAGCAAATTCACTGTCCCTCTGATATGGAGTCACTGGCCACCAGTGATGGTCATGATGATCTGAAAGCATTGCATGAGTGTGAGACCAGAGCTAGGTGGAGGTGAAGAGAACATATTTTTTGACTACAACTTGCAGTGAGTGAAACCTTGTTTGAACCTTAGTAGATTCTTGAATATGACTAGTGCTACCTGTTCATTGTTACATTTTGTTATAGCAACGATTATGGTTCCTCCTTTTTGGAAGCTGCTCTGGGAGCTGTTTCTAGTGGTCAAAGAAGTCAAGATCCTACACTGAGGAGACAGAATGTAACTTTTCACTCAAGGAATGATTCTCTTATTTGCCAAAACATCACACAAGCTGAATCTAGTATTTCTACTTACTGCTAACTCTTGTTACTTGTTAAAGACCTTTAATACACTTAAGAGTTTTAATGCATCTGTCCTCCATATAGAAAGTGGCATAATTGAGATAGATGTGATTTCCAGTCCTGTGTTGCTTAGTCATACACTATTTTGATGATGGTAATTCTCGCAGAAGAAAACTTCATGTGAAGATGGTTCATGCTTCCCATAATAATATTTGTTCCTACTCTGTCCAGTTTAGACATACTCATATGTAGGCATGTGTAATCTCTCAGACATGTTCTACTGTTTTTCAATTCACTCTAGCAGTCTCCTTCTGCCACATTTCTGTATCATGTTCTTCCTTCCAATGGAAGTTTGTAGATATCTTTTGCACATTAATTTAAAAGTGCATTTTGTATGGATATTTCTAATCTATGCATTTTTGTACTTCTTATTTTACACTGATTAAAGGGTATGCACATTTTTCAAATGTATGAATTGTTACTCCTGTACATTTGCCAAATATATGTATGGTTTTGTGGGTATATAACTGTCACAAACCTAGCATATACATTCATTTTCCAGAGGCAAGATGAATTCTGTTCTGTTAGAAGTCTCAGGGGGTGCTAAAAATAGGCATTCTGTACCAAAATGCTAATACGATGAATATCTTTCCAATCCCTAACTGCATGGTTGCTGTTACTAGATCAGACAACAGTGATGCTCAGAGAAGACATCTGGTCCCTAAACTTTTCTCCATTAAGCGTTTTTTAGGTGATCTTTCATCTATATAGTGCAGTGGTTCTCAACCTGTGGGTCCCCAGATGTTTTTGGACTTCAGCTCCCAGAAGCCTTGAGCACTGACCATAGTGGCTGGTGCTTCTGGGAGCTGAAGTCCACAAACATCTGGGGACCCACAGGTTGAGAACCACTGATATAGTGGGTGGAAGTGTAACAGGCCAGAAAGGACAAAACCTGCTCTTTCTTCTGTGGCTTTGCAATGGCATCCACATGGTATCAGATAACAGCTCTATCCCAGTGGCCAATGTTTGGCAACAAGGACATACACAGGTGTCCCCACCTAGCTATTATTACACACTCAGTGAAGAAGAAGCAGCTCTCACCTTCTTGTAGCTCCAGTCAAAATATGCTGGTGAAGTTTTACACTCCTCCAAGATGAAATAGGCTGTTGGCTCAGTTAACCAATGACACATGGCAGCTGTTTGAGTGTTCAGTCCAGGACATACAGATTGGATAAATATGGCCTTTTTTTAAAAAAAAAGAACTCTTGGTTAAACAAATTTCTCACACAGTCCTAGTTATAAGGCGTTTCATGAGATTTTGAGTTATTCACGCATCATATTTGTAACCAGAAACCAATGTTCCTGGTTGTCAGTTATTCATTTTGATGATGGAGATGTGTCTCAGAAGGCAGTTCATTAATTTCAGTGATGATTTATACTGTGTACTTTATCTTTCAGACATTACACTGATTTAAGTATTTGACCTTTTCTCAAGAACAGACCATTCTCTAGAGGTCTGTACACAGAAACTATATAACTAGAAATTTATAATCATATGTACCATATATTGTAAAAGTTCTTGCTCTGTCTATTTATATTTCAAAAGGACCTATTTAAAATGTTTGGATTAATTAACTCCTAAATCCTACACATTCTAGAAAGGCCATATTCAAAAATTAAAAATGGAACTAGCTGTACCACTACAAGGTGTCACACAATTACATCTTAATTAACAGTGTTTTCCTTTTTTTTTCAGATCTTTTAAAAAATGACATTTAATTACAAGCTCCCGGTGTGTAGATTTCCCACCTCCTCCTTCCCAACTCTGTGTTTTTCAGCAAAGTCTTTTCCCTAAACAGAAAAGCAAAAAAACATATAACTGTAGCAATTACATTTCTACCTTGGATTCTGTGTTATTTTCCATAGCTGTCGCTATTTCATTACTATATGATATTGTATCTGATTGCCTTGCAGCAGTATTCAGTGATTTATTATTCCTCTGCTTTAATTTTCCTCAAGTGTTTCCTCAGAAGACTGGCAAGGTGTGTGTGTGTTTTTCTTGTTCCAGCACTCAAAATTCATAATTAGTTATTGAGTTATGGTAAGATTCTCCCCATGAGTAGAAAAGAACACAGTGCTCTTCAGCTTTCATTGAAATTGAATTAAAGTGGTTCCATGAGTGTCACACGGGAGTGAATTTATTTTTCGTATCCTATTTTTGAAAAGCAAAACAAACTGCTAAAGCAAAGCCTGTATCTGAAGCAGGTTTTCATCAAAGAAACATGCAGCTGTCTGTGAGCTATTATTCATCTAATATTTAATATATGCAGCAGTCCTAAATATGTTCACTCCAAAAGTCTCAACTAGTTCAGTTGAGTTTTCATCCTAAAGAAATCAGAACTGTGATCCAATCCTACGCAGTTTTAGAATAAGCAAGTCTTACTGAGTTAACTGTAACTTCCAAGTATTCTGAGGCTGCAGGGAGGGTCTGTTTTTACAGACCTTGCACTGTTAGGCCCGGCTAAACTTTGTAAGATGCAATAATGTCTGGAGGGACTATATTAGTCTACTCCATTTAGCTACCTCCTATTGACTTCCTCTCTGGGTGAATGCAAACTGTGACTGGTTGCCATATGGGACACAGGTAGGAATTTTTGCTTCTTCCTCTGGAATTATAGGAAACGGTGTTTTCTCCCAGCTATCCAGTACTGAGTTTTGGAGGGACTATGGATTTCAGGTGGGGTTGTCTTGAAAATTTGGCTTCTGGAAGTAGTGCAGGGAGAAAGAAGTCAGAACCAACAATGAGCACATGTAGCAAGGGCATAGCAAGGCAACATTCGCCTGGGTGAGGGGAGAGACAAAAATGGGAAGACAGAAAGGTTTGGGCATCAGTCACTATAAAAGGTTTCTGTGGAAAAAGGCTTTCTTAGATAAGGACAAACAACTATCCAGTTAATGCATTTTAATTAGAAACTATGTTGTGAAACTTACAAAAAAGTCAATTTAAAATGCAGCAATTGTTGTATAAACTAAATAAGAGGGATATCAGTGCATATTCTGCAAGTCACCCTACCATAGTGAGTAGAGCTATTGCTAAAGTCTAACACATCATGATTTCTCTGTGATGTCTGCAGAGAAACTGCCCTTGAAATTGCTTCAAATATAAATGAATGTATTACCTGGAATGATGTTTGTGTTTCAGATAATACCAGCCAAGAAAGCCAATGTGATTCTTCGTTGCATCAGTAGGAGTATGGTGTCTAGATTGAGTGAGGTAATGGTACCATTCTATTCTGCATTGCTTAGGCCTCATTTGGAATACTGTGTCCAATTCTGGGCACCTCACTTCAAGAAGGATATCGACAAGCTGGAACCTGTCTAGAGAAAGGCAACCAAAATGGTGAAGGGTCTGGAAGCCATGCCCTATGAAGAATGGCTTAGGGAGCTGGGTATGTTTAGTCTACAGAAGAGAAGGTTAAGAGGGGACATGATAGCCATGTTTAAATATTTGAAGGGATGCCATGTAGAAGAGGGAGAGGGCTTGTTTTCCGCTGCTCCAGAGACTAGGACAAGGAGCAATGGATTCAAGCTGCAGGAAAGGAGATTCTACCTGAACCTCAAGAAGAACTTCCTGACGGTCAGAGCTGTCCAGCTGTGGAATATGCTGCCTTGGAGTTTGGTGGAGTCTCCTTCTTTGGAGGTTTTTAAGTAGATGCTGGATGGCCATTTGTTGGGAATGCTTTGATGTGTGTTCCTGCACGGCAGTGGGTTGGACTCAATGACCCCTGTGGTCTCTTCCAACCCTATGATTCTATGATTCTATGTAGCCTTTAAGTAATGGCGGAAGGATTTCTTTAAATTTATTTGGCAAGAAAATAAATGCAGAATCATATTTAAAATATTACAAGATGCAAAAGAAAGAGGAGGCTTGGACTTACTGAACTTGAAATTGTGTTTTGCTGCTTGCTGCTGGGTTTGATTGAAAGAGTGGATGATGTTAAGACACAGAAGGTTGTTGGAGTCAGAGGGACAGAATCTAAGATTTGAGTGGCATAGATGTCAATGGTATAATAAAATATAAGTGAATGTAGATTTTAAGAATCAGTTTGTAAGACATACTAATCAAGTGTATGGAGTAAGTATAAACGTAGGTTATGTCCTGAAATGCCTCTATGGGTTTCATAGCAGGAAGCATTTTATAGAACAGATGATAGGTAAACAAAGATGGTTAACTAATCAAGATTTATTGGTTGGCAAGAACTCATGGTGAATATAAAATGAAAGATAAAGGCCCTTTTTGCACCTTGCCTTTTTCTGGTACTGGGGTGCAGGGATTGTGTGAGCAGCCTCTGATGAGAGGCTCTCACATCCCTGCTGATTCAGCTCTGCACAAGCTGCCTGATCATGCAAGAGCCCTGCCTCTTCCTTCTGCAGTACAGCCTGGGAGTTTCCCAGGCTGCACTGGGGCAGGAAGCATGACCAGCGTAGCTCTGGAGGCTCCGCATGCCAAGTAAGTGCGTGCGGGGCCCGGGAGCAATGCACGATCATGAGTGTGTCATGCAGATCGCTCCTCACAATCGCACAACACTCCAGGTGCCCTTTCGCATGGCAAATGTCATGCAGAAAGGGCCAAAAGCTAATTGTCTTCAGAGGAACTAACCTTTCAATGGTTTTCAAATATATTATTGTTTGATAGATTTAAAATAGATAAAAAAGGAATATAGTTTTGAACAAGATAAATCAGAGCTTGAAAAGCTATTCTGTATGGATGGCAACCATCATACAGCTAAAATGTGTCAGCTTTTGTTGAAAACTGATATGGAGGTAGAACAGGTTAGAGATTATATGGTTAAATGGGCCAAGAATTTGGGTATAATACATAGATGGAACACATGTGGAAGAAAAGTTTAAAATTTAATTTATGTTATGATCTCAGAGAGAATTTTTACAGAATGATTTATTCTTGGTATATGACCCTTGAGAAATTGTCTAAGATGTGTAAAGATGTTGTTAATAAATGTTGGAAATGCACTGAACAAGAACAAACTTTTTATCGTGCTTATGAGAAAGCTAAAAAAAAATTGTTGCAGAGGGTTATGAAAAGAAATTTTAAAATGAAGTCTGAGTGTTACTTTTTAAGACTGATGTACAGTCCTAAAAGTTAGAAAAAGATCATGGAAGGCCATTACAATATATGATCACTGCAGTGAGACTGATATATGAGTAGAAATGGAAAATCTCGGCAATACCAACCACAGACAAGTCAATAGAAAAAGTGATGGACTTGGCTGAGATGGATAAATTGACTGTTTTAATTCAAGACAGGCCATTAAGAAAAGTCCTTGAAGAGTAGAAACCCTTTATGGACTTTTTGAGGAAACATAAATATGATTTGATCATCATTGGATTTGATTATTAGTAATTTACTGATAACAGAAAAAATGTGTAACCAAGTAAGAAAATTAGAAAGGTTGAGATAAGGTTGTTGTGTGTAACTGTTGATATACAGATTGGAAGTACTTTTTCTTCTTTTTCTTTTTTGTTTCTCTTTCTTTGTTTATATTTTGTATTTTAGTTATAGATGATGTTTATTCTTTTTCATTTACATTATTTTTTAAAAAGTAAATAAAAAAAGGGGGAAAAAAAGAAATTCCTTCAGACATGCTACTTTCCAAAGCCAAGATTACTAAATTTACTTATTTTTTCTTATGAAACACTGTATGTCAGTATTTCATAAGGAAAATTAAATTTAGTAATCTTGGCTTTTGAAAGTGACATGTTTAAAGGATTTTTTTTTCTTTTTCCTTTTTTTTTCTTTTCTTTTCCCTTCTTATGAGGTATTGTATGCTGGTGTAGTGGTTTGAGTGTTAGACTCTGGAGACCAGCTTCAATTCCCCCCTTGGCCGCTGGGTGACCTTGAATGCATCATACACTTTCTCAACTCCAGAAAACCCCATGACCTTAGGCTCTTCATAAGTCAGAAACAACCTGAAGGCACACAACAACAACAGTGTTCATATGGTGTTAGCACTTATGTCAAAGCTGAAAATGAATTGTCTTACACACCAAAGGGGAGTCCTGAAGCATACAAAGTGTACAAATATGGAAAAGTTTCCTGGTATAGGGTACATTGTTTCAGTAAGGTTGTGAAGCGTTTGTCCTGGGATGTTCGAAAATTTTACCATATCTGGGGTTTTTTTTGGGGGGAGCCTAAATTATATTTCCAAATGCTCAACTGCAATTCTAGATATTTGGAGACTGAATGGAAACTTCATTTTGGGTCACCAGAATTTTTATTTAGGAGTGCAATGCCCTCCCCTCAATTGCTACACCCTTGACATATAGGCATCTATTTAGTGAATGGAATATCTCTAGATTTGATCCTCAAGTGCTGGAAAACAGGAGTGGGCAAGCAGACTAAACTTTTGGGGCTATTTTGGGGTACATCTCCCTTTTGAAAAGCAGTGAGAGGTCCTCTAGAAGTCCTTCCTTAAATACTTAATGGCTGCAAGCTATTTGTTATAGACTGTAATCAAAGCTTGGGTAGCTCACCCACAGGTCGATGAGGAGAAAGTCAGGAAGGACCCAATGCATCACACAGATCCTGAACTGGTCACCCCCCCCCCACCACTACAGATTTCATTTTAAGCTATATACATGAAATGGCTTCTGTTAAAACTTGTTTGTTGTGTCTGGTCTTTCTTGGTGGGTAACCAAAACATTTGTACAATTGCCAAGGAATATTAGGGTACTTCATATAGTTTTATTCAAACAACAAAGCTTTCTTGAAGAGTGATTGCAGGACACTCCTGGAACCTGAACAATGTAACCTGGTTGATATATTTTATTTATGTTTTGCAACATGTCTTGCCTTTTCATATAAAATCAAAGAAGCTAACAAAAAGCATCAATAAATTAAACGAGTATAAGTACATCCATGCATAACTCTAAAACAATAATCAAAGCAAAAGCAGCAGTACTAAATCTTAGAAACAGAGGAAGCTGGCTGAAATAAGACAGTCTTTGTTACCCATCCAAAGATAAGTAGTGATGGTGCCAGATCAACCATTCTAGGCAGCAAGGATATAAATGTTTGCTCATTTTTTTTCCTGAACCCAGGAATGAATAATTCCAAATGTTTTCTCCAAATTGTTTGAAAGTTGAATGTTCAACTTTTTTGTACTTTGTCTTGCCCTTTGGCATCATTTGGTGAGAAAATCATTTGCGCAAAAAATTGGGTTTTTATATGGGATGGTTTTTGAAAAATTTTCTTTTGCCCAGAGGACAATGTTTTTATTATGAAACTCACTTTCTGCACTAAAAATTCTGGAGTTTTTTTTTTCCAATTTTACACACACACACACACACACACACACACACACACACACACACACCCCTACTGCATTACAAATCTTGTGGCAGCTGGTCATTTTCTTGCCGAGATACTTTTCTTTCTGAGGATAGAAATGCTGGAGAAAGCTTCCATGGAATCTGTTTGCATAAGATTTTTCCTGTTCCTCACAATGCCAAGGTTCCTTGTCGCGGAGGAATATGTGGCTAGGCAAGGATTTCTTGCCTTTGGTATATCTTATAGAGGTGATTACTAATGCCTGAATAATGACTGTAAAATATTCATGATTTTAGCAGAAAGATTTAAGAGGATCTTACAAGACTTTCTCTATAAAGATTAAATTGACTTTTTGCAAAAAAAAAAAAAAAAAAATACAGTTACTTGACAATACCAGATGTGTCCTGGATATTTTGGAATATTTAGCCAATGACAATGAGAAAGAGGCATCACCTACATTTCTAGAGCTCTAACAGACTTAGGCAAAAGTAAGTCTGTCAAAAATCAATGGCCTATAAATCCCAATTCTAAGTTTGGATCCAAAAATATCCAAAAGCAAATAAAAGGATACCTTATTAACAATGCTTTTAAATATCGGGGTGTGGGGAGGCAAATTATTTGTTCTGCAGTGCCAGACTCATGAATCCAATGAAGCTATGAAATACCTATATGAAAACAAAAGACCACATATTTATCATTGCTCCTCAAGGTTACTTGGAATATTGGCTCTTCTTTTCAAATATCATCTCAACAATTTAGGTTTTGGTAGTTGAGTTAGCTAATGGCTTTGTATGACTCCACCTTATGGATTTTTTTTTTTAACATCTTAAGAGCTCAGAAATGCTTTTTCTGTTGGACCCTAACTATCAGAAGAGAGATCCTAGTAAATCACACATGTTCTCTGAAAAAAAAAATCAATATATTACAGGCTAAGTCTGGTGAAACTGTATGTTTGTTAAGAAAATTAATTCAAATTGAAATCTAAAAGAAATGATAGTTTCGCATGTTGCAGAAAATAGAATTACTTTATTATAGTAACAGATCTCTCTAAGCTGTTTGCCATCTAAGATATTTTTTTCTGTCTATATATATATATATATATATATCAAAGACTCTCAAAGACAAATTATCCTACATATTATTTTGAATTATAATGAAAAGATTTGTAGAATTGCATATTATTAAATTAAATATATTCAGTTATAGCTTGATTTAAGAGAAGATCATCCTATAAAAGATATAGCAGCATACATAAAACCAACGAAGAAATTAATCACAATAGGTCAAGTGCTCTCCTCCATCCAGGCCTTCCTATTTTGATCACAGGTTTGTTCTAACATTATAAACTGAAAGGTATTCAAAACAGGATTTCACTAGCTGAATGAACAAAATGATTTAATGATGCTTGAAATTTTAATTAGGGTTCTAACCAATCTTTCAACTTTCTTTAATTTCCTTCACTATGCTATGAATGTCTGCCAGAGAGTCATAAATTAATATGTTGCATTTGGGCACAGCTTAGAAAAGCAGGAAGAGTGAGGATGTCTGTTACCCTAGTAGACCCTCAGAAATGTTCTCATGCACTCCTAAAATGACAGCTTTATGGAATATTGTTTGGTTCTTGTTAATATAGTATCATGAAATTAATTTGACTGCAAGTGTGACTCCAAAGAGTTTGGAATAACTTTGAGCTGAAATACTTCATGTGCAATGGTGCCCCAAGTAAGTCATTTGTATAAGTATCCATGTTTGCTGGATGCCTGAGTAATTACCATTGTTAAACAAGCAAAACCCCTTCCTGACCACCACCCCCATACTCAAGAATTATAGGCCGGTCTCAAATATTCCTTTCCTACAGCATACGGTGGCTTCCCAGATCCAGGGAATCCTGGATGACACAGATTATCTGGAACCATTTTGATCTATACATTCTGCTTTTTATTGTCCTCTGTTTTTATTGCTCACAATCGCTCATCCCTTCTAGGACTGTCAGAATGAAAACTGGAGAGGTCCCCTGTTCCTTTATGTAGAAAAGAGAATTACAGCTGGTGTTGCTTGTCACACAACCAGGTAAAAAGCTGCACCTGCTGCATCCCACCTCCCAACACACACACAACCATTGAAGGCACAGGAGTCCTCTCCAGTTTTTACTTTAACAGCCCTAATCCATATTCCTATGTTTATGTACTTTTAATTTATAATAACATTACTCTGATAAAATGGAACTATTGTGGTGCTGACTGACTTGAATCCTGTGTGTTAATTCCAACAAAAGAGAGACTCACTGAATAATTCATTCATTCATTCATTCATTCGTTTATTTATACAGTATTTACAACTCACTTTTCAGCTGTGAAGACTCTCAGAGCAACTTACAAATTGTTAATTTAATAGTTTCCTGGCCTTGGGCTTACAATCTAAATAAGACATAATGAAAAGGGAATGGCAGTGGGATTGCAGATTAAGTCCAGCAGATACTTCTTTCCCTTGGAGGCCAGGGGGGTGGCATTGGGATGGAGGGATGGCCTTTCATCTGTTTCTGGGCCCGGGCATGATGGAGTCACGCCTATTCTTTTCTTCCTTTGAAACAAGGGCAGTGGCACTTGGGATGGACTATTAGACTGTTGAGTGGAAATGTAGGCAAATCCAATTTACTGAAAAGGCCTACTCTAATCAGGACAAACAACAGGATTTAGGTAGTTTAGAACTTTTATAGCTTCCTTTTCTATAGGTTACAGGCTACACCTCTAGAGGGGTAACTCTTGCTCCCTTAATGCCTTAACATTGGGTATGTTGGCTACAACTGATGTGAGCTGCAATACAACACCATTTGAAGAAGTACATTTCCCCATTCCCCCTAGACACTGTACACTTACAGACTCTATATAGGGCACACCTGTTACTCCTCAATTGTTAAGAAGTTACTGAAGATCTGAAGCTGGAAGGTAGCAAGTACTAGTATCAAATGTGGACAAAAAACAGAAGGAAACTTACAAGAAGCATAGAGTATTGAGCCATTCTATGTCGTCGTCATCATCATCATCAGTTATGACAGTAATTGAACCAATTGTGCTTTAGTTCAACAAGTAGTTTCTTTGTCACTGTAAGAATTCTCATTAAGCCTTATGAATAATGTATGCATAGTTTTACTTCAGCTAAGCACAAGAATATTCATGCAGAGTTCCAAAAGTGATGACAGTACTTGGAGAAATGGAGCAATAACAGTAAATTGATATCACACAGAAGTCACTGCAATATCATATCTACAGTATCACTCAGCCAGATGGTTAAGTGGGCTTCTTCTTACTTACTTGTGAAGTATTTTGAGAGTAGCATTTTTTAAAAAGAAAGACAAGAACTATGCCACTTACTGCCTCTACAACTGAACTGAACATATGAGTGTTGAGATTCTGAAACTGACAAAACTGAATGCCCAAACTCACTTGTATAAGAGTGCTCTATTGATTTTGATAGATGAACAGAAGATTCATCTTATATGCTGATGCAAATTTAGGTCCCTGCACAAATGATAGACTGCACTGAAAGAATGAATTGTCAGCACATACAAAGTTGCTTCTTAGGGTGAAACTCCTGGTTTGAAGAAAAAGGCTAAAATACGTCTGCATAGCCTAAATATTAGTTCTCATGCAGGAATAATTTAATATTTAAAACATTGCCATTTTATTTGATTTCACACAATTAAAGTAATTCTTTTCTGCTCAAGTACAGACTTAAATATAAACACACCACAAACTACTAACTGCAAAGAAAGCTCTGCCACAGCTGGTATGGCAGATTGAGGTGTGTGCACCAGTGCTCTGTAGAGTTGCCAGATGGAAATGCAGGACAGGGCTCTTGCCCTGTTAATGGTTGTACAGAAGAAGGGAATTCCAGCAGGAGTTGCTTATCATCTGCTGAAATTCCATCTTTTATATAATCATTAAAGGGGCAGGTTCCTCTTCCCATTTTTTTCACCTGGCAACCCTAGTACTGTGCTCCACTGTTCCCGTATATTCAGTAGCTTTAGACTTAAAGTATTCCTAACTGGTATCCCCAACTAGCATTCCTAATTGGTAGTCTCTTGAAGAGTTCAAAGAATTTGGGGTGAAAAAGTCGATGCTTACTTTAGATATTACTGAATGACTGGCATCCTATTAGGGACATAAACACACATGCACCATATTTACTGGCATATAAGATGCACTTTTTTCTCCCCAAAATAGCCCTTAAAAATGGGGTGCATCTTATACACTGGGTGCTCATTGAAAGCCCTCCTTTCACCACCCCCACCTGCTGAGGCTAAATGTATATGAAAGGGAGGAGGTGAAAGGAGGACTCCTATGAGGCTCCGCTGTGCTGGCTCTGCCCCTGGACTCTCTCCTACCTTTTCTAAGGATAAATGTCTAGAAAAAGCAGGGAAGGGTCTTGGGGAGCCTGGTGCCAGTGCTGGCTTCACCCTCCGGACCCTCTCAAGCCTTTTCTAGGCATAAAGAAAATGCCTAGAAAAGACAGAGATGGGTCTGGGGAAGCCCCATGCTGGCTCTGGTTCCACCCCTGAGCTTCTCCTGTCTTTTCTAGCCATTTTCTTTATGCTTAGAAAATGCAGAGAAAGGCTTGGGGAAGCCCCGTGCTGGCACTGGTTCCACCACCAGAGCCTCTCCTGTTTCTTTCTAGGCATTTTCCTTATGCCTAGCAAATGCAGGGGAGGGTGGGAGGGGTGAAAGGAGCACTGTCTCAAGGCTTCTCTAGACGTCCCCCTTCTTTTCTATCCATTTTGCCTTGGTGGAGAAAACTCCTGCTGAGGCCAAATGGAAGGGAATGGGAAGCCTTGCTGACATAGTAAAAAAGTTTCCCCCCAAAATATAACCACAAAAATGGTGTGTGTCCTATATGCCAGTGCATCTTATATGCTGGCAAATACAGTAACTTTTCCTTACACCTGTATATATTCTTTTGGGGGCTCTGTAGAGCTTGGTATTCCTTTCCATTCTTCTGCAGCTCCCCACATCCCTTCTTATTACTGAACAGCCTCTGTCCATTCTTTCCTTTGTGGGGAGTGTGTAGGATTGCAAAACTATTTCCCTCCAGCCAGATGTGGAATGATAACATCAGCACTGAGGTCTGCTAGGGTTCTCCAAAGAAGAACTTGATGCTGCTGTAATCATGGAGCCTGTCAAAATGTGGACATCTGGGCCAAGGCAGGACTATGACAATCAGGTCTGCTTTGAATTCTCTGTTTCTAGAGAAGCAGCACCCTTCTATATTTTTGCCACCCCCTTGCTCCCTCTCCAAATTTATATCTCCCTACTGCTTTCCCTAAACCCACACCCTTGTAGATATAGGGCAAAGCATGCTTAAATTTACCAAACGAATGTGACACTGGTGGTGTAGTAGAACTGAGATAGAGACCCGCGGTTTTAGAAAAAAGATTTGTTGTGCACAATGTCTCAGTGAGATAATTCTCAAAAGTCTGAGCCCCGCCTCTTTACATCCAAAACAATTTATACATCTCCAGTGCAAATTCATCACGTGTCCAAGAAAGGAAACTGACACAAACAACAGTTCTCATCATTTTCTGCGTAACCTTACTAATGTTGCAAAGCATGGCAAGGCCATAGCGAGGCACATTTCATCCTCCCTAACATTCTATTTCACAGTGTCCTATTGTTCTTCTCAAACACAGAGTCACTTCAATTGCAGGGAAAATTAACTGCTTTTCTCAACTGCTTTTCCCTCACACCCAGAGGTCATCTGGGCTGACCCGAAACTGTCTCCACCACAGTGGTAGCATGAGTAACTTATCCAGATCAAAGAGGGACTTTATGGAGACTGCTGTTTACAAAAATACAATAAAATCTTTATTGAACAAACTGACAAGGGAAAAGGTAGTTGGCAAATTACAGATTAGCAAACAGCAAAACACTTTTAGTTCTAATCTAGCAAACAGTTCCCCAACTCTTTCATTCTCTTTCACACACACTCTCTTCTCCCTGCCTCCTTTCAGACAGACCTCTCAAAACTTTCTCTTCAAACTCCCTCTTTAAAATCCTGTTTCAGTTATTTTTCGGTTAGGCTGACTCCCCACGTACACTTAGCCCCTCCCTCGGGCTAGCCTGGATTCCACAGTCAACAACCAATCAAGTTAAATCCTTTTGGTTGCTAGGATGGCTCTGTCCTTATATGGAGGAAGGCTTCAGATGCTGCTGCTGCTGTAAGTTGGAGTGTGGTATACGGCTCAGCCTCGTGTAGGACCACATATGAACATGCTACACTACACTGAACCATACCCAAATTGCAGCCCAAGTATCTTGCACCACCTGCACACTGAGTGCCTGAAGTATGAGGGGGAAAGTGGAGTGCTTTGGGAAAAGTGGGATATTTCAATGTGAAAGAGTTGGAATTGTTACAGGTCATTCCTAAAAGAAACAGCATGGCATCTCATCCATTTCTAGCCCAGCCTTCCCCACCCCAGTTTGAGAACTATGTACATATAAATGACCCAGATTCAGGGGCAAAAAGGTAGTGGTGGAGGAGAAAAATGGACTTCCTGGGTGGGGAGTCCCATAGTTTTGAAATGACCAATTAAAAGTTGTACTTACCATACATTGGATATTGCTGGGCCATGAAACAGATCCTCCTTAGTATTTATATCTTCAATTGCTGTGGCAAACTATCAAAATTCTTGTGTTCATAACCTGTTTGTAGTTTCCACAAGGGCACTTGCTAGACTTCCAGATCACTAGTATTCTTATCGGCAGGGAGATAAATATTGAGTATTTCCTTCCTCTGGAGTCACTATAACCAGGCTGGCCTCGAGTGCCATACATTTTAACTTAACACTGCTGCTCTGTTTCAGAAAGGCCTGGCTTTTCTTATGTCCATATATGCAAGGAGGTGGTCTTTCAAATTTCCTAGCTCTAAGTTGTTTTTGTCTATTAAGTTCATAATTAGCATTCCAAACTGAACCTAGAATGGGTTAAAAAACCAGAAAACAGTGAAGGCGTTGCGGGGAGTAACATGGGTTGATAGCCTGGCCATACATTTTCTACCAGTTTGTAATTTGGTGAGGCTGAAAATTCTAAATGCCTCTCCCTTAATTCTAATTCCGTTAATTCTAAATGCTCCTCCCTTAACTGCAAATAGTGTGGAACCATAGTGGTTAAAGTGGAATAAGGGTACTCTAATCATGTAATATGAATGGGCTGCCGGTGTAGCTGTATGATAGCTCAACTGATGTTGACAGAATTTATCATTTTCTGCTTTATATCACATGCGTGGTATCTGGATTGCAACATTCAATATTGTCATGAATCAAATGCCATTTCACATTTTCATAAACTACAATTAATTTTGAATCATTCTGTGCTTGTGTAGACAGCAAACAGTAAAACAGGTGCCCAAAGATGGCTGCTTTGTAGATCCATTCACATATGTTCTTTTATGTCAAACCCTTACTTCTATTCAAACTTGTTTTCCTATGAAAGCACAGCAACTACAAAAACAGCTGCTTTATAGAGGTGGAAAGTTCCTTGCTGTCACTGATTGCTGTG
This sequence comes from Iguana delicatissima, assembly GCA_948472985.1. Taxonomy (NCBI): domain Eukaryota; kingdom Metazoa; phylum Chordata; class Lepidosauria; order Squamata; family Iguanidae; genus Iguana; species Iguana delicatissima. Next base: position 347,853 of record CAOKZL010000265.1, on the reverse strand, counting down.
AACCACATGATTCAACCTTTTGAACATACAGCCATTTATTTAATGAGTACCTGCTTTACTTGAATCAGTTCTTGATTCTGTTGCTTCTGAATGTTTTGTCTGGATACCCCTTGGCCTGTATATACATCAAAATGTCTCTTCTTCAGGTATTTGTTTCTTTTGGTAAGAAGGATGTGAGTGAATTCCCAATTAGCTCTTTTTTGTGCCCAGCACTGGAAAACATAGTTCCCAAAGGGAAATTTGATAATATACATGCATAATGTATGTGTTTATTCTGCTTTTTTCAGTGAACCAGTACTTCCTGGACTAAAATGCAGTTTAGAATAAAGTCATCTGACTGCCCATATCTCCTAACTGTAAGAAGTTGTTTGCTGGTCTTCCAAGTCTAAACTCCATCTAGATCGACTGTTTTATATTTTGTCTTGTGAATCTGGTAGCATATATTTGTCTTGCTGGCCTCCAAAGACCTGCATTGTCTTTGGCCCTTTCCACACGTGGAGGGAGAAACGAGGTAAAACACGCAGAAACAGAGCTTACCAGAAGCCAGGTAAGTCCGTCGCCACAAGGAGCAGCGCGAGTTCGCTGCTCCACACTCCTGCGGCGTCCTGTGGCATCCAAAATGGCAGCTTACAGCTGGTGGAGGCTCTCCACCAACCAGAGAAGCTTGCCAGCCAGAAGCCCACCCCCTGGCAGATCTGCAGGCACGCACTTGTGTGCGCCTGCAAATCTACACTGGGGCGCTGCGATGGGGTAGAACAGGGCTGCACGCTCATGTTTTATAAAAACCAGTTGAAAAGCGGTTTTTAAAAAACACGCGCCGCCACCACTTCCAGTCGCTTCAGGGCGGTTTGAGGTGTAGAACCTCAAAATTATAAACGCCCCAGTGCACCCCACAGTGTAGACGACCTCCATTAGAGGTCGCTCTACACCGTTTTAATTACCCCGTGTGAAAAGGGCCTATGTTTCTTCCTTTGTACACATCTACCCTTCAAAATGTAGTCCATATACCATAACATCAAGTAAGAAATAGGAAACTAAATCACAAGAGCATCATATTACAGCAACCACTGATATCACCAAAGGATTTCTTTTTAATTTTTTTTCTATTTTTATTTTTTACTAAATATAGACATGGATATAAATGACACAGGACAGTACATTAGTCTCTCACTAGTGGCACAGTTACCAAGCAACATCATTATGATTAAAGTTGCTTCCTCTTACAAAATAAAGAAGATAATCTTCACAGCAAGAATATGAGATGGAAATTTAATTCCACACCAGAACAGGAAATTTACACAGCTTTCGAACAAGACACTGGTAGACTTTGGGGTCAAATTGGCTTCATTAAATCAGAAGAAGATAAGAGCCACCATTGTGTGTAAGACCAAAGACCAATCTAGTCCAACATTCTGTTCTTACAATGGCCAATCATTTGCCTGTGGCAAATGTGTCCACAGGACAGGGGAGCAACTGTACCCACTGCCTCACATTCTCCTGATATACATAGGCATACTGCCTCTGATACTGGAAGTGATATATAGCCATCCTGACTATTTGCTATTGCTGGCTCCATCTTCCATGAATCAGATAAAGATCTTCCATCTACCTTTGGCTTCACTGTGATACAGATTTCACTCTTTTCCCAAGATGTTTGAATGGCCCCATGGATGTCTCTTGTGATGACTCCATATTACTGCATAGCATTGTTCCCATGGCTTTAACAAATCTTTTTAAACTTTTGTAATAATTTATTTTTTAACTAGATTTTATTAGATTTTTTAGCCTCACTGAGATCTTTGGATAAAGGGCAGGATATAAATGTTTTAATCAATCAGTAACAATAATAATTGGTAATTAAAAAAACCCCAGTGAACAGCCATTCTCCCTAATGAAGATCTGTTCCTCCTCTCAATCCTTGGGTATGGTTTTGCCCTCTGAAATTCTCCTTCAAATATACAAAAATATCTACACACAAGCATTTTGCTCAGCTCTAGTCTTTCTGCCAGTCTTCACCTGAAAAGATTTTCTGAGCAGTTTTCATAAGATCAGTAACAAACAAAGCATTTCCACTATTCTATTCTCCCTAATTCACTAAGCATTAAGAAATTCCAAGGGCAGGATGTGATTGGATTTTGTCTGGAGATTATTCATCTTTTTTAATACTTAAACTTATCTACAAATATACACAAGAAGCATGAGTGGAGGAAATGAACACTTTAAGCAGTTCTATAAGTAGTAGATCCTATCTGGTACCAGAAAGATCTTCCATGACCCCAGAAAGAGAGATGGAAAGAGACACACAGACAGACAGAGTGGAGCAGTCCAAAATTCTGAGATGCCTTTTTGTCATCAGCTCACTCTTACTGCTTCCTTCTCTGTCCCTGTCTCTCTTTTCTCTTCACATGCAGATATTGGTTCCATCATCCTAACTGCAGGTAGATGGTGTGTGAGCAAGATGTGTTGTCCTCCCACAGCCAGAAATTTTGGACTGGATGATCTACATGGAATGTAGGTGGCAATATTGTTAAATAAAAAGGAAGGGGATGTGTAACACTTGTATAGTTGAATAGGGTCTATGTCTTCCACTAGGAGACAAATACACACAGAGACAAGCTGTGGACAGTATCCTCTGTGCTCAGATTGCTCAACAGTCAATACTTCTCTGTTCTAGAGAGAGCAAAAGCAATTTACAATAGGTGGTCCTCCAAAGACCATCCTATGATATGGCTTCCTTATAGCCTGGATGGGTTTGTTCCACTCAGAAGACTCTGTGAAACCTTGGCTCTTGGAAAATTTTGACTCTTAGGGGAGAAAAGATTCCACTGGCCATTTTGGCCAGTAGGTTGTAATCTGCTGAACAACATCTATGGCCAGGTTATCATTCATAACACTTAGGCCATTTCTGCCCTACCCTGTTTAAGTGCTATTATTCCACTTTCAGCATCCCATGGAATTCTGGGGTTTGTAGTTTAATGAAGCCAAAGAGCTCTCTGACTGAGAATTCTAAATGCCCCTCCCTAAACTGCAAAGCCTAGGATTCCATAGGATGTTGAAAGTGGAACAATAACACTATAACAGTGTAGTGCAGAAATGGCCTTAAACCATAGATGCAACAGTTCAATGAAGCCATTAATATAATATTTAATAAAAGCATATTGTAGACTGTGTGCTAAACCCAGGTTTGTCCTCAGTAAAATAGACTCACTGAAACCAATAGGATCTTTTAGTCACCTCTTAAAAGACTTCTATTGATTTCAATGGGTGTACTTTGCTTGGAACTATACATAAATTTTGCTCCATAATTGTAGATCGTTATTCTGCCTTGGCAAGACTGAATTATTTTAGAAAGACTCATCATTTGGAGCATGTGCAAAGATATTACACTTTGGAGAGATGAAAACACTGCAATTGTGACTAGTCATTGTCTGTCAGGATCAAAGTAACAAGCCATGGGTTTTATATGGGTACATTTCTGTATGCCCATCTGGACTGTAATTGTTTGTCAGGCACTTTAGATTTAATTTTCTGTAAAAGTGCAGATCATTATTATAAATCTGCTTGATTTTATTTTCATCCACACTTTCATCTTTTTTTTTAAGATCAAAGCAACCTGCAACACAGTAAAAACCTTGCAGTTAAATCATTTTAAATGCTCCAAAGTACATACAATATCTTTGAGTCTGACCTCCTAAACTCCTTGCAGAGAATAGAAACTGTTTATCCGATTTGGAACATTTTTATGTGAGGTCAAGGGAAGTACATCAACTGGTGCATATTGTATTGAACCATTCTGGTAGTGCATTTGTCTGATGATTTTCAAAAAGAAAATGCTGAAAAGAATGTCAGATGAGATATATGATTGCTGAAGTTCTGTCATCTTCATTGTTTTACAAATTTAGAAACCTAGAACACTATATACAAATGAGAATTCATTTTGACAAATAAGCTTACCTTGAGTTTTCAATACAAATACTCATCTTTCACTTGACTTGGATGACTCACAAGACAGCTTTTTGTTTATCAACCTACTTCTATGCACTGTGTCACCATAGATATGAATCACAGAAGTTGTAACCTGGACCCACCTTTTCTACTGTCAAAGGAATCACTCCATTGTGGGCTTGAGAACAGGCAACAAAGATGTCAACAGCTGGCAGGCCCTCATTTTAAGGGGAATCATATTCTTTATGCTGCTGGTGCTGTTACACTATTGCATGGAGCAAACCATTAAAAACATGGGATATAGGTGTTTTTAAGAAAATAGTGAGGAGCAAGCATCAGCTTAGCGCCATTTGCTAAGGATAGGATGTCACATTGATGGTCTGTCTCACAAGTGTATCTTAGCACTTAAGCAGTTAAAGCTGCAATGCTTTATATTCCTGATATTGTTACGGGTGCTTCTGAGGTTGTTTAATTAATGGTGAAGTTTTTTCCTTTTGCATATGTCAGATCTATATGCCACTGGTCAAATTGTGCCCAAATCTAAGATGAACTAGGAAAAATGACAGGATCAATAGCAAATGAGGCTTCAATGTTGCTTTTTCAAAAAGACATATAGAGCAAACACAGCATCCATCCAACCTGGCTCAACTCCTAAGCAGGGCAGGCTAGCTTTCTCAGAACTTCAGAGGAACTTGATCATATTATTTAAGAAATCTCTTGGCATCTTCCTGAAACCAAAGGAGAATCTACAAAGTGTTTCTATCCCTTAGTTGCTTGACCTTTTTACAGAGTCAGCTCTGAACCTTTTGAATAACTTGGGGTGCACTACCAGGGAACAGTGGAAGACACACCACCAGATAATCACCCATTTCACTTTACAGTATAGTTCCTATTCCCATGATTGGTCTTTCACCCAAAAATCTGGTCCAAGCTATAAAATCCTCTCTGATTACCTGTTTGCTTACCTTTCTTCCACAGCATGGCCCTCTGTGTGTCCCACTAAAAATGCATTCCTTCTCACCTGGGATTCCTATGCTGCAGTAGTGTAACTGGCTGTGAGGTGAACAGATGATGCTGTTTGTAGAAGTACAAATTAGATAGAACATGGGGTTCCCTGTAATGTCACATGGGATGTTTTAAGGCAAAACTATTCTGAATTCTCCATTTCTTTTAATAAAGTTGTGTGTTTCTCACTTGTTGAAGCAAAGTTCTGGGGCAGTGCTATCCAGAGCAATGTTCCCAAGGAGGAACAGAATTGGAGATTTATAACATGTTTGTAGCAATTCTCCTCCTCCTCCTCCTCTTCCTCCTCCTGCACCGCCACTTCTTCTTCTACAAATATATAATCTGTCACTGTAATAGGTAACAATAGGTAGTTGGAGAAGGCAGCAAATCTGTTTTCCTCCTCACATCCCTTGTATGATGTGATGCAGACTCTGCATTCCCAAAGATGCAGTCAGCCAATTCTCATCTCCCTCTCTCTCAGACTTCCTCACACGCTGTTTCTCCCCAAAGACTGTTGCTTCAATCCTCTTCATGACTTTTGTATTAGGTGGTCCCTGTTGTATATGCAATATGACTTTCCTAAGACTAACATGCGAAGACGACCTCATACACACACACATGCGCGCGCACACATACATATACACATACATATATCTTAAAATTGGGAGCCACGAAGGGAGATGGCTACATTATATTTCACTCAAACACACAGAGAAATTTCTAGCTAATCATTAGATCCCATCAGTCAACGATTCTGGGCTATATTAACCAGCAATGGCCTAACTGTGAGACAGTTGCCCAGCAACTTAACACATTTTTCATGACGGGCAGAGATTTAGTGAGAAAGGCTTTTCCTGTTATTATTCTGCACTGATGAGAGAAGATGTATCACTAAGGCTTCACAATACTTGCTAAGTGAGTATTATAATGGTGGGGGGAAGCCACAACTTCCAATTTAGTGACAATTGGATAAATATTCTAGGAAATGATAAATGAAACAAGACCAGTGTCACCAAAATCAGTATCAGTTTTCTGACATGCAAAATATGAAGGTTTCATAACATAACCGGATACAGAAAATGGTTACCCAGTTTTACACACACACACACACACACACACACACACACACACACACACAGAGGGGTAATTAGAAATAGAAAATAGATAGATAGACAGGTATATATGTGTATCTCAAGATCAAAACATTTTAGCTTCTGTGTTCCTCAGTTGTCAAAGCTGAAACTTTGGGGGGGAAAGGAAGAAACAAAATAGATCAATTTATTGAAAAAGAAAGTGAATTTCTTTATCACAAAACAATTTCTTATATGAGACAAAAAGTGGATGAGATAATGCTCCCTACAGTTTGAATATAAATAGCAGTCAAGTAGATAATGTGCCAAGTCCTCTATTACTTGGGCACCACATGTACACTGTCTATCTGTGAGTGGAATGCCCTGGAATCTTCCCTGAAGGATCATCATGTCCATCATCTCAAACTGGAGATGAGTAAGAGCAACACATTGACATCTTCTCATGTCAAGAAAAAGAAATTTCTCACCCTTGAATTGTGACTTGGCTCTACTAGCCACTTTAAAACCCTAGAGATGGACAAAGCAGCAATATCATATTGAGCTCTGATGTCACTAGTTCTTAATGTAGCTAATTTTTTATTGTTTCATCCCATTAGAACTTCCAGACTGAAGCCATGGTTAGGCAGCATCCTTGTAAATTTATATGACCAGGATGACTCCATGTTGTTAACCAACTGTTCTTTCAGACATTTCTTTGGAAACCCAATTTCACTCACCAATGCAAGCTTGAACCAAGAGTTCAAAATGGCCTTAGCTGAATTTGGCCTGAGCCTGTCACAATTCTAACTTCAGATCTGAGTGCATAGGCTGAACATGATGGAAGCACTCTCAAATGAAGAAATAAAGAAACAAAGAATTTCATTTTTGGCAGCTGAAGAAGGAGGAAACCACAGTGTTTTGGTCCTGATACGTATTTTTACATTCTGTTTGTTAATAATTTCATTAAATATATGTGATTAAGTATTCAGTGATTAACTGCATTCTTCCTGAACCCAGGACAAACTTGGAAGAAGGAAGAAATGCTGTTAGTTTGCTTTTTAGTAACACACACGTGCACACACACACACATTCAGCTTTACTTTTCAAGCCATGTTGATACCACAGGGTTAATTGATTTTAGGAATTTACTAATAGAACAATCTATTAACAGGCAGGACAAGTCTCTACAATATATATGCATCACACAAGCAATTTCTGATGTAGGAAACTGCTCATGAGCAGCTTGAGACAAGTTAAATAGAATTGTTAAATATAATGTGGTGCAGTCATTTATCACTAACCCATGCATAAAGCAAATATAGCATTACTAATACTACAGCAATCCATTACATTTGACATTTTCTTAATACTTGCAACTTGAAGGAAGAGAAAATAAAAAACTGGATACATACTAGCAACCATCATTAATATGAAATCCTAAGGGTAGAAGACACGGTATGAATGTGACAAAACAAAGGGATGAAAAAGAGCATGGCATCCTGATTTTTCATTGTTGTAAAATTTATATGTGTTCCTCTATATTACTTTGGTAGAACGTAATATGGGCTACACAGTGAGGGAACAAGAAGTTTTTCTCTTTACTTAGTAGCTGAATACAAGGATATGTATATTTTGTTCATTTATTGTAATGTGGTTTCTTTTAGTCTCTGTTAAGTCTCCTAGAGAACTTTGTTTATAGAATGGCCTGGAAATTCTGTAAGTTTGTATGTATGAGTTTCTTTGCTTAGTGCCAAGCATGTGTGGGGATGTAAATATAAACATATGCATACAAATATAACCTATCCAAGTTAGTGTATCTCATAGATCAAGAGTGGGGAAGGTGCCATTTTGCACCAAAATAGGAATGAAAGTTTTTAAAAAATGTGTTATTGGAATTGGTGTGGTCTTGTTTCATTGTGGGCCAATGTGACTTCACAACCTTTGGCAGTTTGTCATCCTTGTTATAGATTATATGGCACATAAAAACTGCAGAAACCAGTACACAGCTCATTTAACCATAACTAAAACAAAGGAAGGGAAAAAGGCAGTGCAGGGAGAGAAGACTCTTCAGAAATGTTAGGACTAACCAGTATCAGCCCATTTGTCAAAGTTTGCTTCAGTAATACAACTCATTGTTTTTGCCTTGGCTGCATAAGGGTACCTGGATGTTAGGCCTGTACATAAATATTAAGCAACATTTCCACATCTGTGCTAAAGAAGCAGTGCCAATATCCTACATATTTGTGTATCCTACTAACTCAGCATAAAGTTCAAAGTGTTTCTTTGAAGCAGCACAATACTTTGAAAATATGTCTGTGTGCAACAGAAATTGCAGAAAGACCAGAGATAGGAGTTAACACTGTGTTTTGGGAACAATTTGCATATTCTAGATGAAAGATAGCAGCGTACAAGTTTCAAAAGAATTGTAGATTGTGGCATAACGATGACTTTTCATTGCTGAAGTTATTCTGCAAAGGGAAATTAGGGTGTGTTTTTTTTAAAAAAAAAACTTACCACTTTTTTGTTCAGTAATGTGAAGAAAAAAGATATCCACTCTCTCTTATCCAGCTAAAGGATGGAAAATTCTGCTGCAGAGAGAATTTTTTACTGGTAGGAAATAGGAACCTACTTATAGATCCATGGACTTTCAAACAACAATTCATATGTGTTTGGATACAGTCAGAAAGACATGTACTGGGCTGCCTAAAGACTGGAGAAACGTCAGATGACCTACTAGTAGCCAGTAGCTTTCATAAGAAGAATGTATATTCCAGACTTTATATGAGCTATCCAAAGTGTTTACTCCTATCCCCAAAACAGATTCAGCTCCTTGGATAGCTCTTTTATAGTTTGGATTTTAACCCAGAAATGATTCATTTCTCCACTGACATGGAGAGCATTTACTTCCGGTGAAACTCACCTGGTTTTGGAACTTTATGACTCGTATCTTATTGTTAGTTCCAGATAGACCGACTGAATCAGTGGACTCTCCATTCAATAACTGATTCAATGGGTCTACTCTAGTTTGTGTGAGTCATATCCTTCCCATCATTGGTTGAGAAGAAAGTTACTGAGAGTGAAAGCTACTTTTCACATCCACTCAGTTACTTAAAAAAACAAACAAGCTATTGTTACTATCATTACTAGTATTAGCATTATTAGTATTATGCATGTCTATGTTCTGCAATAAGAATCTGAGCAGAATGAGACTTGGAAGTGAGTCTGTTTATGTACAGAAGCTCTAGAAGGTGTAAGACAATGAAATAGGCAAATGTTCTTGGTTTTGGGGGGTTTTTGGGGAGGGGGTTCTGGATCCTTTGACTCTGTCTTGCATAGGCTTACAATGCAAGTTTGATCTTTAATTGGCTCATTCTGATACACAGTGGCCCTTTCCGCATGCAGGAAAGGAACCATGAAAAAACGCTACTCACCAGACTTCTTCAGCATCCGGGCGAGTCCATCGGGATGAGGAGCACTGCGAGCTCGTCGCTCCGCACTGCTCCGGCATCCAAAATGGCGGCTTCCAATTGGTGGAGGCTCTCCACCAACCGGAGAAGCTTGCCAGCCTAAAGCCTAAAGCGCGGGGATGGAGTGACACAGAGTTGCACGCTCCGTGCTTTTTAAAAACCTCTTTTTAGAGGTTTTTAAAAAGCATGCTGCGCGATCAGTTCCGGTTGCTCTGAACCAGACTGAGGTGTGGAACTACAAAAGGTAGTCTGCCCCAGTCCACTCTGTGGTGTAGAAGACCTCCGTTGGAGGTCGCTCTGCACCGTTTTAATAGCCTGCTGCAGAAAAGGCCAATGTGATCTGCATGTGCTTGGAGCTCTCTGCTATAGATTTGGTCATTTGGACTAGAGTCATAGCTTTAAACAGATGAATGATACTATGTCTTCTAAAATATTAGTTCCTGACAGTTGGGAAGTAGCCTCTGCAAAGGCCTTCAGTTTCATATGGAAGAGATGTGCCCTGCATTGTGGTCAGGGGTCAGCACACCTATTATTTATTTGATTTGATTTTACATCCCACCTTTATCCCAATATAGAACTCAAAGTGACTGACAATGCAAATTAAAACAAAATAAACAGTGTTCTACAAAAGTTTTTTAGATATAGGAGGGCAGCAAGTGCAAAGTTATTTAATCCTGTTCACAAAGAACTGTGTAGATCTGTTTGTAAAAGGTCAAGCAAGGATGGGAGGACTTGGGGTAGAAATATAGAACAGACAGAAATATCATTCAGGAATGCCCACGGACAAAGAAAGATGTAAATGGTGGATCTAGGCAGGAAACCTTTGAACTGTTCATCAGAAAGCATTCTTTATTTATCACATAATCTGTGAAACAAATAGTGAAGATCAGCCTGTATTCAGGAATGAGGGGAAGTCTATGGAAATCCAACTCCTTGACATCACAAAACTAAGGACATGTATTAGCGTACTGTACCTGATGGCAGGGGGAGGGTGTATGATGGGCAATATGAATGTTATGGACCAGGAGTCTGCTTCTCCAAGTGAACAGCAGCCTTGAAGGAGGACAAGCAGGTGCAAGCACACCAGGAGCTAATCAGGCTGGGATGAGAGCCAGTTGGCTCTAATCTTCGTAAGGAAGGCAGAGGGTGGTGGCTCAATGCCAGAAAGAACACATGTGTTTGCCGATCTTTGCCTTTGTGTTGTGCTACAGATTCCCTGCTTGCCATCTGACTGCTTTGATCTTTGAACTGTCTGACCTTGCTGCCTGCTGCATTCATGACCTTTGGGCCAACACTAGTCTTTGCCTCTGCTTCACCCTGACCAAGCAAGCTTTATTGGACTGCTAAGCTGTATTCATCTGCATGCCAAATATCTTGGCACTCCACTGCCTGACAATGGACAGCCAGTGCTATGACATTGAAGCTTTGGAAACACCCATTCTCAGAGTGCTAGAGCAAAAACAAACCTGGATAGAATCTGAGAGTTCATAAAGCACTTGAGTTTTGACAACAAGGAAACAAGAGTGACGTGTGGTCACTAATAAACTGATTGCCTTTTAGGACATACAGACTGTTCACTGAGCAGCTTCAAAAATGGTGCGATCCATGAATGGTTGGTTGAGTTTAGAGGTAAATGTCAGTTCTAGCTGCAAATGCTGAGTAAATCAGGAAAATATGGCATAAATGCAGTGATGCTGCAACACTAGGGCATCATATCTTCGAAAGTAGTGTTTCCCACACTTTGGTCCTCTAGTTGTTTTGGACTTCAGCTCCCAGATTTCCTGACTGTTTGCTAAGGTGGCAGTGGCTTCTAGGAATTAAAGTCCAAAACATCTGGAGAACCAAACTTTGGGAACCACTGCTCTAAAGGGAGACAAAATTGTCACACAGCAACATTAGGATTTCCTTCAAAGAAAGAGCAATAGCAGATAATAACCAGGTAACGTTGGTTCATAAAAAGTCTAAAAATGCTTTAAATATATATACACATAAATATACATGTCTGTTAAAGTGTGAGATATGTTTTTGCTCAAATTTATAAACTGTGGTTCCTAGAGAATCTCTTCCTATATACAAATTGTTTCTTTCTTATTAGTGATAGTTTAATTTATGGAAGTAATTTAAAGATAGGTCACTTTGAGCCTTTGCTGTATTTAAAGGAAATATAACTAATACTGGTGGTGAGTTCTGTCTTGATTTTTTCTTCCATCATTTCAAGAGTAATGTACACCTGTAATGTACAAATGAAATGGCAAAACACACACACACAAACCATAACTTTAAAATAGCTCAACATGCAACCCTTAAATTTCTAATTAAGAACCAAGCCCCTCATCTTGTTTTCCCACCAAAGCTTTCAGTTCATTTCATCCCCGCAAACTAAATTATAAAATCATAGGTCACATGGCTCTCAATATACCGCCAATATGATGCAGAAGTGGTTTTAAGCATCAGTAGTCAAAATCACTAAAGTTAATGCAGCATGTCTGAAACAGCTTGTAACAGTACCTGTCCCTTTGACACTATTTAGAAATAAATACATTAAGTTAATTTCAGCACAACAAACCCAGCTAGTTGATCAGCCTATAGTTAAGATTTGGATCAGAACATGACAAATAACAAAGTAAAACAGAGGAGATAATTTCTGCAATCATGTAAGGTTTAGACTGGTAAAAGTAACATACACAATATAGTTTTGCACCTATAGCCTGAGCATGTGGCTTACAAATATATTCCACAGATGTCAATGATATTAATCACTTAAGTGATATATAATTGCTATGGACAGCTGTTTATACCAGATAGAAAATTGGGTAAAAACTGAGTTCATTTCCCACAAGTGAAATCATCAAAGCAAAACACTCAGTTGAACAAGCTGGAATTTTGCCATGTCATAAACTATAGGAGTTTCTCATTGAGAAGGACATTCAGCGTGTGTTTTCCGTTTTAAAAGGCATCCAAATTTGCTTCAAAGGCTTTGGAAAATCTTATTTACTGATCTACTGCTGTCTAGCTGGTTCTTTTATAGGTCCTCATAAACCCATTCAAGAAAGAAATATTATTGCTTCAGAATTCCAGTGATCTGGGAATAGATAGATGGCCTATTTTGAATGGAGATTTTCCATATGAAGGAGAAGATACTGTACTTTAGTTACAGAGCAGATATGCTGCATAGGAACAGTCCCAAGATCAATCCTTGGTATCTCCCGAAAGAGCAAGAAACCCTGGAGAAAAGCAGACAGTGTTAAAAATACTGAGCTAGAACCGTCAATTCACTAAATGGCAGCTTCTCATGTTCTTAACCTGCTGAGCCTTATGATCAGATTTAGATGTCCTGCTCTGTATACCATCACCACTAGAAAATGGTGAATAGACAAGAAACAGATACATGGACTTTTGCGTGGTGGCATCTAAATTGCCAAATGTTCTACCTACTAGACTATTTTATCCTTTCCTTTAGAAAGGTGCTTAATACCCACACCATAAAGGCTTGATGATTTCATCTAATCTTTTAAACTGATTTACTGCTATTTTATGCAAGATCATAATACATCTTTCATTACAATATTTTATATGTAGTGATATTCATATTTTATGTTGTGTTCTGAGAATAATATCTAGAAAAATCAAAATAGAATGTATCTAAATTAAATTAAAAATTAAATAGTCATTTGAAAGCACACAAAAATGTGGGACAAGTCTGTCACAAAACTATGTGGGGCTGTTTCTATAACATTCATTAACATATGTAATGTCTTGAGAATAGAATGCTTGTTTCACTTAGAACTCATCTAGTCACTATCTATAGTAATAATAAGCAGTAAGCATTGTTTTATTAAAAATGTAATGTGCTGCAAATTATGACCAGACTGACACAAAACTTTCTTGGTAATTGAAGGTCATGCAACTATAGCTTTGAGCTGCTTTAAAAACAAACAAAATAAAACAGAAATCTTGCCAGGAAAAAAAAAAAGTACAAGAGTTGTAGCTTTACAGCTACATAGCTAATAGGAGCATATTTCTTTTTTCCAGAGAGTGGATGATATCAGCTTGTCTCCAAAACATTAGTAATGTGGACTAGTTTTGGTCGGAAAATGAAACAAATGGAATCCAAAAGTATTACAGTGAGTAATTAATGGGTTAATTTGTGCTATTTGCCACACATTTAATATTGGCTTCTCTAAAGTAGGCAGTCTAATGACCTAAGGAGTCACATATTTTAATTATTTCAGTGTTCCTAACAAATTAGCAAATCATTGACCAAAATCTGGATTAGCATCACTAATAGGAAGGCCAGTGATAAATCATACACATTTATATAGAGCTTGTGGTTGCTATTTCAATGGTGTTTGGTTAATAGCTTTTTGCTTCATTTTTATGACTACTGATAAGAGGATAGAAAATGCTTACAGAGACAGGATTGTGAACCAAAGCCTTTATAAGCTCTGAGTCTGGTTTTTTCACAGATGTTGCTGCTGTGACCCAGAACATTTTGCCCTTGACCTCTCTGCCTCAAAGCCATGCTTTAAAATTCTGCCTCTATTATGTGAGTTTCCATAAACTATACATTCTGTTGATTGGACTTTTTTTTTCTTGGATCTTATAGTCTAACAGCTCATTTATGCTTACAGACAGTTCAGGGACGATGATGGCCAAAAAAAGACATGTGACAGCATCTTTCAAAATTAAGAGCCAGCTGCCTATTACACATCTCTGCACAGCACCACTGACAAAGGAGCTAGTCAGTTCCAAAAACCTGCCAGGCACCACAGTCACTCACATTCTATTGATTGCAATCAGTTTTTTCAGACTCCTTTAGTTGACAATTGAATCACCTTTCAAATTCTTCACTTACAGACAAAATTTGATCCACTCAGCATGACAGAATCCATCACAAAAGGCAATGACAAAATCCTTACCATTCTGGGTGCATAATCTGAGCTATGTAAGATAAAAATAGCCATCTATGCTATTTGGTTGTCCGCATAGTTGTTTCTCTTGTAATCAAATTACATATGCAAGGATAATACAGATAGTTCATTAATCAAATGTGTTCCTGGGCACTATTTCTTCAACAGAACATTTGGTACTAGAAGCAGAAGTCAACTAGAAATAATAGGGATAGGTTCCTACTCCACAAACAAGATAAGAAATTCAAGTTTTAGCAAAGTTTTTTATGCAACTCTAAAGGTAAGTCTTGCATAAACAAAAACATTTTGCATCTTAATAGAGACCACCTGAAGACTTCTTCCAAATGTATTCAGGGATGACTTTTTCTTTCACCAGCTTCCCCTTTTCTTTTCATTTCCGTTTTGGTGGCCAGACTTATAGATCTATGCTTTCTTTTTTTAACATGTTGGTAGGACAGGTTTATCTGCTCTCCCCTTTTCTTTCTTTTCTGCTGTTCCTTGCATGCTTAATAAGGGATTCTAAAGACAGCTGTTGTTTACCTTGCTTGTTGTAGGGCAGGCACACATGGCTAAAGCAGGATTGGCTAAGAAAGAATCCTCCTGTTTACCAGCTCAAGCTTTATTGCGGTAGTTATACTGCTGCAACCTGACTCTGAAAGTCTGCATTTCTTTAGGCCTCCTTCACTTCCCTTTTCAATGTCAAAGCTGTTAAAAAAAATCCAACTAGATAGAGGATAAGGAAGAAAATGGGAGCTGGACAGGTATAAAAAGACTTTCCAAAAGGTATTTTGATAGAGCATTTATTAACTGGGGTATGTGTGTACCAGTTTGAGAAGTTATTTGATGTAGGTAGTCCCATGGTGTCCAATGAGAACATCCTGTATAGGCTTCTCATTGCTTGTACTGCCATACTAGAAGCACAACATAACAAAAAGTATGTCACTCAAGTTCTGTTTAGCTATTATGAAAGACTATGCATGAGGGTACTGTAGAATTACTTACATTTTTGCTAGAAATCTATATCACTTTTTTCTTAACTTTATGCATATCCAGCAAAATAGCAGAGCTGCTAAGAAACTCTTCATCCTAGAGAGAAGTAACTAGTGGGATGTGACAGGATTCTGTCCTGGGCCCACTGCGATTCAACATCTTTATCAGTGATTTGGATGAGGGAGTAGAGATTATTCTTATCAAATTTGCAGATGACATCAAATTAGGAGAGGTAGCTAACAAAACTAACAAAATGAATTTCATCAGGGAGAAGTATAAGGTACCACACTTAGGCAGAAAAACTGAAATGCACAGCTGTGAGATGGGTGATACCTGGCTTGTTCACAGTACATGCAAAAAAGATCTAGGAGTCTTAGTAGGCCAAAAGTGAACATGAGTGAATAATGTGATGTGGCAGCTTAAAAAGCCAATGCAATTCTGAGCTGCATCAGTAGGGGTATTGTGTCTAGGTCAAGGGAACTGCTAGTACCACTCTATTCTGCCTTGGTCAGGCCCCACCTGGAATATTGTGTCTAGTTCTGGACATCACAGTTCAGGAAGGAAGCTGGGACATGTCCAGAAGAGGGCTACCAAAATGGTAGAAGGCCTGGAAACCATGCCCTATGATGAGTGGCTCAGGTATCTGGATATATTTAGCCTGGAGAAGAGAAGAGAAGAGAAGAGAAGAGAAGAGAAGAGAAGAGAAGAGAAGAGAAGAGAAGAAGAGAAGAGATGTCCTATGGAGGTTAGAACAAGCCTGTTTTCTGCTGCCTCAGATAGTAGGACACGTAGGAACATTAGGAAGAACTTCCTGATGGTAAGAGTTGTTCGACAGTAGAATATGTTGCCTCAGAGTGTGGTGGAGTCTCTTTCTTTGAGAATTTTTAAACAGAAATTGGATGGCCATCTGTCAGGAATGTTTTAATGGTGTATTCCTGCATGGCAAGGACCTTGATGGACCTTGTGGTCTCTTCCAGCTCTATTATTCTATGATTCTATGAAACCTTTTTAGTCAATTACAAAGATACGTATCAGGACACCAGCAAGAGTGTCCAATGCACATTGGTGTTCCATCTGTATTAGACACTTTTCCAGCTTTGCTATGTAGTAACGTAACAACAATCTTCTACTGGACACATATGCTACAAAACAGCACACATAAGTCCACTTGTGAAGATGCAACTCCCACACAGGATTCTGACCTTTACTACTATCTCCTGCCACCCCCCACCTTTCACTGGGCAGAAAGAAAGAGACTGTAAATGTGTGCAACAGTTATTTCTGGAACTGGAAACCTTGATGATGCAGGCTTCAATGGACAAAATCTGATCATGTTCGAGTAATTATGACTGCAGCCTCTCTCTTCAGGCTCCCTTTATCCTTGTTGGAAATTAGGGGTGGAAAAGCTAGTGATCAGCATGTACATCTCCACAGCCCTTCTGTATGTACATTTTCATAACTCCTAAACAGGGCTTAAAAAACAATAGAAACTGGCACCATGTTCACAGAGTAGTTGTTATATGGTTGTTGTATCATCTTCACAATCATACTGATTAAAGGGGCAATGTTTTTCTAGCATTTAACTGCATGATCATATGAATGATTCTGAGGGTAGTTTCAAATATGCTGAAACAGGAAAAGAAGAAAAATAACTTGTACTTCTCCCCTGCCTCTCTCTTTCTGATGTGATATTTGTATCATCACATTCTTCTGATGCTTTCCTTAAAACATCCTAAACTAGACATTCTAAACCAGAGACAAGCCATGCAAAAAGCAAGGAAAGTTACTGGTTGGAGGACAGTGGGAGATTCTGCCTGGAAAAGTAACTTTTCTAAAAAGCTAAATGTATAGTACCAAGAATTCACAGTGTTCAGGAAAGGTAAATGTCTAACTGCCAATAGCACCAGATACAAGCCTAGAAGTAGCTAGCTTCATCCAGCTAGCTATGAAATATTCCCTAGCTCTGGTGAGATGATAACATTGTTTTTCTGCAGTAAAGAGAGGCAAGTGTTTTTGCAAGAATTGAGTGTATCATTCTCGTTGCGATTAAATTCCACTGAACAGGACAGGACACAGCTGTATGTCTTTCTTCTAGTCATTGTGTCCTGGCTTTCTTTGGCAGATTGTTTACAATCAGTTGTTTTCTATACTCTGAGCTCTGCCACTGTATCTGCACAGCAAGATATCATGATTGTACTTTGTGTGATTCCAGTTCATAGTGCCAACACTGTTCCCATTTGGGTTGCATTTGCTTTGTGTTATCTTTTGCCTGTTATGTTTCAGACCACTATGCATTTTTTTACTGTGTCCATGAGTATTATGTTATTTTGAAGTAAAACTGTCATTCCTGAGACTGGATGGACAAGAATTATCTTATTTTATGAATTCCTAGCAGATGCCTCCCTTTGAACCTCTGGCAAGAGCTACATTGTCACTATAGTCTGGAACAGTACATTGTACTGATAGGTGGAAACAGAGAGACATGGTCCAGATGTGACTCATAGCTTTGTTTGGAAAAGAAAAGGGAATGATGGCATAGAAAATGGGTATATTAGCCATACTTTTACATAAAATGTAAACCAGTGCAGTAGAGTCCTTGACATTCTGATGAATCTGCCTGAACAGCAAATCCAGTTCCTCACCTTGTAAACCTGGGGTGGCAAGATACCACACATGTTAATTAGAGAGGCAGATCTGTTGAGGGGCTGATTTTGTGTGCTGCAATTTTCATCATCAGTCCAGCTGCAACCGTTTTTGTTTGCTGGGGAATGTAAGAGATACTAGTATAGTTCCAAAACAGAGTAATAAATATTCATATATAGAAGACAAGCAACAACTCCACATGTCCATTTCCCCGCACACAGGGTCTAGCAGGGAAAGAAAACAGGCTTAAACTTCTTTGTAAAGACGTAGATCCAAATTCACTAAAGGAGTTACCAATGTGTAGATTGGAGTTACACATTCATGACTGGGTCATATTCAAATCCCCATGCCTTCACTGGTTTAAAGGATACATAAGGATCATGAAAGTCCTCCATTCCTAAGTTACCAGGCAGCAGCTGCTGCAACTTATAGGAGTCTGTTCCATGGTTAACTAGGAAGTAGCTATCTGATATTCCCACCCTGCCTCATGTGAGCAATCTCCAGAGGGATGATAATTGTGGTGGAAATTCTACTTCTGCCTTTTACAAAGCAGGGGGAGGGAATGGGAATGTAAGTCATATGCTTTCTGATTGACAGAGGAACAGACCCTGTCAAGCACAGTTACTGCTGCCTGGTAAGTGGGGATTGAGTGGGTCTGGCCAGTAGACACTAGGTAGCTGAGGTTACATAGCTACATAGCTGACAGAGAATTCCAGCCACACACAGGAGATTTACTTATAAATACTAAATGTTTCATAACATCTCATGGTGAGAAGCTTTGTGACATGTGCTTTTCAAACATGCAGGAGAAAGCAACATTCTACGAAATGGAGAATAAACAAATTCATACTAACTGCAGATTAACTGATGCAGGAAGAGAGAGGGTGGGCTAAGACCAACAATTAGGAAATGGCATGAATACATGCAATGTTTAACTCTTAGGCCCTTTCCGCAGCTCACCTTTTCTCAGTCCTGGAGTGTGGGGATCACGCGAGCAGCCTCCAGTGAGAGGCTCTCGCATCACCGCTGCTTCAGCTCCGCATGAGCTGCCTGGTCCCGAGCAGGCAGCGCGAGAGCCCCGCCTCTTCCTTCCTCAGCACAGCCTGGGAGTTTCCCAGGCTGCGCTGGGGCAGGAAGCACGACCGCCGTGGCTCCGGAGGCTCCGCATGCATAGCAAGTGCACATGGGGCCCTGGAGCAATGCACGATCACACACTATTTTCAGCTGAAAGCTGAAAATGAAAAAGTGTGTGAGCGGTACCTGCCCTGCCCTGGAGTAGCACACGATTGTGAGTGCATTGTGCAGATCGCTCCTCACAATTGCGTGATGCTCCAGGTGCCTTTTTGCATGGCAAATGCCATGTGAAAAGACCCTAGAGAGCCATATAAACTAACAACTACTGTATATAGGCATGCTAATATTACTACCATGAATGCTGCTTTTACTCCTTGGTTTTAAAAGCCTTAGATTACATAATAGTTTCTCTATGTAAGACCTTGTTTTATAACCCTAAGCTACTTTGGGAGTTAATCTTGGATGAAAAGTAGAGTATTAAAACATAACAGAATAAAATAAGTATAATCAGTAGAAGTAACCATATAGGAGATCCATTTAGGGAACTGGAAGCATTAAGATGGATGATTTTACAAAAGACAGTCCTCTCTTGGAATGTCCTCAATCAGTTTTAGGGGAGGCATGGTCCAAGGCTAGTTTCAAGATAAAGATCCATAAAAAAGGAAAGCTGGGGCCTTGAAGCTGATTATTAAGTGCAATTTTGGATAGCAGATTGAATGTAGGAATGTGGAGCACCACAGTAATAGTCTTCTTTCATGTAGTGAGAGGAATTTTCAGACAATCCTTAGGATCTACTCTGACTTGGATGCTGTAGATGATAACATTTTGGTGGATGTAGCCTTGCTTCCTGCTTGTCTTTGGCCCTTTTTGCACGGCATTCACTGTGTGAAAGGGCCCCTGGAGCATCGCACAACTGCGAGGAGCAGTCCACACGATGCACTCGCAATCACACGACGCTTCAGGGGTTGGCAGGCGCCGATCATGCACTATTTCATTTTCGGCTGTGAGCCGAAAATGGTGCACAATCGCGTATTGCTCTGGGGCCCTGTGCGCACTTGTCATGCATGCAGAACTCCGGAGCTGTGGTGCTCACGCTTCCTGCCCCAGCGCAGCCTAGGAAAATCCACAGCAGCTGCGGAGCTGAAGGAACCAGACTGCGAGAGCCTCTCACTAGAGGCTGCCCGCTAAATGCCCGCACCACAGCCCCACAGAAAGGTGAGTTGCGGAAAGGGCCTTTGTTATTAGATATCTTTCAATTTGTGCAGGCTGAGGATTTGGATGGGATCCTTGGAGTAGTGAGAGCCACCAAATGTATGCCTGCTCCTTGCCTGTCATGAATTATTAAAGCAGCCTGGATAGAACTGTGGATAAGAGATGGGGTAAATACCTTGCTGTAGCAAGGCAGGTCTCATCCTGTCTAAAGGAAGCTGTGATTAGGCTTTAACTGAAAAAAAATCTTTCCTGAACACTAACTTATTAGACAATTGTAGGCCTCTCTCCAATATTCCCTTTTTGGGCAAGGTTCTGGATTGTGCTCTGGTCTCCCAATTCTGGCAGTTTGTGGACGAAATAGATTACCTGGATCACTTTTAATCTGGCTTCAGTCCTCATGATGGAATAGAGATAGCTTTGGTCACCTTGGTGGCTAATGTACAATGGGAGCTGCACAGGAGAAGTATGTTCCTTAGGGTCCTTCTGGACCTCTCTGAGACTTTCAGTACCATTGAATGAATAGTCCTGGGATGCGACTGGAAGGCACTGTTTTACAATGGCTATATTTTTTGCTGGAGAGGAGAATTCAGAAGGTGGTAGCCGGGGGGCATCTGTTCAGCACCCTGGCCATGGGTGTGTGGTGTCCCTCAGGGTTCTGTCTTATCTCTCATACTGTTTAACATATATGTAAGACCACTGGGAGAATCTGTACAGGGATTTGGAGTTCAAGGTTATTAGTATGCTGACGATACCAACTGTATCTCTCTTTTCAATCTAACTACACAGAAGCTGTTTCAGTACTAAACCAGCATCATTGTCAGTAATGTACTAGATGTGAGCAAACAAATTGAATCTCCTGGAAGACAAATCAGGGAATGAGGATTCAATCTGTGCTGGATAGGGTTACATTCCACCTGATATTTCAAGTTCACAGCTTGGGTATACTCTTGGACTCTTCCCTGAACGTGAAGGCCCAGATTCTGGCAGTAGCTGGGAGTGTGTTTACACAGTTAAAGATAGTGCACTAGCAGCACCCAATTTGTGAGAAACCAGACCTAGCCATGTCAGCTTGTGCCCTGATTACATGCTCATTGGATTACTATAAAACATGAGGCTGCCTCTGGAAATTATTCAGAAATTTCAGCAGGTCCAAAATGATGATGCTAGACTGCTGCACAGGGCTGGTTATAAGGAGTTACATGCTCCCTTTTTGAAAGAGCTTCATTGGCTGTCAGTCTTTTCCAGGCAAAATTCAAAGTGTTGGCTCTGATCTATAAAGCCCTATACAGCTTAGCTCCAGGCTATCTGAAAGTTGGCGTCTCCACATATGAGCCCTCCCATCCACATTATCTTTGGGGGAGGTTTTTATCCTCCTAGCCTGTCTGGGAGGGCAGGGCAGACAGCTTTCTTGCTGGCTGCTCCTAGGCTATGGAACTCCCTCCTGTTGGAGGTTGAATTTACCCCTTCTCTGCTATATTTTCACTAGCATGCAAAGACATTCCTATTTAAATAGTCTTTCAGCACCTGTTGAAACAACTCCACTGCCTTCCAATTCAAAATGCTGGTTATGACCTATAAAGCCCTATATGGCTCAGGTCCAGGTTACTTGACAGACCATATCTCCCTGTATGAACTGGCCTGGGCTCTAAGATCATCAGGAGAGCACCTTCTCTTAGTCCCACCACTGTCACAAATATAGTTGCTGGGGCTGCAAGAGAGGGCCTTCTCAACAGTTACATATTCTGCAAATATGTATCCTCTTCTGTTCCCTACCTACTCTGGCCACTCTAAGAAGCATGCCAGGGCCTCCAGTTCAGGCAGGATTAGGCAGATTGCTGTTCTCCAGATGCAACTCCCAGAACCTCAAGCCAGCAGCCAGGGCTAATGACAGATGGGGGCTGCAGAGAGACTAACAGTTGAATGGCTGGCTATTTGATTTAAAGGCATCTGTCAGCCACATTAAGGTACACTGGAGGCATGATAACACCCTGGAGGGAATAAGAAATTATATTGACTTCTTGTTGTGCGTTACACCACAATTTGCGGAACTGCAGCATCAGACTGCAGTTTTCCAAATCTATCATCACATCACTGCATATGCATCTTTCTATCATCACATCACTGCTTTTCCACTACACTCCCTCACTCTAAAAAGCTGTTCTTGAAGGAGTCCCTGGGAGATGAACTATATGAGATGAAAGACTGCATCTACTTTCCCCTGTCCATCTCTTCATTGAATTCATGCAAAAGGTAAAATGAACTAGATCTCTCTGGATCTGAGTGCCTTGATCCCTTATTTGAAATCTCGAATGTGGCATAGTGACATATGATGAGCTCTGTTATGCTATCCTGCTAAACTCCTTAGGTTTTATGTCCATTTTAAGCCTCTCAATTATTGGATTGAGCAGATGTCTACATTCTCATCAATCACAGTAGACAGCTATCCTTCTTAATCAGCTTAAAGCGTCAATTATTCCATTGCCTTGTCCCTTCTGAGGAGACAAGCATCGAAATATTTGCCATTATTAGTCAAGAAAAGGTCATTGTTTGTTTTTTTAAAAAAAATCTACCCACTCTAAATGTCACTTTTATTTGTTACCTTAACATGCTAGACAGCTTGTGGGCCTAGAGACTGCCCACTAACCTATATTCTGTCACAGTAACTAATGTCAGCCACAGGTGCCCAGTTGTCAGTGGGTACCACAGAACAGGAAAATAGTGAAGACAGAGGGGCTTTGCAGAAATTTCTTCCAACTGTCAGCCACTGTCACTGTGTTCTTCTGTATCAGTGTACAAAGGGATATGGAGGTATATGATAGCACCTCTGAGACAAAGAGAAAGAAGTCTGTAGCGCAAACTTTTGTCGATTCCTTCTGCTTCATCAGATCTTACGTAGAAGGTGGCTGAGGAGTGTATGTTGGTGTCCATTCATTCATTGTACAATTACCTCTGTGGTAGCCAGTAATGCCCCAGCTTCCCACAATTAAGGAAAGGCAAAAGTGCTGCCAAAAAAAAAAAAAACCTCTAGTGTTTCTATCAGATCAGGAAATGTGGGCAGCCAGGAAGGTGCAGAGTGATGACGATATGTGTAATACAGCATCTTGCAATGCTATGGAAAGCTAAAAAAAATTCTCCAAAGAAATGGAAAAGTAGGGCTGTGCAATTGATTCAGCTGAATCACAGATAATGATGCCATTTAGATCAATTTATTTGAGCTTCAGATTAGATTGTTGTTGTTGCTGTTGTTATTGTTAACATTGTTGGGGTAAAACGTGCTCTGAACATTTAGTATTTTGTTTCTGAGTTTCTAAGCAATTCTAAACAAGCCATTCTGTCTTCTTGCAAGAATTGTATCAAAAGTCAATGTGATCACTTACTCAGAACATGTGTTTGCTCACAGAAAGAATGATGTCTATGTTAGAACGATCTGTTCCCCTGTCTCACAGTTTATGTTAAGCAGCTCTCGTGCACATTTCCTTTCTCTTTGGAAGCTGTATAAAAACCTTGATGTTTCCGTAAAGCTTTGTTAATCTCCCTTAGACCACTGCCTTCAGCCAAGCTGACAGCAGGGGCTGACAACATGTTCCTTCTTGGCCAAGAGTAGGTGTGTGTGTGTGTGTGTGTGTGTACATGTGTGACTTCTTCCTAACCTGGTTCAGGGGCCAAATTCAGCCCTGCGCTTCACCTGGGAAGGCATCGGTAGACTGAAGTTTCAGTCACTTTTAACAACATAATTAGTTGATTCCAACTTAGGGCAACCCTATCATAGGGCTTTCTTGGCAAAAATTATTCAGAAGAGGTTTCCCATTGCTCTTCTGAGGGACTTCCCAAGGTCACTTAGTAGTTTTCCATGGCTGAAAAGGGATTTGAACTCCTGTCCCCCAGAATCTTAGCCCAGCACTCAAACCACTACACCAGGCTGGGTCCCTCAGGTCAGACTGGCCCACTTCAGTTCCAAAGTGGAACAACACAGTCTAAAGTACTTCAAACTGATCTGGAGATCCATACATTCTCTTGTGTGTGTGTTGTGTGCCTTCAGTTTTTTTCTGACTTCTGTAAGGTGAACCCATCACAGGGTTCTCTTGGCAAGATTTGATCAGACACACTTGCCTTTGCCTTCCTCTGGAGCTGAGAGAGTGTGACTTGCTCAAGGTCACCCAGTGGGTTTCTTTGGTTGAGCAGGGATTTGAATTCTGGTCTCAAGACTCATAGTCCAATGCTCAAACTAGTACTGCCTTATGCCTCCATAAGTGCACTTATGTCTGTGGGGATTAGAACTGCACAGTTGCATGATGTCTATATCCAACAGAGGGCTGCTGTGATGTTACTACGTAGCAGAGCCAACAAAGTACCTGATGCACATTGGTGTGCAATTTGTATCAGTGCACAAGGTACATAAAGGGTTTCTTAACATCTCTGCTATGTAGCTAGATACACTTAAAATTAAACAACATAGCAGGTCATATAGGATTCTGGCAAAAAATATATGTGTGGAAAAAGGCATGCAATATATCTCCAGCTGCAGAGTATCTGGAAGCTGCCGGGGTGGTATGGTGCAGAGAAGATTTGCTGAGCTTTGTTCATTGACTGCTCTGTCAAACAATCTAGAACAAGAACATTGACAGCACTTTTCAATTATCATGTTTATTGAGTAGGATTATATGATGTCATTAAACATATATAATCAATTTTGTCCTTCTGGTGTCTCCAGGTTCTGTGATAGAAGCAGATTGTGAAAGATTGACAGTTGTTTCTCTTTAAATTTTCATAGTGTTGTGGTTGTGATAAGAGAGGAGGGTAACTGATGTCCTCCTTTCCCTCCCTATGTAACACTGGGAAAGAAGGATGCAAGAATTTGTTTTTTATTTATTAATTTATTATATCTCTTTGTCTTGCAGTGTACCTAATGTTGTACACATGGATTTCTTTCTCTCTGTTTAATCATCATTAATCATCATGACATCCTTACTGTAGAAAGTCTGCACAGAAATGCATCACCTGACTGATAAATTCAAAGAAATACCATTTAATGAAGGAGGGGGGATATCAGTGACAAAGCTCTGTCACCAAATATTCCTCAGTAAGAAGGATAGAGAAGATAGACTCTTCTGGAGGGAAGGCATCATTCTCCCTTTCAGTATGCTCAAACCTGTGGTTCAGATGAATTGCAGTGCTATGGTTCCACATTAACTGCTATGGCTTCATTCTATGGAAGGGGCCTTAGAATTCTCAGCCAGAGAAGTCCTAAACTACAAACTACAAACTAAACTCTACAAACCCCAGGAGTTCATGAGGTGCAGCCAGTTAAAGTGAAGTCATTGTGCTATAATTCTGTAGTGTGGTCTACATGTTCAGCACAATCTAAAGATGTAGAATAGTGTATTCCACATCAAATGCTAGGTGACAGAATTTTTGAAAGCTTACTCATACAAAACCAACCGAATAGTAAAATCTAACACATTTTAGGCAAAAAATGTTCTAATCAATCCACTTCATGCTACATTTAGTTTCCACTAGCAGGGATTTTTCTTTTCATGTGGGAGGCAAAAATGCTGGCAGTTCATTCTACCATCCTGGGACTGTGCTATTTTATTCTGATGCATTGGTAACACAGACCTTATATTGGAAGTGCTATGTGGAGAGAAGAGAAAGAGGTTGTAAAATGAGCAGCCATCACTAGAATCTTCTGCCTATTTAAGAGGGAAATCTGGGTGGCAGTTTCCCTTCTCAATCAACAGATCTTTCTGTCAACATTATCTCCCTCATTACTTTGAAGGAAGTTAAAAGAAGAAAAACAGCTATCTCTTATCCCTGTGAAATGAATATTGAGGTCCCAATTACAACATAGGCCATTTCTGCACGACAGTGCTCTTCCACATTGTCGTGCTGCAATTCAGATCCGGAAGGGAGCATGTCAGCAATGCTTCCCTCTGCTCCTACTCACTCCCTGTGGAAGGAAGGGCGATGGCTCCACCTCTTCCTTTGCAGTGCAGCTGGGCACTTGCCATTGCTGCGCTGGGGCAGGAAGCATCAAAATCACGCTTCTGCAGCTTCCGTAAGTATGGGAGTATGTACGAGAGTGCTGCGTGATTGGATGTGCAAAACGGATTTTTTTCCCTTTTGCAAATACTACATGAGTATGACACTTTGCGATGGGATGGCAATGGGATGGTGATGACGTCATGCAGAACTGCAATCTGCCAATCGCTGCCTTCCTGTCCCAGAAGCAACACAGTGACGTTATGCGGAAAAGGCCATAGAGGAACACATCCTGTTAGAATTAAGAGCCTTTGCATTTCTGTATCGTTTAATTGCTAATTTGTATGTTACTGTTTAGGAATTAAGTGTCTATGATAGCTTCCTGTTACTGTCTAGAAATTAAGCCATTTCTGTACTACACTGTTACAGTGCTATTATTCCCCTTTCAACATCCTGTGGAATTCTGGGATTTGTAGTTGACTGAGTTGGCTAGATGCCCCTCCCTAAACTGCAAACCCCAGAATTCCATAGGA
Source organism: Iguana delicatissima (assembly GCA_948472985.1). Taxonomy (NCBI): domain Eukaryota; kingdom Metazoa; phylum Chordata; class Lepidosauria; order Squamata; family Iguanidae; genus Iguana; species Iguana delicatissima. The sequence goes on along the minus strand of CAOKZL010000265.1, from coordinate 321,025 downwards.
GGTTGAAAGTGGAATAATAGCACTATAACAGAGTGGTGCAGAAATGGCCTAAGACTGTACATCTATTTATGGTAACTACCTATTATTTTTTTTCTTAGCACCCATTCTCACCCTACATCAGTCTAACTAGCAGCTATTGTTTTGTTCCTTGTTTTTGCTTCATAAGACTGTGGCCATTTCCACACTACACTGTTACAGTGCTGTTATTCTACTTTCAACTTCCTCTGGAATTGGAGGTTTGTAGTTTATTGAGGCCAAAGAACTCTCTGGCTGAGAATTCTAAATTCGTCTCCCTAAACTGCAAACCACAGGATTCTATAGGATGTTGAAAGTGGAATAGTAGCACTATAACTGTGGAGTGTGGAAATGGCCTGTGTATTTAACTGTGCAAAACCAGTTGTAAGTAAAGCTACTTTATATGTTTTGTAAAGAAAACTAAGCTTATTTCTTTTCTGTCCTAGACGAGTAGGTGGGTGGGAGGGCGAGCATGAAACTGGCTGTAGTTCAGCTTCAGTGTTGCAAACTGATAACTCTCCTTGAGAGATCCTGTATCCTTCATATTTGACAGAGGGATGGTGGATGATGGGAGCTACACAAAAACCCTGGTAGCACTTCCCTCCAGCACTGCGCTCTGGCAAAAAGACAGTTCACCAGAGTCAAGTGTTTAAAAATCACCATACAGCAGAGTTTACTCACACAGCTTGAAGCGTCCCAGCAGAGTGTTTAACATTAGAAGCAAAAACCCTGAAGCCAGGAAAAATACTCCCATGCAAATGTTATCTTCCAACAGGAGGGTTTTACTTTTGAGTTACCATACATACAGTATATACAAGTCTCCAATGGAGTATTCAGCATTCAACAGCATGCAGGACATAGCCTCCGGCTGCTCTCCAGACATCAAGAGGGCATAGAGGGCTAGAATACACCCCCTTATATACAGCCATTGCTGATGCAACTCTAGCAGCCCTTGCTAGAGGTATAATGCAACCTTCCTGCCCTTGGTTACACAACCCAATGACTTATGTAGGTGTTACATAGGATTGCATCATCCACTGTCTTCCCAGGTGCAAAACTTAAATGTACATCAAGTATATTTTATTTGGACTTAGGTTCTGTCCAACCTATCCTCACAATATTTCCGAATACATCCATGGTGGAAAAGTGACTGATGCCATGCTGAACAAAAATACAGAAAAGGGGAGAGGGCAAAATGCTTTGGAGCATTAATATCTCCTTCCCCACGCACTTTCAAAGGATCTCTCTTCAATACAGTGGAACTTCTAAAGGCGCTGTCTTGCATATGCTGGAACTCCTGATCTATTCTTAGATCCTCATCCCTGATTCTAGGCTAAATGTATTTATATAAAATTCTAAGACTCTACATCTATGTGCAGTTTTGTGCAAGTAAGCTCTAGCTGGGCAGAACTGGCTAATGTCCAGATAAATAAGCAAACAGGTATGCTATTGGAATCACAGTTTGGTTTCTTATCACAAGTTACTCAGGTGATTAAAGCCTGTTAAGTTCAACAGGGTTTATTTACTGCTAGCAAAAGACCACCTAAGATTTCAGCTTTAAAACACTTTGCATAGATTGTTCATACAATAGTAATCACCACCATAGACCCCTAACGAATAAAGGGAATAAAGATTGCTGACGTTCCCTGAAAAGTGTTTGGGCCTTTTTTTTCAGAGTATAAATCTACACTTGAGTAAAATAAAAGTAAGGAAGAAAATAAAAGTAAATAGATATAAATCAACTAAGCAAAGTTTTTCTAGCCCTCAGTGGCAGACAAGGAGGGGAGGACAGAGCAAAGCAATTTCTTCTCACACCTGCTTGGGCACAGGGAGCAACAGGCTACCAATATCACCTCCACTGCTGAAATATTTTGCTTTTGCTTCCCAGACTTGATAGCAAAGTGAAGCATAACCCAGCAGCGCTGCTTTCACTTAGAACTGCCAGGGAAACTGCCTTTATGGAAACTGGGAAATCTATTCCCATGACAGTCACCTTCACTCTTGCCATTTCCGCACTAGAGTGTTATATCACTATTATTCCACTTTCAACTTCCTATGGAAACCTGAGGTTTGCAGTTTAGGGAGGGTCCTCAATCCTGTCCTAAATCGTAGGACAGGACAGACAAGATTTAGCCCTCCCCCCACCTCTCATTGGCTATTTTGCCATCCCTGCCTGAATGAATGTTTCCCATTGGCCACTTGCAACACTCTCTCTTTCTTACTCCTGTCTCTCATTGGCTTGTCATATCTCCCCCAAAGTAGATGGGTGGGCAAGCAAAAGATGACTGCATAGACAGCAAAGCAAAAAATTAATCTTGCAAAAATGCAGTGCTGGGAGCAGCTGCTATCCTGTGAAGGATAGTACTAGATCTTTTGGTAAGATAGAAGTCGAACAACATTCAGTCCCATGCCCCCTCCATACACACACACATGGTCTAGAAGAGAAAAGAAATAAGTTGTCTTTGTAAAATATATTAAAATAGTTTTATGTTACAAAATATGTAGAGGTGTTAGAGAGAAAAGAGAAAATGGCTACAGGTTAAGGGGAATGCAGGAAGAGAGAAGGTGTGGTGAAACAAGCAAACAAGAATCCACCATAATGCAAACTAGCAATTAGTGAGCTCAGGCTTGCAAAGGCTTGCTAACTATAATATGGTGGTGGTTCTGCTGCTAATTGGATCCTTCTGAGCTATCAGGCTCTGATGTTTTTGTCATGCATTTCCTCTATGGCCACCTAAGATTTAGGACAACTCTGGTAGAAGCAGATCCCACAATCGTTATCTACATTCACAGCAAGTGCTAAATGAACGACATAACTTTATTACCTGCAGACTAGTGCATCACCTCAAGAGGCAGCATCAAGAAATTTTGATAAGGGCAGAGCTAGAAGAAAAGTCTGAGCAATCAGGAAGTAGAGACAAGACTCACAGAAAATTAATAAATGTGTATAAGTTTTCCTTCCAGAATTTAAAGCAGGTGGTGGTGGTGGTGGTGGTGGTGATGATGATATTCATATGTATTGTATCCTGCTTTTTATCCAACATGAGGTCTTAACACAGATAACTGTGAGAGAGATGAGGATGGAATATGAAGCCATGGCAAGCAGGTTTCCAATGCCAGATCATATCACCAAATGTCTTAAATCAGAGAGATTATTAAAAGGATCTCACCAACTGGGTGCCTTCTAATAAATAAAGCAAGCTCTTGTGATACCCATCCATTCTTTATGCTCCATCACTGAATCTTACCAGTTGGTTTGATGGTAGAATAAAGCAAAGAGGGAGTCTTTCTCCATTATGTTGTGACATAATTATCAGTCATATATTTTAGTGAATTGTAATTAAGCTTCACTGAACACTTAAATGATAGATGCTTTAAATGGAACAGTTTCAGGGGGGTTTTAAAAAAAAAATCAGCAAACTTTATATCTACCTAACACTCGCTTGCCCCCCCCAAAAAAACCTCCTGGATTTATGTGCCAGAAATTAGATTGGGTTAACCTCCTGTTTAGAGTCTACTGTTCCTGCAAAGTCTATATGGATGTATGAAAAAGGTTGTAAGAATTAAAATATTTGAAGTTTTCCGATGCATGTCAGTTAGGGAGGACCGGTGATTGGATTCCTGAATCTAAGGCCCTTTTCGCACGCAGTTTCTTTTGCAAGAGGGCCTCTTGAGCGTCGCGTAAATGGGAGCAGCGGTCCATACGACGCACTCCCATTTACACGAGCCTAACACACATTTTTTTATTTTTGGCTTCAAGCTGAAAATGCTGCGTGGTTGCGCAAGGCTCTCGAAGTCCCTGCGCATTTACCTGCCCTGAGGTGTGTCGGACAAGCAGGCCGGTCGCGCTTCCTGCCTTAGCGCTAGCCTGCAATTCCCAGGTTGTGCTGCGGTAGGAAGGGGCAGGGCACTCGCGCTGCACTCGCGCAACTGGCAAGCCAGCTGTGGGATGACGGAGCCCCGAAGAGAGCGCCTCGCACAAGAGGCTGCTCACGCGAATGCCACCCCCCACCTCTGCGAAAAAGACAGATGTGGAAAGGGCCTAAATTTGGAATCAGTGTCCAGACTGGGATAGATGGGATTGGGTTAAAGCCAATCTCATTTGGTCCCTAATATAAATAACCAAACCAGTTTCTAAAGCTAACTGGCTTGGTGCACAGCCCTGTTATAAAGTGTGCTGAGTGTGAAGCAGAAGAGTGGAAGTATCCATCACCAGGAAACAAAAGTTTTGAGATACAGACAAAGAGGTAAAAATTCCAAAATTTTTGAAGCTATTGGAAAACATGGGGTGTGTTCTTTTCCCCTGTTCTTCAAGGAAAAATTGGTAATTTTCAGGATAAAAAAAATCAAAATGTGATTTACAGATTGAAAGTCACTTAGGAACATAAACTGTACTGCACACCCATGTGGAAATAAAGAGGTAAGACATGAGTTATGGGATAAAACTTAGGCCACCCTTTATTAACCATTTACAAGCTCCTGACTTTCAGTAAAGCCTTTTCTAGTTTGGAACTTGGATGGAGTTTGTGTTCTTACCCAGCTACCACCTCCCATCACAGGATGAGCCATCTAGGCACGAGTGCAGTCTGGTACTTTACAGGTTATCTCTAGTCAGCTTTGTATGTAAGAGAGCCCTACGTACCAAACTCTTCAAGCCGGAAGATTGAAAGGTCACATAGCCACAACTGACTTCAGGGGCAGTCCCCTTTTCAGCCCCTGAGCCCCATATAACCCCAGGCATTAATCGAGAAACTCTTCACACAAGAGGTGCCCGTTGGTGCTCATCAGTCTTTCCCCCACTATCTCCACACTGTGAACTATTTAAATGGCAACATCAAGCCATACTTTCCAAAATACCTTTGGGCAGACAGTGCATAAAAGGTGAAAAATTCCCTCACAACTTTTCCTAAAATTTCCAATCAAGTTACAGGGCCAAAAAATTCCTACCCAGGCCCTGGAGTTGACCAGCCAAAGCCTGTATTAACCCAGAGAGCGGGAGGGTACGGCAATATCAAAGAAAAAAGTTGATGCCAATGCATGCAAGCAATTTATATTCCAGTAAACCCCATCCCAATGGCAGCTGCAACATGATGTGCAGTGTCATAACCTTTCTGTGTCTGACTTTTCTTTCCAGGTGCCCAATGGAAGCTCTACTTCCTTTAGTAGCCCATAGAGCTATTGAGGGGAAAATAGATCTAAACCATGCATAATCTTGTGGCATAACTTGATTGTGCATATAAGAAGAGTTTATTTATATAACGATTACAAATTGATTGTTGTTATTGTTGCTACAAAGGCAGCTATATGGTCACAAATTGTGAGAAGCTTCTTTGGTTTTTCTAGTTTGATAAAAGCAGGACAAAACCAACCAACCCACCCACCAACCCCTGATAAAAACAGAATAAATCATCAATATCAGTAAAACAGAGAAAATTATTTTGTCTCTAGTTATCTAAGGTGTCAAGCAGACATGATACCCTTATTCCTATAAAAAGAAAGAAAATTACACCAAGGCCAGGAATTTCAATGAACAGATGTTGTACACAGTTGTACACAAAACTTCCCCATTACATAGTTTTTAGAAACAATGTTAAGGAAATAAATATCTGAACATCTTGGCCCTTTCTGCATCCTGCCTTTTCTCGGCACTGGGTTGCAGTGATAGTGCGAGCAGCCTCTTGTGAGAGGCTCTCGCTTCCCTGCTTCTTCAGCTCCACACGAGCTTCCTGCTCATGTGAGAGCCCTGTGTCTTCCTTTTGCAGTGCAACTTGGGACCTTCCCAGGCAGGAAGCGTGGCTGGCCTGGTTCCCAAGGCTCCGCATGCCAGGTAAGTGTGCGTGGGGCCCGGGAGCAATGCGCAATCACACAGCATTTTTGGCTGAAAGCCGAAAATGCATAGGTGCACGATCGTTGCCTGCCAGCCCCTGGAACCTTGCACCATTGCGAGGGCGTCATGCAGATCGCTCCTCACAAGTGTGAGGCGCCAGGCCCTCTTTCGCATGGCAGATGCCGTGCGAAAAGGCCCTTGTCTCAAAAAAAGAAAATATTCCATAATTCTATTTTTCGCATATTTAATTTTTTCTAATTTTTATGGAAAAAATATTTTTCCTGAATGTCCCCATTTGCCAGGGGATGGGTGGGACTTCACCTTTTTAGATATTGGAGGATAAATGGACATTCATCATGATTCTTCTTCTTACCTTCTATGAGGCTTACTAGAAAGGAGCTTTGTATATTTGCAGTAGAGACAAAATGTATGCAAAGCTGTTTCATAACAACTGTTAACTAGGATCCTCACCCTGGAAAAACTATTGGATAATTCTCATAAGTGAAATTCAGTGAAATGGTTCCCCCAGTAAGTGAATTCACCTCCCGCCATTTCTCTGTTCCACAAATGGAGTGGAGATTTTCAGGAAGCTGTTTGTGCACAGAGAAGTAATGTCAGTATTCTTCTTTTGGTTCCCAGCTGTGAAACTGTCTTCTCTAATCATCAGAGTCTTATCTGGGCATTTACCAGAAGCAAGTAAAGAACCTGTGGGAAAGTATCTGAATTGTATATCTATGTATAATTTCAAGATGTTTCTATTTTTATAACTGCATTCACTTTCACTGAGTTAAAAAAAAACTTCGTTGCTGCAGTAGGAATATAAATGAATGTCAGAAATTAAATAAATCATTAGTAGTTTGCCTTTGATAAGAGCTCAGACAAACTCTGTACTCAAGTTGAGTTCTAGCTTGACATAAATAAGATGAAGATTGCCATTGTATTAGCTGACATTAACTAGCTGCCTAGGCCAGCATTTTGTGGTAAGTTTGTGTTCTTGCTTTTTACTACAGCAATAAATGGAGACAGATTGCCTTTCTAGAACTGCCTTTGTGTACATTTTTGTGTTGCTTAGAAATGGCAAAGGCACAGCTGGTCCAAGACATTTTGCTGACTGAGGGAAGTGACAAGATCAAACTTTCCCCATTCTACAGAAATGCTGATGGGATGGGCAATGGGAAAGAGTCTTCCACCACATCTGAAGGCAATAGGAATAGGCTATGTCCTGAAAGAAAAGAAAATGAGTAGGCTGAATATTTGCATAGGACTAGATTGATCCTGCAAACATTACACTTTTGATTTAAACTTTACGTTTCAAAGGTACAGTTCCCATTCAAAGCCTTGACAGTGTTTTATCTGTCTGCACTTGTTAGGTTTTTGCCAAAACTGCAAAAAGGTGGACTACATAGTTAAACTGTATAAGATCAACCTTATATTTTATGAAGACTTGTCTCTAAGGTTCTTGAAGACAAGGCAGTACAGAAGAGGTGGCTTTGAAACTTGCTAAAACATAGGCAGTTTCCCAAATCAGCCCCCCCACCCCCGCATCTTAGCTCCAAGGAAATCTGGGAACCAGGCACTGAAGAAACATATATAGCAGGAAGTATACATCATATGGGTGCCTCTTTCTATGTGTTTGGCCAGCATCGTTTGTTGCTGGTGATTTTCTTCCACTTGTATAATGAACTTATGGATACCTCTGTGTTTGTTGTTGTTTCTTCAAGTTGTTTCTGAGTTATGGTGATCCTGAGGTGAATGTATCTCAGGATTTTCTTGGTAAGATTTGTTCAGAGGGGATTTGCCTTTGTTTCCCTGTGAAGCTGAAATAAGGTGACATGCCCAAGATCACCCAGTAGGTGTCTATGGTCAAGTGGGAACTCAAACTCTCATCTCCAGAGTTGTAGCCCAATGCTCAAACCACAACACCATGCATGATTTCAAATCTCTTGAATTATGGTTCATTGCATGAGGGGTTTGACACCATAAAACCTGGCCAAAATCAACAGAGAAAACTCTGGAATACAACATCTAGACAGGTATATCATGTGGATGTCCTCCACACGTGTGTGTGTGTGTGTGAAAGAGAGAGAGAGGGAGAGAGAGAGATTGCTTACCTCACCTCAAGACAGAAGCCTGACAGCTGGACTGCATCCTTGAATGAACTGTAACACTTCCTGGAGAGACAGCCCCTGTATTCTATAGTTGTTGGACTATCAGCCTACCAAGGAACAAAGACTGTAGAGTGCCAGCTGCTTTCAACTGAAGTTAAATTCAAAATTATAAAGTAATTATGTTAGTAACTATTTTAACCAAGAAAAGTGCTTAGTTTGCAATTACGAAATAAAACACTAACAGTTGTTATACCTTTGTAATAAATAGCATTTCAAAAATAAAAACCAAATAATTAATTGATTTTTTTTTTAAAGAAGCCACCTTCCAGCATTCCAAAACCAGGAATGTATCCCTGCCCTGACCTCTCTACAGTTGCCCACCCTGATCTCAAGATTGGACAGTCCTTCTAGAATCATCATCCTCTGTTCTGTCTGCCATTACCCTTAATCCGTGTCATGTAGTTACCCTGTGATGAGATAAGTACATTCTGTACTTATTTGGGGACAGTTTATTCTAAACTTAAATACTGAAAATGGACCATGGGGACCAATTCCTAGCATAAAAGAAACCCTACCTGCTAACTCTGACAACTTCAATTTATTTTTTAAAACATTCAATTTATATTCCACCTTTCTCCCTTTCTCCCAAGACTTGAATCAAGGCAGCTTCCAATTAAGGAGACCCAAATATAAAACAAATAAAAGCATCTTAAAAAATTAAAGCACAGTTTAAAAACATACCAATTAAAGAAAACACAGCATCCATCCAGTCAAAAGTACCTTCTAAGCCAAGCAAGGTCAATTGCCAAAGGCTCATCTGAATAAACAGGTTTTGCCTGCCAGAAGAAAGACAACAGAGATCAAGCAGCCTAGCTTCCCTCATTAAGGATGCAGCCACTGAAATAGCTGGGTATTAGAACAAGTTCTAAATTGCTCAAAAGACCACATCTACAATGGCATTCCTACTGAAAACCCTTTTAAAAAGTCATGTGTTATGTAAAAATATTGTTCTATTGGTATAGCTTCCCCAGACATATTCATAACTGTAGCAGCAGACATCCTTTTTTATAATAAAATGTTGCTTTGATGTATTCCTACTCATTTTCATCAAGATCTGAGCTGTGACATAACTACTCTGTTCTTTCAAGAGGCATCAGAAACAAAGAAGGAATTCATTGCCTAAAGTCTGTAGCAATCAGTATAGATTATTGTTACTAGAACTTTACATCCAGAATTATTATTTTTAATTATTTAGCCATAAGGCTCTTCAACACACAGGTAAATTCTGGCAAACAGAATGGTCTTGGCAACAGCTTTTCTGTCCTCAATATAAAAACATCATTGGCTACTGAAAGATATTTTCTCCCTGTGGTAAGTGATCCAAAAAATCATCTGTCTATATATTAAGATTTATGTCTGTGATTAAGCCTTAAACATCTTGGCTGTAAAATAGGGCCAAAGTTAATCCCTTCCATATTTTACTATCTTTAATTCCTCTATGCATAGTGAAATAGTCTGATATTTTTCCTTGCTTTGTTTCTGTACCTGAGCCTAAGTTTTCAGGCCAAAAATCTATGGGGCAATAATAATGCTTAATGTTGTTTCAAAGCAGACATGCACGCATGTATATAGAGTTGTTTCAAAGCAGACATGTATGCACGTATATAGAATTGTTTAACAATCTTGCTTTTCAAAATTGTCCACTACTTAAAGAATCTAGATGAAACTAATATACCAATATTGAACTGTGTTGCCACAATCTTGTCATTACATTCGAGTAATGAATGTCAACATACTCATTTGTTTGGCATCAACACACCTAGACTCCAGCTCTATTTATCAAATGTTAAGTGGACTGGAATCCACAGATAATTGTGCCAAATAAAAGTTGTTCATCTTTAAAGTTTGTAAAAATCCAGCAAGTGGGAAACTGGCATGTGAAAGGCAAACATGAACTTTTCACTAATAGGGAAGTTTTCCAAAAAATTGAAAAGCATGTTATTGAATGTTGAGAAATCCTGAATAGCAGAATCTTAGGCCATTTCCGCACTAGACGGTTATAGTGCTATCATTCCACTTTCAACATCCTATGGAATCCTGGGCTTTGCAGTTTAGGAAGGGGCCTTTGAGGATTTCATAGGATGTTGAAAGTGGAATGATAGCTCTATAACCGTCTAGTGTGGAAATGGCCCTCAACTGACAAGAATTTTGAGTTTGGGACTTTTCTGCACCAAATTTGCATACGAAATAGTGTTTTCTGTGCTGAAGCACTTCTTTCTGAAGTGCTATTTCTTGTGCAGAACATGCTGTTTTCTATGCAAAACAACAAAGTCTCAAATTGTGAATAGGCTCTGAAAACTGTGTGCTTTCCGAAGACTATCATGCAGCGAGAAGAAAATTGCTAAAATGACTTATTGTTTCCTTTGTAAATAGATTTAGTGAATAATTACATCACAAATCTCCAGTGGTTCATGATCTAGCCCAGGACAGACAGAAAGGGATTTCTTTATTTGGCAGTAGTCAACACCACAGCTATGTTGCACATTGAATCTTCAACCACCATGGAAAAGAATTTCAAGAGATAAGAAAGTCAGCTTTGTCAGCATTTTTCTCCTTCCAAAAAACAAAACAATCAATCAAACAAACAAACAAACCATGCCTCACTCTGACTGTGACAGGCAAGCAAGGGATCTTGCTGCACTTTTGCTGTTTGCAACTTTCTAGACTTCGGGGGTATTTAAAAGCCTCAGCTTTCCTACACACTGTTGAGCATCCTAAGGTCATCTCACCATGGGAGAAAAGTTCTCATGGCAGATCAGGAGGGAAGATTAATTTTATTCCGCTGTGGAAATCATTCTATATCCTCTAATATTCAATATTTGCTTTTTACCAGTGGTTTATGCTATTTTTAGCAATGTACAAATCTTGTGGGGAGGCTTGAAATGGATCCACTCAAAGTTCAGAACAAGATGACCCAGGACTCTTGGTTGTTTCTGTTAAAAGATTCTTAAAATCTAACTTCCTTATGGCGTTAAAGTTTTGCAAGGATCCTGCTCTGTACAGTTCCTGGGGCTCCAGCAAAGAACCAGATGCACCAGTGACAAAGGGGCAGAAGTAGTGGCATCCAATCCCTCGCTCCAGCATTTTGCAAGGCCTGCATGGCACCTTAAGTTTGTTTGATCAGGGCAGAGTGCAGAAAAGTTACATTACATTTATGGACTATAGCTCTGAGAATCCCCCAGCTAACAAGGCCACAGGCCATGATAGTGGTTGGATTCGGGAAGTTTTAGACCAAAAGTGTTATATTTCCAACCTCTAGATTAGGATTTCTTGAGCCAGGGACTCCTGAACTAGAAATCCACAACCCTGGCAACTTGCAACCTCCTTCAAACCAGGGCCCCCTCATTCCTGTAATGAGGTTGTGGGAATTTACAATGTTATTTGCAAAGTTCCCGAAGTAGTTTGACACCTTTCTGGATGCATTATTTTTTACAACCAACTCTTTGTTTCCCTATTTCTCAACATTAATTCAAGTAGTCAATTTAAAATTACTTTTTTTAAAAAAAATCTGGGTGCCACAAGCCACTGGCGGGGAGTAGAAAACACTCTTTTCTGTCCACCGTTTTTGGTTCTTATCTTCCACAACAGAGCATAGGGCAGCAGTACAGGCCAGAATTTGAATCCTGTGATAGTCCCCCTCCACTGTTTAGTGAGGGCACACATCTATAAATTTTTTTTTAAAAAAAGAAAACGTTAAAAGCTATACATCACAAAAGGAGTGACATTATACCTTGATAAGTTACAATCATCATGTAATTTAGCCATATGTTAATTGGTTACTGAGTAACTGGTTACTTCTAGCAGTTTTTATTGGTGTGTGCCTTCATATTGTTTCTGACTTATGGCAGCCGAAAGGTGTTATGGTGTTTTCTTGGCCAGATTTATGAAGTTTTCTTGGTCAGATTTGTTCGGGGGGGGGGGGTGTCTTTGCCATTCTCTGTGGCTGAGCAAGTGTGACTTATCCAAGATCACCCAGTCAGTTTCCATGGCTGAATGGGGATTCAAACCCTGGTCTCTAGAATCACAGATCAATGCTCAAACCACTGCAGCATACTAGAGAAATACCACATTTGCTTTCTAGCAAGTTAAGTCCAAACTATCCTCACACTGCTCTATGATGCAGTCCTTGTCGTACATGGACATGAATAAACCAGCCATAAATGCAGGTCCTTATGCATGAGAGAGTGGAGGAGGATAATTGGAACAATGGAATTCTCCATGTAGGGGAATGAAGCATCAGAGGTTGCTCTTAGACCCTTTCTGCACGAGGCGAGGGAATCGCTCCATGCTGTTACCTACGCTTCTTCTGGGATCCGAAGCAACGCGAACTGTCCCTGAAGCCCTTCTGCAGGGCTCCTCCTTCGTCCAGGGCGAATCGGAGCAGTGCTAGGTCCAGCTTCCAAAATGGCGGCTTCTGATTGGTCGTGGATCCTGACCAACCACTGAAGCTCTCCACACCTAAAGCCCGCCCTCCGCAGATCACAGGCTCACATTGGTATGAGCCTGCGAATCTGCACAAGGGAACAGGAACACAATGGCGCGTTCCAGGAAAATAAAGACCTGTTTTTTCTGATCTTTCAAAAACACTCTGGAGGACCACTTGGGGTTGTCTTGGAGCAGACTGAGGTGTGGATCTCCAGTAAGTAGTCCACTTCTAGTCCGCTCCAAGGTGCAGATGACCTGCCTGCGAGGACGCACTGCCCCATTCTAATTGCCTGGTGCAGAAAGGGCCTTAATCTTCATACTAGTGGTTTTCAGATCCATATTTGGTCCCTAGTGCATGAGCTTCCAGAAATCACAACACATAAAAAAGAGGGAGATGGAGGTAAAGAACCAGATGTTTCTTTGACATTTCTACCACATGTTGAAAAGTCAAACCGTTTTCAATTTTCATTTTAAAATTTAAACTTAACAGCCACTTGCAAGAAGGCTGCAGTAGGAACATCAAAGGAAATCCCTGCTGTGTGCACAGAACTTCCCCCTGTGAGCGTATTGTGTAGTTGGATTGCCAGTATGACAAGTGCACTGGCTGAGCTTTAATCCACAAGCCTTTCAAGTGTTCTCCCATGTGGTGGCCATAAGGTAAGAAAATGTGCTGGTCCTTAAAAAACAAATAAAACGAAGTCCATAATGCAATTACATTTTAATAGCTACTGTCTTAGACTGCTTTAGTGTTTCATATGCTTAGCAATATCTTGTAGGTGGAATATTATGCTATTGTGACAAGAATACTAATTCAATCAAAGGATTTGAAATATGTTGCTTTATGGCTTATGAAATGCAGGGAGCATTATGCAGGAGCATAATGCAGCATGCTTTTAGTTGTTAAGAAGAATATATCCCCTTTCATTTTCGTCTCTTTTTGCCATTTGATAAATGGCATGGTGTTACACTTACAGTGTGTCAAGCTGTAAATGAGGGAATCTGGGTTCAAACTATACAACCATGAAACCCACTGGGTGATTTTATACCAGTTCATCTTCCTCAGCTTACTTTACCTCAAAGGTTTTTTGTTAGGAGAATTTTAATGAAGTTGGGGACATAAATTCTCAGTTTATTTATTCTTGCCTCATAAACAGGAACTGTCCTCTCAAATGCCCCCATTGTGAACCAACACAATATGACAAGCGTTTGTTGGTAGTAGCAGTGGTCTGAGAGAAAAACTGTTCATATTTGCAAGTGATTTCTGTGGATTCCCATAATATGTGCACTATAACTGTGATACCTGTAGTCTTGTTACACAAACTAGTAAAAGTAACAGTATTGGGTTGCTTGCTTCTGTCTTTGTGACTGAAACAGAATCACAAAATTTCAATCAGAATGTGTGTTTTTTTTCTGTGTCTGTGTTTTTAGCTTCACAAAAAGGTAGTTTTGTGCAGAAAATGGAGTTTTATGCAAATTACATATTCCTAATTGGAGTCAAACCTATGGATGTTGATTTTATGTTTTAGAGTTCCTCATCCCTACTAGTCAAGTCACTGTTGATTGAAGCATCTCACCAACCCACAAATTGTACAGGAAGCAAAATGGTTCCCATTCTTCATACAGCTCACATCACTGAAAGAATCCATCTGATTTATACAGTACCTGCAGCTTGAACTCTCTGGTTTATTGGGACATAAATAACGTTTACCTTTGGCTGGAGTCTTGTCATTTGTCTTGTTTTCCTTATTATAATGCAATTCATACAAGATTGATAAAAAAATATACAACATGATGGATTATTCATTTTTATCAGTATCTGCTGAAAATGGGTTTTCACCAATAACCAAAACAGAGAATATATATCACAGACATATTAATCAAGGTACCAAAGTTCCTGGTGAGGTTTAGGACAATGCATCATTATCTTTTCAGCTGGCAAAGCATTTCCTCCAATGTTGAACTCCATAACATAAAGGATCATGGGATTTGCAATATGGCAATCTCTAGAGTATCTCATGTTCCCCACCCCTGCTGTAGGTCAAACAATTATATATGTCATTCATATACCAAAGTTGCCAGAAAGATGGCACTAAATGCTTTATTTTCTCTTTGACTTTTTAAATATATGGCTTCCATTTGCTTTCTTCATGGATGAATCATATGATCTTGTCTGTAGGGTTTGTAAATAAAATTCTTTCTTATTTGCTTCCTTAGTCACCCATAGTTGGACCTGTTATATCTTCTGGTGTTTATTCTTTAAATGATTCTTCTAATTTAGAAAGCATCTTTACATTCTTTCTTGTGTTTGCCCTCCAAGCCACCTTTTGATACAAGTCTCAGCAATTTCAGTTTTATAAACAAGAACGCTTTGAAAGCTTCAGAACAAAGCCATGAGTATTCAAATCTGAAACCACCTTCCAGTTTACATATCCCTATACAATATATTCTGTTCTCTAGAGGTAACGCGCTACCTGTAATGAAGAATACACATAGTGAACTACTCAGTATTGGTACTGCTGAGTTTCAAACCAAACACAACTCTCTTATAGAATTAACTTCAACAAATAGGATAAGACTTCCCGAGGTGTTTCAACTGAGCTCATTCCTGGTTGAAAGAAAAGAGTTTTAGCTACCTTTGTCTTCATTTCCTCTTTCACTTTTACTTTGTATATGCTCAAGCTAACAAACTTTGGCCAAGCCATGCTACCGTCTTATGTATCTATTGTATATGGATGTGTAAGTCCTGCATTTACCCCATGATGTTTACTGTGCAAAGATGAATGCCAGAAAAAGCTTGGGAAACACATTTTGTTAATGCTTTAGTACAAACACCGTGGGATTTATATTTGGGATATCTAATATTTGGGATATTTGGAATACCAATTACATAGATGTAGAATTTATATTTTAAGTCTTATTGCAGCTCTGCAATAACTAGAGACAAAAGTTTCTTTCTTTCTTTCTTTCTTTCTTTCTTTCTTTCTTTCTTTCTTTCTTTCTTTCTTTCTTTTTTTGTAGATATTTATGCCATAAAAGCAAATGCAGTTCAGGGTAATCATTTCAATATATTTGCGACTGGAAAAAAAAAAAGCAAAATCACAAAGATGTCAAAACACCTTTGTGCAGTTGTTTAATTACATATTGTCTTTTCAGAAGCCTTTTTTTCAGATAACAATCTGCACGGGATGGGAAGAGGAATAAATTTTAGCAAATGAGAGCATAGTATTCAGTGATTTCATCCCACACAGTTGAACAAGGTTACAGTGGAAAAGTAACAATGTTTCCTAGTTTCTTGCTGGCATCTCACGACAGCAAATGCATGCCAATGAACTATAACTGATTTAGAATGAAATTATTGTTTTAATACATAGACTGAATGCTCCACGCACTCACGCCTAACTTTTGCACAGAGCTCTGAAGGCCCTGAGCACTCCACTGTAAAAAGTCTTGTGATTATACGCAGTATCCAATTATCCCAGCTTCATTTCATCTGAAGAAAATGTCTCCATCAAAAAAATTCATACAGTTTGTTCACGAGCAGTTAGACTTACTAGAAAGGAGAAAGGTGATAATAGTTATTGTTATCTGTGATGTGTACATTTAGCCAAATGCCGAGACAACTGTGATTTTGTCAGTTATTTTTTGAATTTAATTTGGAGTCAGCAATGGTTTGACTTGATCATCCATTTTAAAAAGGCATTTCAAAGACTGCATAACTGTGCTACACTTTAGAAGAGCGGAAAGCAGAGGAGAGATGATGAGCTATCAAACAAGCCTGTGAGATTCTTATTGTCACATAATCCCTTTGATCTGCACATGTTGCAGAATCCAACTGAGCATTTTGTTCTGAAGATTTAGTTGAGATTGTGAAGTGACTTGACTGGGGAGATGACAAATAATGAGATGTGCCTCCGGAATACAACATAATGCTTTGAAGTTGCTTTAAAGCAAGGGTGGGCAACTGCATTGTGGGGACAAGTACCAATTTTCACTGCTGCATCTCCCTGTAGGCCACAGATCACCCCTCAGGCACACGGAAAGTGAAGCAATATAACTTCCAGCAGACTTTTTTTTTTTTTAAAATGGTCAGTACTGTCTTCGGTCCATATCAGATCAAAAAACAAACCAAACATGAAAACCTGCCCATTTTTTTTCCCTTTGGGGAGATCAAAGTATCTTGCAGTGGCTTTCAGCCCAGAAAAGTAGGGCTCAAGGGCCACATGTGGCCCACTGGCTCTTTTTCCCCACCCCTGCATGAAAGAGATCTGTTCTTCAAACAAACTGCTTGGAACTGAATCTCATTCAAGACAAAGGGCTGGAAAGAGATTAACAGCAACATTAGAACAAACTCACTGAAATCAGTAGGACTGTTCAGTCATGACTAAGGCCATTTCTGCACTAGCCTGTAATAGTGCGATGATTCCACTTTCAACATCCTCTGGAGTCCTGGGGTTCGGCCCCTCCCGAAACTGCAAACCCCAGGATTCCAGAGGATGTTGAAAGTGGAATCATCACGCTATAACAGGCTAGTGCAGAAATTGCCTAAATTAAATCTTGTTAATTTCAGTTGAGTTCCTAAGAGAAATCCCAAGTGAGTACCACAGGACTATATCACTATATCACTAACACTTTTTTAAAAAAAATAACTTTCCAAGCTCCAGGTATCACTACTAAAGAAAAACTATATCATTTGCAAATAATTGCTAGGTAGTTGAAGAATAAAAAAGGCAAGAAAGCGGCTTCTGCTACCCCAATAACTACTCATTGTACATATTATGCCCTCACTTCATATTTTGAAGAATATAGCCCTAAAAATAATCATTTACTAGAGAGTCAACATGGTGCAGTGGTTTGAAAATTGGACTACAGCTTTGGAGACCAGGTCTTAAATGTCTGCTCAGTTTTGGAAACCCACTGGGTGACCTTGGGAAAGTCTCAGCAAACAAATCTTGCCAAGAAAAGCCAGTGACAGAGTCACCATAGGTTGGAAATTACTTGAAGGCATACAACAATAATAAATAATCATGGCATGTCAGGAAATTACAAGTTTTGATTTAAATTTAATATGACAATAGCATGAATGAAAACAATATATTAAATTTCAAACAGATTCTGCCCTTTTGAGATACAAACTCAACAACTGACAGCAGATTTAGAGAGGGGAACTCTTACACGTTAGAATTATTTATTTAAAATTCAACACATAATAAGCAGATATATGATTTCATTAAGTTCTACTTAATGAAGAAACATACACTGAAGGAAGAAGCAAAGCACAGACAAAACAAGAAAGATCGTTCTCACAGTTGAATTAATTAATTGGTTTGCAATTGAAACTTAGAGTGTACAGCACAATTCTATAATGTCTTCACTGAGTTAATGCCAGGGGACTGGATATGAGAGCCAGTGTAGTGTAGTGATTGGCGTGTTGGATTAGGACAGTGGGAGACCATGGTGACGGAAACTCACTGGGTGACCTTGGGCTTGTCACAGTCTCTCAGTCTCAGAGGACAGCAAAGGCAAACCTCCTCTGAACAAATCTGGCCAAGAAAACCCCATGATAGGTTCACCTTAGGGTCACCATAGGTCAGAAATAATTTGAAGGCACACAGCAAGAACAAGTGAGTATAGGATTGCAGTTTCTACATACCATCCTGGCAACCATACCTGTTGCTTGGTTGTGCAGAATGCTCCATTATTAGGCACAAATAATGGATCTACATTTGGCAGAGAATTCAGTGGCTGTGGTTATTACTTTAATTCTGTTATATGGCACCAGCGATATACATTTGCCTCCTCCTCTCTTGGGGGAAAACAATCTTTTATTATTTTGCTTACCATTTAGCTTTTGTCTAAGTAAGGCCTCAATACATTTTATGTATTCTGTCAAGGCAATGAAACTAGACCTGGCCCCATAAGTATATTTCACTGTTAGCACCTTTATAATGGGAAGGCTTTATGCTGAGTAAAGACATAAGGCCCTGTGGAAAAAAGACAATTATTTCTGCTTTTAACACCTGATCTTTCCCCTCCGAACATCTGTTGTTATCTAGTTTTACTAGACATTTTGCTAATGTCAATTCTAATCCTGTCCATATGGGCTGGAATTGTACATTAAGAGAGGTATATCTGGCATATAGCTATGTCTCTGTAGCTGAATCTCCCACTGCTGTCCCCCAAAACCCACATCTATTTCTGTATCTTTGGAATGTAGGGGGGATCAATGGAGAAGTGTCCAGCTATTTTCCTATAGGTGAATATGCTGCAACCAGCAACTGCAAGGATCTCTAGAAGATCTTGCAGAGTATCCACAAATTCCTTCACAATTGTACAATACAGAAATGACCATGTTGTGGGGGCTTCATTGCTTAAAAGGTGGGTATGGGAGGGATTTTTCCTGTTTCATTGTCAGTATAAGAATTCTGATTGCCAAAACAATAAAAAAGTAGGTTACTATAACATAAGTTGGACTTACAGTATCCAGAGGTACTAACAGAACATTAGCCATAAATGAAATGATATGTCATTAAAAGTTACAAACTCTGTAATCTTAGGTTTGATTATTTGTTGATGATGTTTTTATTCTGTTTCCCGCTGTTTTGGAATGTTACCTTTGTGCCATGGAATGATGACATCTACTAAGCATGTTTGTTATTATTTGTGTGATCTCTCTTTAGAATGAAATGGCAGTGCAATTGGTTGCTTTTAAAAAGCAGCCCACGAAAACTGGGCATGTTTTCTTTGATGAGCACTGAATACAGAAACTGCTTTCTCTGATGAAAGTTGTTTCCTTTTAATAATTCGACACATTCAGCTCATTTTTGTTTGTTAACTTAATATGTACAACCTGAACAAAACAAAACAAAACATATTTCCCTAGCAGCATAATACTTGCATTTGGAATGGTTGTTGAAGAAACTTTTTGTATTTAATGTAATACATCATGTTCTCATCCTTTTGCTTTTTCTATGAGTATTATTTTGGGAGCCAAATGCATTACTTCAAAAGCTTCAAGGAGTCATATTAAGTTCCAGTTATTTAGCTTGTTCTATTACTCTTCTAGAATGGAAAGAAGAGTAGAAATTAGATACCTGTTCTTGCGGCAATTTATCATCTATATTCATTTCTAACAACACTTCACACAAATTTCACAGTGCATCACAGAATCTCTGAAGCAACTGCTCTCCAAAGCAGCTAGACATCCCAATGACATCTCCGTGTAGGAGTAGAGTTTCTGAATGTGCTGAGAATGTAGCTGTGGGGTCCAGAGGACAACAAGAGAAAGTAGCATTAGAAATAGAGCAACTATAGATCAGCAATGGAGATTAGGGACTGGCAACCCAGGAAGAAGAAACTGCTCATTGCTCCCCTATTGCTGCCCCCCCTGGTCCAGAAAGGCTCATTCTTTTACAAAGATCTGCTATTACAGCTAGTCTTCTATGTTGCTCTCTTTCCCTCTCTTCCACCCCCAAATGTACATGTGCATGCACATCTTTACCATTGCTTGCACATTCCTTGGTGCAGAAGGAAGAAGAGGAAATAAATGATGAACACAGCCTTCTACAGTATCCTTGTACCAGCAGGCATTTGAAACAATTGTTAGGCTCTTCCTCTCTGTTGCCTCCTTCTTTCTCAGCAGCATGTTATAACCACTGTTACTAGTACCATGTTTCTCATTCTCTCATCTTTCTTTTCCTGTAGCAGAGACAGCAGATGGGATGTACAGAGCAGGCATTCCATACTACCTGTAAGTCTCCGCTTTGGGAGTCCCTGATATCAGTATAGTTTAGATGGGCACCATATCTAGTTGGCATCATATGTAATTGGCAACACACTTTAATTGGCACTGATATCAAAATCAAACCTGAGAAGTGATGGAGAGGTCAAACTGACAGGGAGGAAATTCTGACTGTGGAAGGCAGGTCAACCTGAAACACCCTCCAGCTAAGACTGAGTCATTTATCAGGCAAATGATTGCTGTTCCTGTGGACAATAGGCATAAGTAGAAGATGGAATTTCCCATGGAATTCAACTGTGATAAGCTCACCAGGACAATGATTGACAGATACCCATCCCCTGTGCACCTGGACTCCTTCCTCTTGCCTCACAGCTATTACAACACACATTGGGTCTTTGGCATCCATACACTGCGAACATGAGTGGGTTGATAGCCCATTGTCTGTGTTGCAACTCCCATTGTCCGTTAGGCTGGGAAAGCAATTAACTCATACCCCTTCAGAGAGTGAAACAGAGTATATAAGCCCTTAGTTTTGAGAAGTCAGGTGCAGTCAGATGAAATGTTGGACCCCACTATGTAGCTCTGAATCCTGATCTCTGCCCTTAGACAGAAGTCTAAATCACATTTCTTTTTTTAAAGTTCTTTTTATTGTTAAAACAAAAAAGATAAAAGAAAAAAAATACATACAGATATATATATATATATATATGGAACTTCAAACATAAGATATATCCATAAATGATTGTATAACAACAAAAGAAGCCAATTTCACATACAACAACAATAAAGACAATATAGAAAAAATAAGAGAAAAAAACTAATAAATAACAAAATCTAAATTTACAGCATAATTTCAGTGAAATAAAATATAGATACATACCTAATGATCTTCCTTTATTTACACTTCTTATTTCGTAGTCAGTTATATCTTATCTAGCACTTATCAATAAAGTTTAACATTTACTTAACATATCAAAATAAGCTTCTACCTTGACCAGTCATTTTAAAGCTATGTCAAAAGGTTCTTGCCTCTCAAAGTTTCAAAATCCATTTTTTTAAATTACATTATTTATGAGTGGTTATATCTCTTTGATCTTAGCTTCAATCTTTTAATCGTAGCTGTTTTCCCCCATTTGGATTCCCAAAGAGGGGAGATTAGATTCCATTCTTCACTGAATTGTTTCTTGGATTTATCTGATAATATAGTTGTCAATTTATCTAATTCATATAAATCATACAACTTCCACAACCATTCATCAATGTCTGGAGCTTCTTTTTGTTTCCATCTTTGTGCAAATACCAGTCTGGCTGCTGTGACCATATAGATCTTCATTTTTCACAATGAATTCTTTTTAAAGTATTTAGTATCAAACATATTTAACAAATATATTTCAGGGTTCATTGCAAAATTATTTAGGAGAGTTTTAGTAAAACAGTCATGTATATTCTTCCAATATTTCCTTGTTATGTCACAGCTCCACCAAAGGTGGTACAAGGTTCCTTTTTCAGAACATTTCCAACATGTATTTTTAGTAATCCTACTTATTTTGGCCATTTGTATCAGTGTATAATACCATCTAAAATAGATTTTATAATAATTCTCTTTTAAACTAGTACTTTTAAAAAAATTTGTGTGTCTTTCTATGAGTTTTCCCAACTTTCCAGTGGGATTCGCATCTAAATCACAATTCAAGCTCTTCACTACTCTTCTGGAATGATAACTATATAACCCCAAACCCTCAGTCTCTCTCTCTCCATATAATTTTTCCTCCCTTTTAACCTTCAGCTAGCTCTTGTGTGAATGTTTGACTGTGTGTATTTTGTGTGCACGCATGAGTGAATTCCCCCAATAAAAACACATTTTTAGCTTACTTTTGAATCTTTGGCTGATTATTTTCCTGCGTGAACCCGTAAACATTGGTAGGAAAGGTCTCATTGAGTTACACGCTCTCGCAAGCCTCCTCTTTAAGCTAATTCATTCCCCACTTTTACAAAAGGCATCTGGCATTGCGGGGTGGCCCTTGTGGCACCTACATTTTGAGGTAACATACTTCTGGTAGTGGCTATGGGGCTTTTCCCTTCCCAAAGTGCCCTAGCTTCCACCCCTGGAACAGGTCTTCTACCTGCAGCAAATTGCTGACAGTAAGCCAGATCAATCATCCTCAAGGAATTATTTTATACTACATGGCTATAGCACTATGATCCTACTTTAACTGCCATGGTTCCATCCTATAGAGTCTTCAGATATGCAGTTTACAAACAGCTGCTTAGAATTTTAAGTCAGAGAGTTCTACTGGTTCATCAGATGACAAGCCCAACGATTCCAAAGGGTGTAGCTGGGGCAGTTACATCTGTACCATTTCTGTGTGAGACATGTGCATGTACGTATGGTTTTCTGGTATGGGACAGATGATGGGCATGAGTCTGTAAGAATTTTCAATAATTCAGAATGTCTGAATTTTCCCAGTAGGTCCAACTGCATGCATTTCTTATCATTATCACTGAAGCATCTGAACAAATCTCATGCTAGAGGCTATGCTGACATGTAATCAGTTAGTACCATATACTGTAAATGATTTATATTCTGTAGTTCTTAATTTTGTTGCTAAGTTTCTACTTTAGGCAATCTTTCTTAGGATCTGGAGACAAATACATCAACTAACTTGTAGAAAAGCTTCATAACTTTGCATGGTTTGGCTTTATTCTTTTTCTTTATTCTCAGATAGCAATATGACTTATATGTGGGGATCTTATTCATTTTTCTCTGGGCCATGAAGCCTGGAAATCTTAGTGGCATACATATTCTAGCATTAATGCTTTTGTCAGACCCAGCAACCAGTATACTCATAATGATTACAGAAAACCCTATAGCAAACAGCATTTAATCATATAAACTGAGGCACAATACCCTAGGAAATATAAGAATGACAAGTGTCTTTAATTCATCACATTGACTTGTCAAATTACTGTGGTAACACACATTCGTCACTGCCAGGATGAACGTTTTCGATAGTCAGCAATGAAAGAAGATGAAAATGGCAACAATTTTGCTTGCAGTTTAGAATTCAGAAGATGTCATTATTCAAGCTGTCGGTGCAGGCTGAAAAATGGGAAGGAATTATAAAGGTCCCAGCCACAACCATTTAAAAAGCTATGAAATGTTAACAAAGCTGAGAAAGTGACTGAAGCCTCACTAAGATGATTAAAATCATTGATATTACAAAGGGCTTTCTCCATATGAGTGACTCTATAGTTAAGGTGAGAAGCATTCCAGTTAAAATCCCAGGTTTTTCAAAGCAGATGTTTAAAATGTATATATATTCTCAGCATCTAGGCACTGAAGTGGCTCAGAGTACAGTGGGCCCTACTTATATGTGGTATTCCATGATTACTGGAAATTATGAATGCTCATTTCTCATTATATTCAGTGGCGGTGACATGTGTTTGGATATTTCAGTGTGTCCATGCACATGTCACTGTCACTTTAGGTACAGGATGTGACACTCTGTGGTCACTCAAACTGTGGATCTGGAGATTTCAGGTAAGGAGGGCACACTGTAAAAATAAGACTTTATTCCTTAGTTAAAGAGAAATCTGCTGAGCTGGGCCACCTCCAGATCCATTGAAAGAGACTGAATAGATGAAAGTGGGGGAAAGTAAGACTTGGTTCAGATATAAATCAGAGGAAATGTCTAAATGGAATGTAAAATAAACTTTAAGGTAGCCTGAGCAGATTCAGGCATTTTTGACCTATAACTAACATCAATGTTAGCCACTGGACAAATATATGTGGAATTAAGTAGGAAGATTAAGACAGCAGACAAGAAAAGAAACCTAATGACACAGAGGGAAGACAATTCGTCCCCCGACGCCCAAGCAAAGTAGTGGTGGGGGCGGCCTTTGCCGCCCTCGCGCGAGAGGAGACCTCTGGGGAGGGGGCGGGGCGCATCGCCGTTTTTAGGGCCGCCCCGCCTCCTCCCTCGGCCTCTTTGTCCGGCAAGCGACGACCCACCCTCCCGCCCTGTGGTTCAGTGTAAGACAGCTGGTCGCTTCGGGGCCGGGTAGGAATTTTTCCCCGGTTAAAGGGGTTTTTTCGCCTACCCTACACTGCGCCGAGGGATTGGGTAATTGGCTGTACAGGGTGGTGTCACATTTGGTTAACTAGGAATTTTCAGACATATTGAGCTCTTCAGGCCGGGGGGGGGGGTCAATGGTGTCGGTGAGTACCTATGGCACCATTTGGTGTAGGATAAACGCTATCCTTGAGGAGGGCTCAGGACTGGCCCTCACTGGCGTGAGCCCGGGGGGTGGCGGTTCGGGGCTCACCTCCCAGACAGGGGCCGGCCAAGGTCTTAGCGCAGCTTCAGCGGTTGGCTTTGGGGCCCGGTATCTCGCTATACGGACTATGGAAGATGGTCGGGAGCTGACTCTTGCCATAGTTCACACAGGCCTTGACCCCCCGTCTTTAGGTCAGAAGTTCAAGTTCAAGTTCAAGTTCACCTCATAATTATGTTAATTAGGCATATTAATAAATTGCCCTAGTTCAACCCAAGCCCTGTGTGTGGTCTCTTCATTTCGCGGGTTGGGCGGCAAAGGATAAGAGAACAGCTACCTGGAAATGACTCAGCAAGTACCAGTGAAGAGTCAGAGTTGGAGGGAATGTGACTTTTAACTCCTGCTTGAGCCTTACTGATAACCAGAACTACATGAAACACGGTGGCACCTGTTTAAAAGTGGAACCCACCTGAAGCAGTGCATCACAGAAAGAAGAAACAAACAGCAAGGGCTTCTGCATCATGAGAACTTCTATTTGTTTACATAAATGATTTACTTTATGCTAAAGTAGTAACAAAGACCCTGTTTTGTAGTCCTTGCAACATATGTTAAACAACTTTTACTCATGCACACTTTATTCATGTAACACTGAAAGTTCTATGAATAACTGATTCTTCCAAATAAAGTTTGTCCAACTGACCAACTCTTGCTCACTCATCTAGGTTGACACTGTGGGCTGGGAAGGCATTTGGGCAAAGAACTTGTGTGTATCCGTCTTCCTTCATAATTTTATTCAGGGCTCAAATCCAGCTTTGTGCCATACTTTAGCAAGTGTGGTAGGCCTGATATCTTAGTCCCACCCCAGATGAATACTGTATATCCAAACAAAATGAAACAGTGAGATGCTATCTTTCCCTTATGAGGCAGCAAAGTGCTGAAGAATCATAGAATCAGGAGTTGGAAGGGGCCCTATAAGTCAGCAGGTCCAACCTCTGGCTGAGTGAAGGATCTCTAACTACAGTATCCCCAGCAGACACCTGTTCAGCCTCTATTTGAAGATGACCAGAGAAGGAGACCCCACCATCTCTCTAGGCAATTGGGTTCATTGCCAAACCATTCTCACTGTCAAGAAGTTCCTTCTAATGTTCAATTAAAATCTCCCCTCATGTAACTTAAAAGCATTACATGGAGGCAGCAAGCCAGCACCCTCCTCTTTGTGGTGTAGCCCTTGAAGTATTTAAAGAGTGCAATCATGTCACCCTTCAATTTTCTCTTCACAAAACTGAACATGCCCATTCTATGATCATAGAATCATAGAAATGGGAGAAACCACAAGGGCCATTGAGTCTAACCCCATGCCATGTAGAAATACATCAACAAAGCATTCCCAACAGATGGCCATCCAACCTCTGCTTAAAAGCATCCAAAGAAGGAGATTCCGCCACACTCCAAGGCAGTGTATTCCACTGTTGAACTGCTCTTACCATCAAGAAGTTCTTCCTAATGTTTAGATAGAAACTCTTTTCCTGAAGTTTGATGTCATTGGTCCATGTCCTAGTCTCTGGAGCTGCAGAAAACAGGCTTGTTCCATCCTCTGTATGACATCCATTCAAATATTTAAATATAGCTATCACATCACCTCTTAACCTTTTCTTCTCCAGGCTAAACATCCTCAGCTTCCTAAGCAGGTCCTCATAGGCATGGTTTCCATGGTTTTGGTCGCCCTACTTTGGACATGTTCCAGTTTGTCAATATCCTTCCTGAACTGTGGTACCTAGAACTGGACACAGTATTACAAGTGGGGCTTGGCCAAAGAAGAATAGAGTGGTACTATCACTTTACTTGACCTAGACACTATGCTACTATTGATGCAGCCCAAAACTGCATTGGTTTTTTAGGTGCACATCACACTGCTGTCTCATGTTCAGCTTGTGGTCAACTAAGACTCCTAGATCTTTTTGACATGTACAACCTCTCAATCTCTTCTCATATGTTCTGTTCTCCATACCTCTTATCAACTTTTGGGAGATTGATCCATTTCCATACACTGGATCTGAGACAGTCATAAGAAAGATAAAGAATCATTTTGCTTGCTATGGAATAGCAGATACTGTATTCTCTGAGCATGGATCACAATTTGTGTCATAGCAATTCAGAACATTCCAGAGCCAGTGGAAATTTGATTATCGCACATCTTTCCCAAACCTACTCCCAAAACAATGGGAAGTTTGGATCAACCACCAAAACAGCTAAGGAAAATTGTGGATCAAAGTCAAGAAAGCACGGACTGATGCCTGCCTACCTATCCTTGATCACAGAAATATATTTTCATAAGGTTTGGATGGGAGTCCACCCAAGGGAATAATGGGCTGAAGGACAGTAGACAAGGTGAACTGCTAGCAGAACAAAAATTGAAACAGGCATGTTATTATAACAAGACCTACCCAAATCACATATGGGCAATCACATTTGGATATAGCCAACAGAGCAACACACTAAGGAGTGGAAGAAAGCAAAGGTCCAAAGACAAGTGTATCCATGCTCATTTGAAGTAGTCATGCAGGAGAGCCAAGTTTTAAGGAGGAATTGAAAGCACTTACAGAGTAGCAACCAATCTGTACCCATCAGAACCAGCAAGACAGAGGGAAATGAACCAATTTCAAGAGGCAGGAGATGCCAGTACAGCAGCTGGCCTGAAAGCCAGAGAGTGCCCAGATACTCCAGACAAATGAATAAGAGGTTGCCCAGCTGACAATCAGCTCAAGTTTGTTTAGACGCCACAGGGCATTATCAACCCCAGGAAATTAAGAGTCGGACAGATCTATTTGTGCAGAAACCCATCACCTATGTTACTTAATTACCTAATTTAAGCTTACTCTAGGGGAAAATTTTGGCCTTTAGAAATTTAAAAATAATTTATTTTGTCAAAGTTATAAAGACATCTAGCATGGTATGGTGATTTGAGTGTTGGACTATGATCCTGGAAACCAGGGTTCAATTCCCCACTCAGCCATGGAGACCCACTGGGTGACCTTGGGCTGGTCACACACTCTCAGCCCCAGAAGACTCTGTGATAGGTTTGCCTTATAGTTGCCATACATCAGAAATGACTTGAAGGCACACAACAACAGCTCCAACAAAGTTATAGAAAGAAAGATATATCAATATATGTGGAACTAAATAGGAAGTTTAAGACAGCAAGGCAAGAAGAGAAACCTAGTGGCACAGAGGGAAGGACACAGGAAATGATTCAGCACACACCAATATAAAACAGACTTGGAAGGAAATATACTATTAGGGCTTGATTGCAAATTTGTTTAAATAACATTCCTTGGTTTTTATTATAGAATTCCTGCTTGAGTCTTACTAATAACTAGAATGGCATGGAACAACCACCATAGCCAATTCTGAGGGATTATAGGAATCCAGGCACAAAAGCATGTGGAAGCCCCTCCCTTTCCAGTTTGGACACTTGATCCCAACTAAAATAGACCCACTCTGAATCAACAGAACTTACTTAAACGCTGACTTACCAAATGCTCATGGATTCAGTGGGACTACTGCATTTGACAATGAAAACCAGATTTAATCTGAATATGTGAAGAATGTGGGTTTTTTCTGGGTGGGGGAAGACATGGTGGAAAGAGGAAATCTGTGGCTTTTTAACAAATCATTACAAATATTTCAAGATATTTCTTCCAGCAACTGAGCCTGCTGAACCACAATCCTACAACAAGATGGCCAGATCTTGACCTCATAAAGAATATCTTGACCCTGTTTAATGCAACCATTCCATTCTTGCACTTCCTTCTCCTTGTTAGGCTGCATCTTTAGACTTCACATCAAATGCTCCCTGCAGACAGAACCACAGCCCTGTTTGCTAAGGACTAAAATAGAATTTTGTTTCTGCTGTGGTCTTTTTCTGTTGCAGAGATGTTTTTATTGCAGATGAGCATTTAAGCCTGGAATCTCTTGAAATGATTATGGGCACTCTGCCACCTCATTCTTCTTCATGGATAGGCTGGGAGTTGTTTTGGAGGCAGTGCAAGATACATAGCGGGTAACTGTGTGTGAGTGAGATGGAGAGGAAGATAATGAGAGCTTGCTAGTGAACACAAGTAGCAATAAGGGAAAATAAGTTGTGTGAGAAGAGAAAAGGAAAGGCAGAAGAGAAGAGGAAAAGAAAGGAAAGAAAGGAAAAGAAAGGAAAGGCACTCAGACAGAAGTTCATAGTCATTTATAAGATTGTCAGATACCCCCAGACTACCAGGCTAAATGCCCATTTTTTATTTATTTTTAATTTTTTTAGATACAATAGCCTGTCTTGCCAGGAAAAGTACATATTTGTCAAACACTGTCCAATATTTCATGAAGACTGGTTAAAAGACATGCTAATGTTCAATTGTTTTTCTCACAGAGTTTGGTTTGAGTTGGCAGAAATGGTATGTAAGATTGATAGGTGAAATCTGTGGACAAGAGTACAAGGCATAAGGCACTTGTACACTAGAGGAAGGGTGTCTGTATGATGACCAGAAAGCTAAGCCCTTGGGGAGAAGATTTGAAATTGTATGGGGGATAGACAGCAACAGACAACAGAGATGGTTATGGATTTTGACTGGCTGGCTATAAGAGAAGGAAACTGAAGGCAAGGACTACGGCTTTATTGTTTTTTTCTGCTCATCATGTTTGTGCTGCTATTATTTTGATATTGTGATGTATTTCAAATTGATTTTATTCCATATTGGAGGCACTCTTTAGGAAATGCTCCATTTTTTAAAGGCGGCTCAATACTTCTTAAATAAATATATAAATTGGGCCAAAAGAGACACAGGAAATACAAAGGAAATATCCTGGACAGGACTGAGAGATATGTAGTATTTAGCTACAGAGTCTGGAAAACAACTTGTGGGACCACTGTCTAGGAAATGGATGTAGTGGGGAAGGATGCAAGAAAATAACATATGCATATTCACACCAAGAAAGGAATAGCAGAAAACAGCACACATGTATTTTGCATGCATTTTCTCTCAGACTGGGACAAGATTGGGCAAGAACTAGCAATAGCATGCATATAAAAGGAATATACTTAATGGTATGAGATATGCGCTGGCAAACAAGACTTAGAGAGCATAAGGTAGGGAACACTGTGTGTTGGTGGCATATTTATGGATTAACTAAGATTCAGAATCATCAGAGGTGGGAAACATAAGCACTTATTGGGAAACATAAGCACACAGACTAAGAGTATATATGGGGAAAGCAGACTGTGAAAATGTAGTCTGAATTTAGAGACTTGACTTTGGAGACAATATTGCCTGATCAAATGAATGAAGGAGAAATTCTACATACACTGTAGATAGGGATTAAGTTTATATGACTTGACAGGGAAGGAGATTGCTCTCCTTGGCTATAGTACAGGAATGAAAAAACAGAGGCAGAAGGCAAGGTGAAATAACAAGGAAAGAAACAAAATTGAATGGAACAAAAGGAAAATACCGAAGGAGATCGGGTGCAATAAGAAGAGTGCTTCCTATGGTCTTCTATAATTCTACCCAATATTTTTTTTAATTCCACTCCAAGCTGAAGGCTGAAAATGGTAGTGAAAATCCCCAATACATTAGCATTGTTACTTCACAAATTTATCACAGTTTACACTATTTGCTGGTGTATAAGACTCACTTTTTCCCCTGAAAAATACTGTTTGAAAATGGGGTGTGTCTTATTGTATACACCGGCAAACACTATTTGCTGGCATGTAAATGGTGTATTTATAGATGTGTCTTATACACTGGTGCATCTTATATGCCAGCATATACAATAATATTAACATCAGTCTGAATTTGGAGGTATAATAATGCATTACTGAGAGCCCATGGAGTGTGATGACATGAGTGTTGGAATATAACTCTGGAGACCAGGACTCAGATTGTCCACTCTGCCATGGAAATCCACTGGGTGACCTTGAGCAAATCATATTATCTCAGCCTCAGAGGAAGGCAAAAGAAAACTCCCTCTGAACAAATTTTGCTAAGAAAATCCAGTGATAGGGTCAATTTAGAGTAACCAAAAGGCAGAAATGAAAGTACACAATGACAACAACAGCATTACTACCACTTTATTTTTTAATAAAACAATAGAAACATCCTCCAAAATTGCCCTTAGTTTTTATTATGAGTGTTTGTTACCATTAAGGCATGAGCTGTTACTTGCTCTTTCCATTCTTTTTGTACCAGAATCAGATAGTCTCTTAAAGAAGTCTCTTTAAGAAATAATCCTAGAATTAGAATAAGTACATGAGACATTAACAAGCCAATTCCCATCACAGTGTTTAAAAGTTTTTCACATGGTAAAGTAAGCAGGGACAAGTTGTATCTTGAAAACCAAGCATTTTTAGGACACAAGTCTTACTGACAAGTAATGCATATGGTTTTATTTTCAAGACCAAAAACTGTGAGTCATCTGACATATCTAGGAGAACCAGTTTTTCAGAACAAAGCTGAACAAAGACCTTGGTTCCAGAACAAAACAGTAAAGCACTAGATCCCATTATTACTTCTAACTAGACCAGATCCATTCAATCAGTTGAATTTACCTGTCTATTGACTCATCTTTCAACAGCTGATTCAACAGCTGATATTTGAAATGGGACTAACCAAAGAGCAAGTTCCTATAAAAGCTTCAACTATCCATTTAGACCAGGGGCCCTTCCATACTACACAATCATAGCACTATGATTTCACTTCAGCTGCCCTGGCTACATCCTAACGAATCCTAGAGTTTAAGGTTTAAGCAGGCACTAATGCTCTGTGGATGAAAAATATCCTTCCCTAAATTTCAAGTGCCAGAATTCCACAGACTGGAACACAGCAGTCAATGTGGAGTTACAATGCAATAGTTTTGTAAATGGAAAGGGGCCCTGGAATAGCTAACCTTTGGACTTTGAGATTTTGTTGGACTACACTCATATCAGTCACAGCCAGTACAACCTGTGATTGAGAATCATGGGAATTAAAATTTAATAATATCTTCAAGGTAGTCAAGGGACAGCCAAGGATCATCAAGCCTATGTTCTGATAGCCAGACACATCATTATGCAGTCATCCTCTGAGACCTCACAGGGGTCATCCAGAGGTCCCAGAGGATGATGTCATTAGTATGAGTTCAGCTATCAGAAGTTCCACATGATCCTCAGTAGTGACCTGCCCTTTCTCTGACACAGGGAAGGAAGGACAGAGGTGCAGGAAAACTGTGAGTGTTTGGGAGTAGGAGAATGGAGACTCCATTTAGTCACCTTTGTTTCACTGGGGCCACTGTTTCTTGGTGACACCAGGACTTTGGTCAGGATTCCACTCTTTCCCAATTACTTTTCAAATATTATGCATATTCTTTTCATTCCCTATACTTTTAGAGTGCATACTTTCTGGTAGGTATATTAAGTTCTAAGCATTTATCAAAAATCATGAACTTGCACAAAAGTTTAATAGATAGAGCTGCCTCTAATTTAATTCCAGTTTTAAGACCATGTTAATTCAGATAAAGTGAAACAGTTACTGTGATATGTGGAGTGCGATTCACTTTTAGGGTATAAAAACATATCTGTTCTCTAAGTAAGCATGACATAGGCAGCTTGTTGAGACTTCAATATAAACTGATCTATATTCCATGTAAAAACAATAAGCCTCTGTTCTGTGAGGGATCACACATCTGTTTTTATATCAGTACATTTGGCTTGTAGTTTCTATAGCTTTCTCTGTCTCCTACCATTGCTCTGTATATCCAGATACACTGATGTGTTATCTCTGAATGAATTAACATAAAGGGTTCGATGTAAGACTTATCTCCCACCAGCAGAAGACTTGTGATCTGATAAAGTAATCTCACTGGTGGTTTCCCCTATCCATGAAGTTCTCTCTCCCCATCACTACCATCTTTTTTGATGGGGATTTTCCAGAAGAGTAGAGAGGTGATACTTGAGAGCTTGCTGGAAAAAGGGAAAGTGGCAAAAATTTATCTTGGTACACTTTCTGTCACTCGCAACATAGTGGGCAGAAGTAATTTGGAAGCAACTCATCAAATAATGACAACCCTATGAGTCCCAAGAACTAGAATGTACAAGAAGGAGTAAGTCAACCTCTGGATCTTCCTTTTCTGAACTTGAGATAAACAGGAATCAATCTTTACTTAAGTTTCTCCCATCAGATCTGATGATTTGCTTAAATCGGTTTATGAAGAACTCAACAGACTACAAAGAATAACTGTAAATGTAATATAGCTTCAACTAAGGAGGGCAGTGGGCTTCTGTGACCTTTCAGATATTGTTTAGACTGTAGCTTTCAGCAACATAATTCCAGCAACATTTGGAGAGCCTCAGCTGCATGTACAGCTTTAGAATAATGGGTTTTGTTATCTTGTACCTTGGCTGGAAATATTATGTTTCACGTGACAAATTGCTTAGAATAATTAACCAAAGGCCTTCAAGCTATGTTTACAGATGTATGTTCTCTGACAGAATTTGCAGTATTAACATTTGTTCTTTCACACATTGGTAAAGAATATAAGTCCATGGATAATTCAGGAGAATTTCAAGTTTATTTGTCATTCTCAATCCCCCATTTATGTAGGGTGAAGACTTAGCTCTTTTTAAAATTCCCTTGTAAACAACTTTGTGACATCCACAAGAAGATCAAGTACTCCCTATTTGAATTTTAAGGAAAATATGAACTCAAATAATGCTATTGCTGCCAGGGTTTGAGAGATTCTGTGCTGAGTTTAATAAAACAAAACCCAAAATTCAAAAGTAGCAATGCCTTTATCAGGCCAGCAACATTACATAAAATACATTATGCAAGCTTCGGAAGCTTCACTGGCTTCTTCATCAGGCAAAGATGTTAAAAATCATACAGGATTAAAATGGTGACAATGTTAGAGTCACGGACTATTTTCTGTCTGATGTTGTCAATTACGGTAGATGGCATTGAGCAATTTCAGAGCATGCAGAGGCCACTTCCCTTATTGGTTATGTGAGTACAAAGAATAATAAAGACAGGTAATAAAATATCAACTCCATTAGCAAAAGAAGTTACTTTTCTGTTGCTAAAGGAGTTGTAATTTTGTTACCTGTCTTTTATTGGACTTTGTCACTAATCCTCACATGGCCAATAAAGGGAGGGCCCTCTTCATGCATTGAAATCCCTCAGTACCATTTTAACTGGCAACATCTCAGGCATCATTTTTCTCCTGTATGATTTTTAACATCTTTGTCTTGTGAAGAAGCCAGTGAAGCTTTGAAAACTTGCATAATGTATTTTATGCTTTGGAGCTGCCTCAATAAAGGTATTAGTCCTTGTGGATATTCAATTTTGTTGTATTTTCTGCATGGCCAACACAGCTACTCCTGAGTAAATTTTTATGATGCGTTTTGACATACACAATGTGTGTGTTATCATTAGTGGATACCTGAACACAGTAAACACTCCAGACTGTAGCAGCTTAACATGTCTTATAATGGAATGTTAAATAAAATAAAAATAAAAAAAAATTCATTGCAATAGTATTCAAAGAGATTATCTGTTTTAGAATTAAAAAATAAATAAAGGAATTAGGATGTGTCCTTAAGACTAACTGGGAAGAAGAAATTTCTTACGTAAGCTTTAGTGGACTCAATCTACTTCAGCTGGGTCCACAAACGTTTATGTCAAAAATTTCTTCTTCCCAGTTAATCTGAAAACTGATACTTGATTACTTTACATCTTTTCAAGAGAACCCAGATACTTTACTTTCTCAAACTGAAAGACAACTTTTAGTGGACAGGAATACCTAGGGAAGTGACAGCTACTCTAATAATTCAGAAGTAGTCTGTGAAGGTTCCTGATAATTACTTTGTAGAAAAATAAGCCCTACTTTAGGAATTGTAAAATCCCCCAGGAATTTATCTAAGTTGAGAACAAATGGACCACAAATAACAGAAAAACTGGGTTATAAATAAGTCAAAACATGCAGGAAATTTTCAAATAATACGCTATCCTCATTTTCTCAAGATTTGGTAATGCAAACTGGACCTCTAGTGGCAAAATCTCTCATATCAGCTAGAAACCATGAGCAACTGAAAATAACATTTGCTGCAAAATTCTTTAATAAAGCAGTTCATTCCTCTCAACCAAGAAAAAAGTCTACAGAGAGAGAGATTGGGAGAGAGGGAGGGAAGAAAGAAAGAGGAGAGTCTTATTTAATTGCTTTTTTTTTCAGTTTCCAACTGTGGAGTATTTCAGAAACTTCAAAAGGGATGAGAATTTTCCCCTTCTGCTTTTGTTAACAGAAGTAGTTGCATGGAAAAATGGCACTGCATTTCACCCAGAGAATACATCCAACTCGTTATAAATCAAGTTGGCAAGTCCAAAAACCCACATTTTTTTTTCATTTAGTGTGTGTATTTGTTTTAAATTTCATGATTTTTTTTTTAAAAAAAGTCACAGTCTTTTAAAATTCAGAATTAATCCACATCGGTCAAGAGAAATAGAAAAAAATAGAAAATCCGCTATTAAGGAATATATTAGAAATATGGAAGAAAAACAATGAAAAACTAATGCCAGCTATCTCACCATTAACTCCAGTAGTGATGATGGAAAAATTCCTGATAAATTTGGAGGATGAATTAGAGAAGGAATTAAAAAAGCAGGGAATATATAAGTTAAAAGAGTGGGCGAATATAATTATGAATAAAGATAGAATAAAGGAAAGATTGCAGGGTACTAAGATGTCATGGTTTAATTATATTCAGTTGGAGCAGTGGACAAGGAATTGGAAAAGCAATAACAAAGATTTTAGAGAATACATTAGATTTGAACAAATGATTAAGCAAAGATGATATGGAAGAAAATGAAATACTAAAGGGTACAACAAGAGAAATATATAAAATATTGTCAAAAGATGAAGATGAATATCTTAGAAAAATATGGGAGGAAGAATTAATACAAAAAAATAGATATTCAAGATGGGGGGGAAAATTTTGGGAAACAGCATCATTTAAAAAAAATATCTGTAAGGACAAAAGAGAATTATTATAAATTGGTTTGGAGATGGTACCTAACACCAGCTAGGTTAAACCACATAGACAAGAATCATTCAAGGTTGTGTCGGAAGGGTTGACAAGAGATTGGCACATATATTCATATGTGGTGGAATTGTGAAGATGTACAAAAATTTTGGCAAATGGTGTTTAAAAAAATAAAAGAAACAACAGGAATTGATTTACAAATATGTCCAAGTATAGGGTTATTATCTATATTTGATAAAGGTAATTGTACCCAGATAATCAAGGAGTTAATTACAAATTTATTGACTGCAGCAAGGCTAATTATATTGAGAAAATGGAAAACTCAAGAAGACCTTCAAATAAAGGATTGGTATAAAGAAGTGTGGAAAACTGTGATTAATTACAAGTTAACATGTCGAATTAAGGTTAAAAAAGGGTTAATGAAAAGGAATGACTTTGAAGCAATAGGGAAAATATTTGTGGAAAAGGCTTTAATAAAAGAGGGAAGTGTTTCACCTCCACAAGAAGAATTACAATTTTGGAAAGCAGAGTAAGCTGAAATATAATTGGCTCTGCGAATGGGTTACATTTAGGGTTAGAGTTTATGGTTAATAATAGTATTAGCAATAGGTTAAATATAGTTGAAAAGAATAGACTTAAGAATGAAATTATTATAGCAATAATGAGTACAAGGAGAAAGAGATTTAGATACATGAAATAAAAATATATAATCAATGTGATACATAATATGTGGAATAAGTATATGATGATAAAGGATCTGGAGAGAAATAGTAATGTAAGCCATTTATGTTGTAATTTTTCTCTTGTTCACATTTCTCTTGTTCACATTTATGTTATTCACGTGGTGTTTTTGTTTTATTTTATTTTTTTATTTTTGTTTTGTTTTATTGTTCTTTTTCTTTAATAAAATAAAAAAAGAAAAAAGAAAATCATCCAAGAAAAAGAAAAAAAAATTAAGCCACATGCATGAAGAAAGAGGAGGAAGAGGAAGAGCGGCAGCACCACTACCATCACCAGCAACTATTTCTGTACCAGTGGTGGCCTGTGCAAAAGTTGCAAAAAGGGGGCTGAAGACTGCATGAGGCATGAGGGTCCCACTTTCCTCACCTCCATCATAAATCATTATGCTGGCAATGCAACACTCATACCTCCAATTTTCTGACCAGTAACAAAAAAACATGGCCAGCATTAAGGTTTAAGGTTTAAGATATTTTGTTTCAGCTTAACCATAATTTTACAGTGGAAAATATCAGGATTTCAGAAGATGATATACTGTATAGCGTTTGGATAAATAGCCTTTTGTAGAAAGTTTCAACTTTAGTTTTTCAGTATTGGGCCTAAATATCAGCACACTGTCATTCAATCTATACTCATATTGGACTATACTTGTTTTCATACATTTGGAGAAATAAAAAACTATTATAAAGGGTCTTATGAGACTCTATTACTAGTACTTTATGTAATAAATCCAGTTTTCAATAAGCATGTTATGTTTATTTA
The DNA here is from genome assembly GCA_948472985.1 of Iguana delicatissima. NCBI lineage: Eukaryota > Metazoa > Chordata > Lepidosauria > Squamata > Iguanidae > Iguana > Iguana delicatissima. Next base: position 284,024 of record CAOKZL010000265.1, on the reverse strand, counting down.
CTTACGGAGTTGCTGTTCTTGTAAACTTCGTGAATCTCCTGAACAGGATGCTTGGGCGTGAATCTGGTTGGCAAAAGTAGTGCAGACAAGCAGATACTGTCATTACAAATCCAGAAAAAACATCCTGTAGAAAAGAATGCTGGACAAACTGTACTTGGTTATTTAATACATAGAATTGAGCAGAATTCTCAGAATGGAGCACACTTGCTAACAGAGGCCTTACAGGGAGGAGTCTGTAAATGTAAAAACCAAGCAAGACTAAAGATGTAAATCTTTGCTTTTTTTGATTTTACATGGAAGAACAAAGGATAACAAAACTTTCCATCCTAGCATGTGAGATTATGACATCTTTTACACGTTTCTCAGTGATTTTTATTTTGTTTTTGCATTACAGTGCTTCTTTTGCAAAAAAAAAAAAAAAAAGTTTGTGTGGAGAAAAAAACACTGTTTGCATAAAAACCAACATTTTATACAGAAAATCATGTGTTTCGGTGCAAAATGCTTATTTTTTGCATATTTTTTCAAAAAACAATTTTCTTCATAGATAAAAAAAATCTCAAAATACAAAACAAAACAAAAAAATTCACACATCTTTTTCATGTGGTTCTTTGATATGTCAAGATATAAAATATGAGTAGTCTTTACATCACTAATCTAGACATCTAGAGAATCACATGGAAACATTTCAGATTTTTGGTGGTGGATGGCGCAAAAGGGTGTATGTGAATACTATCAAAGACATAAAGATATCAGTGATAATAGAAAAGTAAAGCTCTAGACATACTTGGCTGAACTCTGGTATTTATGGATGAGCTCCCTCCCCATCATGATATGGAGATGATTAAGAGTTGTGCTATTAGCACTTCAAGCATTTCCTGACAGTAAGGTCACAACCTCATATTCATTAGCCTTGTCACAAATTAGAATCAGTGCAGATACATTAGCCATAAATGATACGTAATTCATATAATTTATGTTCATTCAGAGAGGACCTTTTGCTTTCATCTTAATTTCTCCGAATAAATAAATCAGAAAACCATAAAAGGGGGTCATGTCCAATTCATAAGGTTAGCAAGGCAAGTGCAGGAAGCAATAAATATAGAATATGCAACATATTAAGTGTGAAAAGGAAATACTATGCATGCTTTTTAATTTTTAAAATGGCATTTTAGCTCTCTTTCAAATTTTAATTACTGATGGGCTAAACAGATGTAATGCTTTAACTCAATTATGAATCTGAGATTGTTTTAATAACACAGTCCATGTAGAAGAAGGCTCAACTGATTCACATAATGGCATAAAGCCTAATGTTAGTTTGAACTAGAACAGAGTTATTGAATCAGATAGGTTTTCTCACTATTCAACAAGTTGACTCAGCATTCAACAGTTGATTTAGTGGCTCTACTCTACGTGGAACTAACCAATAGGATTTCATCTGATAGATATAACCCCATAATAATCTCTTTCACATTCTTTTGGTACCTTTGTATGCAGTTCATCTGGAAACTTCAACTCAAAAAGTGGCAAATATCTATGGCCCCTCCCCAACCATATTGAACACGCGCACAAAAGAATAATACAATCCGTTGATTCAGCTCACTGTGGATTCTTCCATGATGGGAAGAATATTGCCTGGTTCTGCCTTCAAGGTGATGGGGTTTCTTTGCAAGGCAGAAGCAGGCAGCTGGTGGGACTTGCTGCTGCCTCTGCTTCTGCCCTACCCCATTTTTAATGGGGACTTAGAAGCCTTGCCTTGTGTTTGCACTCTCTCTCAGCCTCACAAAGCTTGCAGAGAAACAGTGAATGTGAGGTGAAACCTTTAAGTCCCTATTAAAAGTGCCGTAGGACTGCAGGGGAGGCAGCAGCAAATAATCTGCAAATATTAAGTCTGCAAACATTAAACCTGCAAATGTGGAGGGCTGATTGTAGCTTGATGTACCAAGTAGCTGTATCACCTATTTACCTACTTAGGCTCCAGTTCCTTTACTGCATTGTTTATTCTGTTTTCACAAGCATGAACACTGTTTTCCATTGGGGAGGAAACAGAGGCCAAACAGTTGTTCAGAAATTCTGCTTTCTGTGTTTACTCAATTAGCATCTTCTCCAAGCAGCAGACCTACCACGTTCTTATTTTCCTCTTCTGAACAAAGATTAAAAAGACCCTTTTTAATTATTTTTGATCCCTCTTGTAAACTTGAGTTCATTCTAATCTTCTCCCTACAAATACTGGTTATTTTTTATTCTATTTAGCTATTTATTTTACTCTTCCTTGGTGATTTGTTGTTTCATATCTTTACAAATTACTTGGGTGTGGGAATAAAGGGCATGCTCATTAGGTTTACAAATGACACATCTACCTCAAAGACAGAATCAAAATTCAAGATGACATTAACAGAATGGAGAACTATTGAAAATGGATTTCAACAGGAAAAAATTTAAGGCAGCAGCAGATTATTATTGTTATTATTACTATTCCTCCTCCTCCTCCTCTTCCTCCTCCTTCTCTATCCCGCCTTTTTTCCCAGTTCAAGACTCACAGCAACTTAGAATAAACATTGCTTTAATTCACAGGGTACAAAAATTAAAATGAGATTAAACAATCAAAAAATTTAAAACCAGAATAAAATATACATCATTTAAGCATGCATGGACACACACACACACACACGCACCAGCACAATTCTTAGCAAGATCCAGTATGTTGTTTACCTGAGACTGGCCTTATGCAATCGCTCATCAAATGCCAAGACTGAAAAGTCTTTAAATTGTCTTTGGAAAGAAAGTGACGAAGGTACAAGTCTTAACTTCTCTGAGAAGGGAGTTCCAGAGCCTAAGGACAACCTAGGGATGGCGCTCTCTTGTATTCCCTCCAGAGATACCCGAGAATGTAGTGGGACAGAGAGAAGGGCCTCCTCAGCAGCTCTCAAAGCATGGGCTGGTTCCTAAGGGAGAATACTATAACCATGAATGTAGGTACTATATATTTAGGCAGGGGAAAAAAAAATGCTTAAATGTAGCTACTGCAGGAAAAGAAATCAGATACAGAAATACAGGATAGGTGACACCTGGCTTGACAGCAATATATTTGAAAAGGACCTCAGGGATTTGGCAGGCCACAAAGTAACTGAATCAATAGTGTAATGCTGCGGCTCCAAAAACAAAACAAAACAACAAGCACATGCAATTGTTGGATGCATCAAGACGGGTATAAGTTCAAGATCGAAAGAAGTACAATTTTATTCTGCTTTCATCAGAACTAGTTCTGTGCATAAAAATTAAAGAAGGAAACTGAAATGTGTCTAGAAAAAGGTGACCAAAAGGGAAATAGATCTGGATACTGAGCCTTAGAAGGAATTGTTGAAGGAGTTGGGTATGTTTAGCAAGAAGACAATCTTGAGAAGTGATATGATAGCCATCTTTAAATTTCTGAGGGGCTGCTATGTGGAAGATGGAGCAGAGCTGATTCCTGCTGTTCCACTGGTTAAAAAATGAACTCATGGATTCAAATTACAAGAAAGATGATGGTGACTAAACCGTAAGAAGAATTTTCTGATGTAGAAGGTGGACTCTTTTGCATTGGAGAATTTTAAACAAAGATTGGATTATCACTTGTAAGGAAATTTTCACTATAGATTTCAGCACTAGCAGGGTGTTGAATTAGATGGCTCTTGTATCACCTCCATTTCTACAATTCTAACTTTTCCTGATCTTGCCCAGTCAATATGCTTAAAACATTCCCCTACTTCCCTTCCAGTGTTTAAAAGCATATGACATTCTTTAAAAATAAAATTTAAAAAGGCTACAATTGTAATAATGAAGCTGGGAAATGAATTTTCCATATTAGGAGAACAAATCCCACTGAGCTTTTTGCCTAATCTGCCTTCATTACACAGCCCTCCAGATACTCCAGATTCCCACAGTCACTTCCCATTGGATATGTTAGTTGGGGCTGATGGGAGCTGCAGTCCTACAACATTGAAAAAGCTCATTCCCTCATTCCTGCTGCAGAAAATCTCCATGAACTGTACCTACATTGAAATGTCCAGTAGATGCCTGGAATTGGGCATTTTGTGCACATACATGGACATTTGCTAATACTGTAGTTGATGGGGTCTCTGTAAGTGTGTGAGTCAAGGTAGGGTGTCTGTTAATATCATTGCTGGTAATTTTATTCTTTCAGTGTTATGCTCTTATTTATTTCCAGGGTCAGACTGAGGTATATTTATACATTGTGTATATAATATCCAACTTATTTTAAACAAGGAAATGGTAGTTTGATTAACATTACAACCTGTAACATAAATCTGTATTATATGATGCTAGACACCCCAAGTGATATAATGGTATGAGTAGTGGATTCAGACCAGGATTTGAAGACACACAACAACAGCAACACTATGCAGATATCATATGTTTTTCAGAAGCATAAAGAGCTGAAAACATCCAGTGACTCAGATGTAAAAGAGAGACCAAATATAAAAAATGTAATTTAAAAAACATTTTATTCAATGAATTAGCCTGATATGTTTCATAGAATCATAGAATCATAGAGTTGGAAAAGACCACAGGGGCCATCCAGTCCAACCCCCTGCTATGCAGGAACACCCATCAAAGCATTCCCAAAAGATGGTCATCTAGCCTCTGCTTAAAAACCTCCAAAGAAGGAGACTCCACCACACTGTGAGGCAGCATATCCACTACCAGACAGCTCTGACCGTCAGAAAGTTCTTCCTGAGGTTCAGGTGGAATCTCCGTTCCTGCAGCTTGAATCCATTGCACCTTGTCCTAGTTTCTAGAGCAGCAGAAAGCAAGCCCGCTCCTTCCTCAACATGACATCCCTTCAAATATTTAAACATGGCTGTCATATCCCCTCTTAACCTTCTCTTCTGCAGACTAAACATACCCAGTTCCCTAAGCTGCTCCTCATAGGGCATGGCTTCCAGAGCCTTCACCATTTTGGTCACCCTCCTCTGGACATGCTCCAGCTTGTCGATATCCTTCTTGAATTGAGGTGCCCAGAACTGGACACAGTATTCCAGATGAGGTCTAACCAGTGCAGAACAGAGTGGTAGAGTTTCAGCCTATACATTTTTGTATATTCAGCCTGTTCAAGGGCTGTTAAAAGATAAAAAAAGGAGATCATATATTGGCATTAGTTATTACAAGCAAAGTACAGACTGAGGAGATACAACAAATATATGTGCCCATAAACCTGAAGTTAATTGTACATAAAATACGACACACAGGGGTTTTTTTTGGTTCTCTTTTATTCACTTTGTCATGAACACAGAAATTAGAAATAAATCCACTTGAAGCATAGCTGTCAGTGATTATTATCCTGCCATTTGAGCGATTGAGCAGAAAGATGAACTTTAACAGGGAGTATGAACACAGCTAGGTGAGTTTAAAAAGAGAAAGAAAGAGAAAGGAGACAAATAGGGCCTATCAATTGAACCACCACAATGGACTCTTGGTTTCTACTTCACAAATGCAAAGAATTAAAAAAGCAATGCCTCTGCATCTAAGTAACTTATTAATTGTTGATATTAGTTGTTGTGGTTAATGTAAAGATTGAATGAATTAAAAAAAGTTTTTTGTTTAAAAACTACATTCAGGGACATAGCCCCTTTTGCAGGACGTTGTCATCCTACCATAGAGACAGAGAAGGACGAGATTGCAACAACAGTTACACATGATGTTGTCACGTCTTGTCTTCTCATCCCCAGGTGGTACAATCAAGATCATAAATTGATGGGTTCTTCCCATCAATGGCATATGATTGCACTGCCATCCCACAGTTACCTGGTGTGTGGAGGGCCCAGAAGCACAATGGCTGCACTTCCTGCCCCAATGCAGCTTGGAACAGTTCCTGGCTGCACTGAAGCAGGAAGAGGCAGGGCCATTGTGCTTCCTGGATCTCAGAGGCAGCCTGTGTGGAGGAGAATACTCTCATTACACTCCCCTCCTGGCAAAGCTGCTGCCAAGATTCTCACAGGATGCCTTCAGGAACAGGTAAGGTGCAAAAAGAATCATAATCTCCTTTGCATCTAATACATTTTCAACTGACAAGGACAAGGAATTAAAATACTTCTCAAATACCCAAGACATTCAAGACTTTCAGCAAATGTCATATTATGGCAGTCTGCAGACCAATAAATCCAGAAAACACACACACATACACACCTCCCAAACAAAAAGTATGACTTGAGAGAAAACAGACATCACATCTGGCTTTCCAAAGGAACTGAATACATTCCATTTTAATGCAGTCCTGACTATCATTTTAGCACCATGTAAGCATAGTCGCATTCAAAGTTTGTAGGAGCCAATTGCTGCTGAAGAAGAGGCTTCAGGCAGATACAGAGCAGCCTCAATACATTGGCTTGCTAGGAAGATAGGGAGGCACATGTATTTACTACTGCTACTGTCTTCTGACAGACAGTTGCACCTGAGATCTTGGTTAACCATTTCAGAAGTGGTCATTCTATTCTATTTTGCTGGATTTTGCTCAAATGACAATTGTGATCCGACATTGTTTTTTACTCTGAGGCAAAAATAAATAAATTACAAGCTTGGAAGACAGTCAAAGGCATCAAGATCTAACTAATGCAAATAATGTAAAGGAAAATCAATTAGATTTCCACACTGTGGAAAGATAACAGCTCTGCACAGCACGCTCTCTAAGTTGTTTATCCTTCTAACAGGGAGGCATTAATTTTATCCGAGCCAAAGAGAAAGTGGTAGTAGGGGTGGGAGGGCGGGGAAGGAGACTGCAGAATGTCCTTGTAAACTTTTTGCAGTTCCACTACAAAGAAATTGGAAAATATCTTTTGTTTTAGTAGAGGTTGGGGGAGGGGAAACCCACAGAGACATTAAATAAACAGCTACAGGGAAGAGGCACAAAACACTTCTGTTTCATTTCATCCATGTCTTTCCCTTTTGTTCCTTCACAGACACAAAATTGTAAAATGCAAGTTTTTTTTTTTAAGGCATTCTAGTTCTGTCCCTTAGCAGTGGCTTTTTTGCTATTATTATTTTACATTTGAAGCCTGGCAACGGTCACAGTGAAATGGAGAACAGATGAGGAAGCCTGAATGCAGCTCATGTTGATAAACTAGATCTTTGTCACTGCCAGATACTACGTCTTTTTATCACACAAAAGAGCCCTCATGTTGTTTGTTTTCCCATTTACTATTGTACTGTTGTTACAGCACAGAGGCTTGAAATATTCATTTCAGGCTATCTTGCTACATGCCAATGCCCTGTGCCTTTATGAGACCATAAAGTATGGATAGGTTCCTTTATATTCTCCCCCTTTGCTATTATGGTATGGTTGGCTAAGATTTCTTTATCTCTTATACACATAGCAGAATCTATGCTATGCTATTAACAATCATATCTTCTGTAAACTAGCCTGTTTTCCTTCTTTTCTGCATTTTTGTTCTCATTTCTAGTCCCCCTATATATGTGTGAATATTTCAAGAGGTAAGTGCTTAATATCAAGAATTCTTGGGCTATGGTCCCTTTCTTTGTTTTCCTGCTAGTTATACAAGTATGGTCATATTTCTTCAAAGTTACTGGTTCTTTGAATTGCCACTGAAAGAAGAAAGCCATTATGAAAGAAACCATGTCTCATAACTATTCTTATAGGTCTAAATTCAGTTGCAGATTCTTAAGAGTAGATCCACTGAATCAATGCAGTTTTACATTAGTGTTGACTTACCAAGTTACTGTTGATTCAATAGGTCTGCTGTAATTGTATCTCAGAACTGAATTTAGGACAGCATGTTAGTGTTTTATTGGCAGTTGCTGTTTGACGGCTAGAATTTTCTTTTCTAGTGGTCTTAACTTACCTTTGGCTCATGGTGAGCCACGTAGTGTTTGGAGGGCAGTACAAGAAGTTGTTTTTAGGATGATTCCAGTATGTCTTCATAAGATCAGATTCACAAAATCAGAGAAGCTACCATTCATAATCAAATCACACCCATTAACCAGGCAATGCTAGATATGCCTGCTTAGAACAATTTCCATTGGTCTAGCCAATAGACCAGATCACTGAATCTTGGGAACTAAACAGTAAAATCCATTGATTTGGTGGTTCTACTTGCCTTCAGTCCAAGCATTAGATTTAGGCCACTGATTTCAGTAGGATATGTTCTTGCACAAATAGTTATAGAATTGCAAAATTGCAACCTGAGTCACCAAATTCAAAATATTCACAAATGAATGTTTCTCATATGAGACGTAACAATCTCTATATTCACAAGATTTTTTTAAAAAAAAGTTAGAAGAGAATGCATTAGCAGTATCTCTTGTTAAAGTGTCCCTGGCTTATGAAGCTACTGAATAGAAATTAATTATTTGGGGAGATTGTATACAATGGACTAGCTTATACTCCTAATTAAATTCAACATGTAGATTAAATATACATGGGGACATGGAATATTCATTAACAGTTCTTGTTATGTCAAACTTCCAGCCTAATCAAGGTCATTTGTGCCTTCTGCTTATCTAACGTCAGATAGTGTTAAACAGGATCATTAGGAATTCTATGAAAATGTAAGGCACTTACAGCCTAGATAGTAAATGCAAGCTGCCAAGTCTATTATGTTTCCAGAGCTGCCAAAAAATTATTATAACAAAATTCTATTCTGCAACTTGTCTCTTGTGACCTTAGGATATTACAAGAATGGCAGGGGTAATACTGGGTGACAAAAAAAAAAAAAAAGATTCCCAAACTTCTGACAAACACCTAGTACTACCACCATCCTCACTCTAAAAAAGTCTGCAACTGTAAGAATCTGAGTACAAAGTATATCTGAAATTGTGTCAGTTATCTTTTCAGACTCAAGTATCTGTGGTTCAAGCAGATCTACTAATTTTATCTAACTCTGAGAGAGATATCAGTGTGGTATATTTTCCTGTTGCTTTAAAGGCAACTGTCGAATTATCTCTAGTCCAAGGAGTGGACATGGCGAAAGATTGAGAGAAAGATTGGATTCCCATTAATGCCTGTTTTCATTGGCTTGAATCCCATTTCACACTGGCAGACCTACAAAATTTCTTCACCATCCTTTCTTTCTGCAAATGGGTTACTGCAGCACCTTTGAGACTAACTGAAGGAGGGTGGTAGCATAGGCTTTTGTCCATAGCCACTTCATTCCTTGCATATGAAGTAGACACCGTCTATGAAAGCTGAGGCTACAAGCTTCTTTCTTGCAGTTGGTCTCAAAGGTGCTATAATGTCCTTTTGCATACTGAGTAAGACTAACACGACTATGAGCCTTTCCATGCTATAGTGTCATAGTGCTATTATCCCACTTTTAACATCCTGTGAAATTTTAGGGTTTGAAGTTTACCGAGGCCAAAGAGCTCTCTGTCTGAGAATTCTAAATGCCCCCCCAAACTGCAAACCCCAGGATTCCACAGGATGTTGGAAGTGGAATAATAGCACTGTAACAGTGTAGAGCAGAAAGGCCCTACGTTTTAGAATTCCATTCTTCCTGTAATCACTCATACCAGTTAAATGATTTTTAAAAAATGGAGTTTCCCAACTCCCTGCACCAGATTTTGAAGGTAGATAGAGTCTGCAGGTGGGGAAGGAACTGACCTCCATGGTTCCCTAACAAAATCAATTCCATCAGTGGAGCCAGCCCATTTATCATTTGTCTAGCTGTTATATCTCAGTTAATAAGCAGATATTTATCAATCGGTCAATTATCTTATCTCAAATATTTTTGTTTGTTTAAATGTTTATGTTGTGTCCTATGTCTGAACAGCTCAGGATGGCCTAAAATAAAATAAATTTGAACAGTTTAAAACCATTTAAATCAATAATAATAATTTAAAGGCTAAAAGATTATCAAGCCATTTAGCAATTAAAATGAGATAGCTGAAAAGCAACTGAAGCAGGTTAAAACCATGTACATCTGTGAATTTGGATGGAATCAATCATAGTAAAGACTCATGTTTTTCCTTAGCAGCAGCATTAGTGCCAATCAGGCCTCTGGCGTTGGGGGAATTCCATAACTGAAGCATCACAGCACAGAAGGCCCTCTACCATGTCTTTCCATGGCATGGTGTCCTGATTGATGGGACACAGAGGAGGCCCCCTTCAGCAGACCTCAAACCTCAGGAGGCATATCGTGACTTAAAAATTATGTTAAAAGTTGTAGAGTTCAAGTGTGTGTGTGTGTGTGTGTTTCTTACAGGCTAAAAGAATATTAAGCTACTTAATAATTAAAGTACAAGCGAGAGAGAGAGAAATGAACGTCCGCAACAAAGACAGGTATTTCATTGACCATATCTTGTCAGCTTCAGAAACCATTGGTATGGGAATTGCCACCAAATGAAAAATGTGAATGTGCAGTTTCCCCAGCAAATTTTGCCAACTGCTGAACTACCACCAAGCCTAACTTAAAGTGAAAATAAATGCTTAAAATTCAAAGTGAATATGGAAGTCAACGGAAGTTGAAAGCCAATTTCAATAAGACTAATAAAGTTTCCCTGTGGAATTTTAAACTTACCTAGAGAATGGTAGGGTGATATTTTGATGTTTGGCACAACCTTTTGGAATATTTTAGACCAGTGGTTCTCAACCTGTGGGTCCCCAGATGTTTTTGGACTTCAGCTCCCAGAAGCCCTGAGCATTGACCATAGTGGCTGGGGCTTCTGGGAGCTGAAGTCTACAAACATCTGGGGACCCACAGGTTGAGAACCACTGTTTTAGACTATTTTAACAAAAATATTGCCCAACTGTACATTTTAGGTTTTATTACAAAAGAAATGTTCTTTATTCATCAAGATTTAACCATGTATATATTGTTCAACAGCATGTTTACACATAACCCGCTCAGTTCATTCTGTTAATCAGTTTACCTGTATCAACATTATCTATTTTGGTTAAGTGTAACAGAATTCATAATGTCGCTTCATTATTTTCCCTATTGGCATTTCTGATCTGCCCAATAGTAATTATCACACTGCACATAATGTCTGCATTATCTACTTTAGGACACTTACTATCTTCTATCTATACACTCCCATTTCTCCCTTGGAGTGCCTAACAATTGCATTTCTGTGTGCTTATGATTTTCAATTTTGTATTTCCTGCTAATCCCTGAACTAAGAACCTCTGCCCATCATTTCACAAATGGACTTCTAGTGAGGGCTGTTATTAGCATTTTAATAGAACTGTTTAGGGAGATGCAACTTGGCCTCTCCAGGCATTCAAGAAAAAAATAATAATTGAAAAATATGCAGGAAAAATATTCTTTCCCGATTGTGTAAAGAGAAATTGTAGGTTGACTTGCAGAGCTGAAAGAGCCTGTCAGGAATGAGCCAGACTGGAGAGCCATATATATGTAAATGTTGACAACGTCCCAGCCTCAGGAAAATTTTCTTTTATCTAGAGGATGCATTTAATGAAGACTTAATGCACAATTTAGGGGAGAAAGAAAAGCACTATTTGTCTACATCTTATATCACACCACAACAAAATAGGAACAGCTCCTTCAAGGAAGAAAATTATATTATTTTCAGCCTAGTACAATGGAGGACAGAAACATGAAGTGTGTTAAACTCACACCTATTACATATGTATGGTCTGTAAACATGTTGGGTAAGTGGATGTATTCAAACAGATAATGGTTTTCCCCATTCATTTGATTTGATTTGTATCTTGTCTTTCTCCCAATACAGAACCCAAAATGGCCCAAATATATATTGCTTTCCTCCAATGTCATACCTTCCAAGTGTCCCAGTTTACCAGGGACAACCCCAGTTAATTCCCTGCCATTCCACTTTCTTTCTCAGTGGCTATTAAAATGTCCTTTTTTTTTCTCTCTACCTCCCACATTCCCTGTTTGTCCTTGACTTGCTTCAGTTGCTGAAAACCAAATTCAAATTTAAAATACAAAAGAACAAAAGCCTGTACTGAGTTAGCTCAGCAGGAGAGGGAGGAGAGGACGGACTGCACTCTTGCTGTTTCCAATAAGTTCATTTGGAGTTTCTTTCTTTCTTTCTTTCTTTCTTTCTTTCTTTCTTTCTTTCTTTCTTTCCTTCCTTCCTTCCTTCCTTCCTTCCTTCCTTCCTTCCTTCCTTCTTTCTGGCTTTCCTAAACTCAATACATAAACTCACTGGTTTCCCTGTTTAAAATAGCAGTTTTCTACCTCATAATTTTTGCTGTCTTGTTGCCCAGCCACTCTTTTGTCTACACATTGATGTTGCTCAGCCAAACATGTCCTCATTTTCACCTATGAAATTTTGGAGGGTATGCCTACACACACACACACACACACACACACACACACACACACACAGCCTGACATTTTTACAGATTATGTAATAAGCACTGACTATCTAATTGTCTAATAAGAACCAAATCAACAAAGTACTGCTTGAGAAATTAGAGCTTTATAAATCTGGCCAGAAAACTAGGTCTTCACTTCCTGGACTTAGGTGCAGACAGAAACACAACTGTCTACCAGCTTTTGTACTTCCTAACACAGTTTCCTCACTCTCTCTCTCCCCATCAAAAAGCATATAGAACTGCATATTTTGAAGAAAATTTATTTACCTTCAAAGAGTGAGAGAACAGAGTGAAAGATGAATAAACTGGGATGGAGAGGAAAGGAAGATCAAGAAAAAGAGGTTAGGGAGAGGAAAAAAGACAATCAGAATTAATCTTCCATATAGATCAGGAAGTGGAAAAAAGCTCTAGCCCTCCCAGTCTTTTGGACTTTCACTCCTTAAATCTTTTCAGAATGTCTCACAACCCAACAGGGAGGAAAATGAGGTAAATCATATTTTTCAAAATATTTACATCTCAGAGATGAAAGCTATGGGCAGTATCCACATAACTGAAGATTCATTGATCCCATCTAATGAAGATATATGAGATTTCATAATGAGTCATTTATATTATGAGTTTCAAAAGTCCACATAAATTTTAGGCTATATATATGACAATAACATTTGGATTTAATTGATTCCATACTACGCACTGTTCAGGAAGTCTGTTGATAGGATGGATGTCTAGAATGCAAATTCTAGGCAGGCAAGGAGATGGAGCTTCAGAAGTTTGGCCTAGAGAAGAGATTAATCTCAAATATGAGTAATCATATATTCACAGTAAGAATCAACCAATTGGAGGATGAATAACTGAGGTCCCTATTCCACCAATTGTTCTGTAAGCCTACATAGCTCTCACAAGGGACTGACTGAATATTGCAAGACTCAGGGAGAAAAAAAAACATAGAAGAACTTCCTTCAGGGTTGAGAATTATCAACGCCTACCCCTACCCTAATGAGAAGCCCAGGCCCTTAGATCTGGGTCCCATTCACACTACACAGTTATAGCACTATTATTCCATTGTAACTGCCATGGTTCTACGGAATTCTGTGGTTTGTAGTTTGGTGAGGCATTGACATACTATGGCTGACAATTACAAATGGCCCTCCCTAAACTGCCAATCCCAGGATTTCATAGGATGGAGTTAATGGCAGTTAAAGTGAAATGATGGTGCTATAATTCTGTAATGGGCCCCTAGAGTTGAGATGGTCACTGTTTTCTTACCCTTCCTAGCATGGTTGTGGGGTGGATAGGAAAGGCCAAGGGGCAACCGAGGATGTAACAACTATATTCTGATAGTCAGATGCATGACAACAACATCATCCTCAAGTGGTACACAAAGATGCCAGCATCATTTTGCACAAGCTATCCAAATATAGCCAGATTGTATCCTGCCCTCCTCAGGTGACTATGTGTTCACGCTGGGGAGGAAAATGGTGACTCTGTTGGGAGGAGACTCTCCTTCAACTGCAGGAACACCTTTGAAAACTGCAGTTTTTGAAGAAATTCTAGCAGTGGTGAGAAAATTGAATAAATTATTTGTTCTCCCAGTGGGAACAAATTTAATGAAGAGTCCTATCTGTAGTTCTGTCTTATACTTTTGACTTATTGGGATGGAATCTGATGGACTACTGCCAACAACTTAAGACCTTGGTGTACACTTTGCAATTGGTTGTGAAATTGTGAGCACCACTGTAAATACACTGGAATATTCTTACCCTAAGAGGTGGGGATGTTGGGGTCCACCCATGATGCCAGCATCTCCCTAGAACTGGAGGAGTTATAACTCAAAGGAGGCTTGCGAGAGGAGGGTCTTTTCACCTGGGTATATCAGTACTTAAATATTTTATTTGAATATACAAGAAATCAGACACTATTAAGAATCATACAAAGCTATTGGAAAGTTAGATGAGAAAGGTTGGATAGAGTAAGATTAGGAGAAATGCTGATACTTACCAGTCTTGAAGAAGGAGGTCACAGTAGAGGGGCTCAGACAGTGTTTGAAGATAGCATGGAGGAGCAGCAGTCTGGACTATGTTCTATGTGCTACAATTGGCTGAGATTGAAACTAATGTTTTTATACCTGTTTCACACCCTGAAGGGGTGCATTGACAAAGCCATAACGGCGTTCCCACAGGACTGGCAAAGGGGTCCAGAATGGGCTGATTCTTTCTAGAGTGACAAAACATTGATGGGATTCATGACAGTCTCTTAATGACTCTGATCTTACTCTATGGTCATCAATAAGTCTAATTTATGAAAATTATGTATCTTGTAGGAGAGGTGGTAGGGTATAATAGTGTATTTGCACTATATTAAAAGTGCACAGAATCTTGTCCAGGGTGAATTACTGCCACATATTAGTGGATCAGATTGCACTGTACACATCTTAGGAAACATCACACGTATGACACAAACTGTGAAAAGAATTCAGAGAGTTTAAGATGATCCAGAACTCTCAATAGCAGTGGGACGAGACAAGACAAAATAGTAGAATGTTAGTCAACTTGTATGCATTTTAACATCACTGACTTAGATTACCTAAATTCTATTATTAAATATATTTAAATTATGAATGAATGCAAGAATGTTAATGAGAAAAAGAGACTAAATCTGTTCCATAAATTATGCATCCCAGATTATGCTCTAGGTTGTGCTCACAACATATGAATAAAGACACTCCATGCAAGAATTAAACATTAGTACATTAGTATAAATTAACACAGCACTGTCTGATTAGGCTTATTTTGGTGGCTGGACTTTTAGCACCACCATGTGACCTACAAGCATCTAAGGAAATACAATCTTTTTAAAGAACACCTGCTCCTCATATCAGAGGGCTGGGGGAAAAGCTTGTGTGGAAAACTCAGAGATATCTCATCTTGATGTAGAAATTAATAAATTAAAACAAAAAAACCTGAGTCTTGGCGGCCAATGGAGATGTCATAAAACAGGAAAAATAGGAGTATGTTGACTTATCTCAGACTACTTTCAGAGAAGACTTTGTAAAAATCAAGCATTGATTACTATGCTAGATAGGCTTGCCAGTCTTCCCTGGGTATCTGTAATAACTCAAGATAGGCAAAGTTAGTGAGTGTTTCTGTGATTCAAATTTATCCTAGTATTATCTCTATATTCTCAAGTGAAGTCAAATGCAATCCAGACATTTAAAGAAAATCTTAACTCATCATGGTGAATGAATCCATGATGTAATGGACTGTTCTCCAGTCTTAAAACTTATCTTTATTGTTGTTAGAGAGAGACTGGTATTACTATATAATCTGTTGTTGTTAACATACAATTTTAAAAAATTAAATTAAAATTTAAAGCAATATCTGGGGCTGAGCTGAAAGATGATCGTGGGGAATACATTAGATGGTACATAAAGATGTCTGTTCAGATTTGTTTCTCCTCAGTGAAGATGGCTAATTCTAGACTTTCAAATAGTTTTTCCTTTGTTTTGTTTATAACTCCAGAGTCTTCCAACCAGCATGACTTTTGGTATTGTGACATCATCAGGTTTACTAGATACTTTTGGACTGATTGGGATCACACAATGAAGGAGAAAGAAGCCATAATGAGGGAGAATTAGCACAGGAGCACCAGCTGACTAGTAGAACCTGTGCATGCATATCCAATGTACAATAATGTTTAACAGGGAGGGCAAAATTTAACAGGATGGAAATGTTTCAGTCTTCCAGAAAACATGTTTTCTGCTCTGAAAATACAAATAGCTATCTTACCTTTCTCCTGGCAGGGGATCCAAACAGTCTTGCTAAAATGTGTTAAAACAAGAGGAAGATAAAAATCAAATTAAAATGCAATTAAACAAGTTATCATATTAAAATGCTACTAAATTTTAAAAAGTGTAGAGTCATGTAAAAATGTAATAATAAACTTAAAAATGCTGTACATTCCCCCCTCACAGAAAATTACTCCCTGCAAGTTATAACTATTGCTTGCAGTTCTTTTACAGTTTTTATTTCATGTGAGACAAAATACACATAAATAGCAAGACTGATGGCAAGGTGCACAGAAAAAAAAAAGCCCCTGAAAAGCAAAATAAATTAAAAGAGACTGGGTAAATATGAAAGAAAGAAAGAAAAAGTACTGCTGAAATAATAATAAAAAATGTGTTTCAGTTCTTACTGGAGTCAGCTGTTTAAGAAAACTAAAATCAATGAAAAGAGCTATGAACCCTTGAAGGACCTTTAATATAGGCTGCAGTTCCAATTATCTTAAAGGTTCAGCAGTAGTTTACTCCCACAATAATACTGCAGGAAAGTACTTTGCTTTTGGTATTATCTAAACACTGTGGCGGTAAATTACTGAGAGGAGGACAGTGGATGGATTTTTACTTCATCATCTTATTTCCTAAGAGAGTATTTTCTGGCAGTTGTAGAAGAAGAGGAAGTCCTGATACAGTAATGTTGCAGGACAGAAGCAGCCCAATTGAATCCAAGGAAAGCTTCCCAGGTATCCTTGCTCTGTTCCCAACATCTGTAAGATCAACTGTTGGTACATGCGATTGCAAAAGCTAGATTAAAATACTTCATGGAGCACTCCACTGTGAAAATGAGACACCCAAAGTATCATGGAGTCATCAAAAACCCTCCAGACATACAGCTACTGGGTAGAAGAGACAACAGCTTCATGGGGAATGGACCTGCTCTAGCTTTTAGTTTGAACTTAAAAGGAGCCCACAAATGGCTTTAGCAATTTGGATAGTTCAAGTTCAGGAAAAAATCTGGAATGGGTTTATTGCTTCTTTGATATAGGGGCTTCCAGCTGCCACCGTCACCAGTCTTATTCTACACAAGGAAAATCATGCTGGATCTCTTTTACTTATTTTACTCATTTATATCCCATCTTTTTCTCAATCATGGGACTCACAGCAGCTAGCAAAATATTTAGAGCAGTACAAATTTAACAGAATACAAAAGCATGAAATTTATAAATTAAACAACTTATAAGTTAAAGCATTAAAATATTAAAATTCATTTTTAAAAAAAACTATATACAAATCTTAAAAAAAGCATCACACAGCATTAAAGACCCAGCCCTAGTCAATTTGGAAAAGCTTGATGGCACAAAAATGTTTTGATCTGCCAATGGAAGAAAAATAAGGATGGTACCACCCTGGTCTCTCTAGGAAGGAAGTTCCAAAGTCTGGAGGCAGCCACTGGGAAGGCCCTCTGCTTTGTTCCCATCAAGCAAGCCTGAAAAGGTGGTGGGACAAAGAGAAGGGTCACATAATCTTAGAGCTCTAACAGACTTATAAAGGGAGATACAGTTCTTCCAATAGCCTGGAACCAAACTATATCGGACTTTATAGGTCAAAACCAGCATTTTGAATAGTGCCCAGAAACAGAATGGCAAACAGTGGAGCTGTTGCAACAAGTGAGTTGTGTGCTCGCTGTACCCAACCTCAGGTAACAACCTGGCTACAGCACTTTGGGCCAACTGAAGTTTCTGAGCAATTTTCAAAGGCAGCCCCACATAGAACACATTACAATAATCCAAATGGGATACAACCAAGGCATGTACCACTGTGGTTAGGTCCAACTTCTCCAGGCCAAGAGCAGTTGGGGCACTAGCCTTAACTGTGAAAAACACCCCTGATCACTGCTGAAACCAAAGTATCCAAGGTCAGAATTGAATCCAGGATTACCTCCCAACGGCAAACCTGTGTTTTCAGGAGGAGCGTAAACCCATCTAACATAGGCTGAATCCCTGTCCCCAGATCTATCTTTTGACTAACCAGGAGCACCTCTGTCTTGTCTGAATTAAGCTTCAATTTGTTTGCCCTCATCCAATTACACCTACCAGGTACTGATTTTGTACAGGAACAGCTTCCCTGTAGAATTAGGTGAAAAGAGTAACAGAGCTGGGTATCCTCAGCACACTGGTCACACCTACCCAAAACTCCAGACAACCTCTCCTAGAAGTTTCATATAGGTGTTAAATAGCATAAGGGATGAGACTGCGTCCTGAGGGACTCCACAGACCAATGGCCAAGGAGTTGAGCAGGAATCCTCCAGCACCACCCTCTGAAAGCTCCCCTCAGGAAAGAGTGGAGCCACTGCCGAATAGTACCTCCAAGTCACATCCCAGAGTGGCAACTAAGAAGGACACCATGATTGATCGTATCAAAAGCCACTGAGAGATACAGCAGAACCAACAGGAATACACTCTTCTTGTCTAGTTCTCTGTGCAGGATATCCACCAAAAGCTATTTCTGTCCCATAACCAGGACTAAAACCAGACTGAAATGGATCTAGATAACCTGCTTATCTAGGAACCTCTGAAGTTGAGAAACTACCACCTTGCCCCAAAACAGAAGGTTGGAGACTGACCTATAATTATCCAGTATAGTAGGAACCAGGGAAAATTTTTTATAAAGAGGTCTTACCACTTCCTTTTCAGGCACGTTGAGCTCCTGCCTTGTTGTAAAGAGGCATTAATCTCCTCCCTTATCTGCTCAGCCAGTCCTCCTCTGGCCTGTTTAATAAGCCAGAGAGGGCACGAGTGTAGTACAAATTGTGTTACATCTCACCTCTCCAAGGATCTTCTCCTTATCCTTGGGCTGCACAAATTGAAAATATCCATCAACACTGGTGCAGCAGAGGCCAAGATTACATCCACTAGAACTGTATCAACTCTGGTGTCTAAGTCAGAGTGAATTTGAGTGATTTTATCTCCAAAACGGTGGACAAATTCTTCACAGTGGGCTGTTGAGTGGCTTACATTCACCCTTGGGCCATACTGTAACAGATCCCTAACCGCTTGAAACACGTCCACTGAACTGTTCTGTGCCAACGCAATAGCATTAGCCAGGGAAATTGTTTTTGCTACCTTACTTGCTCCACCATAGGCCTTCAGATAGATTTCACCCTGATTTTGGTCAGACTCACTCTGAGTTTTCAAACACTGTTGCTCTAGTTTCCATTTAGGTTTCTTAATATTTTCAGGTTATTAATTTTTTCATACATTTTATTTTGTTGAATTGGAATTACACAGAATAATCTGGAATTAAAAAAATGAACACATGAAAAGTCAGTATTTTTGCCTTAATTGCAGAGGAGGGAAAAGATATCAAAGTTAAGAGGAAAGAAAGTGAACAAAATTCTTTTCTGCACCTAGGTCATTGACCCCCTGAAGCCAATTGATAGATCCACAGTCCCCAGGTTAAGAATTCCTCCCACAGGCCTACCTAGTCCAGTATTATGGATCCACAGTAGCCAGTTAGAAAAAGGTGGGAAGCCTGCAAGGAGAACATAAATACAATAACACCTTGTCTTCCCCACCAACTGATACTGAAAGGTGTACATATGATTCTTATGAGGAATCATATATAGTCATCATGACTAGTAAGCGTAAGATGTCTGTTTGGATTTGTCAAACTCCCATTAAAAGCTATTTAAGTTGGTGGCCTCCATTGCATCTGTTTACCCATGTTCCCTGAGGTCTGCACCATAAACAGAACATTAGAAAAGGAGGAATCTAAAGTCATTTCCGCACTGGACCATTATAGCACGATGATTCCTCTTGCAACATCCTATGGGATCCCGGGGTTTGCAGTTTTGGGAGGGGGCGGCTGGTCCCTCCCGAAACTGCAAACCCCAGGATTCCATAGGATGTTGCAAGTGGAATCATCACGCTATGACGGTCCAGTGCAGAAATGGCCTAAGACTTGAACACTTGCTAGCATGAAGAGTCTATATGTGTCCAGCTATACAGTTAGATGTCTTCCTTGCTAAAGTTCTGCTTAAGAAACAGCCTCCAGAATCTGAGCTTCACTGGCATTCTTCAGGAAAATCTACAATACCAGTGTGCATCTGGACGTATTGAAGAGTTTAGATAAATTTTCATACTGCTTTTAGATTAACAGTACAGAGAGAAGGCTAGCAACTCTTCTATAAATGCAGCAGCAAATCTGCTTTGGGTTTTAGTTGAGCCTTTAAAGAGGCTGACCAAGGTGCTTAAGGGAGTAAGGTTGAACATCTTGAAGTATTTCTTTAAAGTTCAGACTAAAACCTGGAGTAGATTCACTACCTCTAATACATGGAAGTTATCAGTTGCTACTGCCATTGTAACACATATTAGTGATCTGGTATTGAAATCTACAGCTCATTCTTCCTGCTGAAGTTGAATCACTTTTGAAATCTCGTTGCAATGACATCTCCCTCCACACTGATCCCCATTTCAACAACCTTGTGTGTCTTTTAAAACTTCCAAATGAAAAGCTTTACAAAAATAAAAACAGATCTATCAACTAACGGGAATAATTAGTGCTGTAATTAAAGAGCTGAATTACAGTCTGTTGTTCTTAGAGTAAGATGAGCAGATGGCATTTGTGCTAAAAAGCAGATTTTAGTAAAATGAGGTGCCTAATTTGTTCTCTGCTTAAAGGCACTGCTTATTGAAAATTAAAATCCACGCATAAGATATCAACAGGAGTCAAGCAATTTTATTGTCCTGCTATATTTCACCTTGTGAGTAGTTCAGTTTGAAATTTAATATGTTGCCCAAGTTACAGAAACGTAATGGCCAAACTGCATTGGAAAAGCTTATGAATAAATAAAGTCTTTTTGAGACATCTGGGATTAAAGTGTAATGCAATAATCATGTACTAATAGTCATTTCCTTGCAAAGAGCAGTTATGGGCATGTGTGAAAAAAATATCATCTTGGGGGGCAGGCAGGAAGATAATGAAGATAGTATGATTTTATATGCAATGTCTTTATTTCTTCAACTGTTACATTTAGCATCTGAGGATTTAAGTATTACATATGATGCTTGCAGTGATTCCCCCTCCCTCAATTTTATAACTGCTGTGGGGAAGGAGAACTTTTAC
This sequence comes from Iguana delicatissima, assembly GCA_948472985.1. NCBI lineage: Eukaryota > Metazoa > Chordata > Lepidosauria > Squamata > Iguanidae > Iguana > Iguana delicatissima. The sequence continues at coordinate 262,815 of CAOKZL010000265.1, read as the reverse complement.
TGCAATCACAACATGCAAACAGGAGACATTTAACACTTCTCTGGCCCGCTGTAGCAAGCCTTGGAGAATGAAATTCCAAAGGGAGCCTCTATAATAAGGGCTTTTCACACTACATGGTTATTTAACTGGCATGGTTCTCTGCTATGAAATTCTAGGATTCACAGTTTAGGGAACAGCATGAAGAATCCTACAAACCCCATAATTCCATAGGATGAAGCCTAGCAGGGTTGTTTTTTTTTTTTTTGGTGGTTCTATATTTCTTTTTTATTATCTGAAAGTCTTTGTTGACACTCATCCAGAACAGCATCAGAAGAACAATTCATTTCAGAGCAAGATTCAGCCAAACATCAATCACCTGATGTGATACACTCACTAGCTTGACAAGAACCAATCAGAATGACCATTTTAAATACAACCAACCATATGGGACTATTTTTTTTTCCTATTTGTGGTTTGTACTCGGGATGGATATGGGAAACATTTGGCAGGGACAGGTGTACAGCACTCTTCCCCTTTGAACTGGGTTAAGATACACATTATGGAGCCGTAGCAGTTAAAGTAGAATGATAGCACTGTAACTGTATAGTGAAAGAGCCCTGAGTCTAAATGCTTCTACTGTGTTCCCCAGTTCATCTTAGGATAGATTTCCTTTTAAATACTGTCTAAAGTTTGCCTCCCAGCAGTTCAGTGCATGGTCCTTTGTAGTCCAAATGATTACACAGTATCGTTGACTGATAGGACACTGAAGGAATTATTGTCTTTTTATCATATAAAAGTTACAAATTTGACAAAATCAGCTCTAGAATTATATCCAGTGAGGGTGTATCAGACTACTCCTTTGTATCTGTTCCTCTTACCTTCTACCGTCCTTCCTGTATGATTAGAGAAATGAAGTGTGAAAACTGGGGGAAGGAGCGGCAAAAAAATCATGATATGCAGATAACACCATACAGAAAACATTAGACTTCAAATGACTACTGATGAAAGCTAAGGAAAGCAGTGCAAAAGCAGGGTTATGGAGAAATGTTGAGAAAACAATAATAGTGACCAGAGATGATTTACATAGCTTAGTGAATAAAAACAGTTAAAGATTTTCTTTACCTTGGCTCAGTTATAAATCAAAATTGAGAGCTTAGTGAAGAAGTCAGATGAAGACTAGGCAAGATCCAGAAAAGATCTCAAGAATAAAGATATTAAATACCAAAATAAAAATCATCCATGTCATAAAATTTCTGAACTCTACATATGGATATGAAATCTGGACAGTGAAGAAAGCTGACAGGGAACAATGTGGTGCTAGAGGAGAGATGTGTAAATACTTCTCCTACTCACTTTCTGAAGCAGGTTCATCCTGTAGAAATGTTTTTAAAAACTGAATAATCTTGGGTGGGGGAATCTTTTTTGCCTCTCCTAATGCCTCTTTTTACCTGGAAAATTTGAAAAGTGAATTATGGGATATAATCTTTTAGAATACTGAATAAATCATTTGAGACAAGATGTTCTTATATTTACTTCCCCCACACTATTTCTAAAAATGATGTAGCACAGAGACTTGTAGGTAACACTACATAGAGTATCATTGCAATTCCTGGTCTTGGTTTCCTTTTTTCAGTTCTTGTTATAGGAATGAGTTTTTTAAGATTCACTTGGCAGTCTATGAAACTGGGGAGACTCCATGTCTTTTATTAATATTGATAGTTTCTTCTGTTTTTAATTTTATTGTTTGTTTGTTTGTTTTGCCTGCTCCTTATAAGCTACAAAACCAGTGGGGTTTCTTGTTCCTTATAGTGCAGATTGAAGACCTTATAGCTCCGTTTTAACAAATAAAATAAAAAAAGTGAATTTAATTTTTAAATGTTGTCGTATTTTCAAGTGGTTTCTGACTTATGGCGACCCTATCACAGAGCTTTCCAGGCAAGATTTGTTCAGGGGCGCTTTTCTTTTCCTTCTTCTGAGGCTGAGAGGGTATGACTTTCCCAAGGTTACTAGTGGGTTTCCATGGCTGAGCAGTGATTCAAACCCTGGTCTCCAGGGACTAGTCTGACACTCATACTACTACACTGACTCTCAATTTGTGATTTCTTTCTGAATACTGTACTTTTAAGATACTGAATGGTAACTGAATGCCCAAACATGGTAAATGAATGCCCAAACATGTTCAACATAATGCATATTGTGTTCTTAAAGTAACAAAGTGACTTTCAGTTTCTCAAGGGAGCTAATACTGTGGGTTTTCCCCCTTTTTTCCTAAAAAATTTTGTCCCACACCTCCAAACAACTGTGCCTGAATTGTGCTCAGACAAAGAGAAGGCCTTCCACTAAAGATTGGGTGGGCTCGCAGCGGAAGACATGAGCCTTCTGACAGCCTGGATCCAAGCTTTTAGGGCTTTATGGATCATAAACAGCACTTTTAATTGAACCACGAAACAGTCCTGCACCCAGCAGAGCTGTTGTAATCAAGCAGTCACATACAGATTGAGTCCAGGCGATCTGAAGGACTATCTCCGGTTATGACCCCATCAGAGGTCTAAGATCTTCTGTGGGTGGGTGGGTGGGTGGACTTCTCTCTGTCACACCACCTTCTCAGGCTCATTTGGTGGGAGCAAAAGAAAGGGCCTTCTTCGTGGGTGCTCCCAGACTTTGGAACTCCCTCGCTGGAGAGGCCAGGATGGCCCTATCCTTACTTTCCTTTGGTCATCTAATTAAAACATTTTTTATGTTCGCAGGCTTTTAGAAACTGACTAGGGTAGACTTTTAATGCTGTGTGGTGCTGTTTTTAAGGTCTTTTAGAACCAACACAGTATAGTGGTTTGAGTGTTGGAGACCAGGATTTGCTTCCTTCCTCAGCCATAGAAACCCACTGGGTGACCTTGAGCATGTCACACACTCTCAGCCCCAGAAAACTATGTGATAGGTTCCACCTTAAGGTTGTCATAAGTCAGAAATGATTTGAAAGCACTCAACAACAACAGCAGCAACTTGTAGTCTTTTAATGCACTTGAATGTTCAACATTTTTAACATTATCAATTTAGTTGGTTTTCTAAATCTCTTTTGTGCTTATACTTTTACTGAAGGTTTTGTATAATTTTTAATCTGCATTGTTTTTAAATATGTTGTTAACTATCTTGAGTCTCATTATTGAGAGGAAGATGGGATATAAAGGAATGAAATGAAATCAATATTGTGGATTGCCAAAAAGGACAAATAAATGTATCCGAGAAAGAATCAAACCTAAACTCTCAAAGAACAAAACTGTGGCTATTGTACCTTGGACACATCATGAGAAAACATGACTCACTGGAAAAAGACAATATCATTTGGTAAAGTGAAAGGCATAGGAAAACAGGAGGACTGCATTACAGATGGATTGATTTAGTAAAGAAAGCCAGGGGGCTATATTTGCAAGACCTGACTGAGATTCATTCATAGGGTTGCCTTAAGTTGAAGCTGACTTGTTGACAAAGAACAACAACAACAACAATTTAGATCAAATAGAAAGGGCCCAGAATAAACTTTTTAATGTAAGCACTGCTAGACTGGAAATAATTGTGCTGAATTAGATGTATTGTTAATACATGCTAAGACCCTACAGTTTCGTTGTTATTTGCCATCAAGTCAGCTTTGATGTATGGTCATCCTATGAATGAGAGATTTTCATGAGTCCCTTAAGTTATTCTTGGCTTCTGGTTGAATATTATATTATGTGATTGTATTTGGTTTTCATGCCAGTGGGGAAATGAATTTGATCTGGGTGTTAGTAGAATTCAGACTAAACCTGGAGCAGCCACCAATGATTATTTTCAGAGAAGTATCTGAATTTACAGTAAATGAAAGTGAGGAATTAGATGCAGCTTCCTGGAAGCAAAAGGATCATTTTAGGTTTTGTTTCTTTGTTTTTAATATGGGCTTCTCTACATCTACAGTCAATCCTACCTAAGATCTGATAAAGAAAAGGTTGTATTCATACAAGAGAAAAAAGCAATGAAAGGCAATCCTAAGGAGCAGAGTTTGGTAATGTTATCCTCTGTGTATTGAAGATGCTGACCTTTTGTCCTTTAAGATGATGCCTTTCATGATCTAGGGACTCTCTCTGCATTAACGGAAGACAATGGCCAACCTCCTCTGAATAAATCTTGCCTAGAAAATCCTATGGTAGGTTTGCCAGAGTTGACCTGAAGAGACATAACAACAAGGAACTACTAATTATTCTTGGTCTATCCCATGGATCTTCTGACTGGAAACAAATCTTCATCTGCTCCACCATTAACCAAGTAGTCTTATCAGTTCCTCCACCAAACTATGGATTTAATGCACCTATTTTTGTATGTTTAATTGTAAAGGGGCATCAATAAAGCCAGTATTTTATCCTTTTTCCTGCTGAAACCACTTTCATGTCCAGGCATTAGCCTCGTATATACATGTACACATAAATAAACAATCCAAAACAGTTTTCTTCCATTACATTTCTAGCACAATTTTGTTATGGACCAGACAATGCTGTTGGTTCATATCCCCACCTTCTAATTTCTATTGCTGGGCTATGCCTGTTCTTCCCCTATTTTCCTCCAATCCTCCTTATTGAGCTACACTCCTTCTATTTCTCTTCTCCTCTAATCCCCATTGTTAGGCTACTCCCATTCCCCCTCTCCATCCTCTAATCTCCCCTTTCTTAATATTTTTATTCTCCTCCCGCTTCCTTTCTTGCTGCCAGCCTTCATTAGTCTGGATCTATGGACTTTGCTTGGAGTCTGAAATTCTCTATCTGTGGCTCCCTCCCTGCCAGTCAAAAACCCTCACAACTCTTATCTCCCTCCCTCCTCCTCTCTTCTCCTTCCTTCCTTCCGTTCTCATGCTTTTTCCCTCCACTCATTTTTTTTTTTTTGCCAGCCCCTGGTTCTGTTCACCATTTCTGTTCACCAACCAGCCACTCCTTCCACCAGAAAAAAAGATAAGCCCTTATGCCACCAGTATCATCTTGTCTCATTTCATGTTCTTGAATGCTTTGTCAAATATAAGCAGACTAGATGATCACAGTTTTAAATCTGATATATATTCTGGTCATGTCCCAAAGCTAATTTTAATGGCTTGGCAGGATCTGTAATTTTTATTTCCTGGAGTCTCTAAGTGCTATATAATTATATACAAAGCATTCACGTCTGTTGCTGGCTGCTAATGACAAGAGAAAAAACATAAAAATAATAAAAAAGAAAACTGCTCACTGAGCTTCCTCAAATTAAATGCCTGGTTAATTGCAGGCAAATGTTGAACCTTTATCCTTTAAGATGTTGTGTATCTTTAATTCCATTAGTTCAATTGTAGTGGAGTCACCGACTTCTTGTGGCCAAAATCTGCATTTACATATTGATTGTCCAGTATATTTATCTACCATGCTGGTATGTTCATCCAAATGGACTACAGTATGTAATTGCAGTACCATTAACTAGCAATGGAGTGATCAGCATTCATCACCCATATTAAATATCATTAGCAAGATAAATTTCTGCTCCCTAATGTGGCCCTTGTTCGCACTGCCTATAGTGCCCACTAAGGTCTTCTGCCAACTTTATTGTCTTTTTATTGTTTTACTTTGGTGGACTGCATGATGGGTTGGGGTGGGCAAGTGAGACTGTGTTTGTGTGTCTCTCTCCCTACAAAATGGATGAACGGAATGTACTGGAGTCAGTTTGTGAGTAGACAAGATAGTGTGAAGTGCTTGTGTATAAAAGAAAGAGCTAAACAGTTTAGTAATGAACCAAAAAGGGACAGACGGTGTTAGGAGGTAATCACAGAATGAGTGAAAGAGACAGATTCCTGTGGGTCTCAGTATAAGATATATGGTTTTGTGCACAATTTGTAGTGTTTCCTGTTTGCGGAAATATATTAAATAGAATAAATTAATTTCAGAGATGGTTTCAGGAAGCACAGGGTGACTTTCAGTGAAATGTATAGGTGGCCTTGTGGAGTGAAAGCTGTGCCTTCAACAGTGGTTTTGTATCCTGAGTGATCTTTATCACTGTTTATTTTCTCCTAGTTTATTTCCTGAAAGTACACTGCCAAGTTATATTGCAAATGAAATGTGTGAATTGAACAGGATGCCAAAGGTTTGTTGTGGCCCAGATTTATGAACTTTCAAGCACAGCTTTTGTAAAAGTGCAGCAAGATGTAAACATGAGAAGAATCCTAAAGACTCTCAAAAGAAAATCATTTTTTAAAAGCCTGTGGTTCCACTTTGACTTGGAAGTAGGATTGGAAAGAACATTCATAACTATTCATCATCCTGCAGAATAATGGGTTTCCCAGTGTTCAGGAAAACTCTGCAAGAAGAATAGAACAGCAGTGAGGATGCTTTACACTGTGAAAAATCTTTTGGGGAGTCATTGTGGACACAACTGTGAGCAAGGCTCTGTGTGACTCAAAAGAACACACCACTATGCTTAAATTGGTAAGAATGGAGACAACTTTATTACAGCCAAGGAGGGCCAGATCTGACATTGTTCCACCTGATTGTTGATTGGTAAGACTTGAAGCCCACCCCATATGCTGGGTGACTCTTGGATGACAACAATGGTCATCTACATAGGCAGGTGCTTCTCCATGATTCTCTTGCCACTTGAAAGCAGGGTGAAGTCATTTCCCTTCAAATTAGATGTGACCCAGTTTGCCTCCTCAAAGGTCCCTGAAAAGGCCTCCTGACCTCTTCCAATGCACAGTCAGGCCCTGTCCACACTAAATAGTATTCAAGCCCATGCCAAAATCACATTAGGGTGTGACAAAGGTGAGTTTAAACAAGTTTGCAACAAACATTAGCAACATAACATGAAGAGAGGTGAGTGGGTGGATATGAAGCTCCCTAGTAGACTGAAAAGAAGCAAAAGGGAACCCAAACTGAATAGTTAAGAGGCAGACTGAGTGATGCACCCAGAGCCTTCCCTTAGAATCATAGAGTTGGAAGAGACCACAGGGGCCATCCAGTCCAACCCTCTGCCATGCAGGAACCTACATCAAAGCACTCCCAACAGATGGTCATCTAGCCTCTGTTTAAAAACCTCCAAAGAAGGAGACTCCACTACACTCCAAGGCAGCATCTTCCACTTCCAGACAGCTCTGACCATTGAGAAGTTCTTCCTGATGTTCATGTGGAATATCTTTTCCTGTAGTTTGAATCCATTGTTCCTTGTCCTAGTTTCTGGAGCAATGGAAGACAAGCCCGTTCCCTCTCTTAGTTCCACACCTCCTCAACCAACCTAGTGCTATCTGAACAATCAGTTCTCCATGCTTTGCCCAAGCCTGCAAAACCACAGTTGTTTGTGAAAAGGAGAAAGAGGAGCGAACCAAAGAAAATGATGCCATCTGCATCCTTGCAAGATGCAAATGTTTCTCCCAGTACATTGGGAATGTTATTCTGAAAAATAAGTGAATGAATGGATAAAAAAAAACACTGGGATTTTCTGCACAAAACACTTTTTCAAACAGTGTGTGTATATTTCCATCACGGGAGAGCGCATTTTATGCAGAAGAAGCACATGCATTTTCAAGAAGAAAAAAAATGTATTTCTGCACAGAATAGTTCCCCAAAGACTTTGCAATATGCAAATATCTCTAGGGAGCTGCAGCGAAATCTCTCCCCTTCCCCAACAGTGGAGACAGTGCTATGAGGAATTTTCATCCATGTATGTAGTATTGAAAATTTAGATCTTACCTGGAAGTTGGTAGTTTGCCTTCAAATCTAAGTGCTATAAAGGTAAAAAAAAAAATTAGCACAGCCAACATATTAAGTGCATATTATGGATTCAAGTACTTTACTTTGTGTTTTTATTCTGGCATATTGCAATTTTGTAATATATAATAGTAGCTGTAGTACCAGTAGTAATAGTAGCAGCAACAGCAGTAGTAACTACCTTTAATTCATCCCCTCCTTTCCCCCAAATTGAGAGTCAAAGAGGCTCAATATACTTACTTATTTTTATTTTCCTGCTTTTCTCTTTCACATAGGTTCCTTCTGAACCACAGAATGCTGCTGGATACAGAGATAACTATTCCAGCTTGTTGCAAATGCACACATAGTACCTTTTGGTACACTGAACCCTGTGAAACAAAAGCTAGGCAAGTTTGGGTAGAACCAGCCAATCTCAGCCCATGGAATGCTCTGAGGCAGGCCTATATAGGGACCCATATAAAAATGAGAGGCTTGTCTGTAAAAGAGTTGGGGCCAGTTAGGAAATGACTGAGACCCAATTAGGACGAGGGGAATGGAGGAGATCTGAAATAGGGCCTTTGGAAGCTGAGAAAGTGGAAGGAATTCAGGGACAAGTGTTGTTTTGAAATAAAGGTGTTAACTTTGGTCCTTTCTGCACCCTACTTGGATCCACTGTCTGGTCCCAATCCTGGCAGTGCCTCTGCCAGGATGAGAGTGGGGATGCAAATGCTCTCCTCCGCACAGACTGGCTCCCTGCCAAAGGAAGTGCAATGGACACATCTCTTTCTTCAGCAGCACAGCCAGGCACTTTCCCAGACTGTGCTGTGGAAGGAAGCTCCTTCTCTACACTTCTGGGGCTTCTACAGGCCAGATAAGTGCAAGATGGTTGTGATAACTGAAGCCCCTGTCAGAGCTGCTGTTGACAAGCAGCAGCTGTTGGTCCCTGTGGCTCAGGGTGGAGATGACAAGCAGCAGCTGTTGGTCCCAGTGGCTCTGGCTGGAGATGAGTCCTGCAGCTCAAGAGCTCCCCCTGCTGCCATGGGCCAAGCAGGCACGGACGCTCCTCTGCCTGCTCGTTTAGAGCAACAGGGATCTAGCTGTGATCACAAAGATGCTTTGGAGCCTGTGTCAATCAGCCCACAATCAAGGCGGACTCAAGAGAGCTGAGCAAAGGAAAGCTCCCATGATTAAGTTCAAGAAGCAGTGACTGGCCACACCTGTGCCTTGGGCTGCCTGGAAGCTTTCCTTTGCTTGTGGCAAACTCTTTACAAGCCCTCCTCTTGCTTGTTCCTTGCTTCCAGCACCCAGCTCTTAATATCTTGGATTGATCTCTTGGCTCCTGACCCCTGGATTTTGAATTCTGACTATGGCTTTCGCTTGTTCTTCTGGCTTAGGTAAATGGACTGCCTATGAGTAGTTGTTTGCTTTGCCTTCTCCCAGTGGGACTCCGCTATCTCTCCCACTACATTCTCTGGTCTGGCTTGCTGCCTGGGTCTCTGACCTTGACAATAGTGATGTATCATTGGTGGGGAAAACCCATCAATGATTTAATCTGTGATTGTGTCACCTGGCTACAGGAAAGGACAGGACCACAATGATGTCATGCAGATCCATCTTTGCAGTCCTGCTCCTCTGCCATTGCCATGCCAGGATGTGGAAAGGACCTGTGTGCTGTTTGTGGACCCAGCCTAAAGCTAGATGTTTGCTTTATTCATTATAAATAAATCTTTCCACTTATGTTTTTATTTTATTAGGTTTTTGTTTTCTACATCTGTTTCTGGATGTTTTAATTTAGTAATTAACCTTGAAAACTGATCATGCTTAGCCAAACTGAACCCACTTGATCAGCACTGCCACTTGTCCAGTATACTGGTCATCTTAAGGCCTGAGTACCAGATCCATAGAGGTATTTTAAGGGGGAAAAGATAAGGTGAATGATATGAATTGAAGGACTGGAACTGTGGGGCAACCTATCAAGGAGTTCCATCACAAATTCTAATGAATTTATTGTAGTGAAAGCTTTCATAAACTAGAGATGACTTAATTAAATGCGGGGTTATCACTTTTTGGCTGATTTTTAAAGCCCAACAGCAGGCATATTGTTTCCTCTTATGTATGTAAATGTTGATGTCTGTCACTCCATACTGTTAGTTACACTGAATTGAATATATAAAGACTGACAAACTTTTAGAATCAGGGCCTGTGATGGTGATAACACCAATAGAGGCACATGAGGTAATCCTCTCCATCTCACACATTGTCAAAAATGAAGCTCAGCACATTATTAGTCTGATCTATCCAACCTTCTCCCAACTGTGAAAAAACAGTGATAAAGATCTTAGCAGAAGTCTGTAATTCACCATTATTATGCTGGAAATGGCAGAGGAGAAAAATAGTAACAGAAACCCATCTCTTTCTAATGCAGCTACAGTACTGATTAAAGAAAGTGCCTTTTGTTTTAAACAAAAAGTACAATGCTGTGTTCGTTGTATAATAGTTTTTCAAAAGTAATGTTGAAATGAAATCAATATTTCTCACATATATTTTTTTCTGTTTTCCTTTCCATTCCTTCAAAAAGACAATGAGGAAAACATGATACTAAGGCTACAATAGTATACAATTGAACTCAGCAGGACTTACTTTTAAACAGACCTACATAAGATTGTGTCTGCTGGGCTATTGTTATATACAAGATGTGCCCTAGGAAGTTGCTTTCTATTCCTTTTTGTTTTGTTTTGTTTTTCTCCAAGCAACCTACATCTTTAGTGGTTTGTGGGGGGTGAAGAACTTTCTTTTGCTGACAGATTTTATTGTTTATGTCTTCTTGCCCCATATATATGAAACTGTATGTCTTTTTGTTATTCTTTGTTGTTGTGTACCTTCAGGTCATTCCTGACTTATGGCAACCTTAAGGTGAACCTACCCCTCGGCTTTCAGGGGCAGATAGTATATGATATACCTAAGATCTCCCAGTGGATTTCCATGGCTAAGTGAGGAATCAAACCCTGGTCTTCAGGGTCATAGTGTGTAGTGCTCAAACCACTACACCACATCAGTTCTCTTTGTTATTCTTAAGCAAGTATAATGATAAGAGCACAGAAGTTTTTGGGAGGAAGGAAGTTGATTCCTGTACCTCTCAAAGTGATGTGGAGAGGGGATTAGACATTGATTCTCATTTGGAATCAACACCCTAAGCATTGTCAGAATTACCTATTTCACTGTTGCTCCATGCTGCTGCAACTACCCTTCCTCTTCATTTTAGCCAACTCTCTTGAAGGGATAGTTCATCATATGCAGGCTGCAGTTCAGCATCAGATGAACAGCACCCTACAAATGTCAACAACAGGAACAGACACAGCGGTACCAGTGGAAAGGAATAGATGCTGCAGGACACAGGAGGACATTTGGTACACCAGGTGTGAGCTCCAGATTAGCACTTGAACATAACTAGTTACAAATAGGTAGTCTTAATCTCTTGCCCTCAGAAGAACAGTATAATTATAGTGCACTCCAACTGTTACTTGGTGGGGGCTTGACCTCAATTTTTTTTTCTGGTGTAACTATAACTCTTTGGTTACTTTTCTAATTATTGGTGTGTGGCCTCACTGAATGGTGGAAGAGGAATATCACATGGTTCAAGTCCCAGCTCATGCTGTCTCATGCTCTGTTGTGAATGTAGAAGTGACTATGGGAGGGGAGGCACATGGAAAGAAAAGTGCTTATGAGAGGTAAATGCGTTTTAGGTCATAGGCTAGCAACTTGTAGCACTAAGATATGCTTTAAAAATGTGACTAAAACCAAATGTAGAGTTATACTGGGGAAAAACTGCAACTATAAAAGTAGCTAGGTCCTTGAAATGTAATGATAATGAATTACTTTTAAACATACAGGTCCAAACTTTGGTCCAGGTAACCTACCTGGGTCAGTTTCTGCCATCCTCACTTACTGGTCATTTTTCTGCCTTCTGCTGCTTAATCCATGCTCTTGCTTAGAGGGAAAAGGCAAGATAGTGGGAGGTGGCTGGTCCTTTTTGATCCTGGCATTGTGTGTACATGTGCAATCCACATGTACGAGCAATGATAGCAACAGTTAGAGCGAAAGAGGCCAGGAGATGCCCAGAATCAGCAGATGAGCCCCTCTGCTGGGGCACAGCCATCATCAGGTGCTAATGATGCCACCCTCTGGCACCACCCTTGTATATACCATTATTGACCTGAATCCACTGGCAGTTCATTGCAACAGATGCCCTTATTTTGAGTAGTATGAATCAGAAATAAATCACATTCCTGTACTTGCGACTTTTCTCTTCAGTCAGTTTTCTAACAATTCATAACATGATCCATGTTGTTTTCCACACTCCTGCAGCAAATTAAGACACTTCTTTCAGTGAACTTTGACTATGACAAGTCACACACAATTTATATAGAAATTTAAGATTTTCACTCTTAGCTTTAGTGATTTTTCAATTGGTTATATTGTATCTTACATTCTTACCTATGAATCTGCCTCCTGCAGTTGCCTAGTTTGGAGATTTACCAAGAGGGCAAACAGTTCTCCATACTGAAAACAACATTCCTGGTAGTATCACATATGTCAAAGCAATTATTTTTTTTCTTTCCCTGTAAAAGAATAGAAACCTGCTTAGTTGCTGGGTTTGTTACAGATAAAATAGCCATCTGGAAAGGTAAACACTGGCAAAATCAAATAGCTACAACACTTCAACAATTACTACATCTGAGCACCCACTAGCTTATTGCTTTTCCCCCCAAACAGCAATCTTAAATTGTGTGATTTATTGTAGAGTACCCACAATAATATTTTTGCTAACCCATTCAAGTGTTTATAGAATAGCAGTGCTGACTGCTGTCTCATCCAGCCAGAAACACATTATTACAGTTCAGTCCTCCCAAGCTCTCTGTGTAAATTGTAGCCGGACCATGTAAATGATTTGCAAGGCTTCGAAATTCCACAGTCTATTACATAAAGTTTAATGGTAAATGAAATGCCTAGATAATAGGAGCAATGATAAAATGGTAGGTAATCTGTTAATACAAAGGAATCAGGAGTCTCAGACAAAAAATGTACAGCTGCATGTTTGTTAGAGGTAGCCTATCAGAATTGAAGATTAGAGCTTAAATCCCTGTGGTGCAGCTTCTGTGGTGAAAATCCTATTTTTGCTTTACAAATCATGCATTACGGACAGAATCCAACACCTAGGACTTTTAGTAGGTATTTCAGCAAAGCCACTATTTTCTATCCACTGGTTACATAGAAATGTGCTTAGTTGAAAATGAATCTGCCTTCTATTTATATTGTCCTGAGTCTTAAAAACTCTGGCAGAATGCTTGCTAGGGAAAATCATCTCAGTGACAGGCTCTGTTGTGCCAGAAAACAACCAGGTGTCACTCTGGTGGTATCTGGCCCTACTTACTTGGTTAGCCAAAACAGGGGAAAAAAGCCAAGTGTGTGAATTTTATAGTTACATCAGGCCTTCCAAAGCACCTGATGAGTTTGGAGTTGCAACTATAGTTGTACTTGGGTGTGCTCCATTATTTCCATACCTTCAGTGAGAAAAGTGCTATTAATATCATCTCTGGAATTCATCCAAAGTGAACTATAGATTTTTAAAGGATTTCTGCTGCCATGGATCAGATTCTCTTCTCTTCTGATATCTTTACTAATGTTAGTATTGACAGTATTGATGATTATAAAACCATTCAATAATACTACTAATAAAGTATTAGTGACATAAAGAATATTTGCAGATGTTCTATCATTCAGGAGAAAAGGTCAGCCTACTTTTTGGTCCTTCAGGAGAAAAAGTCAGCCTCCATAAGATTTTTGCAGTTCTGCAAGGGCAAAAAGAACACCAACAGCAATAGTGAAGTGGTTTTGTGCAAGATTTTTTTACACCTATTTTTTGCACAAAACCAAGAGCGGGGGGTGGGTGGGGCGGGTTGCATGTGTGTAAGAAAAAAGCTTGATGAAGTTCTTGTATGAAAGCCAGATAGTGAGAAAAATCACTTGAAATGCACAAAGATTTTTGTAAAATTAAAGGGTGGTGTTGGTTAATTTTTTCTCTCTCTACTCTTGTAGGAAGAAAATAACTGAAGATTTACATCTTTAAAACATGAAGACAAATATCAAATACATGAAACATGCTACAGGAAGTTTCAGAAAAGAAGCATCCTCAAATTTTTGTATGGACTGAAGCAAAAGAGGGCAGGGTTTCTGCACTTTAAACAGTTCTACAGATATGGGGAAAGGAACATCTTCTGTAATTCCATATTCCATAAAACTACCCAAACTATAGGAGTTCTATTCTTTTATCCATCTGGCTACCCCACTGAACCATTGTCTATGCAATATTCCTGAACTGCCAGTGAGATTTCATTACAGACAAATAGAAAGCTCACCCAGATGTACAAGAAGAAGATACATTTAAAACTTTGCTGGAAAAGCATCATTTGTTGAACTGCTATATAACAATAATAAAAAGGAAGTGACATTTTCTTTCAGCTTATTTGATTCTGGGTGCTAGTACTTAAGACTAAAATGCCATTCACAAGACGATAAGCATCAAATCCATCAGGAACAGTTCCTGAACAAGCCCCATTGATCTAAATATCAATGTAAAGGCAAAACTGAGCTTACATAAGTGATATTCATGGAGGACTGAGTAGAACATCAAACAATTTCTATTTTAATTCATTCTCGGATATGGCCGTAAAAGGATTGTTTTTTAAATGAACTCCATGCAACAGTATGAACAAAAAGTAAGCCAACTGGGAATGATGAACAGCGTCATGAAATCTTCTCTCTCTCTCTCTTTCTGTGTTGTTCTAGCCAGTTCTCAGATCCTTTTTGTTTTAAAATGCAGTGGTTTCATCATCTTCAAAAATAATATTGCATATTTTTGGCCATACTATCTATTATCTAAAGCCAGCATTCAACAAATCTAACATGAAGTTTTCACGCACTACTTCTTGAATAAATGTCTTGTTGACCCTGCACTAGGAAAAAGGAGGGATCTAAAACAAAACAGTATATGTGCATGTGCATGTGCGTGTGTGTGTGTGTGTGTGTATATATGTAGCACATAGCTCTCAATGAAACTTGAGAATGATCCTTGCACTTTCATTTCACTTCCAAAGGTATCATCCAAATCAAAGCTGGTGTAATCCCTATGATGCAATGGAGGTTATAGAAAATAATTGATAGTGCATAATATGAAAAAATAAATTGATTTAAGAAATTGTTTTAAGTAGTTGAAAAATATTTAACAGATAGAGAAGTGAATATGTCTTTTAGCAAAATAGGGGTATTTGGCCAAGCAAATGGATACTGCTTGTTAAAAGGACTGAAAGTAAGAGATAAGGAAAGTATTCCAGGAAGAAAAACAAATTAGGCAGGTTATATTTGGCAGAGACCAGCTAGAAATAAGGGTTAGGCAAAGCGACCTTTGTACTCTTGGTACGATACTGAGTTGAAAAATAAGATTTCAATGCAGAGATAAGCAAACTATGCAGTTTTGGAGAGATTAATCTGTAGTTTACATCAGTGTAGGTTTTATCCAATGGGAGTTATAAACGTGTATGAGAAAGTACTAAGGGTGTATAAATTTCAGATGAAAATCATGTTGAGCACTGATGCATTTTTGGAGTGAGAGCTCTAATTGGTCCAATTGCACAATTGTCTTAATAAAAATCCTGTCTTCTCACCTCACTCAAATTCTCTGAGTTGTTTTTATTGGCATATATCTCAGAGACAAGCAGTTTTGCATAAAAGCAGCTTTACTAAAATAGTTAATATTTTTTTATTAGATTTGCTGAAATAGTCAATATTGAAATTCCAAAAATGGGTTCACAGAAAGGGCATGCAAAAAGGAAAAAGAACAACTGTCTAAGAAGTTAATGAGCAGTAGGGCAACAGTTGCCTAAGATATTAATAAGCTGGAAGGGTTAGGTTATACCTAGTGAGAAAGATCAAAGAGTCTTTAGCAGGCAATGCCAAATTGAAAAGGGTTAAGAAGGAGAAGCCAAATTGTCAACATGACCTGAGAATGTTACAGGAATGAGCTAAAGGAGGAAAGGTGTACCAATGGCAGTGAAGTAATGTGCTTGTGAATTAACCAAGCAGCATTGGTTTTGGGGAACTAATCAAGTAAGGGATCATAAACTGATAACCAGTTAAATGATGCTGGTTACAGTGTATTTAAAGGACTGTAAATTCTTTGGGTCTTGGATTTGCTTTCAAGCCCAAGAATTTTGCTGCCCAGTAAATCAATAAAGCTTCTGTTGGAAGACCTTCAACTGGTGGTCAGTCTTTTGGGTACACCAGGAAGGTCTTAGCCTGTTTGGTGTGACACCTTTGAATTATCAGTGGATCAGTTACACTTTAAAAAAGAAGCTGTACTCCCTAGCTTTGTTGGAAAGAAAGGTGGAGGGTGAAGGTATGTTTGCCAGGAGAAGAATTAGGCCCTTCTCATTTCAAATTAGGTAATATATTTACAGAATCCAGTGTATACATGGTCTCCAAAGTTCCACGCAGACATGCAGAAACCTTGCTGCTGAGATTTTATTGTAGCTAACTGCCAAGCTCCAAATAAAAATACAAAATACTAAAAGTAAATACTACAAAGTCTGCTACAAGGAGTTTATCTTCCTTTCCCTTCATATACTAAAATATTACATAAGTGAAAGGCCATTTCTGCACTAGGCTGTTATAGCGCTATGATTCCACTTTCAACATCCTATGGAATCCTGGGGTTAGCAGTTTCAGGAGGGGCCAGCCAGCCGGCCGGCCCCTCCCAAAACTGCAAACCCCAGGATTCCAGAGGATGTTGCAAGTGGAATCATAGGCCATTTCCACACAGGGATATAGCCTGCACTGGGACGACCTCACCAGGAGCTCATCTACACTGCGGGGTGTGCTAGGGCGGTTTGAAAAGGTGAGGTTCTACACCTCAAAGCGCCCTCACACGGCCATGGGGGCGGCGCTGCGTGTTTTATAAAGACCACCTTTCAAGTGGTCTTTTTAAAACGAGCGCGCTAGCCCGTCGCAGCGCCCTGTGAAGAACTGCAAGGGCGCACAAGCGCGTCCCTGAAGAGCTGCCTGGGGTGGGCTTCTGGCTGGCGCGCTGCTCCGATTGGCGGAGCGCCACCAGAAGCTGCCGGCCACCATTTGGGGCGCCGCCGGGCGCTGCTGGCATGTAGAGCGGCAAACGCACACTGCTCCCCGTGGGGACGGAGCCACCCGGAGTAAGGTAAACTCCGTCCCCACATGCGCCGCCCCGTTCTGCCGCGTTTCAGGCCCCCCCATGTGGAAAGGGCCATAGTGCTATAACAGCCTAGCGAGGAAATGGCTAAAGTGTTGTTGTTGAAGATATTTCTGATTTTGGTGACCTGAAGGTGAACCTTTCACAGGTTTTCTGGAGGTGAGAGTGTGTGACATGCCCAAGGTCATCCAGTGGGTTTCCATGGTGGAACAGGGAATTGAACCCTGGTCTCCAGGTTTGTAGTCCAGCGCTCAATCCATTCAAACCACTATACCAAACTGAGAAGGATCAAATACTTATCTCGGGCAAACCCGGCTGCTCACTTCTCTCTTACTCTTTGAACTAGTAAGTACAGCCTCTTTTTAATAGGTTTTACCGCCCACTGAGCCAATCTAATAATTTATGGGCATTGCAATGATATCCAGCTTAGATACTCACAATCTGGATCCAAGATAAAAGCAACCAAAATATAATGTCAGTAGAAATAGCCATGAGTCTGGCTGGTCTGTCAGAAAAGTTTTTCATATATTCATAGCAACTTCAATGGGAAACAGAAGTAACACGGGGTAAAGCATTAGCAAAATCTCATTAAAGCAGCCTGCTATTTTATAACATAAAAACTGTAACATCAAATGGACTAGTTAAAACCTAGAAACGGTCTCCCTAATCCTAAACGCCTGTTTATAGGCTAAAATGAAATTCATTATAACTGCCCCTGTTTTTCTACAGGAAATACATTGAAGTATGTCCTGGCAATTTCTACCCATTTTGGGTAGACATACTTCTAACATTTTGAAGGTAAAAGCTGCATTGGCAAGCTGGCTTTTTTAATTCTCTTCATCTCTACGAAATGAAAAAATCTGGTGCTTATTTGATTAGCTCCTGTTCAATGAACTGGACCCAGTGCTCAAAGAAATACATTTCTGAAAATGGCAGAGCAACTTGATTTCAGCTATAAAATATGCACACGCCTACTGAAACACTGGAATGACTGCATACTTAAATTCATTGTAACGGCTGCAACACCTCCTGGTTTTATCCCATCTACTTACCCAGGTAAATTGTGATAGTTAAGCTTGGTTCCAAAGCTAAGTTACCTTAAGGAAATTCACAGGACGAGAATTTCTGGTCTCCTCTCCCTTCATGCAGCCATTTGTGATCCTTCCAAAGCCCCTCCAAAATCTGAATAGTGTGGGATCACATGCAGGAGACTGTTGAAAGAGGGGATAATTGCTCAAAATTAGCAGCCCTATTTAGTTTTACAAAATTTGCCTCACCTACTACAGCTTCCTCAAGGCCATCCCAAGTTGTTTTGGGCAGAATGGTCATTTTCTGTGAACTTTGATCCAGCTTGATCCTAGCCCAAAGGCATCAAATGTAGCTTACTTGCCCTAGACAAAGCTGTTCCACTGAGCTTACACCAAGCACAGAAAGATAAATGAACAGAGCCCATTTCCACACTACACTGTTATAGTGCTGTTATTCCACTTTCAACATCATGTGGGATTCTGGGGTTTGTAGTTTACTGAGGCCAAATTGCTCTCTGGCTGAGAATTCTAAATGCCCCTCTCTAATTTGCAAACCCCAAGATTCCATATGATGTTGAAAGTGGAATAATAGCACTATAACAGTGTAGGGCAGAAATGGTCTATGTGTTGTTTTCATATCAGGCTGCAGTGTGGGTCAAACAGAAACATGCTAGGCTTAGATGACTCAGAACATATAACTGGAATCCCTGCTTAAATAGACCGTAAGTTACAGAGGAGTTCTTTTGCACTGGCATTGTGAATAGAGCTTAGAAAAGTTATTCTTTTCAGTCACAACCCCAGAATTCTGTAAAAAGTAATTCTGAAAGTAGGTTTCTGAAGCTATGTCTGTGAGCTGTATTCAACAACTTTTCCTAACTTTCCTCTTGTTAATCGTCCACAGACTGGCCTCATGTGCCATTAATAAGCAGACAACATCACTTGAATTTCTTAAAGTACTGTATAAAATAAAGGTGCAACAAAAATGGAAACATATGAATAAGGGTGAATGTATTAGTGGACATTTTCTGCAACACTCCCCCCGTTCAGAATGTAGTTTTGTCACGTTTCTGCTGCCCGCCACCTCTTTCCCATTAGTTGCTATAAAAATTTTACCATACCGTATTTTCTGTGTCTGATGTAGGCTTTAAGTCTTGCCAGTGAAGAATTACAGCCACATATAAGCATGGCTGGTTTTGAGCAAAAAAAATAATAAAAACAGATAAACAAAAACACTCAAAGCCTTTCACTGTTCTACTAATAACCTCTTCTACTAATAATACTAATACTCACCTCAGGATGAAAACTGCACAGATGTTCCAACTATGATTGCTCATTTCCTGGAGTATTTTAGCACTCTTGTCTGGAGAAGTTAATCCACAAAATACAAAGAGAAATATAATTGGCTTAAATGCAAAGGGGAGGGGGGACAAGATAATATTTTCAAACTCTGTGTAGCACAAAAGCCACACTGTAATTGATTGTAATTAAAAGAAAAAAAACCTGAGACTAATATTTGTCTCCTTGGGTTGCTCTAATATTTATGTAAGTCCTAATTATGCAAAGTCCATCATCTTATATTATTTAAAGTTTAAATAATTTATTTGAATTGTATTAAACTTTGAACAAAATAAGAAACCAAGGAGTACCTTATGTAATTAGGAGATGTGAGTACAGTTCGCTTCACCCAATTACTCATTGCCACATCTCAGAACTGTAGAAAAGTGACAGGCAATGGAATATCATATAATGCTGTGATGACAGTAAAGGTACAACCTGGGATGCAATTGCACTGAAACAGGCATGGTTCCCCACTGCCATCCTTTAGACTGAGGGATGGAGGGTTCTTTGCCATTTGTCAGTTAATCTGTATCTGTCTGGAGGTCCCCACTATTACCCTCTGGTCACCTGGGCATCCAACTTGTGACCAGCAGTATAATCAATGCAGGCAGAGTTAGCATCAACACTCTGCTCAAGTCTTAAATACTGGAATATTTATTGTTTCCATATTTATATGGAAAAAAGAGCAGGTTCTCTGTTAGGCCATTTCCTCACTAGCCTATAGTACTATTATTCCACTTTCAACATCCTATGGAATCCTGGAATTTGTAGGTTAGGGATGGGGACTTTGAGGCCCCTCCCTAAACTGCAAACTCCAGGATTTCATAGGATGTTGAAAGTGGAATAATAGCACTAGAACAGGCTAGTGTGGAAATCGTCTTAATCTTTTAGGCTATTTATTATATGTAGTCATAAATATACACACATATACATTTTCACTACATTACTACACATAAAGCATCATACATTCGTTACATTATAGTACATGGCACGTAATGTGTTACACTTTCATAAGGACTGGACATTATCTCTTCTGCATTTCATTAGCAGATTTCTCTACAGCTGCATACAGAGGGACAGTACCATTTTAAACAATAGTAGAGTGTTCTAATCAAGTACCCTCTGTGAAAGAGAGATCAAAGGGGTTAATATCCATTGACATTGCTGTATACAGCAGCATCCATTATATATCTATAAACATCCATAACAGGTGTCCCTTATATTTGTAATGGGCATGTATCTATTCAAATGTACAACATATCTAGCTTATTTGTGAGCAGAAATCCTCTCTTTCTTGCCAGCAGGGTCTGTCTTTACTAGTATGTTTTGGGTAGTTATCAGGAACTATGCAGCTTAGAGGCAGCAGGGCAGCCTTATCTTTTGTAGAGGCAGACAATCAGACAGTCTTCCTTCTATCTTTTCTCAACCTGCTTTATTTCATTCATAGCTTAATCAGCT
This sequence comes from Iguana delicatissima, assembly GCA_948472985.1. Classification (NCBI taxonomy): domain Eukaryota; kingdom Metazoa; phylum Chordata; class Lepidosauria; order Squamata; family Iguanidae; genus Iguana; species Iguana delicatissima. The sequence goes on along the minus strand of CAOKZL010000265.1, from coordinate 242,017 downwards.
GACATACCTTGTCCAATAAGATAAAGGATGCTCACTATAACCTGTTTATATAAACATCTTTCTCTCTTCTAATCAGATTCTTATAGGTGATGTAACATACTTAGTACTTTTAGCTCTTTGACTGCTTTTCATCACCCATTGGATCATATCAGCCAGTTCATTTAATGTGATACCTGTCTTGGGTTTGTTATCAGTCAATGCATTGTTCTCTTTTTCTTATCATTGTTTATAGTTAGGTTGGCATTATGCCCAGAATTGGCCAGTGTCTTAGTAATGCACACACACACACACACACACACACACACACTCCACAATACACAAAACTTTCTGCTTTGTATTGTACGCTTTATAAAGCCACTGTTTACATTTCTGGGTCTTAAATTGGCAAATGTAATCCAAATCAGTATGCAGCCTGTATCAGTACAAAGAAAGATGCAATTTTTTTTCATGCAAGTATGTTGGAAATTGGCATATTTCATAAAAATGGCATGGATGTCAACCTTAACTCATATGGGATGGCCCATTGACCACCTTACTCTAGCTGAACTACAAAGACTACTATGCACTTGAATAACATGTATAGGCACAGAACCTGTGAATGATAGTTCTAATATATAATTGCATCTTCCTTTCCTTTCCTTTCCTTCTCTGCCCCTGCCTTTTCTTCAAGGACATCAAGGAAGCATACTATTGCTGCAATCGAATATCCCCTCAGCATTGTGTAACTGTTATGTTACGTGAACACTATACAACCTCCATGCAGAATAGCAACATCAATGACTAAGTGCCATTGCATAAGGTACAATACACAATGCACAAACACAATGTAAAATATAGGATGCAGAATGCAAATATAGGATGCACAACCACAACAGGCAATGCCCAATGTGCAACTTGCAAAGACAAGGCATAGTGAAACATGCTGTCCATGTAATTCTGCTTTCACCACATCGGTAGAATACATCCATTCTACAATAGTCACTTTTTGGTCCCACATGCATGGCATGACTTAGACAAGTGTATGTTCCTAATAGGATGCCAGACATGGCCTTCATGCCTCATCTTATCCACAGAATACTGTGCACTGTTTAGTTTATTATATTGAACTTTAGAATTTTCATGCCCAAACTTATTCCCATTTGGAGATTTTTCACATTCATTCATCTTCATCCCCTACCATATTTACACACACACAGAGGCCATAATCCACTACACTTTTGAAATGTGCAAGTCATTATGTCATCTGGCAATGTCACACTATGCAATTATAGCACTATCATTTCACTTTAATCACAGTGGTTTTATCCCATGGAATCAATGAGTTTACAGTTTGAGGAGAGACGTTTAGAATTTTTAGCCGGGGAGTTCTAGTGCCTTACCAAACTTTAAATCCCAAGGTTCCATAGGATGTTGCCATGACAATTAAAGTGGAAAAATTCTTCTATAATCGTACATTGTGCTGTTTATGTACCACACTATACACAGAGGTATAAAAGGAAATAAAGATCATAGAATGGGAACTGTGAAAGAAGAGGCTGTGGGTAGAATTGGATGACGGAGGGTACACTTTGGATTTTAACTATGATATCTGAATGGAGTCTAGAGGAAAAAGGATTGACTACCAGAAGCAGATACAAAAGTGTAGAATAAATCATTTAAAGTCAAAAACAAAACATAAGGCATGAGAATGGTAATTATAACAGCGATTGTTGAATCAGCTGCCAGGTGAGATATGCCAGACTGGAAAGCTTGTCCATTTTTAGCTGCAGTGAACTTTTAAAATGTTTTTAGTGTAATTGCTTTATGCTGACCTGAGAAGCTTTGCACTGAAAAATGTGTAATCATTCTTTTAAGTAAAGTAATGCTGATAAATATTATGATTGAATCAGCTCACAAAAAAAAAGGAAAAAAGAAGAAAAAGAAAAAGAAAACGTAGTAGAAACCCATAGAAGACAGGTAAATTACACTTTAGAAGGGAAGCTGCCATTATCATGAATAAACAGTTTTCTTACCAGAAGAAATAACAACTTGGGAGGAAAATGTCACAGAAAAAAATAGTTAAAAGGGAAAAAAATTTCCTAACATAATTCCACGCTTCAACATTGCACTCATGCACCCCCACATCTGTGATTCTAACATTTTTAAACCATTCTTAAATGCATTTTATTCCATGTCTTGTTTGATCCTTTATAGATGTTCTCATTGATTAATTACTGCTACTGTGTTCAGAATGCCCTTTTGTGTGCCTGCCTCCATTGTTCTCCACTTGCCCTGAAATGGCCATGGGGGGAAAGAGACAGGTGAGGTTTGACGTGGTGGGGAATTGTTGTGTAAGGAAGGTCTTGAGTTCTTTTTACAAAGACTTGAAAAAGGACATATGTCAGCACTTTGCCTGAGAGTAGGGTACTTCAGGATGACAACATCCAGCCCTCTCTTGTGGCAATGGTGCCAAGATTGTAAGTATAAATACCAGATTTTACAAACTTGAAAGTATAGCTTATGACAACATAGTCATTAACCAGAATGCCAGCCATTATGTACAAAATATACTAAAGATAAAAGTATAGCACACTTCATTAAAATAAATAAATCGATAAAACCTTCTGCTTCAACCCGTTAAAAGCCAATGGCCTGTCCAAATGAAAAACTGTCTGCTGACAAAAAGAGAGCAAAAAACAAGGGTCAAACAAGCTGCGCATAAGAGAGATTCTGATAGCCTTTGTCACGATGTTTCTGGATATAAGAACATAGTTGAATTCTTCTCTGCCACCTCCCACTCTCCACCAGCCACTGAATGGCAGTGTTAGGCTGGGACTGAAGTTATTTCCAGAAGCAATAGATGGATCCTCTAGGAAGGAAGGGAAGAGATGAAGTCTGGGCAGAAATGTATACTCTGTCTCCCCATACACCATCCCTGTTTATGTCTTAAGCCATTCTAGAACATATATAATACTGGTTATGGTACAATCTTAAACGACTTTAATGAAATGCATTGACTGTTGTGAAATAAATACATAAATTACACAAATAATAGTTTATTTAGCCAGCCTATGTAATAGCCAGGTTGACTTTTAGGCAACAGATTTATTCCGTATTGTTCAATAGGCACATTGCTATATGTTTGGACATTAACATATTACAAGTGATGACATTGCAGCCAGCATCCTGGTACCAAAGTTTCTGTTAAAGAAGTTACATTCAAGAATACATCTACTTTGTTAACTGAAGTATTCCTGTACCTTGTAAGCATATCCCAGGGTAGCTGTGTTGGTCATACAGCAAAATACAACAACATCCAAAATCTACAGAACAGTGATACCTTTATTGGGCCAATCAAAAATGGACAAAATACATCAAGCTTTCAAAGCTCCACTAGCTTCTTCATCAGACAAAGGTGTTAGAAATCATACAGGAAAAGAAAAGAAATTACCATGTAAGAGTCACAGGTTGTTGTGAGCTAAGAATGTCTAGAAAGATATCTATGTAGGCCACTTCTCTCTCTAGCCATGTGGACTCTGGGAGACACAGAGCTGTAAAATCCAGGCAATAAAATTTAAACTCCATTAGCAACAGAAAATGTAACTTCCCTTGAGACTCAGGCTGTTTCTTTTCAATGCCCTTTTCTTAGGTAGTGAACACTGAATTTCTTAAGAAGCCTCTGTAGTGTTGTATCTGGAAAACCCTTCAGGTGCTGTATAGGTAAAACCTGTCAAATGCAGTCTCAATAGAAAATTTTTTACCTTTGATGGATAGAAACACCAACTGTCAATTCTTCACAATTGTTTTATTGGTAGTTGCGTATTGTTTATTTTATTTTTGCAAGGCTAGATGCTTGGAATTTTCTTGTAAGTGAGCATGAGGAGCTATATCAAAAGGAGCATATCTGTCACAAAGCAAAGCCATGCATACAAATGCACATATTGAAACAGAGAGAATATAGCATTCTCTGTTTCTGATGCTCAACCTGTGGGTGTAGTTTCCTATGTTTCCAAAAGATGTCATCTGAACAAAAATAGACTTGGAGGAAACTCAAAATTCTTTCATAAGCATGTAACTCCTATGCAATCACACCAAGAACTATACAATAGAGAGCACAAACCACCAAAGCAGATTGAGAATAGTCATCTGAAAGCACCTGGTTCCTAGAATATTATTTAGGAACAGACTACAGTTGCCTCAGCTACCAAACAGTAAGCTTTCTGCAGCATTAGAATAAACAAGTACTAATAGGTCACAGCTTTACCACCAGTAGGTGAGCAAATTTTGCCTCAACTGTACTCTTATCCCAGCTGTTCACTGTTTCAAGGTAGAACAGGTCCACTCGTGTCAGTGTTTCTGTCTCAAAACACAAGCAATGATGATCCTCCCCCCCAAAAAAACCCCTCCACTTGATGAGACATGTTGGGGGTAACAGCCCACTGTCAATAGACTGAGTCAATAGAGGCAAAGGTGTGATGAGAATGGAGAGAGAAAATGATATAAAGGAGGAAACTAGAACACAGTGGCTGTAATCTTGAATCATAGTTACGATATTTTGTTGCAGCTCCCACTTGTAAAATACAAGGATCAGCAGCAGCTGCAGTAGCTTCTGTACCATATGCCTTCCAGTGCACGAGCAAGCTGTAAGTGGGGATCTATATATTCTCACCTCACTAGGTTGCTTGGTTGAAAAAGGGTTCACATTTCTGAAGCTTAACAGTGCCCAGGGCAAGGGGGTGGGGAGACCAGCAGGGGTGGGGTGACCAATGGGCAGAAGTGGGCAGGGTGAGTGGTGGAAGTGGGCGGGGAGAGCGGGTAGAGGGGGCAAGTGGAGTGGGTGGGGACAGCAATGGGCAGAAGTGGAAAGGGCAAACAGCAGAAGTGGGCAGGGCAAGCGGCAGCGGGAGGGGGAGGAGTGAATGAAGGTGGGCGGGGCAAGTGGTGGCAGGGAGGCAGGCGGGGGATTCCTCTTTTTGCATCCCCCTGACATTAGTGTCTGAGGCACGCACCCCAGTTGCCCCACCCTAGATCCACCTCTGCACATTTCCCTATGAGACATTGGTGAATAGCCATATCCAAAGTGGCTGTCACCACATTCATAGAAACAACTTCCATAGGCATTATTAAGAATTGTCAGTCTCTGCATGCCTGTCCTTAGTAGTTGTCAGTTTTCATGTATCTCTATAGAAGTTTAGGCACAGTGTATATTTACAATGTATTCCTGTTTGTTAGATTCCCCCCCTTCTCTCTTCCAGCATCTTGCATCCATTTTCCCTTTAGCTTTCTCTCCTCTATAAGACACTGTATTTGTGCACAGATTTTAGTAAGTAAAGCTATTTTATGTTTTGCATAGAAGACTTTTCTATGCCTAGCCTGTGCGGATGTGCATAGGAATGGTTATTTTTCAGATTCTGCTTTGCTAGTTTTATTACTCTGCTGAAGAGGTGCTTCAGAGACCCAATACTGTTTCTCACATTTCTCAGCAAGCACTAACAGCAGAGATGTAATTCTCCTTTTTTCCTCTAGTTCTCCTACCCACTGCTTTCTAGAAGCCTACAAACCTGTTTCAGAGAGATGTAAACCTTCCTGAATTAGGTTTTCTGTATCAAAGAAGGCTGCAGGGAGAGAACCAAAAATCCAGACTTTACCACTATCTTCACATTGAAATTTGGCCAAATCATCTTTCTATAGAGCCATAGAAATCACTTGCCTTGGAGCCAATTGAAAGAGCTAGAACTTTTACTTTTGCAAGTTGATTACAGTGGCAGTTGGTGGTTCCCAAGCCTCTATTCCCTGTAAAGCTTCTTTAAAGTTCAGAGTAAAATCCAGAGCAGTGAGTTTCATAAGCTGGCACTGGCTGAGCTCATTTGCTTCTTTCTCTCTCTCTCTCTCTCCCCCCCCCCGCTGTCTCTCTCTTTTTCCATGGTGAGTGGTGTGACGGTTAGGCATAACTACATTTCTCTGGTGATTTTCATCTACACATCATCCTTAATGGGCACTTTGAGTCCCATCGGGAAGAAAGGTGGAATATAAATTAAACAAACTGTGAAAAAATCCTCAGAATCACTCTGGCTCCCCACCAGTCCAATCTCCCTTTTTCTCTTTGATCTTTTTTTTTAATGCCTATGCATGCATATGTGCATAGAAAAATGTGCCAGATTTAATCATTTATTATTCCTCTCTTTTCCTTTTAATTTAATTATTTTCAAAATATATACAGAATACAAATAACAGAATTATGCTGACTGGCCTCCTCAAAGTGACATTCTACTAGAAAGAGTACACTACCCTTGAACGGTTCCACTGCAATGCAAAACTACCAAAATTACATTCAGGGAGTGACTAAATTGTTACTTTGAACAATTGAAGATCACCAGAGCATTTATTTGAGAAAAGAATAGGCATGCTTGAATCATCAGTTTCAGTTATGCATTGCAATTTGCAATCTGCAAAATACTTTTGATAAAACTCCGACTACATTTTTTAAAAAATAGCTGGGCTTTCATTTGTTCTGTAAAGGTGCCTTGCCTCCAGTTATGTGCAAAAAGTTTCGGGTAGCAGAACTGAAATAAAAGCAAGATCTAGAAATGAAGACTAATACAGATTGCTTTGTCTATGACTATGTGATCCATGGGTGATTTATATTTACCATGCCGTAAAGCCCTTTAAAGCTCAGATCCAGGTTATCTGAAGGACTGTGTTTTCCTATATAAGCCTTCCCCCAGTTTTAGAACCCCTATGGGGGGGGGCTTTTTTTTTCTGTTCCACCACTGTCATAGGTAGGTGGGAAGAGGACTTTTTGGTGGCTGCTCCTGGGCTTTGGAGCTCCTTTCATAGAGAAGATAAACTGATGCCCTCCTTACTATCCCTCTGTAGCCAGGTGAAGACCTTTTTGTCTCAGCATGCTGTTAAGGGCTGATTGCTCAGTGAGAAAGGGCCTACCATAATGTGCTGTATTGTTTATGCCTATTGTTCTTCTCTTTAATGGTCATACTTTAAATACTTTTAATTCTATTGACAGTTTAATTGTATTTTTAACATTTGCAAAATCTGTTGTTGTTGTTTTTTAGCTGTACTTGCTTTAACCTTTGTAAGTGTACTTGAGTGCTAGGCCCTTTCCACACTCTACCTGATCCCAGCAGCATCCCGTGGGGATCCTGGTAGAGCCTCTTCTGGGAGGGGAATGCAACAGGAGTGCTCCCCTCCACGCTGGCTGCCTGCTGAAATAGAGGAGGCACAATGGCCATGTCTCTTGCTTCCACAGCACAGCTGGGACAGGACATGTGGCCAACATGCTTCCCGACCCTCCACAACTCAGGTAAGTGTGGGAGGGTGGCAAGAGGGCTATGCAATCACCAGTCATTGATGAGATTTGTTGCACAATCACTCTACCTGGAGATGGGAGAATGACAGGACATGGATAACCTCATGCATAAGGATCGTCTGGGTCCCATCCTTCTCCTGTCCCCAATTCAGGACAATGACATCCTGCAAAAAAGGCCTCAGAGTGTGAAAACAGACAACAACAACAACAACATGATGGCCATCATTATCAATGCCATTGACAGCTCCAAGGGTTCTTTAACTTTTAAGTCAAAGATAGTGGCTTAAATCTTATTGTTAGTACTTACTAGAGTAGACCCATTGAGTCAATGTGCTGTGTACTGACTTATTATTCAACAATTGTTGGAATGGATGTATTCAAACTGGGACGAATAAACAGGATGTTAGCCTATATGTCATATTTGGACCACAACTGTTACTTCATAATTCCTCTTCTCTTTGGTTGTGCAAAATCTACAGCGTACCACTTGTGTCATAGAAATCTTGAGAATTTCTTCAGTAGGACTAAACTTGGTTAGTACTTGGACGAGAGATTACCAATGAATATCAGGTGCTGTAGGCTATAATTCAGAAGAAAGAACTGGCAAAACCACCTCTAAGTATTCCTTGTCTAAGAAATCTCTATGAAATTCATGGACTGAAATAAGTCAATAGATGACTTGGGGACACATATACACACAAACGTGCCTTTTATGTGATTCTAGAATCAGCTGTCTAACAAGCACCAACTCAAGATCTTTCTGCTTCTTTTTGAGAGTAAATGTTATGCCATGCTGCATCCATTTTTGGAGGGATTAATGAAAAACAATTCTGTGCAATCTGTTTTATCTTAGGGAAACTTCTTGTTACGCTGTGTCTTGTTACGCTAGCTATGTCAGCTTCTCACCATTCTCACTCACCCTTGGAAAAATAACTTGAGTTATAATGGCATGCAGCTACAGACTCAACTAGCTGGTGAGGAGTATTCCCTTCTTGCATGTAACCTGTTTCTGTTATCTGTCTGAGGAATCATTTGTAGGGGGCAAGATGGACTGTGTTACCATTGTCTTAAACACATCCTGGTAAACAGGAACATATGTGAATAAGGAAGACACAGTAGTTAGCATTAGGATTGTGAGGGGCAATGGGACATCTCTAGCTAAGTTGATTTGGAAATAAATCTTACTGTATTTCCATGGGCTAACTCAAGAAAAAGAGTACACTTACTGATAAATATATATGGGATTGTTGCATAAGGGCACAATCAGATCCACTTTCTTCTGCACTTTAAGTCATTTTTAGGCTCCAGGTATTAGTAAGTAGACTAAGTCTAGTAAATTTGGGAAAAAATAAACTGAAAAGAAATCCTCCCCTGCTTTGCATCAACCAAATCTTTCCAGCATGGAGAAAACCAGTTTGTACCTGCTAGTTATATTGTTGTTCAAGTGCAGGTAACTCAAAGCACTAATGTGACTGAACAGACAAGGATACAAACCCAACAGATATTAATCTAGGAAAAAAACAAGGGTAAAGTTCAAACTGATGACCGATCTCCAGGAACGAGGTGGATTTTCTATGCCAGATTTAAGAACATACTATGTGGTAGCATGCCTGGTTTGGATAAGACCATGGGTATTCTTGAATAATTGTCAGCTTTTGGCACTGGAGGGGCATGACCTGCACTTCAGGTGGCATGTCTACTTATGGTATGGCAAGGCCAAAGTGCAGAAAGTGTTCCTCCAACGTAATTCGGAAATCTCTTTTTAGGATATAGATAAAGTACAAACTCCTTCTATATTCTAAGTTGTCATCCTCCATCTCTTGAGCAGAAGCACTTCAGAGAAAGGGTTTATGGAGAGAGGGAGAATAGTTCACTTATAAAGATCTAGCATATTTAGAAGAAGAAGTTAAACTGAAAGAACAAACAAAAGCTGCAAGAAGAGAGAGTTGTTATACAGTGGTTCCCTTACCTCCAGATCAAAGAGAGGTTTAAAAAGGATATAGAAAGGGGAGGTATAACTTTGGAATGACCACCTCTGGAAAAACAATGGCAGGATGGGAATACCCACCTGCTGTCAAAAATGTATAAATTAATATTAGGGATTGATCTGGAGGGAGAAATCACTACAGAATATATGATTAACTGGACGTGAGACTTAGGACATAATATATATTTCGAAGATTGGGAGAAGGTGTGGAAAAACTGTGATAATTTACCCTTTCCTACATTCTGTAAGAGAATGCATTGAAAATGTGGTTTAGGTAGTACCTCCCACCCGTGAGAATTGCCAAAATGTTTAAGTGTGCAAAGAATAGATTTTGGAAGTGTGACAAAGAGATTGGTACATTTTTTCATCAGTGGTGGGGGTGCCAAAAGGGTCATAAAAATTTGGAGGATGATATGCTCTAGAATTCAAAAAATACTGCTTGTTAAAATTGATTTAAAACTGGAATTCTTCTTGCTGGGTATCTTCTATTTGGACAAGGAAGTGGAAATAAAATTTGGCAGATTAATCTGGCAGATAGTATCGACTGCAAGAATCACTCTTGCTAGATATTGGAAAAAAGAGTCAGTACCACCTGAGATAGAATGGTTAGAGAAGTTGGCACAAGTTGCTGGGACACATAAGCTCACATGTATGATAGAAAACAAATCAGATAGTAAATTTTTAAAGATTTGGCAACCATTGCTAGATTACTTGTATACTACAGTTGGGATTGATTATGATTTAAGAGGAAAATCTGATTGAGAAATTAGCCAACAAAAGTCTCATAGTGGGAAGTATAGAGAAAGGGGGTCAGCAAGGGTAGTTAAAGTTAACTGTCCATGAGAATGGGTATTTTGTAATTATGAGATAAAGAAAACTTTTGTATGTACTTTGTTAATTGTATATACACTGATTGAGAAATTGATTACTATTTAATTACTATTTAAGTTAAAAATATACATATATACATAAAATCTCATTTCTTAGTCTGCAGGGTGGATTCATAAGAAAATTAGCCTTATGCTGTTTTGTCATTAGTGGAGGAGGTTTAATGTTAGATGTTGTGTGAAACCCTAAGCCCATGATGGCTTCCAAAATATTTGTACAACTGGGTATGACCAGGCATGCTAGGAAATGTTAATTTGTTCGCTACTGTGTAATTGGTTTTTATTAGTGTGCGATATTGTTATATTGATGTCGCCATGATATGGTCATATTGATGTTTTGTTATTTTAGTGTTATTGGTTTCTTAGTGTATGCTAAAGTTTGTGTACAGTAATGTACTGTACGTTCTATGTGTACTAAATGGATATATGTTATGACATTGTGTGAAAACCTTTGTATCTTCTACATAGGACTTCTTCTTCTCCCTTTCCCCTATTTTCTTTTCTTTATTCTGTTTAATAAAAATTATATAGCTACAGATATATATAAAAGGTAACTCAAAGCACTAATGTGACTGAACAGACCAAGGTACAAACCCAACAGATATTAATCCAAAGACCTCTGAATTTTGGTTTGGAATCTCTGTATTTCAGTTAATCTTTCATACATATCTTTTAAAAATAATCTGGAATTCCTTCCATCCTAAAAAAAGAAGAAATTTGGGGATTTTGGGAAATTCTTATCAAATTTGCCTGAAACAAACTTCTTATCCATGCCTGCTTTGGAAGAATTGCCTATATACGCTTACAATTATTTGCATCAGAAACTCTAAATTACACAGGAAGATGTGTAATTAAATCGGTTTGCAAGCCAGACTATGTTTCTGTGGATATATTCAATTGTTGCTGGAAATAAAACTTCAACATGCTAATCCCTGGGACCCTGTAAATGTATCATGGCTGGATATTAATCTGGATATTAATTTAAATTATAATTCTACAAGGGCAAGAAAAAATTAAGAATGTCCATTTACTAATATCACAAACTAGGTGGGATTTTACCTTGCATACTGATTTTCACAGTAGACTCTAAATCCTTTGGAACCAATATATTCTGAAAAATAATTGCTTTCGGTTGCCACCACAAATCCAATAGGTCTTATTCAGCATAAAATATTGTATAAGATGCACAAGGTATAGCCAAGTTTTCAGATTTATATACCTTGAACAGTGGTTAAATGGATTGAGCCTAATAAGTCTGATACAGTTACCTCGGAGGGGAAAAGAAACAGAGCATAAAAGATTTCCTTGTGTTCAGCTTTAAATATCCTGACACTATATATAATTTGAAGAAGAATGGATGCCAGTAGACAGCAGAAAAGGAGAGCATGGGTTTATCTTGTCTTGGGTTGACAGAGAAATACTCTTGAAATGTATTGTACATATTTAACATGTTTATAGGCCAGTTTCCCACAAACTCCATCCAGCTGACATTGAATAAAATGCTGCTTAAAATAGCAAATTGGAGCAGGGATGGGGGACTCTAAAACTTTAAGAACATAGCACAAGTTGCATTTAAAAAAAAGTCACTTTGAATGTAAAGGCTTCCTTAACAAATACCCAGTTCAGTCTTCTTAAGCACGCAGGTTTAAATCATGCCTTCCTTCCCATTCCCAAAGCAGTCTTTTATTATTTTATTATTTTCTTTTTTATTTCTTTTTTGGACTACCATCCCATCCCATATGAACTGATGTCTGAGATCCTCAGGTACTTCCCTGGGTTCTGCAACCCTCATAAGCACACTTTGTGGCTTTGTGAGAGAAGGCCTTCTTGGTGGCTGCTTCAAAGTTCTGGAATATTCTTCCCTGAGAGCCTAGGTAGACTTCTTTTTTTTGCCCTTTCATAGGCAGATGAAGAGTTTTGTATCCAACAGGATTTTGAGTTTTACACAAAATTCTTTATCTTTTGCTTTTAAACAGATATCCTTTGAATGGTTTTAATTGTATGGACAATTTAATTGCATTTTTAATTCTTCTAGTTTTTTATGTATGTGTGTTTTTTATACATTCTTCTTTTTATCCTGTAAGTTACCTTGAACCTGAGCTATGAGGAAAAGGTAGAACATATATCAATAGAAGTTAGCAATAGCAATAACAGTTACATTTCTATACTGCTTGTCAGTGCAAAGCACTCCCCAAGCAGTTTACAATGTGTTTTAGCTAACTGCCCCCAACAAGCCGGGTACTCACTTGAGTGACCTACGGAAGGATGGAAGGCTGAGTCAACCTGGAGCCCTGCAGGATCAAACTCACAACGTTGTGGCTCCAGTACCGGCATTTAACCACTGCACCACCAAGGCTTCTTAATACAATACAATACAATACAACCTTTCAGAAATCTCCTCATAAAATGGTCAGTTTGCAAGAATCCAGTTGTTATAGTCATGAACAAAGGAGTTTAAGACTCCTGACTGAAATGTCTAATGTTGTGTTCTTTAATGAAAATAACATCAGTGTGTGATGTTTAATACAGTATGTTGTTGTTGTGATGCGTCTCCAAGTTGTTTCTGACTTGTGGTGATCCTAAAATGAACCTATAATGGAGTTTTCTTGGCAAGATTTGTTCAGAGGGAGTTTGTGTTTCCCTTCTTCAGAGGCTGAGAGAGTGTGACTTGCCCAGGGTCACCCATTGGGTTTCCATAGCCAAGCAGGGATTCAAGCCCTGGTTTCCAGAGTCATCATCCGATGCTCAAACCACTACACCATGTTGGATCTCATACAGCCAGTTATGGTCTTATATAAGAATGTTAGAGTCACCTTTCTTGTATGTTGTCAAGTCTATAGGTCATTCTCTGCCTTTAGGCAGGAAGTGACAGAAATTTTGATTTGAATTTCTTGTCTTCTGCAATTATGCTTGCTGGTTCCTGTGGCTACACATTCTCCCTCCTTTGAGGTGAGCTGTGAATCTCATAAATGTTCACCATGGTAATTTCTTGATATAATTCTTATTCCTCTTTGCTTCCACATATGAATTACTCCAGAAATTAGATCCTGACTTATTTAGAGAAAGCAAATAATACATGCTTTCTGTGTAATGTCCTGGGGCTGCCTTACAAACGAGCACGTTAACAGGCTCTTCAACAGGAAAATGGAGGTCCACAGGCAAGGAAAAGATTTTGAAATACATTTAAGTGGCTTTCTCTTGTCAGAGCTTTACAAGATGCCTGCAGTTCTAACATTGTTTCTTTGTTACTGTTCAGTGAAACAACATGATCTCATCTGGGCTTGGTTTTTTTCCTCCAGATATGCCTCAGTTTTCTCATGCTGCCTTGCATAAAAGAGATATAATAGTCACATAGCCAGGTATGGTAGGAAGTCATGGAGATGTCTAGTGCTTCTTTTTTGCATCTTCCTTGTGGTTGCTTTTCCTTGCTCATCCCTTCCCCTGTTCCTTCCTGCAGATTTCATTTTTTTTCTGACAGGCCTCTTTTCTTTTTTTCCCTTCTGTTTCTGGGAACTAACTTAAATTTCCCAAGCTAATATGTGGTTGGACACTGTTGTTTGGACTAAGCTCTTCTCTGAATTTTGTAGACCAGTTTTCATTTCAAAGACAGCATACAAAAAATGCACACATTAAGGAAAGGTGTGTATTATATAGGGTTTATTAGAGAAACCTGGGCATAGAATGCATGTTATCATAGAATCATAGAATCATAGAAATGTAGAGTTGGAAGAGACCACACGGGCCATCCAGTCCAACCCCCTGCTATGCAGGAACACCCTCAAAGCATTCCCGACAGATAGACATCTAGCCTCTGCTTAAAAACCTTCAAGGAAGGAGACTCCACTACACTCCGAGGCAGCATATTCCACTGCCGGACAGCCCTGACTGTCAGAAAGTTCTTCCTGAGGTTCAAGTGGAATCTCCTTTCCTGCAGCTTGAATCCATTGCTCCTTGTCTTGGTCTCTGGAGCAGCAGAAAACAAGCCCTCTCCTTCCTCTACATGGCATCCTTTCAAATATTTAAACATGGCTATCATGTCCCCTCTTAACCTTCTCTTCTGCAGACTAAACATACCCAGCTCTCTAAGTCTATCTTCATAGGGCATGTCTTCCAGGCCTCTCACCATTTTGGTCGCCCTCCTCTGGACTGGCTCCAGCTTGACCATGTCCTTCTTGAATTGGGGTGCCCAGAACTGGACACAATATTCAAGATGAGGTCTAACCAAAGCAGAGTAGAGTGGTACCAGTACCTCCCTCAATCTGGACACCATACTCCTATTGATGCAGCCGAGAATTGTATGCTTTCTTGACGCTTGGAGACTGATGTATAAACTGGACAAAAATGAGGCATGGATGCAGTTTAGGGAAATATTTAGAATTTCAGAAAGAGTGATGTAGTGCCTCACCAAACTATGAATCCCAGGATGCCATAGAAAGCATGAATGGCAGTGTTATTTGTTTGTTCTAAGGATTAATTAATTTCACCTCATTTCAGTAGCCTCCAGTACTACTTCACTCCCTGGGTGTCAGGCTTCCCTAATCATCAGTATGGAAGTTGCGTTCAGGCCTAGAGTAATTTTTCCAGAGGGCATCCAAGCAGCTGTAAGGCCCCGCTTTGGGGGTCCCCGATATCAGTATGGTTTGGATGGGCACCATACCGAATTGGCATCATATGTAATTGGCAACACATTTTATTGGCTCTGATATCAAATTCAAGCCTGAAAGGTGACAGAGGTCAAACTGAGCGTGGGAAAGAATTTGAGTATAAATGTGAGAAGCATAGGTTAACTCCAAAATTCCTCCAGGTAAGACTGAGTCATTTCTCAGGCAAAAACACATCATTCCTGTGGATAATAGGCTTGAATAGAAGCTGGACTTTTCCAAGGAATCCAACTGTGAGGAGCCCACCAGGACACTGATTGACAGGTATTCATCCCTTGTACACCTGGATTCTTTCCTCTGTCCTCACAGCACCCACAATAGACAACTACTACGACATTCATCATGTCTTTGTCAATCAAAGCACTAAGCCCATCAACAGGCAAAAGATCCATTGTCCACAACAGGTTCCCTTTGTCTTTCATCTGGAATCTTCACAGCCACAAGCCATTTTCAGGGTACAAATACCCCTGGTTTGAGGATGCCCAGTGCAGTCTCTTAAAGATCTATCTGTCAGTCTGTCTGGCTCCTGAATGAGAACTGCCCTTAGGTCTTACTCAAGCCAAAATACATTTCTGCTCTTCACTACTCTTCTGGACTGGTAATTATAAATCCCCCCAAATCCCTCAACCTCTCTAAAAAATTTTCCTCTCTTTCTCTTTCAGCTAGCTCTTGTGTGAATGTGTGATTGTGTGTATCTTGTGTGCATGCATGTGTGAATTTCCCTGAATAAAATCATTTTATTAGACAATTTTGCTTGGTTTTTGGCTTGGCCTGACCCCATAAAAATTGGATTTAAAGATTTCACTATGTTACCCTGCCTCTCGTAGTGCTACAGCTTCTGCTCTGGCTAATTCCCATTCCCCGTTATTTAGAGCACATTGAAGTGTCCCCCACGGGACCCCAGAAATCAGGGTAACACAGCTCCAACTTTGGTCAGAAGCACTTGGCAAAAAACGTTTAGGGAATGACTTCTGCTTTCCTATGCAGGTCTCCCAAACCCTTCTGAAAGTTGGGGGAGGTCCTGCTGTCTGCTAAGTTAGGTGGTGAATGAAAGGAGGGAAATATAGAGTAAGAAGTGAATGAAGAACTAATATGAAAGAAAATGTTTGGGGAAGGAAAGAAAAAAGGACAAAAGGAACACCTGTGTAAGTGGGAGAAGAGAAGGAATATCTAGGTAGGTAAGGAAACAGAACACAGTTCCTTGGGAGAGAAAAAGGACTGGAGGCAACCTGGAGAGTTCCTCAGTCAATGGATGTACTGAGTTAGGGGAAGCAATTAGGAGGTTAGGAAAGACAATGCACTGAAGCAGAGGTGGGAAACTAAGGGCTTTCTAGCCCATGCAAAGCTATATATCTGCTAATGTATTATACTTTGAATCTTGCTTCTGTTTTCTCTTAACTCTCCCCAGAACAGAGTGAAGCATGTTGTTCCTCCCTTTCATGAAGGTGTTAAAGACGAAGAGCCTTCCAAAAAACAAAATGGTAATCCTAAATACAATACTCACGTGAGTAATTATATGGGGATTCAAAACAAGACGTATAAGAATGTAGCCTGGATGGACAAATTCTCAGCTTCTTTCCATACTGAACCAGGAAATGTGCACGTTAGGGCCAGTCCTTACTAACAAACAAACAAATGAAACCCATTCTTGGCTGCAAGGCATATATTGGAGCATATGAAATTGCGCTTAAATGAAGCTATACAACTATCTCAGAAATATTGGCGTCATCTTACAGTTATATAGCTCTAGTCAGTAAAGCTTTAAAGGTTGCCAAAACAAATTGGCATCATTCTGTTTACAGTTTTCAAAATGAATTACATGGAACAATAACATCAATCAGTATAGACAAATATGGAAGCTCATAGGGAATATATAGTAGTATGCAATAAAAGTATTGGGCACATCTAAAAGACTTGACTACACAGATTATCATTCCACCAATAATACCTAATGAGTCGTAAATTTTAACCTGAAAAAAATGCTGTGTTCAGTCTAGTTTCAAGAATGCTTTCTGATTGACTCTATTGCAGGCTGTCTCATTTTTATGCATACACAGCTCTGGAAGAAAATGAAGCTGACTTTTTAGTGACTCACATTATGTTTAATTTTAAACAGCTGGTAGCAAATGCTTCTGCTTTATTCAACAAAAGTCATAAAAATTATTCCTTTCTTATAGCTCCTAGAGGGCCAGTCAATGCATTCTTCATGAATGTCCCAGTATCCAAAGGGGTACATATTGCTTCCCCCCATAAATGCACCAAAGACTTCTCAGAACAAAATTCAGAGCAGTCTGGGTAGTTCACAAATTCAAATAGGGGACTACATTTTGGTTGGAAGCCTGGCTGCTTTTGCTATTTAAATCATACTGAGTTTTGTAAATTGGCCATGATTCTTCTTTGGACAACTGTTACCATTTTCATGTTTCTCTTTTGCCTGTGTATGAATGTAAACCAGCATAAATTTACTCTGGGGTCCCCATAACCATATAAAAGTAAGCATTGTTCTATTTAGACATTATCCTTTCCTATGGTTAACATTCTGTGATCTTGCTGGACCACAGCTTCCATTGCTCTGCAGCATTGACTATAATGACTAGGAGTGATGGTACCTGCAGTTCAACAACATCTGGAGGACAACCACATATTCTCCACCCTAATATTGATAGTTCTGGTAAAAGTTAGTGGTTACAAAAGCTTTTCATAGTGGTACAGCTATGATAGGCTTGTTATGTAGACAGAACTTTGCCATTTCCTCTCTTAGCTTACTGAACTTGTACTCAGCTTGCAGAAAAAGACTGAAGAAAAAAAGAGGAAATTGGGACCTGCATTTTGTGTTTTTTTAAAAAAGACTAATTTAAGAGGGGCTTTGAAGAAGGTATCAAGGATTCATAATTTGTGGGATCTGTTAAGGCCAAGACTCAAACAAAGCGCTCATTGCCAAATCCCACAGTCTCCTGGTACCGCTACACTTTGGCCATTTCTGCAAGGGGTAATAAAAACGGTGCAATGCGTCCTCCATGGAGGACGTCTGCACCTTGGAGTGGACTGGGTCCGGACTACTTACTGTAGATCCACACCTCAGTTTGCTCCAGAACGACCCCAAGTGGTCCTCCAGCGTGCTTTTGAAAGAGCTGGTTTTTCCAGTCTTTCAAAAACCCGGAGCACGCCACTGTGTACCTGCTCTCTGGTGCAGATTTGCAGGTTCGCACCAATGCAAGCTTGCTATCTGCGGAGGGCAGGCTTTAGGCTGGCGAGCTTCAGCGGTTGGTCGGGACCCATGACCAACTGGAAGCCACCATTTTGGACACCAGAGCAGTGCAGATCTAGAACCACGCACTGCTCCAGAGCAGCCTGGACTGGACCGGGGAGCCAGAAGAGCCAGTAGGTGTTACCCTGTTTACTGGGGGTCCCGTGAGGGACACCTAAATGTGCTCAAATATAGGTGGGGAAAATTAGCTCAGAGCACTGCTTTAGCGTTACGAGAGGCAGGGTAACTTAACAAGATCTTTAACCCAATGTCTACGGGGTCAGGCCAGTCAAAAAGCAAACTGTTTTGAAAGAATAAATGAGATCTTTTATTAAAATACAATCAAACAGTGTATGCAACTCATGCACTCAGATAACTATAGAAAATAAAGGTAGGAGTGGGACAGAGGGATTTTCAGAGGGATAGTTGAATTGAATGATATGAAACCTGTCCTGAAGACCAGAATAATAGAGAGCGATGCTGGTGTTCGATGTGGCTCAGCACGTGGAGCTGAGGGGAGGCTCACCAAGCAAAGTGGCAGCAAGGCGGTTAGGAACTCAGGGGCGATCTGAGGAGGGACTCGGAATCAGGGGTTTATATAGGGAGAAGTGTGACTGCAGACTATGCCGTACTTGGTGAGAACAATGGATTTTGGATGCAAGACAAAGCCTCAGAAAGGTTAAAATTTAACATGATTGAGTTAGGTCCGAATCGACAAAGGAGTAGCCAGTATGCAAATGTGCAATGCTGGACAGTTGATAGTTCAGCTAGTCAAGTTACCTGTTCGGGGCAGGGAGTCCTTTGTGGTGGTGCGCATACATAATAGGGTGTTTGCCGGGAGGTCTCCTGAAGCTGCGATCTGGCTATTTCTGGCTTGCCTGTATTGTTTAGGAATATTGCAGCAATCAGCCGCTGAGCCTAGTTTTGTGCTTGTCCGGGGGCCTCACAAACACGTGGAGAGCAGTGGTGGAAGAAAGCCGAATTATTGATATCAAAATGGTATCTTTATGCTATAGCCAAGGTGGCATAGAAGCTGCAGTAACATAAGTAGTGGCACGGGGCGATTCCCTCGCCCCAGGCAGAAATGGCCCTAGTCTTTTCTGTCACTTTCTGTTCACCTGCCCTCTTGAAAGTGAGGGTGTAGTGACAGGAGCATCAGCTTCTCTGAGTGCTATCATTGTTCTAATGTCTAATCATTGTTCCCTGGCCTCTAGGGTCCTGGTTTACCCACTGCTATTATTGACGGGTAGGGCCTAAGTACACTGAACGCATCAGATCCTGTGCAATCTTGGAAGCCATGGAGTATCATCCCTGGTTAGTACTTGGATGTGAGACTGCCAGGGAATCGCAGGTGCCATAAGCTCTGTTTCAAGAGAAGGCAACAGCAAACCATCTCTGGCCCTTTCCGCACAATACTCCACAACCATAGCGTTGAGTAGTTAAGGTGGATTCTTTTGAAATGCAGTAGCAATGCTGCGTTCTGCACCTCTTCTCCTTACTGCAAATATAAGTGGAGTGTCTCTTCTGCATTACAGTGTTCTTGTCCACTCCCCTTCCCTGCCTTTGCCCTTCCCCACCACCCCTGATTGACCTCCTACTGGTCCTACCATTTTCTTAATGTGCAATAATACGCTTTAAATGTTTCTGCATTGAGTCGGAATGAGGTAGCGAAAAATGGATTTTTTCTGTAGTTCAAATAATGCATTCTAGCAATGTTTTTAGATGGAGCAGCTACTGGATGGCTACAATGTCATGCAGACCCACGTCACCTGAAATGAATATAACCCGTAGCTACTACATTTTAGCAATGCCATGTGGGAAAGACCTGAGTATTCCTTACCTAAGAAAACACGATGAAATTCATGGGATAATAAGTTGACAGGCGATTTGAAGGCACAAACACACAGACATTAGTGACATGCAACCGTTAACTCAATTGAGATCACTGGAGGATCAGGGTGCATTTAGATAAAAAAAGGATGGTGTATGTGTATATAACTGTGGCTTTCAACTCCCAAGCAAGAAATAGATGTGATTGTCAGGTCAGAAAGCTGTGCATCCTCTGGCTGAAAGCCTAATATGAATTCTGACTCCTTTTTCTCTCTCTGCACAGCACTGGCAAGTAGTGTGTTTTGGTAAATTAAACACATTTGTTTGAACCAAATGTGAAAGATTTCTAGGCATCTAGGATTGCATTTAAAGAATACAAGGTATTCTTATGTCTTACATACTGTCACAGATACTGATATTTTAACTGCTACAATGTTGTTATTGTTACTATTTTGCTTTTATGTGACAACTGACAGTTGGCACTGTCAATAACACCCATCAGTTAATAAAGTAGTCTTTAAAGAAAACTTCTGTTCTTTCTGCAGCCAGCACAAAGAATGTCTGGCAGCCATGCAAGGAAAGAGTCTCATACCCTGTTGTCCATTAACAAAATGTCTTGCATTAGTAATTCAGTTTTGTCCAGGAATAACTGTGGCTTTTACATTATACATTTTAAAAGTAGCACATTTTGTTCTGCTTTATGTCGTTAGATTCAATTAAACAAGAAATATCTCCTGAAGTAATTTTCCTTTTCAGATCTTCTATGTGCTTTCAAGATTCTCCCCATTAAATACAGGCACTGATTACCTCCATTATTTTACAGAACCTGTAGGGACATTCATTCAGCAGAAAGATTGCTTATATTTATTAATATTGGGCCATTTCTCTTTCCATTTCATTGATAACAAGCCCTAAACGTTCTCTTGTAAATTAGTCTGAACTAAAGTATTAGCACTTGCCTCTTGTGGGTTAGGGTTTGGCATTCAGAGAATATCTCCTGCCAGTTTAGAAAATGATAAACCAAAACAGTATAGTTTCTATGTCCCCTCTTCCCCCAACAGAACAACAGATGGCAATATGTTCTTGGCATTAATCCCAGTTTTTACAAGAAAGTTGTATGTGCTTGGCAGAGATGCCTTTTCCTGGTGCCTTTTTAAATTATTAGTGTTTTCCTAAAAGGAATAGCATGACTTTCAGTTCCTGCCTGTGATTTGCTTCCTACATGGCAACTTTTTAGAACTACAATATTTATAGTTTTCTTTGCTGTAGAGCTTCTTTATCCATGTTTATGAATTTACAGAAGCTGAGCATGGTTTGTGAGCTGATTTCATTGAGAGCAATGCTTCATTGGAAGTATTTGTTCATTGATACAGCAGGACTGACTACATAAGAACTCTTGGGCTCAGACAAAATGGGTAATTCAATCACCTCCCACTGCTGCTTGGGAAGATGCTATGATCCAGTAGTTTTGAAGATTGGTTGTACTCCTCCCTGGAGCCTTTAAAATAGCTTGCCTTCCCAATGTATGTTTCTGCATAGTATCTCCTCTCCGTTTAAAGTACACCAGGCCTGGTTTATGCAGGTGACCTTAGCATGAGATAATAAAGGTGGTAGTGAGGGTTTGCTTTGACTAGCATTTGCAAAAAGTGAAATTGAGGCCATTGGTGTAAGGGGGAGGAATTTTGGTTGGTCTGCATTATTGAGTCAGTTGATCTAACTCACACTTTCCAGTTCAAATTGTTGTTGTTATTTGTTGTTATTTGAACTGTGCAAAAATCTTTGAATTTTTTTTAGCTGATTTTGTAGAGCTCCTTTTCCAAGCTCAAGTAATGTACAGACTTTCCAGAGCCAGGAAGCTGATTTTTAAAAAGCAATCAGTTACATATGAAGCCATTAGTTACCATGGTGACCAGACTCCTGTTGTGAATCACAATGGTGTAAGTTGGACTTACACCGTTGCAACTCACTTTTTTTGTTTTTTGAGGTAGTCAGACTTCTTTACCAACAGTGTAATGATTAAAATCCCTCCTCAACTCCACCTTTCAAGTGATGCAGCTCTGTAACAAGGATGTTTCTTTATCATTAATGAATGGGGAAATCAGCAGATATGTTGCTGTAAGTGGACACACTGCAACAGGCATCCTCAGGACCTGTGGGTGTCCTCAGAAAGTCCTTGCAGATAATGTCCTTGCAGCCTGTCCAGCTACACAAAAATGGCTGGAGGACTCTCTGCTAATCTCGCTACTTTCCAACAATATGGAACCAACCCTATTGCAGGGGTGTTTTGTTTAAAAGGAGGCTTCTCTGGGAACAGTCTTGGAAGATACAGTTATCGGCACATAGCTACATGCCACATGTATATCTCCTAACACAGGACTCCAGCCCATATTTACAGTTTAAAAGTAACTTTCAGCTTCCTGTTACCAAGATTGTTACTTTTAAGTAGTTAAAAATAATGTGAACAAAACAGCACATGAACTATGTGCTACTATTGAGACATTACCTGCAGAAGTAACTACAATATTAAAAGGCTCACCTCCAATGCCTTTGAAAAGGAAAGCACATTGCTCTGAGCCCTCATGGACTGTCACTGTCACTCCAAGATCTGGGGTGAAGTCTTTTTAAGGGCTGTGCCATTGTAGAACTTGGAGACATGATCTGGCACAAATTGCACACTGAATCTTGCTTGATGATGTGGGCCATTTCTGCACGAGACTGTTATAGCGCTTTGATTCCACTTTCAACATCCTATGGAATCCTGGGGTCTGCAGTTTCAGGAGGGGCTGGCTGGCCCCTCCCGAAACTGCAGACCCCAGGATTCCATAGGATGTTGAAAGTGGAATCAAAGCTCTATGTCTCTTGTGGAAATAGCCTTGCAATTCTGCGACCCCCTGTGATATGATTTGGGATTGTGAGCAGGCCTACATATAGCCTGCATGCTATGTATCCTGGGCAATAGGCCATTTTCAGCCAGACCTTCAGTGAGATCAGGTTATGCTGCAGGTAAGTGACCAATTAGACCTCATCCACCACATGGCCTGCCCAGGCTGGAGATCTTGGAGATCTAGGTCCCTGCACCTTCCCTTCCCTCCATCCCTCTGTTCCCCTGCTCACTTTCACATTTTCCCTGGCATCAGTCTTTGTTCCTTCGTTCCTTCTTTCCAGCATCTTCCATATCAGGCCTGGGTGGCAGTGTGTGGTAGTAGGTCCAGGCTCTGAGGGGTACTGGGTTGTATTTTGTTGGGGAGGAGGTCCTTGGTTGGTTGGGGAATTTTTTTCTCCTCTTTTTTGCTCTCTATTTTTCTTTCATTTCTTTTCCTTTCTGGTTTTGGTCCTCTTTTGTTTCTTCTCCTCTTCACTATTCTCCTTTTTCATTCCCATTTTCATCCCCTCGCAGCAGTTTCTGCAGCCACCCCTCTCAGCCCCTTCTCAGCTGGCCACAGCACAACTGTCTTTCTGGGCCTGTGCAATCACATGGCCAATGCTGATGTTCCCCATATGACCTCCACTCCCCGCAATGCCAGCAGGTACCTTCCTTATGTGTTCCTACACTGTGGCTCTGCCACCTTCCTTTGCCCAACGCTCTACGATCAGAAGCAAAAATCTGCCCTGTATATGTGTTTGTGTACACACACACACACACACACAATTTCTTTATTGCCTCTAAGCTGACAAATTTCACAGTGTCTCATCTCAGCACCACTGATAACCCAGCTAGAGCTCCAGCTTCCTCTACTCCTTTGCTTCACAATCTCACCCCTCTCCAATCCCATGCTACAATATGGACATACAACACAACTTACCACAAACTCCACATCACTACACAAACAACACAAACAACACACAACAACCATTTTTTTAAAAAATTCTGATTTTATTGGTTAGCTCTCTGTCTCAAGTGTAAAGCTCACCTCTGGTACCTTTGAAAAGGAGGGCCCATTGTGTTGAGGCTGCATGGCTGGCACTGGTGCTCAGCATAGGGCTGGGGTGAAGTCTTGCAATGGCTATGCTATTGTGGGGGTTGGGGAAGCGATCTGGCACAAATTTTGCACCGGATCCCTCTCAAAGTCTTGTGAGAATACAAATACTGCATATTAAATGTGATAAGTGGGCCTACATATAGACTTGTATGTTAGCAATGGCCATTTACAGCTGGACTTTCAATGTAACCCACCATCCCCCTGCCACCTTGTATCAGCTTGCTTCTTCACAATTTCCCATTCTGCAGCTGGGCACCTTCAGGGGACAGGAAGGAATTTTTCCATGTTACTGTGGCATGGTTTTTTCCCCATTCCTTGGTTTTCCCCCACTTCAGGTGGACCTTTGGAGGTGGAGGAATGTCTCAGATTTGTTTTGTTGTAAATAGACTTCCTTTGCTGCTTTGTCACAACTAGCAGGCTTGAAAGGGACAAGGGGACACTGGGCATGAGCTAAATAGGGAGGCGGATGTCTTGGGAGTTGCTGGACAGTTTGGAAAGGGGAGCTAACCTACCGTTTGGGTATCTGCAAGGTCTTTTTCCTCAGGAGGACTGTTTTTGCTCTTCCTCCAGAACTGGAAATTACAGCAAACTTTGCTACTTGATTACCAGACACCTGTTTCATAAGGGGTTAGAGCATATGCTGTCTTGGAAACCATGGAGCCTGGTGTCCTCTTTCATCTTTTTCCTACACATTGTATTCAGAGGGGACTTGTATATGTATTATTAAATATATCAGATGAGCCTATGTATTATTAAAGTTGTGACCATGATCCAGTGTCCAGCCTCTCTGTCTTGACACAATTGATTTGCAAAAAAAAAATGAAACTATCCATTACTGTGTTATATTTTTAATATCACTTACTTATATCTTTATTATATGGAAAAAGAAATTGATTACAAGTAACATGTTATTTCCACACTACACTGTTATAATACTATTATTCCATTTTCAACATCCTATGGAATCCTGGGGTTTGCAGTTTAGGGGGGCATCTAGAATTCTCAGCCAGAGAGCTCCTTGGCCTCAGTAAACTACAAACCCCAGAATTCCACAGGATGTTGAAAGTGGAATAATTTCACTATAACAGTGTAAGGCAGAAAGGCCCTTAATTACTTCCATGCTTTGCATTTACAAGTGTCTTGGAAAAGCTACAAAAATCCATACACTGAGGCAAAATTGAATATAAAATGCTTGAGATAAATTTTGTATGAAAATAAATGAAAAAATGTTTTATGCTAAAAAAAAATGCAGACTAAGCAGAAATGACTGAATTATGACTGAATGCATTCAGGCCTGACACAGACTAGTAACAGAGCAAATTATCCCTTCCTCGTGTGGAGCAAGGAGCAAATGAACAGACTGACCTGCCTTCTTAGCAGGGTTTTGGTACAGATGCAGGAAGGAGTATAGTTAATGCTGGATTCCACCCAAAGAATGTATTCTTTCCACCTATTTTCTTTTTTAAAAAACAGCCTTTTAATTTTTTAAATATTGTTAATGTTCCAGAATGGCATTTTGATGATTTTAGATTGAAATGCAGGAGCAGTGATTCTGAATTATTCCCTTGCCCCGCCCCCCCAAAAAACACCTTTTCAGTCTGCTCACAGTGCCAAAAGATGTAACGTGGAAAGATATAAGGCTGAGAGAATCACTGGATTGCCAGGCCATCTGGAAAGTATTCCTTTTTTTAGTAGTATGCTGTGATTGCTCTTCCTCTGCTATGGCTTATGGTAACACAAAACCGGCTGAAAGAGACAGAATCACATAATCTTCCAACTTTCCCAGATTGTGCTAAGAGCTGGAACAATTTACAGGGTAGAAGAGATGGGGCTGCTCAATTCCCCATCCTCCCCGTCAAGAAGTCACAAGCTTAGTGCAGGCTGGAAGGGAGGAGTAAGAAACAAGCCCCTTCCCCACTGCCTTCAGTGTGAGGAGTGAAGTCCTGCGGTACCTGAAGGAAACAACAGTGAAAAGGGGCTTTCATGTTAAACAACAACAACAACACATGGAATGAATGTTGTTATTAACCAAAATTAAACCTAGCTCAAGATTGCGGTCACTCCTGTCATGCTTAAATCATTCCAGGAAATAATCTATTTCAACTTTAGCAGGACACAATGCTTCGAAGGAAGCAAAGGATATTATCAGATATGTCACAAACTTCATGTTTATGGTCTTTGAAATATGAGCTTCAGGGGCTCAAAATATATTCCTAAATCATGAAGCCGAATTTACAAGCCCTGAATTATTTTCTGGTGAGGATTTTAATATAATGTGGAGAATTATCCCCATCTTATCCTCCACCACTCACATGGCACTGTTCCAAGCCATCCATCTATCCACCAATGCCTCTGTTGTTATGCTAGTACAACACAGAGCTGTGATCCCTGAAGAGCAGCTAGCCACAAGAGGAAGGTATGGAGCAAACTCACTCCACCGTCCCATCTCCAGAGTTGCACATACTGTGCAACACCACACCAAAGTGCAAGCAGTACAGGTTAGTCTTCATTTGCATTGATCCTAGGGCTGCAAAGGGACATGGCTCTTGTCCTTTAAATACTTGTGCAGAGGAGGGAATTTCATCAAATGTTGGTCATCACATAGCATACTGGGCACTGGGTGATGTAGAGACTTTCCTCTGTCCACTCTACATGTGGCATATTTTTTTAAAATCTGTTATTTAGTGGATTTTCAAAATCTACAGTAAACAAAGGTATGTGGACAGATCACAAACAGGTTAAAATTATAATCATAATTATTAGCATGCACTGTTATCACAAATGTAAAAATTAGGGTGGCAAGATATACTTTGTCTTCTGAGGCATCTCGGGAGTACAAGATGGATATTTTTATTGTTTCAGATCCAACAAAATTCTTTTCCACTTCCTCTCTCTAGTAACAAATTGCCTGACATAATTCAGCAAGAGCACAAAGAGAAGAACCTCAGAATGTGACTTTAAGCAAAGATATAAACAGAAGGACATGTTTTGCTGCTGAAATAGACTGAAAATAAGTGTACAAGGGAAAACACTTGCATCATATGATTGCATTGGCTATTCTCTATTAATGGGTTATTTTGGGCTATCTGAAGTTTCTGGATTGTTTTGAAAGGCATTTCCATAGCAAGAGTCCAGCAGGGAACTGAACAGAATGTAGGCAACTAACAGGGGTATCTGTCCAGATAGAGCCCACCGTTGCTGGAATATCTCTGGTAAAGATGGTTGAAAGGACAGTGGGATGGTTTTTTAGCTTTTAGTAGAGAAAAGGGGGTCAGGCTGTTGATAACTGGGGCTCCTGGAGATTTCTCATTACCTGTAAGTTGATGGCAAACAACATTGCAGTTGTAAGAAAATAGTTTGGGCAGGTCCTTGTTGCAGGAGCCCAGAGAACACAGAGACCACAGACCAAGAAAAAGAGTAATTTATTACGTCCGAGCTTTTGGCTGGATGTCTCCAAAAGACCCTGGCCCTGAATTCAAGTTTCAAAGCTCTTTTATAGACAAAGTTCACAGCATACACAAAGATCACAGGCAAAGATCACAGGCATGTCTCGGTCCGCCCCTCCGGGGTCACAAATACCACATGCTGTTACTAGCTAATTACCACCGCACTCAGACCCTGGAAAGTGCTTATCTACAATCTGCAATTACTGCAGCCAGTCAATAAACGACACCCTGGCTACGTGATCAACATCCTAGCTACCTGATACATTGGCTCTCGTGCCCTTTTTTACCCTTCTTAAATCTTTCTCCATTCCTCTGACCTAAGCCCCCAGCTTCTACTTTATTTCTACTTTATTATTTCTAATTTATACCTATATCTTTTCCCCCCCTTAAATGCGTAATTTCTAAACAATTATAGCATTTTGTGACGTTATATCATAAAACAGCGTCAGGCTGAGCCATCAAAGCGTACAGAGCTGCTGTTTTTACTGGAAGTAATTTGAAGCATATTACTTATACATTGTATAAAACAAGGAAAGCATATACACAGAAACAGGAATATTAGCGCTACTGGCAACAAAATTACGTTTGTTAATTTGTGCTTCTATCGCGTTGCTGTTATCAGACAAGTTGAAACAGCACAATTTCTGATGCTTTTCACATCCTACATGATGGAGAAGGAAGAGATAGTCAATGCCTCCCGATTTTCCAATACAGCATTCCTTAGTTCCCGCTGTTCTTTGTTAAGCAAGGATAATGCTTTGGAAGTAGCGTTTATATTTTTGGGACTAGCGTACAGGCTAATCTATTTATTTCTAGTCCGTCCTCCAAAGCCAATCCTGTTATTCCAACCAGGGAAAATGCTAGCGCTATTTTCCCCTTTCGTCCGAACATAAGTGTGATTGGCCGTCACAGTTTTCATCTGAAAAGGGGCGGCTTTTCTAGGGTTTCGCTTCTGAGGCCATGGAGGAAGGACTTTACCAGACGGCTAAGGCAGCAAGGTTAGTTTAAGACAGATAGGCTGGTATGTATGACCAGGTTCGAGACCCACAGGTCCAGAACCAGCCATGAGGTAAAAGAACATGACCTTGGTAATAAGATATTTTTTGGATCTCCTTGCAAGGAATCGGAGGTCCTGGAGCAACCTTGCATTGGCTATTCTTACTCCGACAATTTATCATGCGTGCGCAGGTAGCATTGGCTCCTGCTACTATGGGATTCGTAAAGTGAACTCGGTTAGGGGTAGAGAATTTGAAGTGACAACCCAATCTGCACTGCGAGCATACAACATTTAATGGCAAAAGATCAAACTCTGGTAGTGGGTACTACCCCTGGATTTGGCTTGGCTGCCTACACACCGGTATCAGACATGAATTAATGAGTCTATTGGCAGGAACTCCCTGTGGCAAACAGAAATGATCTACCCCGGTTATATTAGCTAGGTGTAACCAATAGTTATAGCCAAACGTGGGGATGTTATCTTTTCAACCCCTTGAGCATGGCTTACAAATATCATATACATAGAGAATAATAAGAGTAATATAAAATGCATGTTAGTATTACGTCCCTTCCCGGGCTTCCTGGGGTCTGGCTGTATGCAGAGCTGCTGGAATCCTGGACAGCAGTGATAGAGCCTAGCCCCCATCTTTTTTCCTTCTCCAGGTTCAGGCTTAGTTGTCCGGGGGAACCCCCCAGCTTCTGGAGTGGTAATAGTATAACTCAGCCTGAATCTTCCCGCTTCTTCAAGGTGAGCTTGAGTGGGTTAGTAGGGTCCCCAGCTACCGACCACCCCCCTTTTGCTAGCTTTACACGTGTCCAATGTATCCAAGGTTTTATACCAGCCACCTTTACAGCTGTGGGGGTGGAAAGAATGACAGTTTTTGGTCCTTTCCACCGGGGAGTGGAATGGATCAGATATCCAATCCTTAACCCAAACCTCATTCCCTGGCTGGAAAGGGTGAACCTCAGTGATAGGGATGGGGAACCTATTTTCTATTGCATGACGGCGCTGCGACTGCAAAGCTTTACCTAACGCCTGCACTTCTTGCTGTAGACTGACATTTCCTAGATCCTGAATGCCCCCCCCTTAACCCCGAAAGGATCTGAGGGGGTCTCCCGTACATTAATTCGAAGGGGGAAAAGTTTGGTGACTCCGTGAGGAGTGCACCGAATTCTAAACAGAGCCAAGGGCAACACCTCCACCCATTTTAATTTTGTTTCTTGACATAGTTTGGCCAGATGTGATTTGAGAGTCCGATTCATTCTTTCTACTTGCCCAGAACTCTGGGGCCGGATGCACAATGCAGCTTCCACTGGATACCAAGCAGCCGATTTACTCCTTGCAACACCTTGTCGAGGAAGCTGGGGCCATTATCAGATCCGATAGATAAAGGCAACCCATGCCTCGGTATTATGTTTTTTAGCAGAGCCCGGCTTACTTCCCTCGCCTTCTCTGTCCGGGTTGGGTATGTTTTCCACCCATCCGGTGAAAGTACAGACAAAAACCAACAGGTATCAATAGTGTCCCGCTCTGGGCATCTCCGTGAAGTCCACTACCAGCGCTTCGAATGGTGGGGCCCTATGTGTTTGAACTCCTGGAGGGGGTCCCTTCCCTTGTCTGGGGTTGTTTCTTGTGCACTCCGGGCATCGCACCGAGGCTGAGTTGGTCAAGGCATGGAGTCCGTTGATGAACACCTGTTTTCTGTAGCAATGAGCCAAAGCACTTTTCCCCCCTAGATGGGTGGCTCTGTGGGCTGCCTGCAAAACCCTTTCCCAAGACAACTGTTGGGGTACGAAGATCCGGCCATCAGGCAATTCCCACCACCCTTTGGGGGGGTCTTTTGAGCCCTCATGGGCCCCGGGCCATCTGATCTTCCCCGCTGCTGTACCTTGGGGCCGCATCAGCCAAATCAACTTGGAGCAGCGGGGCTAACCTCTCCCTTTTTTCCCATCTTCTATGGCAATTTTTTTGGCCACTTGATCGGCTCTCCTATTTCCTCGGGCTACTTCACTCCCCCCCCACTGGTGTCCTCTACAATGCATCACTGCCACCCTTCTAGGACGCCATACAGCTTCGAGGAGTTCTGAAATTTCCTTAGCATTTTTGATCCCTTGCCCAGCAGAATTAATCAGTCCCTTTTCACGGTATAAGGCTCCATGGGCGTGGAGGGTAGTAAAAGCGTATTTCAAATCGGTGTAAACATTTACTGAAAGTCCAGCTGCCAAGGTTAGGGCTCTGATCAAGGCAATAATTTCCGCTCTCTGGGCTGAGGTTCCTCCCGGGAAAAAGGGTTGTTTTTTCGATGGTTTTGCCCCTTAGTAACTACTGCATATCCCGCATAATGTTTCCCATCTCAGACAAAACTGCTCCCATCTGTAAAATAGGTAATATCGGGATGGGGCCCAAGGGGGTTCTGGGAATTTTTGGCTTGAATAAACTTCATCCATTGTAGCAATACAGTCATGCCTTACAGACTTGCCTGAGTCTACAGGTAACAGGGTTGCAGGGTTTAGATTGGGAGATACTTCTAACTTGACATGGGGGTTCTCACAGAGCATTTTTTGGTATCTATCATCCATTCATTAGTAAACCAGTATTTCCCCTTTTTGTATTCCATCGGGATTTTAGTACGGCGTGTGGGACCCGCACCACTAATTCCCCCCCATGGCCAATTTGTCTGCTTCCTTGACTAGAAGGGCGGTGGCCGCTATAGTTTTTAAACAGGCCGGCCACCCCTTCGCCACTGAATCCAGCTGTTTAGACAAGTACACGACTGGACGCTGCCAGGATCCCAGTTGCTGTGTCAATACTCCCACTGCCACATTTTCTCTTTCGTGCACGTACAACAGAAAAGGTTTTGTCACATCCGGGAGTCCTAAAGCTGGTGATTGAAGCAACGCTTTCTTAATGTTAAGGAAGGCTCTTTTCTGCAACACTCCCCACGGAAAAGGGTCTCTCTCCACTCCTCTAGTTGCTTTGTACAGGGGCTTACTCATAACGGCGAAATTCAAATCCAAATTCTACAAAAAACCCAGCTGCCCCTAAAAACTCCCGTAACTGCCTTCGATTTGTGGGTTCTGATAAGGCGCATACAGTCTCCTTTCTCTCCGGCCCCAACTCCCACTGTCCTTGCGAAACTATGAATCCCAAATACCTAACTTGGGTCTGGCATAGCTGACCCTTTTTTTCCGGGATACTTTGTATCCGCGCTCCCACAGGAGCTGTAGCAGCTCTTGGGTGCCTTGCCAACACTCGGCTTCCGATGTTGCGGCTAGCAACAGATTGTCCACATACTGTAGCAGAACCCTTTTCTCAGGCTCCGAGTGGAAGTCCCGGAGGTCTTGGCTAAGTGCAGTGCCAAAAATAGTTGGCGAATTCTTAATCCTTGCACCAGCCTATCCACGTCAGCTGTGTCTTTTCAACTGTTATTAGGTCCTCCCACTGGAAAAAGGGGAATATGGGCTGACTCATAGGGGCCAGTCGTATGCAGAAGAAAGCATTTTTTAAATCTAATATTGTGAAATGGGTTGCCCCTGCAGGGATCAAACCCAACAGTACATATGGATTTGGAACCATGGGATGGAGAGTGACTGTAGCCTGATTTACTAGGCGTAAGTCCTGGGCCCATATTCATCTGTTCCGGGCTTCTTAACAGGCAGTAGGGGTGTATTCCATGGTGATTGGCATCTCCTCAGGATGCCATCTCTTAACAGGCGGTCCAGGTGCCTCTGGATTCCTTGCACTGCTTGTCGGGGTAGTAGATACTGCTTTCGTGTTTAAAGGGACTGCTCCTGGGGTTTAACTGGAACCCTACTGGTGGAATAAACCTCGCCATCCCAGGGGGGTTATCCTCAGCCCATACTCCTGGCACATTAAAAACCTCCCATGACTGTTTTTCCCTGACTGGGAGTGTCCAATGCATTCTCCACTCCTCCTCTTGTGGATATGAAAGTGTTAAAAGCCTTGCCTCGGCCCCCGGAAGAACACTTCCAGGGTCCCATCATCCCCAAACGACATCTCCGCTCTTAACTTAGACAGCAAATCCCTTCCTAGCAAGGGCACAGGACAATCTGGGAGGTAGAGAAACCGATGCTGTACTAAATGTGATCCTAGTTGACACGACCGTTGCTTCAACATGGATCTTTCTTTCACCGCTCCCGTGGCTCCCACTACTCGTACTTTCTGCTGAGTGAGTGGGGCAATTGGGTAAGTAACCACTGAAGTGGCGGCTCCAGTATCTACCATAAAGTCCATATCACGGCCTCCCACAGTGGCTGTGACCATGGGCTCCCCCGGGGGGCCGGGAATTTGGGGGCCCGGTCTTCTCATTCGAGGAGCTCTGCCATTCCCACAAAGTAATTTTTATCATAGGTGTCCACTTTTTCCCCTGCCGGGTGCTGGCTGCCAATTTACTTGCCCATCCCCAAACGTCCTCTCCCACGTCCTCTCTGTCCTATGCTACCCCCTTTCCCTTCTGGCAGTCTCGCCGCCAGTGTCCCTTTTCGTCCGGGACCGGGCACATTGATTCCTTCCAGAGATCCTCTTCCTCTGCCTCCTTTTCCATTGCTTCGCCGCTGCCAAGTCCCTCTCTTTTTTTCCCCCTTCCCCCCCGCTGCTCTACCACAGCTGCTGCCAGCAGTTCTGCCCCTTTTTGGTCATTCTCTGCTCTCTTTTTCTTCTCTTCTTGGTCCCTATTCACAAACACCTTCTGCGCAACTTCCAACAATTCCTGCAAATTCTTCCCCGCGAAACCTTCCAGCTTCTGTAACTTCCTCCTGGTGTCAGGGTAGCTCTGAGTCACAAACGCCTGATTAACCATCTTCATACACTCTGGGGCTTCAGGATCAAAGGGGGTATATTGGTGATAGGCATCCAAGAGGCGTTTTAGAAACGCCCCCGGGGGGGTTCAGTGGCTTCCTTCATAACCTCAGTCACCTTTGTCATGTTGGTGGGTTTCTTCATTCCTACTCTCCCTAGCCTCCAAAAGCAGGGTTTGGTATTGTAGTAATCATTCCATCCCTGCCGGCCCATTAGGATCCCCAAAGGGTTTCTAAGGGTACCCTCTGGGGGGGTTGGGGTGTCCTTGCGGGGTCCTTTCCTGGGTTAGCCGCTCCATCTGTTGGATGATGCAGCGCCTCTCTTCAGTGGTAAACAGAGTTTTAGCAATTGCTGGCAATCTTGCCAATTGGGCATATGCGTTCCCATTATGCTAGAGCACAATTCCACTCTTTGTGGGGCTTCTCTGTGTACGAAGCATAATGGGTTTTCCAATTTAACAAATCAGACGTGGTGAAGGGTCTGTAAACGTAGGCTTGTACTGGTACAAAGCGGGGCTCCTGTTCACCCTGTCGTGGGTTTGGGAAAAATTTAGTGAGCTTGGAAATGGGTACAAACGGGTGGTTGATTTGGCTCGTGTTGGGTTAGCTACTGGGGAATTCCTTAGGCGTGTTGCCGGTGAGGGATGAACATAGAGCCTCTAGGGTTCCAACGGAATTTTTAGCGTGTCACAATAGGAAATTTTGGGCCCTGTCCTCCCAATCAGAACCTTTTAAAAGGACTGGCCGGACTGGTAGTTGCCGTCTGAGAGTAGTCTATGCTAGTCCCCTGAGATGAGACGGTGCTGCTGGGAGAAAGCCGTTGCTCATGCGGCGTGGGGGGCGCGCTCCACCTCAATCCTGGCCACCGCTGGCACCGCTGCTCCAGTTTCCCCAACTGCTGATCTGGCCCCGCCTGAGGTGTATATGGTGGCAGCGGTGTAAAGCCTAAGAATGGGACGAGGGGGGTCGATGGCTCTGTGGGTTCCTCTTCAGGAACTTCTAACACTTTGGGTTTTTAAATTTTTAGCCAATTCCTCCTTCCTCAATACCAAAACTTTTGCCTGTGACTCCTGGCATCTCCGTAACCACGGTGGGGAAGAACGCACTACAGTGTCCCATGAATCTATATAAGGGGACTGGTCTGGGCACCCCGGATTTCCCACTATCACAGAATACACTTTGCTGTCTTATCACTTTCTTTAAAAACCTCTCTCGGGGCCATCCTACATTGAATGATGGCCATTCTACTTCCCCACAGAAACCGCAACCGTTGGGGGGCTCATGGGGGGGTCTCCATAATCTCCACTAAACTCTTTCTTAAAGTTTTTCAGCTTACACTGCAGAGGGGTGCAACCCTTCTCCCTCCACCTCCCATGTCCTCCCGCCTAAGATGAGACAGACACAATAGGGGAAGGGAATGGTCGGTGAGTAAAGGGGTCTCACTGACCGACACACGAGGAATAAAACAGCACACGCATGTGTCACTGGCTGGTATCACTGGACGATCACGGTCAATAGCCAGAACCGCAGAAACCAATCACCGCACAACAGTCACACACTCGCACACACAGTCCCTGCCTCCCCCCCGTCCCGTACCACAAAGCGGAACAGTTTCCTTAGTGCTTTTTTCGGCTAAGTACTAGTGTCCCTTGGGAGGTGATCAGGCTCCCCTTCCCCCCCTGAAGCGAGTGGGGGGTTTTTGGCCTCTAACCAGATTCTACTTGCCTAGGTCTTTTGACAGCGCAAAAGGACCACGAACCACTTCTCCGAAGATGATGATTGCCAAATCGAACACAGGAAATTTTCAGTGAAGGCAGGGCCCAGTTTCTATACTCTGCTTTCCGCCCGGGGAAAGGGTTTCCCCCGGTTCAGCGCTTGCCATTTGGGGCCCCCTTGGGGCAGGCCCCCCCCTTTCCAGCAAAAGGAGGTAGCCGGTGGGCCCCAAAATGGGGCTGTGGGCCCAAACCCCATTTCTACTTTATTATTTCTAATTCATACCTATATCATCTTGACAGTCAAGATACAGCAGTTGAATTTGGATTGCCTTAGAAATAAGTCTGTATATTTTGGATGGAATTCTGTTGATTAGTCCCAGCTACAGTAAACCCATTGAATCAATTTCTGAATGGAGAATCAACATGTAGGTAAGTCCAACTGGTTCTACTTTAGCTAGACTAAGAAAAGAATTTAGTGTTTTTATTATTTCTGAAGCAATCGCATGTGAACTAGGGACAGCTTATGCTGTCTTCATATTTATTTAATGGAAATGTTCTTTAAATAAGATAACTGTGGTTTTTTCTCCACAGCTCTTCTCCTTTCCCCCACTCACTACCAGAGAAGGATTTCTTTAATGTTTCAGCTGAGAGCGGGGGAAAAAACTTTCAGGTGCACATGCTAATTTTTGTTGGTTTAAAATATCACTACACAAAAACATTGAAATATAATTTCCTGCTTTCAAGAAAAAAATGTATAAGGACTGTAACTTGTGGCCTTCATTCAATGGTCCACAGAGCAGGAAGCAGGTGCTTTATAATGCCAACAGTAAAAGAGAAAGTGAGTATTTACTGGCATTCACTGAAAAGAACAAACATTGCTGTGCTGATATGATATATTATCTAAAATTTAAAAAACCAAGGGGATGAGATGTGTACTCTGAATACATACTTTATTTTGCTTTAGCTCTGAAATAAATTACTTTGCTTCCTGACTATAAGGCTGATGGTAGATCCACATTGCACTATTATAAAAGTTTGATGTCACTTTTTAAATTTCCATGACTCATTTTCCCAAAGAAGCATAGGATTTGTAGTTTTATGTGAGACCTTTGAATTGTTTCCAGAGCACTCTAGCGGTGTAGTTCAGAGAAGTGGACTTAAAGAGTTCTAAGTTTCTTTACCAAACTACAAATCCCCCGGGGGTGTGAATAGAGCTATGGCAGTTAAAGGGCCATAAATTGCAACAGCTGTGTAGTGCAATGGGTAATCAGAACCTGAGATGGGAAATCAGAATGCTTGCTTCTTTCTTTCTTTCCACTGTTCCTCCAAGGAGCTCAAGGCAGCTTATACAGAGTCTCTGACCGTGCTCCATCCTCACAGCAGCCCTGTGAAATGGGTTGAGCTGAAAGAGAGAGGAAGTGGCCCAAGGTCACCCACCGAGCTTCATCTGAATCTAGGTTTTCCTGGTCCTTGTATGTAACAACTAACATTGTTGGCACAGTCTGTTGTTGTTGTTGTTATTAAATTTTTCTCAGATGCAATAAAAAGTTTAAACAAAACAACAGAGAAAGAAAAGGAAAGGGGGATAAAAATAAAAATATAAATATAAATAGATGACTAGTATTGCTATGCAAATGATAGTTCTCTAAGAATTTACTCATACACTTCATCTGCAAGCTAATTTATATTAATTCTAAAAAACAATAACTATAAAATCGTTTTCTTCTTTCCTCAAAAAGTCAGCCAACAGTTTCCTATCTTTTTAGAAAGTCCTTAATATTTTTTTCTCTAATCAAACACAATGATTTATCTATTTCAGCTAATTTTAACAGTCATTCTTTAACCATAGGAATTTCTGGATTCTTCCACGTTTGCACATATATTAGTCTCACTGCTGTAGTCATATATTGAAATATTCTTTTGTGGTTCTTATGCAACTGATTATCCGTAAGTTCCAAACAAAACTGTTCTGGTTTTAACCGTATATTAATCTTTAATATTATCTGAATCAAAGTATGCAACTGGTTCCAGAACTTTTTTGCTTTCTTGCAAGTCCACCACATACTTTTGGCACAATCTGTAAATGCATACTAACTGTAGTGTATCTCAGTATGTGAGGTCAAGAAAGCAGCAAGATGCAGAGTTTCTGATCATGCAGATCAGCTTTTGTATGTTAGTGCTGTGCCAACTATTGTCAAGCTGGAGAACTTTTTATGTCCCAAGGGCAGTCCTGTACAGGTAACCTCCAGGGGGCTGTATGGCAGGAGCGGCTAGGGCCAAAGCCAAATTTTTATGTGGTCTGTGATAGATGCTGCTGCTGTGATTGAGGAGCAACTGGTTGTGCCTGGGACCAAGCTAGTGAGTGGGATAGATGACGCCTCTGAATCGAGAAGCAGTTCACTGTACCAAGGACTGGGCCAGTGAGTGAGCAAGTCAACTTGCAAACATCCCCTGCACTGGAAGGTCAAACAGAGACAGAGTTTCCCCAGCCAGCTCATGATGGAGAGGGAACCAGCAGTGATGCAGAGGAGTTGCAGCCACCTGTGCCCATCAGCTCTCAGTCACGAAGAAGGCTGAAACGGGCTGCTCAGAGGGAAGCTTCATGGACTAGATTGAGGAAACAATAACAAGAAGCACCTGTTCACAGCAGCTATTTATGGCCCTTTCCACACGAGCATATTGCTCGCGCTAGGGCAACCTCCCCAGGAGGTCTTCTACACCGCGAGGCGCGTGAGGGCGGTTCACAAATGGGAGGTTCTAAACCTCAAACCGCCCTCGCGCGGCCGCGGGGGTGGCGCTGCGAGTCTTATAAAAACCACTTCTCAAGTGGTTTTTATGCAACTTGCGCGCGTTGCCCCGTCGCCGTGCCCCGTTTAGAACTGCAGGGACGCATTAGTGCATCTCTGCAGAGCTGCCCGGGGGCAGGCTTCTGGCTGGCGCACTGCCCTGATTGGTGGAGCGCTGCTGGAAGCCGGTGGCTGCCATTTGTGGCGCTGCCGAAATTCGCCACCGTTTGGAGTGGTGAACGCGTGCTCCCCGCGGGGACGGAGCAACCCGTTTAGCGGTAAGATTCGTCCCTGCGTGTGCCCTCCCATTTACCTGCCCTGCGTGTGGAAAGGGTCTAAGTCTGCCGATGTGGCTGCTCTTTGCTTGCAGCACATTACTAGCAAGCCCTCATGACCTTTGTGTCTCCTGCTCCCTGAAACCCTCTGGGCGGATCTCTGCCTCCTGAACCTTTGGACTGGACCTTGACCTGGTTTGCCTGCATTTTCCTTGTGTTTGGTATATTTGGACTCTCCCTGAAAGTGTTCCTGACCTCCCTTCTCCCTTGCTGGCTGTGGCTCGGCAGGGAGAGATTCCTGACATGGCCAAAGACAAAGGGATAGATATGAATTCTGCAAACACTCCACAGTCATACAGATTCATCCATCACACTCCCGCATTAACACAAAAGTACACCCATGTTTGAACACAACAAACACACAGTCTTTCAAATGTCATACTGTAGGGATAAACTGAAATATCAGTCTAACCATGCCTTCCCTGGTGAAACACAGAGCTGGATTGGGGCACTGAATCAAGCTAGGAAGGACTCTCCCTCTCCCTCTCCCTCCCTCCCTCCCTCCTTCTCTCTCTCTCTCTCTCTCTCACACACACACACACACACACACACAAAATTACTCTTGGCCAAGAGGGAAGATCTTTTCACTTTTGGCTGCAATAGCAGACTGATCAAGTGAATGATGTTTAGGTGACAAAGTAGCATAGTTATAGAACTTTCAATGTTACATGAAACAGGGAGAAAATGCACAGGAGCTAAAAGGTTGCTTAACAAAAGCTGCAAAAACTACAGAACAGAGTTTTCATGACCTTTCTTAGTGTGAAACATCCTTCCTATGCAAACAGATGTTTTCAGAGTAAGACAGTCAGTTATCAAATTGTTCTTACTTATCTTATTGACTTTTGACATAGTTCTTATAGCTGAACAAAGGCTCATAATGAAATGGTTTTAGCTCAACTAAGGCAATAGTTACAGAGGCACACACTTGTGTGTGTAGGAGAACTATCTGCCCCCAACATTTGTCCCACTTCCTATAAAATCAACCACCTCAGTAGCAATTAGGTTTGGAAAAGCTTCCTGTGGGAGACTAAGGGAGAGTTTTTACAAACTACCTTGAGTCTCAGTATTGAGACAGAGGCAGGACATGAATGAATGAATGAATGAATGAAGAGGAGGAAGATAGGGAAGGGCAAGGAAAAGGAGGGGAAGCTGCCTAATTTCCATAGAGGTGAAGTGGAGGTACTGATTTACTTTTTCTCCCCAGCTTCAACTCTCTTTATCATCCCCTGTAATCAGCCTTCAGAAATGGAAGGATTTTCATGGTTAACTACTGTGGAAAAAGTACTGGGGGAAGTCTGGACTAGGCAAGGAGGCCTGTGGACTTCATGAGACTCTCTGGCCATTACTTCTCACTCCTCTGCCTAGTCAATGCACTTGTGTTGGAGTTCAACAAGCAGACTCATTAAGCAACACCTTTAACATTTCAAGAAACATACAGCTCTGTGATTCTACACTGTCACATTCTCCCCTAAAATGAAAAAAAAAAACTTGTGTGTTTTAAAAGCTTTCATAATATCCTTTGAGCCTTTTGGTAGGCCTTTGAATCTTTCAGCGGGCCTTTGAGCCTTTTAGTGGGCTAATTAAAGTATCATTATAATGTGTTTTGTGGATTTTGTTAGCTTTTGCTGCTTGGACAATGTGGTTACCCCTGAATGGGTGGGTGGGTGGATGGATGGATGGATAGACAGATAGTCCCTCTCTATAAGCCTTAACATTCTACTTGCTGGTTGGCACTTTGATGATCTCCCAAGTCAAGAAAATAAGTATATCAGAAAAATAGACACATGCAATATTGCCTGTCATAAAAAAAAGTGATTCATCTTGTAAAGTAACTGAAATATTTCCCTCTTCCCCAAGCCTACAAATCCTATTTTCTATCTCTTTTGGTTCCAGTAAGTAGACTGTGGAAACCCATTTTGTGTTATGTAGACTGAATCTGAAACCTTTAGGTCCTGAAAATTCCGGCCTCTACCACTTTATTCCCCCATACAACTCGCAAAGAAGGAAGTTTCAGATACCTCCACAGCATGAACTGGATACTCCATACATTATAAATATGATGCAAATGTGAGTGCTCTCAAATTAATGTCACAAATTAATACTACATCCTGAAAATAGAGGTAATATCTGGGTGGTTTCATGGGGCTCTTTCATATATCTATATGGATGGTGTAACCTATTAAATTAGGATCACATTCAAGATCATGCATTTGGCATGTATGAAAGACTTCTGCAAAGCCTGTGGTGTGAGAATTTCTTGGTCCTTCCCTTTATATCAGCGAAGTCATATATTTATGTTTTCATTTTGTTATCATGAGATTATAACAGCTGCAACATCTCAGGCTTTACCTTATCTAGTTTACTGAGTGGAACTGTAATATTTTAGGCTCAATTTCAAAGCCAAATTAACTTAAGTAAATTTAAAGGAGGAGGTTCTCTCCTCCCTTATGCAACTATTTGTATCTCCTTAAACCCACTCCAGAGCCTAAGCTGTGTGGGATTGAATGTAGGAGACTGCTGAAGCAGGGAAAATTATGGAATTCCCCCTCATCGGAGGTTCATTTTGCTCCCAGTTTCCTCACTTTTCCTCAACATGCAAAGACCATCTTATTTAGGAAGGCTTTTGGCTTATACTTCCTTTAGCAGAAGTGGCTTTTTAATGAGGCTGTACTTTTATATTTTTCTTACATTTTAATTGTGTTTTAAATGGTGTTAATTGTGGTTTTAATGCAATTATTTGATTTTTTTTTTTAACTTTTATACAAATAGGGTTTTCTTTAGCTGTTATTGCTGTATGCCTTCAAGTCATTTCCAACTTATGGCAACCCCAAAATAAACCCATCATAGGGTTTCCTGGGGCTGAGAGTGTGTGAGGTGCCTGAGGTCACCCAGTAGGTTTCTACGGCTAAGTGGGAAATAAAATCCTGGTCTCCAGGATCATAGCGCTATGCTCAGACCACTACACCACATTGGGCTCTCTTTAGTTGTATTTTGTTTTTAATTGGATGTAGGCCACCTTGGTTCTTGTGTGAGGAGAAAGGCAGGAGATGAATTAAATAAAGAAAGGTAAATAAATATATTAACTTTTCCTTAAGGTATAAAAATTGTAGCTAACTATAAACCACATTCATTGGTTAGTTGAACAAGCAGCTGTGCCACAAATGATGTGCTATTCTGAAAAAAATACAGCCAAGAACCCTGGCAACACTTATGAAAATACTTCTGAGCTGAGCATCTAATTTTTTTTCTCTTATAGATGGGCTTCTTTATGGCAGTTCCAAGTTTTTCAAACTAGGGTATTCCAGTTTCAACTTTTTCTAATTGATTGAACACATTTTTTTAAAAAAATGTAAAAAATATTCTTCAGTAGGAAGGCAGTGAGATAAGACAACAGTATCTGTGGCTATAGAGGATTTGACTAATCCCTTTCTTATCTTTGGCTTTACAGAGTCTGCATATATTTTACTGCTCTAATGAATAAGTATTTACCTGTCTAATACCAAAAGGAAATAATTGTACTGCGGACTGCTTTTCTTTCCATTTCTATTAGCCCATCCTTATAATTGAAATATTAACTTGCAGGATTTACTTATTTAATAAGGCAATTCTCTGCATTTCTACTAAGAACCAGGTCCTATTGAGTTCCATGGGACTTCCCTGCAGGCAAATGTGCATAGTCCTGCAACCCCAATATCTGACTCCTTCTCAGAATGCAAATCACAAGATTAGTCCTTTTTTAATCCACCCACAAACCCTTAAAGGTAGGTCATGCTGAGAGATAGTTCCTGGGCCTAGGGTCCAGCAATGAGATTCATGGCTGAGTGTGGATGTGAAACTCAATTTCCAGTCAAATATTTTAATATTGTTAAAATTACAACTCATATTTACATAGAACTAGTAAAGAGCTCTCCTAAATTTACAAAAATTTAGTTTACAAAAAGCCAAGCCAAGCCATTTCCCACCCAAAATGGGAAGCTGGAAAATAACTGGTTTCTGTAGTAATTCCAAGGTTACCTTCAGAACCCTAATTCTTCCATCTT
This sequence comes from Iguana delicatissima, assembly GCA_948472985.1. Lineage (NCBI taxonomy): Eukaryota > Metazoa > Chordata > Lepidosauria > Squamata > Iguanidae > Iguana > Iguana delicatissima. The sequence continues at coordinate 199,986 of CAOKZL010000265.1, read as the reverse complement.
CCAAATCCTATCTCCCTGATCCCTCTCACCCACCTGGATTCTGTGAGACAGAAAGAGGAAGTTCTCTTATCCTCACTTCCTGCTCCTGGAATGCATTTATGCAAGTTGCCCACAGGCAATTAAATCAAAATAAAAAACATCATGGATAATTCCCTCAAAAACAAATAAACCAATATTTACATCACATAGAAAATACTTCCTCCACTTTCCTTAGGAGGCATAGTCCTCTCTTAAGAAGACACTGCCCCTCTTTGTTGACTCCCAGTAAGAACTGATCAGAGACTGTGAAGTTTTTGATTTCTGAAATAAGGTTTAGATCTTGACCCAAGATGAATAATATGAACTCTGCACTGATTCAAACTGTTTTAACTCACTCTGAGGAATCTGACTCACTATATTCCCTACTGAAAACCTGGGCAACTGAGGAAGATGCAGCTGATGAAGATCTTTGGCAAAAAGTGCCACTGCCTCCACCAGAGCTGATGGACATCAAGGGAGATGCCTCCATCATTTGGACACCAAGGAGCTGCACCCGTCATTTGCAGCGTGACAACAGAAAAAACAGCAGTGCTGAGGGAACAGAACATGGAAATGGACTCTTACTCAGAGACTGAAACAGTGGACATGCCAGGACTGGTTGAACAGAAGGAGGTTACAGAAACACAAATCACAGAGACAGAACAGGGTGCAGTGCCAGCATCAGCAAAGAGTCCTGCTCCTTCAGATAAAAAAGACAATTTACCAATGCCTACTTTTGCCAAGCATAGACAGTAAAAGGACAACCTGCACCAGTCTCAAAGGATTTATAGAAGGCAGCAATTACTTAGGCAGCAGCTGCTTTAAGCTGCTGACCTATAAAAACACTGCCGTTCCCCTTCTGGAGTTGTCAGAACTTATCCGACCCTCTTGCTGGTCATATTTTTTGTATCATGTTGATGCTGGATTATTTTGCTCTGTCTTCACATTCTGTTGGACCCTGTTTATGCCTTTGAACTTTTGCTTACTCAGTAAGCAGTAAGTTACTGAGTTTGAGCTGTTTGGTTTCTTTGTTTGCTACTTAGTTATCAGCTATGCAGCAGCAAGCTCTCGCTTGCTGCCTGGGACAGCCAACATCCCGTGCAGAAATTTAAATTAAAACAAGACAAGCAATTACCCATCTGACATTGATTTATTTACTGCATTTACATGGTGCTTTTCTCCCAGATTGGGGCCCAAGGCAGATTCCAAAACAGTTAAAAACAATTTACAACAATAATTTAAAATTACTAAAATTAACCATATAGGACTGCACAAAATTATTATAAAACCATATGAAAGTTAAAAACTAAAATAAAACCTCCTAATAAAAATAAAAAGCTCTCCTGCTCATACATTGAAAACCTGCTTGAACAGAAATGTTTTTGTCTGCCAGCAACAGGAGCAACAGGGAGGGGACCAGCCTAGTATCCTGTGGAATGGAGCACCAGAGGGTGGGAGCAGCCCCTAAGAAGCCTCTCTCCCATATCCTTACCAAGGGAGCCTGGGATAGTAACAGGACCAAGAGAAAGGCAAGTTCATATAGGACGTATTAGTCTGGGACCCAAGTTGTATAGGAGTTTATATATCATGACCAGCACTTTTAATTGTCCTCAGAAATGAACTGGCAGCCGGTGAAACTGTTTTAACAATTGAGTTATATGGTCTCTATAACTGGCTCCAGTCAGCATTCTGGCTGCCGCTGAAGTTTCCAACAGTTTCCAAAGGCATATCAATGTCAAGCAGCTGTAAATCTCCCAGTAGGTGAGGTGAGTTATTTTCATAGGCAACCATTCAGAAACTGTTGTATGCTTCCATGTGCTCAGAATTCTGTAGAATTCCTGACCTTTGGACTGGCTTTAAGTGCCATTTCCTTCTTTAGCTTTGTTCATTGTGACAGTTTGCTTTCAACACTTAACTTAATAATGTTTGAAACCTTGCTACTGTATATCCCCTGCGTTTTTGGACAACTTTCTCAACATGCATATGATCTGGGGTTGCTTGATTCTGTTGTGACTGCCCTATACTAGTCTGCATTCCATAGTACTTGCTGCTTCTAGACACAGGATACAAATTGATTCAGACTGTTTCCTAAATTGTTGACTAAATTGTTAATCTAACCACACCTTGGTTTGTGCACACCTCTGTCAAAGATTTCACCCCAGTACTAATAAACAGGAGAGTGGAAATGTAAGCCATTGCCTACAACAACTGGGTAGGTCTTGCTACCTCCCAGATGGAAAACACTTTTTACAGTAATGCGAATGACTCTCTAACTGAATGAAAATGTTTCTGCCTGTTAGAAAAAACAGCCTTTCTTAATAAGGAGTTCCAGTTTGAGATCTTCCACTGACAAGATCCTCTTAGATGGCTAAATTCCGTATCTTCTAGAATAGGGTATATCCTTGATGGCTATTTTGACCACATAGAGCAGTACTTCTCAGTCTTCAGTTATGGAAGCCTCAGCCAGCTTTGGCCAACTGCCAAAGTTTCTGGGACTTGAAGTCCAAAGCATCTGAAGGGCCAAGAATTGGAAACCATTGCTACAGCACAAGAAGCTGTGGAAGAGGTAGTTCGTTTACTTTATTTATTTTACTTCTCAACCAAATTTATTCCAGAACTCAGATTCAAAGCAGGTCACAAATAAAATAACAGTATAAAGTTATAGTGTAAAACCCAGTTAAATAAATAATATTTAAGCACTAGTCAATGCAAAAGTAATTTCAGAACACATTAACACTAAAGTACAACACTGACCTGTTAAATATCTGTTTCATATCAGTCTTCGATTCTCAGAAGTCACCCTATTTCTGTTGTTGTTGTTGTTGTTGTTGTTGTTGTTGTGTGCCTTCAAGTCATTTCTGAGTTATGGCAACCCTAAGGCAAACCTATTATGGGTTTTCTGGGGCTGATAGCATGGCCTGCAAGCCCCAGGATTCCATAGAATCTTGAAAGTATATAAGGAATAATAGCACTATAACAGTCTAGTGCGGAAATGACCTGTGTGACACATCCAAGGTCACCCAGTAGATTTGCATGGCTGAGTGTGGAATCAAACCCTGGTCTTCCAGGTCATAGCCCAATATTCAAAATATTACACCATGCTGGCTCTTCGTCTATTCCTTAAGCAGTCTACATACCCTAAAGGCAACAGATCCTGTCTGATTTTGGAAGCTAGGCAGAGTCAGCCCTAATTAGTACTTAGATGGGAGACCACCAACAAATAGCAGGTGCTGTAAGCTATATTTCAGAGGAAAGAACAGGCAAAACCACCTCTGAGTATTTGCTGCCTAAGAAAAGCCTATGAAATCCATGGGGTTGCCATAAGTTGACAAGGCAACCTGAAGGCACAGACACTGACACACAGATTGCAGGTTAATTTTTAATAACAAATAATTCATTGATTTGTTTTAAATACAAAAGCGCTTCTAAATGCACATCGGCAGAGTTCCTTTATTAGCCAGATTTCAGGTAGCTATATTTCATTGTTTTTGAGCTATGCTGAAAACAAGATGAAAACGTATGCTGTTCTTCTTCTTATTCAGCATTATAAATTTATCAGATGATATTCCCACCGTCACTTTATCAATTCACTCTTATTGAATAGAATTCCATTTTTTGGAGTGTAAGTTTAAAATTTAAGTCTATTTTATGATGCATGCTTGTACCAAGCAGCTATTTAGTAAATGGATTTTTTTTTTAAAAAAAAAAATCAAGTTGTTTTCTAGAATAGGAGCCAATAAGAACTCTTTCAGGACAAATAAATCTTTTATTCAAGCTGTTGCAAGTACAGGAGACCATTTAACTTAAACTTTCCTGGTTGCTTTTGAGATGGAATGAATGAATCCAGATAGGGCACACAGCACTAAAAGCTTCCTGCAGTGAAGCCTGAATGTCTCAGGTAATTGCCGTGTTAGAGAAAGATAAAATGAGATAATATGTGGGGAAACATTTCTTCCATAGAAAGGTGGCAAAGCAATAAATGGGAGAGCTAACAGGATTCTGATACCCATGAATCTATTTGCCAGGTATTCTGCTGTCATGTGGAGTAACATAATACATTAAAAATACTGTAAAAGTCTTGGCAACAGTATTTTTCCAAGTGATTTTTGAAGGAAAAGAATACAATGGGACTGGCTGTGAAAAATGGGGAATGTAGCTCGTTCTAGGCTGTGTACCCGTAGGAGAGCTACACAGACATATGGCTGTCTGGAAACTGTGTTTTTTCCACTTTCTCACACAAAACATGAAAATACCATTTTCACACATACACACACATTCACAAAAAAACCCTGCACATATATTTCTGCACAGAATAATTTCCCCACACACTTTAGGATGTGTGAATACTTAGTGAGAGCTGTGCAGAAATATTCATTTTCTCCATAGCGGGAAGAAAACTAGTAATTATTCATCCTTATTTATGAGAATGAACTAACTGAATGTTTGTATCTCAAGCAGACACTAAGGGCCTTATCATACCAAGGTGTCAAACCACCAGAGAAATGCATTATTTTTGGTTCGGGATCAGTAGCTGCTCACCAGCAGCTATTGTGTTGCAATCTGTTTGAAATACAGTAAATAATATGCTAATGGCCTCTTTTTCATGCTGTAAATAAACCATTAATGACCCCCTTTCCTGCAACAATCCAGTTAGCTGTGAGAGTGCGGTTTCTTCATAGCACTTCCTTTTGTAGTTGATCTAGTAGTGGGCATGGTGTGCGCATTCCCAGGTTGTCATTCCCTCAGCTACTCTCAATGAGATCTCTGCCAAATAACCTCCAGACAAATCTTGAGGTGTGGGGTGAGGAAAAGGACACAGAATGATGCTACTCATCCACAGATGTAGAAAGGGTGTGATAGAGAGTGTTAATAACTTGATACCATGATGGGAATGACTATAGTAGGATTCAAATGGAAGAACATGGTATTAAGGTATGGTATAATAAGGCTCTAATTCAGTCAGTCCACAATCTCCATCTTGGGGCAGGATCTGAATCGGGGTGGGCAAATTGTGGCTTTAAATATTACAGAAATCAAAATGGATTCCATTTGGCATTGGAATTCGGATGTTCTGCCATAACAGAAGTTATGTAAGGTTGGACATAAGTGCTCAGACAATCCACAAGTATACAGAAAAGAACCCCAGTAAGTAAGACCTACACATGAACTTAAGGTAAATCTTTCTGCATAAATTTACAGAAGCAATTACATAAATGCTTCTTCAAGAGTATGGAGTCTCTCATCTATCACTGCCTTGCCACTGAGGCCATTTCCGCACTAGCCTGTTATAGCATTATCATTCCACTTTCAACATCCTATGGAATCCTCAACGGTCCCTCCTTAAACTGCAAAGCCCAGGATTCCATAGGATGTTGAAAGTGGGATGATAGTGCTATAACAGGCTAGTGCAGAAGTGGCCTTAGTGAACTGCTTATCTTCCTCAGTCTTCTTTTCCTTCCTCCTACCTATAAGAAATCTTTCCCATCCAAGTGTGAAATGCAGATACCCACTCAATTCAGAATATAACTTTTTTCTTTTATATGCTAGTACAGCTTTATTGTGAGCTAGAGAGTGCTCTTGATCCAATCCAGTTTCTAAATGCCTCTCCATATGTACAGTGCAAGTGGTACAAAGATACAGCATGCCTCTACACAAAATATAAAGTAACAAAGGCCAAATCCTTGTGTTCTCTGACAATTAATCTTTATTCTTTTACTCATTGTACTTCAATACACAATTTTCAGAGAGTAAGCCCCACCAAACTCAGCACGTTTTACATCTGAGTAGGTAGAAATAAATATATAGAGAAAGATTTTTCTTCAGAATTCCAACTGTGTTTGTGGCTACAGCCATGTGCATCCATATGCTGTCCATATTCTATAGTGTTCATATGTAGGTAGCTGTTGCTGAAAATATACAGAAAAGTGACATAATGGAAGTAAAGCAGATAATAGAAACACTTAAAGATAGAAATTACTGTTCACTATAATTCTGCTACTAGTTGGATACTTCAGCTGGGAGCTCCGAAGTGGAGTATGTTTATGTCTCCACAATCTGAAATTTCCTGGGTTTTCCAATAAAATAATGGAAGTATCAGATTGGTCTGTATCAGAATAGATTTCTGATTGACAGGCTTTTATTTCATTTAAATGCTTGCAGTTCTCCATTTAAACCAGCTCTCACTTTATTAATTCATTCATCTGCGTGATCAGGGGTGACAACCCCTCCCATAAACAACACAACACAGCCGTACTGGGGTAAAAAGGCCACAACTTTATTGGCTACAGAAAACAGAAAAAAGGGGGGTTGGCATATGCATGGATCTGGATCTGGGCATTGACTAACCCGCTGTTGATCGATGAACCCAACCATCTGGCCGAATGGCTTACCACCAATGTAGGACCTACTGCCACAAGAGGGTGCCCGCTGAGTGTCCTCCCGAGCTGGGCAACTCACCGCATCCCTGACCCCAGTGGGGACCCGACCATCCCCTATTATGTGGCAAAGGTACCTGCTGTCCCGGATCCCAAGCCATACGACCACCAAAAAGGCAGGCAGGACACCCTGCCTACCTACCACCAACCCCCATTCCTGCCACCAATAACACCTCCAAGTGCCCTATGCCTAAGTTGAACCCAGGGTGCACACTGCCAGCACACTGGAATCTGCTTCGGCTCACCGCTGTCAAGAAGGTCCTAAAGTCGCAGCTCAGGCTGGACATAGCCCGCGTAAGCTCCCAACTTCCATCTCCCAATCCTTTTGATCGTTGCTGCAGGGAGACCACATACAGCCGCCTCAGTGGCAGTCCCAATGTGGAAGGAGTGGCTGCCAAAATCGGATGCTGGGAGCCCTGCACAGTGAAGGGCTGCCTGTAGGACAGCAATGAACTGGAACCTCATAAGTGGGGAGAGGTCCTGGTGGATAAACAGGAAGCCAGGACCTGAAAGCCACTTCCTGAGGAACCTCCGAAGGGACTTGACAGGGCATAAAGCCTCCCCAGAGAGGGGGTGGAGCCGGATGAAGGCACCCATGGCACGCTGGCCACACTTGGACCGCCGGACCCAGATGACAACCCCTTCTCCCAGGAAGGAGATGTCTACCCGCAATGCTCTGAAAGGCCTTCGACTGCCTCCCAGACCACGAAACTGGCACATGGATCTGGAAGCCTGCTGGCTTTGCTGAACTGAACAGATATGGAGTGGGGGGCCATACCAGTGTCCTTCAAGTAGGCCAGGAAGTGGAGAAGCTGGGGCTCCAAGACCGGCCACTCATCTGTGTGGCCCACTGAGGCGCGGAAGTTCTGGAATCTAACCAAGGCTTTGGAGTATGCCTTGAAGGTTGCTGGGGCTATGGAGTGTAGAACTCCCTAGATTATGAAGTGTTCCCAAGCTGCCATAGTTCTTCTGGAAATGGCGCCGGCAGTAGGTCTGCATCTGCTGCCAGTGCCTGGAACCTGTCTTCATGGAAGTGAGACAGAGAGTCTGCAATCCTGTTGTCTAAGCCTGGAACATAACTGGCTGAGAAGGTGATGTTAGCAGCACAAAATGCCTGACCAGTCCCATGACCCGGTTGGACTTGGAGGACTGTCTGTTGATGACAGCCACCACTACCTGGTTGTCGCACCAAAAATACACTTTTTTGTCAGCAAACCAGTCCACCCATATGCACACAGCCACCAAAATGGGAAAAAATTCCACGAATGTGAGATCCTGCAGTAACCCCTCGTGCTCCCAATGTGCTGGCCATCTGGCGGCGCACCAATGACCCTGAAAATAAACCCCGAATCCTAGGCTACCCGCTGCATCTGACTGAACCTGGAGATCAGACCCCGGCTCCATCACCCCTTACCATACCAAAATGCCATTGAACTTGTCCAGAAAATGAAGCCAGACTGTGAGGTCCTCTCTTATACCCTGCGTGATGCGGATGCAGTGATGGGGAGCAAGGATGCCAGACTAGATGTGCACAGAAGGCCCTGCCAGGCATTACCACTTTGCCCACAAAATTGAGGTTCCCCAATAAAGATTGGACCTCCTTGAGCATGGCCTTTTTTTACACCCAGCACCACCCAAGACGCTGTCGCAACGCATCCAGCTTGTCACAGGGCAAGCAAGATACCCTCCGAACAGAGTCCAACAGGATACCCAGGTAGACCAGAGAGGAGCAGGGCCCCTCATTCTTTTCTTGTGCTAGGGAGATGCCCATTTGGGCTACCAAAGCCTGAAAATGCCCTAGCAGCCTAGCACAATCATCCTGGTGAGCCCTGCTCATCATGAGGAAGTCGTTGAAATAGTGAGTGATGAAGGGGGACCCCAACCTGCAACTGACTGCCCACTCAATGAAGGTGCTAAAGGCCTCGAAGGCAGCACAGCTAACAGAGCATCCCATAGGCATGGCTTTATCATAGTACCATGCCCCCTCGAACTTAAAACTGAGTATACAGTGATCCTCCGTGTGGACAGGGAGAAGTCGGAAGGCAGATTGGATGTCACATTTTGCCATGAGGGCCCCGGGGCCACAGGCCCTGATGAGCCGGATGGCCTGGTCAAAAGAGGTATACCATACAGAAGCAAATTCGGATGGGATGGCATCGTTGACCGACCTTCCCTGAGGGTAGAAAAGGTGGTGAATGAGCAGAAACTCATCAGGAGCTTTCTTAGGAACCCTCCGAGGGGGCAGACCCTGAGGTTATGGAAGGGGGGTTGAGGGAAGAGGCCCACCACCCTACCTGCCAGGTGCTCCTTCTTGATCTTGGATGCCACCACATGAGGGAGTTCTTGGACCGACCTGAGGTTGCTGGAATCTGACGCCAGGCAGGGGCCCAGAGCTGGAATCTGGAAGCCCTCAGTGAAACCCTTCCGGGTGAAAGTTGCAGCCTTTTGATTGGGGTCAGCACCCAAGAGAGGGAGGAGTGCCGCTAGCTGTACAAGGGTGTGCACCAGCAGGCCCTTACTGCTTGGGGGTTCCTGAGCTGGCACCTCCCATGGGCAGGGGGGTCCTGCCAGTTTGGGGGCCCCACTGGCCACCCCGTGGTCAGGGGCAGGAGGGCCTGGGATGGGGGCCAAGGCAGGATTCACATTGGTGTTCAAACCTGCAGCAAGGATGCTGGCATTTTCCCTGCGGAGCAGGCCAGCCGGCACTCTTTAAAGGCTCCACAGGCAGACCTGAGTGAAGCCCGTGGGCTTCACTCATGCTTGCTCCCCCTAGGCAATGGATTCAAGGCAGGATGCCTTGAACCCATTGGCTGCCCAGGGAAAAAAAGGGGAAGTCCAGGTATGCGCACGTGCCTGCCTGGATTTGGCCGCCTCTGCCCACCACGCCAGAAGGGCCTCAGGAAGAGAGGGAGCCACACCCCGACCCGCAATGGTACTGACTGGTGAGTCGGTCAGTGCTATTATTCACTCATGTCACAGTTTTCTCCCAACATGAGACCCAAAGGCAGCTTACAACAAAGGTAAAAATAACATACAGCTAAAAACCTAATGATACAAAAGTTTATTTTAAAAAATTAGCTAGTTCATTAAAAAACCAACATAAAATTAGTTGAAAAGACATAAAAACTAAAGGTTGCTATTGTATTTTAAAAAGAAACCTGAACAGCTAGTTAATTGCCAAACATAGTCTTTAAGCTCCCAGTGAAAGGAGAGGAGATCAGCCTTCTCATCACAACAGTTCAGGAAGCAGGAGGGACTTGCATTAGAGAAGACCACAAATTATACACTTTATTGCTGCACCTTCACAGTTAGATGTCCTGAAATACATAAAATATTCACCTGAAAAAGAAAAATGGAAAATCTGTAATTCAGAAAAAAAATTAGCCAATTGAGGTACTTGACAAAATACAGAGTAGAAGAAGGAGTACATTCAGCCGAGATCTAGAAGAGAGACTAAGGGTGTTCTACACATCCCTACATGTAGCCTTGCAAATATATTCCTGGACTGAAATTTCTATCATCACTACTTTTTGCTATGCTGGCTAGGATTGATTGATTGATCTGATTTATATCCTGCCTTTCTCCCAATATAAGACTCAAGATGACTTAGAATAAAAGTAAAAACAAAATCTAGCTAAAACAATATATAATATGTTTAAAAACCATTAAGCAAACAGTCCAGTTAAAACAACAATTAGAGGCAGTTGAAAACATATTCAAAGCATAGTAAAAATAAATATAGTACACACCATTTAAAAAAATCCTTTTGCCTCTACCTGTTCAAAGCTGAAGACAGTTTAAATGAAAGGTCTTTCTTTGCCTACTTGCAAAGGAGTTGCAGTTCAACAATATTTGGAGGGCCAGAGGTCAGCTGCCCCAGTATATACTGCGATCCTATGGCTACAACAACTGGCCTACAACATCTTTCTCAGAAAAAAAGCATGTATATGAACCAGGCTTTGGAGCAAGTTCTGAGCAGAATCAGACTACTTTTCTTTCTCAACTACAAATGCAATTCTAGCACTGCATTCACCCGCATGCTGAAGCAGGAAACACAGCCAAGGATATGTTCTTGATTGCTGCCTCGGTGATTGTGTGGGAGGGTAGCTGTCTGTCAAAAACAGAAGGTGTCCTTAGAAATCCTAAAGATATATGAAGCCTTATGCTCTGTGCTATTTTATGGATCCAGCAATGCAGTGAGTGAAACAAAATGGTTGTTACTGTAATACAAATCAGTTAGCAATGTTGACAGGTTGAACTCAAACAGGCTTTTGTTGGCAAATCGTTTTCCACTCAGAAGTCATGCAGAAAAAAAACCCAAATCCTTCTGTTTACATTAGTAAATCTTAATGCATTTGATAAGTAACACTTTTTTAAAAAAACTGTAACATGCTTTTTGTGCAACAAGAAACAAGTAATTGCAAGTTCATATATGCAGGGAACACCCTTTTGACATATACAAACTGATTGATAGCTACAGTGAAATTGCATGATGCAGCTTTTCTTGAGTCTGAAAATTATCCAGTCAGCTGGCAGGAGCACAGATTTCTGCACATAAACAACTAGCAATTCTAGGGATCCTAGAATCTTTCAAACTGTCATTTTAATTTTTTGTGCCTATGAATCAACCCCTTCTCTCAAATGAGGATCATTCAGACATGAGACCTCCCACCTGAAGTCTGACGTGGGCGTCTCTGAAATCCAATATAAACACAAAACCTTGTAGCTCAAGGTTAAAGCATACATTTTGCATGAAAAGAATTCAAAAGCTGTCTGCAGCATGCCCAGTTAAAAGGACCCAGAAGGAAGGCTCTTGTCTATTGAGCTACACAGTAGCAGACTAAATGGGCAAATGGTTTTATTCACTGGGCTGATTCAAATCCCACACATCAATAAGGCCAGCCCAAGACAATCTGCCACTTGAGGAAGATTACCAGATCTCTCAAACACACACATCAGATTCCAAAGCCAGCTGAGTTATTTCTGCACAAGAAATCTTTTAGTGCCTCTCTGTATCTTGAGCAGTAACAAAAGTAAATAGATAAATAAATAATGAATTAAACAACTAACATTTCTGACATCTCAAACTTGCTGCCCAGGTACTCTGCTCATACAGCCTAACCACAGAGCCAGATCTGCAAGCTAGCTTCACTAAAGGACAAGTTGTTGAAATGGGAGGAGTGACAACCTCAGTTGGGCTCTGCTTCCTCTCCTTTTCCTTTCTTCTCATATTTCTTCCTCATTCATCTAGTTCCAAAGAAGATATTTATTAAGCTATTATATCCCAGTGACTATCATACATCTGTGCTCAGTGACCACTAAGGTCCAGTTCAAAGACATTCCTCAGAAGGACTACTCTCATAACATGCACAACACTGAATCCTCACTGTGGCCTAATTGGATTTTTTATGGTCCTTTTCACATGGGGTAATTAAAATGGTGTAGAGCGACCTCTAGAGAGGTCGTCTACACCGTGGAGTGCACTGGGGCGTTTATAATTTTAAGGTTCTACACCTCAAACCGCCCTGAAGCAACCGGAAGTGGTGGCGCTGCGTGGTTTTTAAAAACCACTTTTCAAGTGGTTTTTATAAAACACAAGCGTGCAGCCCCGTTCTACCCCATCGCAGCACCCCGGTGTAGATTTGCAGGCGCGCGCAAGTGCGTGCCTGCAGATCTACCAGGGGGCAGGCTTCTGGCTGGCGAGCTTCTCCGGTTGGTGGAGAGCCTCCGCCAGTCATAAGCCGCCATTTTGGACACTGCCAGACACCACAGGAGCAGTGAACTCGTGCTGTGGAGCAGCGAACTCGCGCTGCTCCTCACGGCGAAGGACTTACCCAGCTTCTGGTAAGCTCCGTTTCTGCGCGTTTTACCCCGTTTCTCCCTCCACGTGTGGAAAGGACCTATGTCACGCATGCATAAGCACAGCTTTGTCATCATACCCAAGCATATCTTCACTGTATAGCTATAGCAGTTTAACTGGGATTTCTAGTTTGGAGTGGCACACTCCTCTGTTCTACAGCATAAAATCATTGTAACACAGAATTCTAAATCTCTCAATAAATGACAAACCCCAGAATTCCATAAGATGAAGTCATGACAGTGGTATCGGCCTGCTATCATTGTATAATGTAGGAATATTCCTGATTCCCAAGACTCACCAAGGCCCCATCTGTAATTCAGTCAAAAGTCTTCTAGGTTAAAGTATCAAGAATGGAAAACACTGATTATGACTGAGATTAAGGTATATCAAATTGTGTTTATACCCAAGTCAGTCTGCATCTTTACCATTTGTCTTTCTTGTGTTATTTCCTCCCATAGCTTATTTTAGATTTATAAGCGCTTTGTTCAGAAACCTTATTCATTCTTTGACTTAAAATACTCTGTAAAGCACTATTGCACTTTGCTGGTACCTTACAAAAATATTAACAGTTCTGTACAAGATGGGAGACCCTGGAAAAGTTATTTTGAACTACAGCTTCCAGGATGCCCCAGGCAGCCATGGGAGTCATAATCTACAAAAATAGTTTCTAAGCTCAGAAACATAACAGCTTTCTTTTAAAAATGGGACAGATTGCAGCTATTGAGGTAAATAAGGGCATTGTCTGATATGACTATCTGGACAGGAATTTTGCTCTGATGCATTTCTGGGATCAAAAACATCTTGTTTAATTAGGTTAGACCCTAGAAATGAAACCAGCCATGAACTACTCCTTAGAAAGTGAAATCTAATTAAGGACAACTCTGTGGAGGAGCTGGCAGAGGTAAAGAGAGAGAATTGTATAATGATGCATCATGCCACACACACACACACACGCACGCACGCACGCACGCACACACTGCATTTGCAGCTGATACTTCTGCAAGTACCCTTCTGAATTACACAGTCATTGAAAGAAGTCATGTATCAAGTTTCTATTGTCAAGGGACCTTTCAAATTTTAATCAAATTGGAACACTTAATTTTTTAAAAAGGAAATGATAACAGACAAAATTGTCATGGTGTTTGTCAACAGCTTCATACTTGGCTGTTGCAGCCTGTTGGGAAATTAATTAAAAAAAACAGTTGCAGAATTAGAAATCACATTCATATCCCATCTGTGCACTTTTTTTTTTTTTTTTTAACCACAGTTTTCAATGAAACCAACGTTCCTGCCTGCCAACATTTTATACTGGGACTATTCAGATACTTCTTTAGTGATCTTGGGAATGAAAGGGTCTGGCAAACAGTACAAGAGATGTGCCTGCAAAATAAATCTCTAAATACTCTGTAGGAACAACACTTGATTTTATAGGAGTATGCACACTATGCAGACAGCCAGCATGTTGTACTGGTTTGAGTATTGAACTGTGACCCTGGAGACCAGGGTTCAGTTCCTCACTTGGCCATGGGCACCCACTGGGTGACCTTGGGCATGTCACACACTCTCAGCCCTAGAAAAGCCTGGGCACCTAAAGTCTGGATTTTGCAGCAGATGATCCTGATTTGGTCCAAATCAGCATGGATAGGACTGTGCCAAGTTGTGTGGGTTCTAAAGTGGGTCAAAACAGCTTTTGAGCTTTTTAGAGTGCTTCAGAGTAAAAGATATGTCACCAGTGAGGTGGGGGAGATGCTTGGGAAAGACCATTTTAACTCCAATGCAGAACACTTCACAATGGGATGCTAAAAAGGGGTTATAGTGAATGATACCTCTATCTTCCAGTCCACGGCAAGTATTTCATGAATATTTTCCTGTCAGAGCATTTGTGGAGAGGGCTTGACATCAATGCATGATCTCCATCACCCTCTCAGCTTAGGGTCTGCTGTGGTTCCAGATAGCAAGATACTAAGAAGATCTGGGAGCTCTGCATGTATGCAGCTTTATTTTTTTATAGGAAAGAGTTTTAGCTAATTTTTCTTAAGCTTAAATTTAATATACCTGTTTTGGAGCTGTATGTGTGGATGTATTTCTGAGACAGGTAGGGCTTTTGCACCTTTTTTTTTCCAGCTTAAATTTACTCCACTATTTTGATGGAATACCCAGTTTTTGACTGTCCCCCCTTAAGGAAGTTCTTCTGGTTATTGTTTTACATTCTTTCTCCTCCCATATATGTCTGGGGTCTATTTGCTCATTCAGAAATTTAATCACTAAATCTGAGGTGGGGAAAGTGTGGCTTGGGGTCACCCAAGGAGCATTTAACCCCATAAATTGATTTTTTTAAACTAAAAATGTCCCAGGAAAAAAAATTGCTACAGTCTATCCCTGGTCATTTTTAAGTACAGGAGAAACCTTTTTAAGATCAGAGGACTCTTGACTGAGAGGGAATGGTTTGAGACTGCCTTTCCCATTCTGGTGTAATTTTTCCATTATGAAGCTGCAGGAAGGTCTCCAAATAGATTGAGGAGTGAATGAATTAGCAGGGTTGAGTGGTCAAGAGATTCTGAAAAAAATTAGCTTTCAAAGAAAGCAACAGAACATAAAAGATAACAAACTAGTACTGTAAAGCAGCCTAGTAGGAAAGCTCCTGAAGTTAATAAGTCTACCATGCTTACAAGCTTCTTCCAGATGTATAAAGAAAGAAAGAAGTTATAGTAATTTAGGTTTCCCAATTGAAATGAAAGAGAAGAGAATCCCCATAACCACAACCCAGTTCCAGAACAGCTGAAGGTATGACCTGCATCACTGATCTGGACCTCAAATCAAATCAAGGACCTGTGTGGAAGCCTAGTTCTGACAGAATAATTCAGGTTTGTGGGGTATTAGATCAGTTTTGTGCACAGATTGTGTAGCTTTGAAGGCAAAAGGAGATGCCACTTAGCCGGTACCTGTGTCTTCCTACTAGTGAATGCTAGCCATTCTCCCCGCACCCCATATGGACCTAACTCCAAGTCATCACAGATGAAAGCTAGGATACATGTGACCAAGAAACATCAGGGTGTGGTCTCAAGGGCAACAGTTATTAAGGAGGAATTATACACAAACTTGGAGAGTCTGCTATAGTCTGCTTTTGATTAAGTATGCAGGAAAAAAACAAGGCTCCATCCTTCCCCTCCTTTCCTCCTGCCCAATTAACTGGGTAAGCTGATTTGCACTTTGAAATGAGCTTGCAGCAATTGAGGTAAACTGAGGACAAATGGGGGAAAGTGGGAAGAGGAGAGGGAAACCGGGGCATTTTAAAAGTGGCTGAAAAAGTGGGATGGCAGAGGATTAATCAGGACTTTCCCAGACAAATCAGATTAGTGGGAGGGTATGATCCTATCTAGCCCAGATCTGGACTAGAATCACAGAAGGTAGTATTAGTGTTCCTTACCTACTATATCAAGATCTTGATGCGTAACACCAATCCCAAACTTTCTCTAGAATCAAATGTGGGGGCGGGGGTTGAGAGGGGTAGCTGGTAGCTACAACCTTAAAGCAATGTCTCCTTTGGTCCTACAAAAGATAGGCCCCGAGGGGGAGAAAGAGAAGAGATTCTACAGCATTCCCAAACGTTTATGAATTGGAAAAAAACCGATATATTCATTTGATCTTCTCACATAGGCCCTTTCTGCACGTGGGAAAGGTGTTGGGAGTGGCAACCTTTGCATGCCTAATTGAATAGCTAGTTTGTTTGCATGTCTATTGTAAGCATAGAGAGATAGCCTAGAGAGAAAACTTCCTGTTTGTTGGTTAACACCTCTTCCTCCAGCATTCCTTGTTCTTTTAAAAAGGTTCTCCAGCCATTTTGTCTCTCCCTTTTGTCTTCGCCATTTTGTCCTGAAAAACATGCTCTGAGATCTCCTAGAGGGATCATTTTGCAGCAAGCATACGAGTGCTTTATTTTCTTCCTACCTACTTGAAGAATTGAACCTGTGTAGGCTATGCACAAGCTTTTGTGAGTAAACTCTTTTATATTTTTAACCAAACTGTTTTTGTGCTTATTTTGAGCTAGATTAAGTGTGTTTGGGGTGTAGTTAAAGAAGTGGGACTGGTGATCTGTTCAACTTCCGTTTTGTGCAATTACTAAAATACTCTGCTGATTGAGAGTCTCATTATCAAGGTCTCTCAATATTCAAATATTTTTATTTAATTTTCCCGAACAGGTTATGGGGTCCCAGAACAGAACAGTTACCAGATTTTTCGGGTTTTAGTTATTTTTTGCTTTGTGTCTTTCTTGTGAAAGTGGCTGTTTTTCCCCCTTCCCCCTTTTTGGAAACACACATCTAGCTAGAGATTTTTTACCTTTTTGGGAGCTGATTTCTCTTTTTGTTGGAATTGCTAACTAAAGCAAAAATGCTGCAAGCAGATTTAGCAGATTTAGACCTAGCTTCCAAACCCAGACTTGTGCGATTCACCAATGAGAGCTATACAGAATGGAGACAAAAATTAAATTTAGCCTTTAATTACCATAATGTTCTGGATGCAATTGAAAAAGAAAAACCAAGTGGTGAATCTGCAGAACAATGGTTGAGAAAAGATGCAACTGCACAGTATCTGATTGGTAACACACTGGAGGCTAATCAGCTACTCTATGTAAAGATTGCAAATCTGCAAATGAAATGCTAACTAAACTTAAAGAGGTGTATGGTCTTTCATCTGAAAAATCTCAGTCAATTTGGATGAGGGAACTTGTACAGCTTCGCCTTCATACTAAAGCAGGCTGTGAAGCTTATATCAGCAAACTGATTATAATTTTTGATAAGTTGAATTCCTGTGGATTCCAGTTTTCTGATAGACAAAAGGTTTGCTTTCTGACTGGAACTCTGGGATCAGAGTTCAATCCCTTCATCTCTCTCTTACAAACTTAAAAGGGCTAACCTTTAATGAAGCTTTGTCTAAACTACCAGAAGAATGCATTGACCAAGGGGCCTCCCCTTTGATCATACACAGAGACCAAGTGGATCAAATTACCTGGCCACTAAAAAGGGCAAACCCAAAGCTCCGCTTAGGACCAATCAGAGCTCAATTGCTATAACTGCAACAAAAAGGGTCACATTGCAAGAAACTGTACCCTTTCAAAAAAGCCCTCAGCCAATGGTAGCTCTCCAACTAAGAAATTTACAAGACAAAGGCAGCATGAAGTGGGTGAACCAAGCAAACAGTCTTACAGAGGAAATAATATTCTTTTAATGGGGCAGGCTCTGGCAGTTAATGACTACAAGCAGAAAAATAATTGTTGGATTATAGATTCTGGCTGTGCCAATCACAGCACATTTTCTGATGCATATTTTGATAAAATGGATCCAGATACAATAGGAAAAATTCAAGCTGCAAATGGTGAATCCATGCAGATCCTGGGATCAGGAAACTGCACTTTAAACTGTCTATTGCCTAAAGGCAAAGTTGCACAGAATGTAGCAAGTGATGTCTTGTTTGTTCCTGAATTACACTGCAACACACTCAGTGCGTCTGCTTCAGATAAGAAAGGATTTGAAATACTTTTCAAACAAGGAAAATGCACAGTTACCAAAGATAATGTCCTTTTTGCAGAAGCATTTGAGAATAATGGTGTCTATGAGTTACATTTTTCAGCTCAACAAGCTAATGTTGCTAGAGCACAGATGAATGAGGACAGCCTTGACCTATGGCACAGACGTCTTGGACATCGCGATCCAAAGGCAGTTCTTGAACTACAGAACCAGAACTTGGCTACAGGAATCAAGGTGAATCAACAACACAATGAGAGTGCTACCAGGTGCGTAACTTGTGTTGAACAAAAGTCAGTCAGACCCTCGTTTCATCCAAGGACTGAAAAGAGAACCGCTAAGGTACTGGATCTCATTCACAGTGATTTGTGTGGTCCCTTTAATGTTCCTTCACTTGGTGGAAACAGATATGCTTTAATTTTTGTGGATATTTTTCAAGGTATTGTGTTACTTATCTCCTGAAAGAGAAGAGTCAAGCCCAAGACATGCTACAGAAGTATGTTGTCACGGTGAGAACCAAGTTTGAGATGACACCTAAAGCTATCCAGACAGATGGCGCTGGTGAGTACTTTTCACATCACACACAAGCTTTCCTGGAAGAGCATGGCATTTTGCACAGGAGG
Organism: Iguana delicatissima; assembly: GCA_948472985.1. NCBI lineage: Eukaryota > Metazoa > Chordata > Lepidosauria > Squamata > Iguanidae > Iguana > Iguana delicatissima. Next base: position 181,529 of record CAOKZL010000265.1, on the reverse strand, counting down.
AGCATTCCTTACACTCCTGAGCAGAATGGGATTGCTGAAAGGAAACTGAGATCTCTCCCGGAGATGACAAAGTGCATGCTGGCAGATGCTCATCTTCCCAGTAAATTTTGGGGTGATGCCTTTATGACCGCAATGTATCTCCAGAATAGATTGCCAACAAAATGCACCACACGAACACCATTTTAGCTATGGCATGGGAGAATACCAGACATGAAACACATTAGAACCTTTGGAAGTATTGCATATTCATACATACCACAACAGAAGCGACACAAACTAGATGCAAGAGCAGAGCAGACTATTCTAATTGGCTATGCTCCTGGAAGCAAAGGCTATAGAGTAATGAACTTAGAGACTGGTGAAGTTGCTACTAGGCATGTAGTTTACTTTGATGAACAAAGCAGAGTTGATAAGAGAGGAACTGTCATAGACTTTCCAGATGAACGAGAGACTATCTTAGAATCACTGGAAGAAGAGCAAAGTGTTGAACCTCTCTTAGAAGTGCAAATGTTGCCTGCATCTGAAATACCACAAGCAGCTACACAACCTGATTCTGAACAAAGGACTGAGATATTTGCTGCAGAAAGCAAGCTAAAGGCAGAGAGCAGTACACTAAGAGAAGGGGATGCAGACGGCACTGACCTGAGCACTGGACCGGAGGATGCTGCAGAGACAGACCAGGTTCCAGACCAGGTTCCCAGACGCTCAACGTGACCCAACAAAGGTGTACCAGCTCCACGCTTGTCCTACCTCGCAACATCAGTGTTACCAAATGAACCATCAAGCTTTGAAGAAATTGAACAGATGCCTGCAACTGAGGCAGCTAAGTGGAGAAAGGCAGCACAAGAAGAAATAGATGCACTGCATAAGAATACAACATGGACACTTACTGAGCTTCCACCAGGAAAGAAAGCCATAGGATCCAGATGGGTCTTCAAGCTGAAACTGGATGCACAAGGAAAGGTGGAACGCTACAAAGCAAGGTTAGTTGCACAAGGCTTCTCGCAGAAATTTGGAATAGACTTTGATGAGACATTTGCCTGTTGTCAAACACAGTACCATAAGACTGCTTCTCAGTCTAGCTGCTTCCAAACAAATGGATGTCAGACACCTTGATGTGAAAACTGCTTTCTTACATGGAGAAATAACAGAGGAACTGTACATGCAACAACCTACAGGCTTTGTAGACCAGAAGCAACCACATCTGGTTTGCAAGCTGAACAAAGGTTTGTATGGACTTAAACAGGCTGCTAGAGCTTGGAATGAGAAACTAGACACAATGTTGAAACAATTAGGCTTTAAGCAAGGAGAAGCGGATCAGTGTCTATACACCCGAACCAAAGAAGGTTATTCAACCTTTATCCTGACCTACGTTGATGATTTGATTATAGCCACCAACAGAAATAAAGACCACTCAGAAGTTGTACATCACTTGAACAAAGAAGTGGAATTGAAAGAGTTAGGAGATGCAAGATTCTATCTGGGCATGGAGATTCAAAGAGAACAAGATGGATCTTTTCTACTGAATCAAAAACAAAAGATTGCTGAACTTTTAAAAGCTTAGGACTCCAAGATGCCTATACTGTAGCAACACCCATGACCACAGATTTTCTTAAAAGTACTGAAGAAAGTGATGCTTTACCAGATAATAGTCTCTACAGAACAGCAATAGGAAAACTTTTGTACCTATCTACCAACACAAGACCTGATATTGCATCTGCTGTAGGGATTCTGAGCAGGAAAGTTAGCTCACCCACAAAGAAAGATTGGACTGGAGTAAAAAGGGTGGCTAGATACTTAAAAGGGACTGTCAACTTTAAATTGAAGCTACCAGCTAGTAGCAATCCAAAGTTAGTATGCTACACTGATGCAGATTGGACTGGTGATACTGCAGATTATCACTCAGTCAGTGGTTTCCTATTTTTGTATGGAGATGGACCCATTTCATGGGGCAGCCACAAGCAGAGTGTGGTGGCTCTATCCTCTACAGAAGCAGAGTATATTTCAGCATCAGAAGCATGTAGAGAATACTATGGCTTGATCAATTGTTGTCTGATTTTGGAATAAATGAAGAAAAACCAATTCAAGTTATGGAAGACAATCAGAGCTGTATTAAACTTTCTCAAACAGAGAAGATGACACCACGCAGCAAGCATATAGGAACAAGATACCACAAAGTACGAGAGCTCACAGAGAATGGAATGATCAAGATGATCTACTGTCCAACCACTGAGATGGTAGCTGATATCCTAACCAAACCTCTACCGAGAGATGGCTTTGAGAACCTGCGAGTCAAGATGGGACTTCAGGGGTGCATGCACGGTTGAGAAGGGGTGTTGGGAGTGGCAAGCTTTGCATGCCTAATGAAATGACTTAGTTTATTTGCATGTCTATTGTAAGCATAGAGAGATAGCCTGAGAGAAAAAACTTCTTGTTTGTTGGTTAACACCTCTTCCTCCAGCACGTAGACATTCCTTGTTCTTTTGAAAAAGGTTCTCTGGCCATTTTGTCTTCCTTTTTTCTTCGCCTTTTGACCTGAAAGCATGCTCTGAGATCTCCTAACAGGGATCATTTTGCAGCAAGCATGTAAGTGCTTTATTTTCTTCCTACCTACTTGAAGAATTGAACCTGTGTAGGCTATGCACAAGCTTTTGTGAGTAAACTCTTTTATATTTTTAACCAAACTTTTTTTGTGCTTATTTTGAGCTAGATTAAGTGTGTTTGGGGTGTAGTTAAAGAAGTGGGACTGGTGATCTGTTCAACTTCTGTTTTGTGCAATTACTAAAATACTCTGCTGATTGAGAGTCTCATTACCAAGGTCTCTCAATATTCAATATATTTTTAATTTCCCCAACAAAAGGAACCACGAAAAAATGCTACTCAACGGACTTCTTCAGCATCTGGGCGAGTCCGTCGGGACAAGGAGCGGTGCGAGCTCATCGCTCCGCACTGCTCCGGTGTCCAAAATGGAGGCTTCCGGTTGGTGAAGGCTCTCCACCAACCAGAGAAGCTCACCAGCCTAAAGCCCACCCCTGGCAGATCTGCAGGCACACACTTGTGCGCGCCTGCAAATCTGGACCGGAGTGCGGGGATGAAGCGACATGGAGTTGCGTGCTCCATGCTTTTTAAAAACCTCTAAAAAGAGGTTTTTAAAAAGCACGCTGCGTGACCAGTTTCGGTTGCGCTGAACTGGACTGAGATGCGGAATTACAAAAAGTAGTCCGCCCCAGTCCACTCTACGGTGCAGAAGACCTCTGTCAGAAGTCGCTCTGCACCGTTTTAATAGCCCAGTGCGGAAAGGGCCATAGCAACATTTAGGGAATAAGAGTTTCTTGTTATTTTCTCATCCTGGTTAAAAATGACCCTTTAATGCTAACAACTCCAGTCAGGATTCTCTCTTTCCACAAACCAGGAATGTAGCCATAGTGTGTGCATGTGCGTGTGCGTATGTGTGTGAAATGAAAGCACTGCAATTGTAAGTAAGAATTTTGTCCTTCCAAATGAATTTTTCCTCCGATTTCTAAGTTTTTAATATTGCAGAGAATGAGACATTGAAAAGCACTCACACACACAACTCTATTCTAACTTGGCTGTGTTTGTATTCCCTTAGTAACTTTTCCTGCCTTTTGTCTTGGGATGGCTAGACTGTTTTTCCAAATGCTCAACTGAAGTTTTAAGTTACTGCAATGCTAGAAATGTGATGAGTGAAGGAAAATTTTAAGGGCTGGGGCAGAATTTTAGAGGACAGGTGATAGCTTTATTTTGCCTCCCTACACCCCCAATTCTGACCTTAAGTTCTTCTTTCGAAGATTTTAATCTATGGTCCTTTCTTCAAGCGCCTCTCACCAGACCTGGTTTATCCACATCTGTTAATTTATCACAATAAAAAATTTTATTGCCACACATGGGACCTTTCTTTCCAATGCAAACAGCATGTGCAGGACCAAATATGAATTGGGACCATAGTTGGGAGACAAAGGATAAAAGCAGCTCCTAACTCCCAAGTAAGATTCCTCCACCAGCCTCCTCCACCATTTAATTTGTCCTTTATAGGGGATATTAAAAAACTGTATGTTTTTAATCACATTCCTAAATCATAGCCTAAATCATTCTACAATGTCTAGTTCTATATTATGATGATCAATCACTGCTGAATTTCCAGGTGTATAAAAATAGCTAATATGTATTTTTAGATATTCTAGAATTTCTAAATTTATATGATTGTGATCCATGCTACCTTGGAGGGTGTTGGATCTCTTTCACTGGAGGTCTTTTAAGTGGAAGTTGGTTGGCCATCTCTCAGGGGTGCTTTATTCTGGCAATGGTAGAGGATTAGACTAGAGTGTCCTTGAGACCCCTTCCAGTTCTATGATTCTATAGTTTATGATTTTATGATCTTGGGTATTTATTTAACTTGTGATGTTCCTAACTGTTGATGGATTGTTTATATGTAGATTTGTGGCTTTTTTTAAAGGGGGGAATAATCCATTATGCACTAGGCATAGGCAGAGACTGTGAACATAAGTGCTAAATCTGTTTGTGTACAGCTATGTATTTAAAAAAGACTTCCAAATGACTTTCCTTCAAGAGCTCAAAGGTTAAAAAGCAAACACATCACAAAATTTTCCAAAGTTGCCTAGAGGTGCCTGTTTGCCAAAGCCACAGTCGCTGATTGGCAATCGCGTTCAGATGTTCTGATCAGATTGGACTTTCTACTGTGAATACCTCCACAAAGATTCCCATGGGGCATAGTGGTTAGCATCTTTTCATATATGCATTTCTTCTCTCCAAGCTCATCTAAATGCTATCGTTGTTTCATACTTATGCCACAAACAATCACATTTATTGCTGTAACACATCCTTTAAATAATTTATTTGGCTTCATTGTGTCTGTCCTCAGCTTCTAACCAGAGATCTGGAAATACTCTCTTCCCATCCCCTCTCTCTCTCTACACACACACACACACACACACACACACACACACACACCACTCTGGGGTCCAATATCTCAGTTGAAACATAGAAACCACACATAGAGGAATAGAATTAACTTAATAATTGGCAAACACATTAATAATAAATTAGCTATATGCAGGATCAGGCAAACCTCATTTATAATCAAGGGTAGGGCCAAAGTTTAGAGGCAGAGCACATTATGTCCACACTTAAATACTCTAAAGGCACCAGATCTCATCTGATCTTGGAAGCTAAGCAAAGTTGGTTCTTGGATGGGAGACCAGCAATGAACATCAGGGAGCTGTAGGCTATATTTCAGATGAAGAAATGGGCAAAAACACTTCTGAGTATTTCTTGCCTAAGAAAACCCTATGAAATTCATGAGATCTCCGGGCAACTTGAAGTGAAGTGAACTTGTGTGGCGCACGCGCGCACACACACACACACACACACACACACACACATTAGGAGCATTTCTTGACAGTTCCAGTTAAAAGACTGCCACATAGCACGGCTGACTGAGAACCTGGAAAGCCAATGCCAGTCACTGAGCCAGAGTGAGAAATAGTCTGGCAGTATAAAGCAGTTTTATTTGTTTATGATGATTGTGTGCCTTCTCATCCTTTCTGACGTAGGACAGTCCTCAGACAAATTTATCATAGGGTTTTCTTGGCAAGATTTTTTGAGAGGAGTTTTGCGTTTGCCTTCTTCCAAGGCTGAAAGTATATGATTTCTCCAAGATCACCCAGTGGGTTTCCATGGCTGAGCAGGGATTTGAATCCTGGTCTCCCAGTCCAATATTCAAACCATTACACCATACTGGCTCTCTATAAAGATGGTAGTGTTCTGAATATATATTGACACTTAATGTAAGCAGTAACAATTAATATAAGTGGCCAAGAAAGAAGAATGTTGCTTTGAGGAGCTTGGAAGGGCAGCTATAAGAGAACTAGACAAGACCCTAAAGTATAAAGATGGGCAGGATTTTCCATGCCACTGTATTTCCAGTTTCTATATATGATTGTGAATACTAGACAGTGGGGAAAAAACTCATAAAAAGAATCATCTCATTTGAAATGTGGTGCTGGGGGAAAGTTCTACAGATACCATGGACAGCCAAAAGGACAATAAAAAAAAAAACCCCAAGGCAAACAAAATCTGAAATCAAAGCCAAGATGACTAAACTGAAACTGTCATACTTTAGACATATCATGAGAAGAAAGCATGACTTGGTAGAAAAGACAATGATGATTGACAAGGTAGAAGGCAGCAGGAAAAGAGGAAGACCACACTACAAGTGGATAGACTCCACCAAGGAAGCTAGAGCTCTGAGTTTGCAAGATTTGAGCAGGGCTGTTGATGACAGGATGAGTTGGAGATCTCTCATTGACAGGGTTGTTATAGGTCATAGTTGACTTGGTGGCAGTTAAGAACAACAAGGTACTAAAACTCTCTGTCCAGGAATTCTAAATGCCTGTCCCTAAACTGAAATTTCCAGGATTCTATAAGAAGTTACCATGTCAGTTAAAGTGGAATTATAGTGCTATAACTGTATAGTATGAAAGGACCAGAAGCAAAGAGACCTAAGGGCTCATTTGAGAGATGGGTGGAAGTTATAGACACTTAATCAATTATGAATTGATGCGTATATTTAAGCTAGGAGTGTTTCCCTTATGTAAGCTTTACTGCTTGTGCTCCTCCCACACTATGATGCTGTAAAGATGATAACCTTTTTAAAGTTTATTTATCTGAGGAAATATTCAGTTATTGTCAATTCTAGCAGACATGACCATAGGCCTCTTAAAGTGTTAGCAGATGAGACCACTCACCATGGGCTAAGATATGCAGAAAAAAAGGAAGGATTTGAAGGACTCCACTGTTAGCCCAAAACGTGGGTGACCCAGGGGTCCACCTGTGATACCAATGCCTCTGTGAGAAGGTGGATAACATTAGCTCAAAGAGGAGGCCTGTGAATGGGCGGGGGGGGGGTAACCTTATAAGATCTTTTACACTTATGTCTACCAGTACTAGTATAGGGAAGAACCAGCTGGAGAGCCAAAAGCAGGCTTATTTGTTGTATTGAGGAAAATTGCAATCACACACACACAAGATCCAAGCAGTTACATAATCAAATAAAGCTAATTTAAGGAAAAAGGAGAAAATTTTTGGTTCTTCTTCGTGGTCTCTGTGCTTTACACACTAGGAGCTTTCGCACATGCATGGTACCGTTCGGAAAATTCTAGAGCTTAGTAGCTTGGCGGGAACCCCTCCCCCCATGTATCCACTGAGCATGCTCAGCCCGCTGAGCAACGGTTTCTCCTCAGTTCTTTCTCGTCCGCCGTCACGTACGGAGGTTCTGAGCTTAGAGCGTTTCTTCTTTGGCCTTTTCTTGCAAGTCTTTCTGGTTTTTTCGACTCGGTTTTTGGATATTTCGACTACTCTTACGGATTTTGGACTGGTTTTGGTTTTTCGGTGCTTGTTCCTCCTCTTCTTGGAACTCCGACCCTGACTTGCTAACCCCCCCCTCGTCTTCGTCATTCGTCTCTTCGTTATCTTCAACCTGTCCTTGGACTTCTATGTCGACCCTTTTCAAACCTTGTAAAAAGTGTGGTCGCAAGGTCGCTACTTCTGACAGGCATAGCGAGTGTCTTCTTTGTTTGGACGAGGCGCATAACATCAGAGCCTGCCCCATTTGCAAGGACTTCACCTCGCAGACTCTGAGGAACCGGCTGGCATGCCTCAAATCTTTCTGTTGGGAGCAGTCTTTGTCTCCTCAGGACCCTGCCCCAGTAAGGAGCCCGTCGAAGATGGCAAAGACCCGACCCACGACCGCACTCCCGGGGACTTCGGCGTCTTCCGATCCCGCCGCACCTACGGTACCAGGCTCGGTACCGGTGCATAAGCTACCGAGGATACCGAAGACCTCGGCGGCTTCCTCCTCGGTGACTCCTACAGAGGCCCCTGCGGGCTCGCAGGGTGATAGGCCCTCCAAGACACTTACTGCCGCCCAGCGTAAGCGCCCGGCGACTTCGGAATTGGAGAAGGAAAGGGAGGAGAAGAAGAAGGACAAGCGTGGGTCTCTGGCTAGACCACCTGTCCTTACTCCTCCTTCCACTTCGACCCAGCCAACGGTCGACCCCGGTGAAGTCCCAGAACCTCAACCAATTTTTGAGGTATCTGATGTGGACGATCCGGTGGCCTCCCCGACTCTCTCGGAGCCACCGCTTTTGGAGGAAGAGACGTCCCCGACCGGACGCCCTGTTCTGGCGGCCTGCTCGGAGGATAGTCCACCTGCTCCCCAGACCTCGCAAACATCTCGAGGCTCTGCTGGTAGAAGCATTTCGCCGGAACAGCGTTCTTCCTCACATTACCGGCAGCTCTTTCCCGAGTATCAGGACCGCCCGGGCTATTCGGAGCGTGGGACGGTGCATCCCTCCCCACACCATCGGGAATTTGAGCACCTTGCCCCTGACGACCAACGGGGCCATCGTGAATATAGACGATCCCCCCAAGACATCGGGAGGACTATCCAGGATGGTCACAGCCACGCCAGGATTCGCCTTATTCCTCGGCCTCTTATGCCTTGAGGTATGGCCGGGAGCATGTCTGGAGGGAGTATCCTGGCTCGTACAGGTCATACTCCCCCTCTTACCAGGACCGTTACCACCCTGATGTCGGCTGCTGGTCCCCGTATCGCCGCTCCAGATCGCCTTCCAGGGGAGTTGAACCTCACCCGCACCGTGAGCGTACTCCATCGCGCTCCCCAGGACGAGTGCCTCCACACCGCCGGTCCTGAGAGCCTTCCCCTCATCACCGGCCAATTTCTCCACCTCCACGGGTGACGTCTACGGTGTCCCGTCGGACGTCTGAGGCTGCCTCCGCCCAGCCTGCTCCTTCTGCGGTCGCTACTGCCACTCAAGCGCTTCCACGCCCGGTGCCTTTACTGGTTCCCTTGCCGTCTGCGACGCAACCACCTGTGGCTCCGAATACGGTATCGCTGCTGGTACCGTCTCGTGCCCAATCGCCTGAGCAACGCTCGGACCGTTCTCCTGACAGGTCTTCCACAGCGTCCTCCCAGGATTATGATTCGGAGACGGACTCTAAGGACTCTACACCGGCCTCACACGAGTCCCTTCCCTTGGCGTTCGTCAATCCAGTTCCTGAGTTGGCTCCTGAGGATGTCCGACAGTTCTCAGACATTCTCCTCCAGATGTCTAAGGCCCTGGGTCTGAAGGTGGCAGATCTGGCCCCGGAGGTGCAGGATCCGGTTTTCCACTACGTGGATACCCGCCCTCCTGCGGCAGCCCCGCTACCATTGCTGCCCGCCCTGATGGAGGCTCTCAAACACCCCTGGCCTCAGCCGTCTTCAGCCCAGCCCATACCACACAGGCTGGAACACCTTTATCACACCCAGAAGGAGGATGCTGAGTTCCTGTTTAAACATCCTCAGCCCAACTCAGTGGTGGTCGAATCGGCACAAACCAAGGGCGGTTCCAGGCCCCACACGACACCGCCGGACAAGGAAGGGCGCCGTTTGGACACTTTTGGTAGGAGGTTCTATTCTGCCTCCTCCCTGGTGGCGAGGGTGTCTAACACCCAAGCTTGCATGGCCGCCTACCTCCGCAGTCTCCTAGACATAGTTCGCCCCGCTGCTCGAGGCCTCTCGGGGACGGCTGCTCAGGCTTCCAGCAGCGCCCAACCTGCTGTCTCATTCCGGTGGTCGCGTTCTCCATCCCGACCTGCCTCTCCTGGACCTCCACGCATGGAGGATACAGCCCTAGACGATCCCACTATCCAAGACGTCCTTACCGCGGCTAGAAAGGAATCGACCCACCGCAACTATGCCTATAAGTGGCGGCGGTTTGTGATTTTTGCGGAGGAGCGTGGAGACACGGTATCACCAGTTGCTCTCGGTACCGTCCTCTGCTTCCTGCTTCACTTGAAACAAGAGGGTCTCTCGTTTTCCTCGTTGAAGGTGTACCTCTCTGCCATTGTGGCCTACCAACCCCGAGGCTCTCCTTCGGCAGCGCTCTTCCGGGACACCACGATGAAACAGTTCCCGAAGGGACTCCACCATCTATACCCGCCGATATCGCTGCCGTTGCCTCCCTGGTCCCTATCTCTGGTACTCTCTCAACTTACGAGACCACCCTTTGAGCCTATGGCCACTGCTGATGATAGGCTCTTGACTCTCAAGACCGCTTTCCTGGTGGCTGTCACCTCTGCCAGGCGTGCCAGCGAAGTGACAGCGCTACGCGTTGACGACCCCTTCCTGGTTTTCCACCGGGATAAAGTGGTTCTCCGCCTGTACATTTCTTTCCTCCCGAAGGTCGTCTCTCATTTCCACCTTAACCAGGACATCATCCTTCCTACCTTGTATCCTAACCCGACGACCCCTCTGGAGAGGTTTTTGCACACCCTGGATGTTCGAAGGGCCCTGGCCTTTTACACTCAAAGGACTGCGGCCTACAGGCAGACCCCTCACCTGTTTGTCTGCCATGGTCATCATCACAGGGGCCACAAGGTGTCCACCCGGAGATTCTCCAACTGGGTGGCCCAGACAATTCTGCTTGCTTATGAAATGGCCAAGCAGCCTCCTCCTGACTTGCTTCGGCCGCACTCCACCAGAGCTGTGGCATCCTCAGCAGCCCTCTTGCGAGGCATGGACCTTCATGAACTTTGTCAAGTGGCGACCTGGTCCAGGCCCTCAACTTTCATCTGCCACTATCGGCTGGACTGTCGGTCCAGGAGGGATGCCCGGTTTGGATGAGCGGTGCTGGCCTCCGTACTCTAGGGACCTGACCCACCATCCTTCTGGTAAGCTACAAAGTCTCCTAGTGTGTAAGGCACAGAGACCACAAAGAAGAAGAACAGGTTGCTTACCTGTAACTGTGGTTCTTCGAGTGGTCATCTGTGCCCTTACACACACCCGCCCAACCGTCCCCTCACTCTCAGGTCCCCTTTTTCGACGGACTTATAGAACTGAGGAGAGACCGTTGCTCAGCGGGCTGAGCATGCTCAGTGGATACGTGGGGGAGGGGTTCCCGCCAAGCTACTAAGCTCTAGAATTTTCCGAACGGTACCGCGCATACGCGAAAGCTCCTAGTGTGTAAGGGCACAGATGACCACTTGAAGAACCACAGTTACAGGTAAGCAACCTGTTCATAGTAAGATTTTAGGGCAAAGTGGGTGATATTTACTTATCCAGCAGAGCAGCAAATAAGCACTATGTGGCTTAGACATAAGTCTAAGGACAGTACACAAACAGGAATTGGAGCAGCAGAGTGTCAACCAGCAAACGTTGTACTGTGAGTTGACTGGCCAAAACCTAGAGTTTAAATATTCTCTTTTTGCCTGGAAGGTGAAGGTGCTAATGGTTCTCTGGCAGAGTAAACAATAGAATCCCAAGAATGGACAATGGGGTCCAGAATGAGGTAATGGTCTTAGCGTTGGATGACAAAGGGGTCATGATAGCCTTGATTGCTCTTTAATTGTTGGACAGGTGTGAGGACAAAAGGGAAGCTTGCTTGGTCATGGGGAGAGGAGTTAAGACAATCAGCCATCCTGTGGGAACATCTCGGATGCTATTGTCTCTTAAAGGTTGAGTTATTGGAGGCTAACTATAAGACCATTACCACTGGAGTTTCCTGCTGATTTCCTGACTATGACCTGGCTATGCTATGAGGTCTCTCCTAACCTTATTTTGCAATGCACATGTGTGGCCAGCTTTTTTCTCTTAGTCAACATGGCCATGTAGCCATAGGAGGGTATAATTTACATTTATGCCAATTAATATATGTTGCCAATTAAACCATATCAAAGCATGAGGATGTACAGCCTACTAACACCACATCATGCACATTTCAGATAATTGTATAGTAGAAGGAACTAAAAAGATATCATATTATAAAGTGTTCCTTTTGCATGCTATCCTTCTGACAGCTTCTTCTTTAGCATTGTTTTACATGGTACAAAGCCTTCTTGCTGCAAAGTCTCATAATCTCCATAAAACATGAATTAGCTGATTTCATATCCTATGGCATTTGCCTCCCAAATGTACATTTATGTAAACTTCAGCTACAGCGCATATTCTCTTTACAGTCCATGAAGACTCTTTGTTGCTCTCCAGTTTCACCTTCTATAAATGGCAAAAGGATTTGAATAACTTGCCATTTAATAATATATAATTGCTCCAGGCAGAAGTCTTTGGACTTGTAGCTGTTCTGAAATCTGTGTTATTAACATTCAAGATTATCCTAATGTATATTATTGTTGTAGTATTCATATTTAAAGTGCCACTCTTTTACATGACATTTCAGTCTCAAACCACAGAGCACCTTTTGTTGTTGGAAAAACATTCCTGCACACATTAGAATATATACAGTATCTGAAAGCGTAATTAAAAGATGGACATTTCTGTTCCTGAACACTTCAGCCTAAGACGTTTGCAAAAGTGAAAATGCCTACATTGTAGAGTTATGTTTTGGTTTTTAATACTGGTAATGTATATTATTCTTTCTAAATTATGCTTGATGACCCAGTGCTATGAACAATAGACTTGAGGCAACAATCCACCCGATTCTTGTGTAAGAGGCTTGGCATGAAATACAGTGGACAGAGCTTACTAAAAATTCCTTTTGGCCTGTATCTCCAACATAGGCTGTGATGGCTGAGGGTTTGTGGGAGCTGGTAATTTTAGAGTCACTTTTCCTAGATCTGCAGACAACTCCTCCTTTTGAACAAGGATCGAGATCCTTCTGCACTAGAGCTCTCTCCTTGCACCCTCAATAGCACAACCCTGTGCATAGGTTCATCATTTGCAGTGCACAGGACGCAGTGTACATGCTTACAGCTTAGCATTACTTTTCTTGTCAGCTGGGGCTGTGCAGGGACTGTGCCACTGTATAAATGCTATAACTGGCTGGATGAAGTTGAACAGACTGAAGCTGAATCACCATATGATGGAAGTTACATGGACTGGTAATTTCCAGATTTGGAAACCGAGTAAGCCATGTGGCCTGGAAGGGGTTGTTCTTCCCTGATGGAGCAGGTGCATAGCCTGGGAATATTCAGGTTTTTGTTGGCTTAGATAAAGTAAAACAAATAAACTAAAAGAACATACAAAAATAAAATATAATTAATATAACAATAGCATTAAGAGCAACTAAAATTATGTCCATCAAACAACAACAAATATGGACAACACAGCACATTATTAAAGACTATTTCCTCATTTGTAATTAGTCTTGAGAAGAAAGGAGTTTCAAATCCTGGGAACAGCCATCAAGATGACCCTCTCCCATGTTCTTACCAGAGTGTATCTACATTGCATAATTAAAGCTGTTCATTCTCACTTTAACTGTCATGTCTACACCTTAGAAAATCCAGGAGTCTAGTTTCTTGAGATACTGAGAATTCTCTTCTAGATAGCCCTATTTGTGCTGTGCTTCAGAGGAGTACACTGATGCAGTCTAATGGAGAATTCAACATTTCTCACCAAACTACAAACCTCCTGATAAAACTGTTAAAAGTAGTATCACACTGCTGTAACTGAACAGTGTGGAAATACTGCATATTTTAGGCCTGCCAGTATACATATATGTATATGAGCATACCTACACACAGACTTGCACAGTCTACACAGTATTATTGACTAGTATTCTAGCCCAAATAAATACAATCACCACAGTGGGACAACATTTCAAAACAGTCACATTTCTGGTCACCCCTCTGCAACCCAGTCTGCAAGCCAAAGTTCAGCACACCACTGGGTTCAGAAATATATTTTAAAACTAAAACACAAAGCACCACTGAAACCTGGCATCTAAATGTAGATCAGAATTCCCCAATGAACCCATATAAAATTTCAGCCATGGCTATAAGTCCATCTTCTACAAATCATTCTATAAAGGAGTGGTTCAAACACATCCTGGCTTCAGGTAGCCAAAATGCAAATACGATACCTGGTACCTCTTTGCATTCAAAGATGAGATATCCAGCCAACTCATGCAAGCTTGTTAATTTTCTGTAATCCAACAGCAGTTGATATTCCACTTGGTCATCACTACAGCCATTCCCTTAAGCAACCTGGAGACCTGATGATGAGAATTCAGCTCAATCCTCACAAATGTCAGTTGTACTGAAGGATTTTCTGTAATTCTCAGCGCCTAGTCTCTGAATTTCAAACTCCTCCATACGTTGGGAAAATGTGATATCATTCTTCCACCTTCTATTAAAAATAGTATACTTCAGTGTTGCCTTCTGTTTGTCTAAAGACCTACAGTTCTTCAGCTGCAGTTTTTAACATATCACTATTGATAATACTTAACCTTAAAGGTGCACAAGGCATTCTTTGCCTTTATGTGTAGTGTGTGCATGCATGTTAACTTGTGGTTACCTCATGAATTTCACAGGGTTTTATTAGGCAAAGAATATTCAAAGATGTTTTACCACTGCTTTCCTCAGAAATATAGTCTATATAACACCTGATATTCCTTGCTAGGTCTCCCACCCAAGTGCTAACCAGGCCCTGACTGTGAGACACAAATAGCTTTCGTTCTACCAACTTGTGAACTTGGGAGGACTCTTCATGCTGAAGGAGTTTGCCAAATTTTGCTCATAGTTCACAAAGCATTTGTTTCTCTGGAACTGTAAAGCTTAAACCAACACAATATCATCATGAAACACTCATCACTTTTCTGCTTGTAGACCTGTTCTGGCCTTAAATAAATAAATAAAAGGTAGTTTACAGTCCAGCCAAAGGGCGGACTACGGTCATCACTATTGTTGCAATAAATTTCCTCTATAACAACAGTAGTGTTCACACTAGTAATTAAATTCTCTAAGGAAATTAAAATTAAAATATCTTTTTTAAAAAATTGAAAGGACATTCTGATAACACCCAGAAAGAGTTTAGTGGTTTCAAAAATCAATACCATAGAACACGTCCTTTATCTGAAATGGAATTTCAGCTAAGAGGAACAGTCAAAGCAAGTGTTGCTTACAGTATCTTTGACTAGAGAAGCTATCTATGGCACTCTGATTAGTTTCAAGCCCTTATTTCTGTCCCCACTTGACTTCTTCAGTCGATGTCGATTATCACTCTACATCTTGAGAATTCCCTAATGGTACATACCAAAATGCTACTCTCTGCCTTGACTTGTAGCCACATTGCTTAATAATATAGTAGTACATAGAGCTCCTTTGACAACTGTTGCTTCTAGTATGGATCTAAGGATATTGCATTTGTCTGATTACTGGTGGAGGGAAAATCTCAAAGCATAATAGAACCCATACTAGGAATACTTCTGCAATTTTCTTCATTTGAATTTCATCCCTAATTTGGGATTACCAAAGTGCTTGGTTTTGTATTGAAAGAGAAAACAAGGCATTAGACATTCCCATTGTTATACTTTTTTTTATTTTAAAATCTTAGTTTTACATAATTCACTGGTAATTTGCCACAGCTTGAGGTTCCTCATTTTATTCCTGTGTAGCAAATGCTGGTGCTACATTTTTTAAAAATGGCTTTTAAAAGCTTTCTGAGGGAAGAAAGTTGCTCTAATTTCTCATTACTTCCTTCAAGAATGAAATTAATGAAGAATTCTATCCCAATCACTATATCCCCACAATAACAACAACAACCTACTATAGAAGATTTCCCGAGCCCCCTAGACCACATTTGTAGAGTTTATGGAGGACATCAAGAAAGAAGTGGTGAGCTATTACAGATTCTTTGATAAATGGACAGCTCTGGATCAATCTTGTTTTTCATGTGACTCTGTGCTTAATTAAAAAGATTCCTTAGCATGATGATTCAATTTCCTTGCAAATAAATTAATTTGTGTTCTAAATCCACTTTATTTCCGTTATCTTCAGTTGTAAATATGATCATATTTAGAGGGTTGACTGGGAAGATTCAAAAATATTTTATGTACCAAGTTTTTTTAAGGGTTTTCCTTATTCCGCTTACAGTTTGCCTTTAGACATTCAACTCACCTCAGTGACATACCATCCTGTAGAACTGGTTGCACTGAGAAGCTGAGCTCGGTCTGAAGCTGGCTACCAGGTCATATAGGTTGCACCTGTTCTTTCCTTGGAGAAAAAAATACAAAAACAGAGACTTCAGAAGGCATGAAAGAGACAGGAAAAAGTTTTAGAAGAGACACCTGAAGGAGATGTGTTTTGTATTATTCACACTCATCAGATTTATTGCCAGTTATGTTATAGTCTGCAACTTGAAGTAGTGGCAGAACAGGTTCAAATATATTTCTGTGTCAGACCAAAAATTACATTATGTTTCTCTTATGTGTCAGAGGACTCCATACTCTTGCCTCTGTACTAACAAAGTCATAGAATCATAGAGGTGGAAGAGGCCTTATAGTCTGCTAAGTCCAACTGCCCTGCTCAGTGTAGGACCTCTACCTAACGTATCCGCAGCAGGTAGCTGTCCATCCATCCTGTCAAGAGAAGGAGACCCCATCACCTCTCTGTGCAAGAGATTCCATTGCTGAATTGTTCTCACTTTCAAGAAGTTTCTTCAAGTGTTCTATCAAAATCTACTCCCCTTTACTTAAAAGAATTAGACCTGGTCCTATGCTTTGGAGCAGCAGAGAACAGGCCTGTGCCTTCTTTCTGTGACTGTCTTTGAGGTATTTAAAGAGTGCAATCATGTCACTCCCTCAGCTGAACATGCCCAGTTCCTTCAATCTTTCCTCATATGTTTTGTTTTCCATACCTCTTACCATCATTGTTGCCCTCCTCAGAACCTGCTCCAATTTGCCTATATCCTTCTTAAAATGAGGTGGTCAGAACTGACTGCAATACTCCAGATGAAGCCTGACCAGTGTAGAATATAGTGAGACTATTACTTATCTCAAATTGGAAACTATGTTTCTATTAAATCAGGCTAAAATAGCATTCACCTTCTTTGCTGCAGCATCACATTGGTGGCTCATGTTCTTATAATCAGCAATAATCTCAAGGTCCTTTTCATATGTGGTACTACTGAACTAGGTATCCCCTGTCCTTATACCCGTACATTTATTTTTCATGGCCTAAATGTAGAATTTTGCATTTGTCTCTATTGAATTTCATTTTATTAATTTCTGCCCAATTTTCTAGTTTATCTGAGTCCTTTTGGATTCTGTTTCTGTCTTCCAATCTGTCAGCCACCCCTCTCAGCTTTGTGTCATTTGCAAACATGTTAAGGATTCCCTCCACCCCATCGTCTAAGTCATTGATAAAAATGCTGAAGAGCAATAGCTCTAGGATAGAATCCTGAGGCACGCCACTCAAGTCCTCTCATCCTCTTTCCATTCCAATCACTCTTTAGGCACAGTTTTTCAATCAATTATGGATCTATCTGATACTGTTCCAATCTATTCCACATTTTATTAGCTTGCTAATCAAAATATTATAGGAGACCTTAGCAAATGCTTAGCTGAAATCTAGATAAATGACATCCACAACATTCCCACCATCTACTAAACTAGTGACCCGTTATTATTATTTTTTTTAAAAAAGATATTAGTTTGGCAGGATTTGTTCTTGACAAACCCATACTGGCTTCTACTGATCACTGCAATGTCATCAAGATACTTGCACACAGACTCTCGTATAATCCGTTCTAATACTTTTCCTAGTACTAAGGTTAGGCTGATTGGTCTGTATTTTCCTGGATCTTCTTTTTTGCCTTGTTTTGAAGAGAGAGACAATGTTTGCCCTTCTCCAGTGCTTTGGCACTCACTTATTCTCAAAGATTTTTCAGAAGTGATGGCAAGTGGATCAGAGATACATTAACAAGTTCCTTCAGTGCTTTGGGGTTCAGTTTATCTGGCCCTGCAGATTTGAACTGATTTAGGTTAGCTAAGACCATTTCTGCACGACACTGTTATAGCGCTATTATTCCACTTTCAATATCCTATGGAATCCTGGGGTTTGCAGTTCAGGGAAAGGCCTTTGCAGGGCCTCAGAGGCCCCTCCCTGAACTGCAAACCCCAGGATTCCATAGGATGTTGAAAGTGGAATAATAGCGCTATACAGTCTTGTGCAGAAATGACCTAGGTGATTCCTCACTGACTCCCTGTCAGTCTTGATTTGCAGTTCTGGATACCTTGCCAAGGTCTCTGCTGCTGCATGGAAGCACACAGTTCTCTTTTTGGGGGGAAAAACTGAATCAAAATAAGCACTGAGTAGCTTTGCCTTTTTGTTCTGATCTGTTAGGATCTTACCATCTTTATTTAACACTGGCCCCATTGTCTCCTTGGTAATTCTCTTTGAATTTATCTTTTTGTTGCTCCTTGCTTGCCTAGCCAGTCTCAACTCATTTTGAGCCTTATACTATTCCTACAAGCTTGGTCTGTACTCTTCCTTGGTGATTTGCCTTTCTTTCCATTCTATATACATACTCCTTTTTGGGGGTTTTTCACCTCCTTCCTGGAGACCTGGTGGGATGACTCCCATGACTGGAATATTACAATAAGAGAACGTAACCTACTCAAAAAGAACAAATGTGGCAGAAAAGAAAGGAGAATAGCATTATATGTCACAGAGAAATTCAGTTGTACAGAAATCCATAAGGGGGATCAGAGTGGACCAGATGGGAGCATTTGGGTAAAAATAAATGGAGAAAGAAAGAAATGCAACATTGAGTTAGGAATTTACTATAGGCCAACAAACCAAGAAGAAGTGGAAGACATTTTTTTTTCAGGAACAAATCTCAGAAATCTCACAGAATTAGTGGTTATGAGAGATATCTGCTGGGAGACCAATTCTGCTAAACATAGGTTCTCCTAGAGGGAAGTGGCTATGGAATGATAGAATTGGCATTTGTGGGACAGGAAAGAAGAGTATAGTCAAACACAGACCTTGGATTTCAGAAAAAAAATTAACAAGTTAATCAGATTACTTGGAATCCTTTGGATCGACATGTTAAAGGATAAAAAAGATACTCAGCAAAGGTGGGAATTCTTAAAAAAAAAAAATCTCATTGAAGAACTAAAATGGGAAACATCTGAAAAAGCTGATGTGGCTGCCCAGCAAACTCCAATGATAGAATTTTGCAGCTCTTGAGATGTGGTAGTACTGCAACTCTCATCATCCCTTACCATTTTTATGCTGATGAGGGCTTATAAAAACCACAGTCCAGGATCTGGAAGGTTACCTGTTGTTCAGTGTTCTCATACACATTTGCGTGGCAATGAGTTCCATTAAATTCAATGGAATGAATTTAATGTCTGGGAATGAATTATTAGCCTAATTTCTGGGAATGAATTATGGGAATGAATTATTAGCCTAATTTCTATATAACACGATTCCTACAAACACAGTTCCTCACAAGAGCATTCAAATTTTAGCTATGTTTTGTTTTCATTTCTTTGAAGTAGTGCTTCAGTTTCCAGCATTTTCTTAACTAAAAACAACGCAACACATTAGGGGCTTACTGGGTGATAAAGCATGGCTTTCAGTTTTCTTGCCTTTGGGTGACACACCTCTTTAGATATTCATTATGAAATTCTTCCGTTTAATTAATATCAGATCAACTGGAAAGCTTCATCAAACATGGACACCTTACTTAAATCACCTCATTGTGCTATCTAATGTATATTTTTACCAAGATGTAAGTCCCATTCAGTTCAATGAGACTTTTTCCCAGGTAATTGTGTATAGAAGAGATTTTTAAATGTTATGCACCATAAAAATATTACAAGTATATTGTTATAGATTATTTTTGAAAAAAATGAGAGATGTTGCCCTTAATGATATCACTCATCTTAATTTGGGATTCATCAAAGTCTAAAAGGAAACACCATTGCAACAATTTTAAAAACATCATGGAAGTGATCTCCAGAACCCCAAATCATTCTAGATAATAGAGGACTGTAGCACTGTTAACCTTGGCTTACCAACACTATGGGAAAGAACAGCTAGAATTGGCATAATGTGAAAAAGGTGATTTGCTGATGCTTAACATCTTTGACAGCATGTGAAGCCCTTTGACATTTACTGTGCCTGCCTTCAGAGCATTCATACAGATATAACTGGAAATAGTCTGTCACTGCAACCTAAAAAAAACCAGTGGGCTTTGAAAATTTCCACCTTTTAAAGGACATTTAAGCAGTGAAGTTGGGTATGTATATTTATTGCAGACATTGAAAAAAATATGCATTGGTTCAAGAAAGGGCAAACACTAAGAAAGGGCCTGGGAACCAGTTTCTCCCCTGCCAAGAATGCTTTTTAAAAAATAGCAGAAAATTGGAAGTTGCTGGAAGCTCGATTTTGGGTTTGAGATATATATTTTTTAAAGTTAAAACAGTGCAGGAAGCCCTACAAGCTACTTTTTTTTTTAAAAAAAAAATATGTATTACTTTTAACAATCTATTTCATGACCAAATGATATACATTCAGAAAAAGAAACAGCAGAAAAAAGAAAGAAAAGCAGAAAAGGCGATTTAAAAAAGTTTTTTAAAGGATGAGTGTTTGTTCTTGGAAGCTTCCAGGAAAAGAAATTTACCCCCATCCCCTCTTTGGGCAGAAAAAAAAAAAGGAAGCCCAGGGAATCTGGAAAGGTTGAGAGCTTCAGAAACAACCTTGAAGGATCACATGTGACACAAGAGGCCATATTTTGCCAGCATCATGATTGATATCCTGTATCAGGAGACGTATCTATGGAGATAAAGCTAAGTTGGGTAGCCATGTTTCCCAGTTCTGCTCCTCAAAAAATCTCTTACCTTTTAAGTTGCACAATCTCTCCATCCTCTACAACATGCTGGAGAATGGGAGGATGAGTGATGACACATCCAGCATTCTTCCAGTAGCTGGGCACAATGTGACAAGGAGCAGCCTGGGTGCATGATTGCTCCCCCACTCCCGCCATTCTCTGGCAACTCAGAAATGGCCATGTTGGGGGACCATGTAGCTTATAAGGTAGATTTGGGAGGACACTGGGTCATTGTAATGGTGTAATGACTGCAAAGGTGAATTTGGATATTGATTCACAAACGTTGTAATTGCTGAACAGGATGTCAGCTTTCCAGTTGTTATTATTGTTGTTATTCTTATTGCACCATCAGCATACTGGGCAGTTCACAAGAAAAAAAAAGAATAAAAGAAACATATAGTTTTGCAAAAGACATACCATCTTTTCTGGAAAAAAAAAAGGAAAATAGGAGGGAAGGAGTAATGCAGCTATAAAACCAGTACAATACAATTGTAAAGCAAGCTATACAACTATAAAAACCAGTACAATGCAATACAAAAAACTACTCAGGAAATATGTAGAATCAAAATATGTAAGGTTATAAAACTAAAACAGAAGCTCCCAAGGCTTTGAAAACAGGAATATTGTTACTATTGCTCACTGACATCAGCTATTTCGGGATGGCAGAAAATGACTGTCATGGCCATGTCATATTTATAAACTTGATAAAGGTACCACATCCATCACTTTTGGTACCCCAGTGAATGTACCAAATCAATATATCTGTATTTACAGTGAACAGACCATTAAATTGACAAGTTAAAAACATACAACTGTACTAAAAAAATACGTATTAATATGGATAAAAGGAACACAAATTTGTGAAAGTACCAAATATTAGAAATAAAAGAGTATCAAACAATCCTAAGCAGTCTCATGAGATTATAGTATATACTCATGTATAAATCCAAAAATTTTAGTCAAAAAATTGACCCTGAAAACCTGGGTCAATTTATTCACGGGTCAAAGTACTGGACTTGACTCTAATCAAAAAAGGGACCATCTCCTTTTCTGAGCAGAGTGGCAAAAGGTGAGATCCTAGTCTGTACTGGAGAAACTTAAACTCATTCTCTCTCTCTCTCTCTCTCTCACACACACACACGCACGCGCGCACACACGCACACACACACACCAGTTCTCTCGTCTGTGGCACTGCTTCTTGCTTTTTTGAATACCTAGGTGGGAAAATGATGTGTCTTCTCAAAGGAGTGCAAAGAGAGCAGAGGGGGTTCTTTTAAGTTCTCTTGGGATGGATTAAGCTCTCACTTTTTGCCATACTACTCAGAGAAGAGGATGGGTCTTTTCTTTTCTTTTTGATACTGTACCTTATCTTTTATTTAAAAAAAGGGGGGAGGGGAACCATTCCCTTCTCTGAGAGAGTGGAGAAAGGCCTTTTTGAATGCCTGGGTGGGAAAATGGCAGCAGGGATGGCTAAGAGCAGTTCTCCCCCTGAGACAGTGTTGATGCTCTCCTCTCTCTT
Source organism: Iguana delicatissima (assembly GCA_948472985.1). NCBI lineage: Eukaryota > Metazoa > Chordata > Lepidosauria > Squamata > Iguanidae > Iguana > Iguana delicatissima. The sequence continues at coordinate 159,333 of CAOKZL010000265.1, read as the reverse complement.
CAGAATGACCATCGACTTAGCCATGGGTCATAACAAAATCCATACTTGTCAGCCCCAAAACCTGCCCTTGACTTATACATGAAGTTGTCTTATACACAAGTATATACAGTAGTCTGGTTCAGAAGCCTGGCAACTTGCTCAGTGACTAACTTATCAGAAACTTGAAGTAAAATAAAGGTAGGAGGCAAGAAATCATGGAAGAGCTGTATCACAGGATATAGTATTTTTTTTTCCTAGTTCCTAGTAGCTGTTGTTCTTTGGGGCATCATTTCATGCCATTTAATAGACTGAAGGGAAGAACATCAATCCTAGCCAAGAAAAGTCTTTCCAGTATTTAGGGATAGTCAACACCTGGATAAGGTATTCCATCATTACATGAGACGCCTAATAATCCAGGTCACTGAAGAGAACAAGGTCCTCATGTGTCTCCTTGGAGTTCTTGGTAATCTGTACCAATCACTTCTATCTGGCAATTGATTCGACACTTTCTAAGCCCATAGATAACAAGAGGAGGATAAGTCTACTGAGGTAACTTTTTTTTTTCACCATAGCCCTCATCCAGGGTAACTCAAAGTCTGAAGAATTAGATAAATGGCAGAAGGCAGAAGGCAGCACCATAGAGAGAAATTAACAGAATACATTTATGTCGATCTTTTAAAGGAATTCTAATCTGCCTCCAGATTAAGGATGGCTCTGGCAATGTACCTGGAGACCCCAGATATTGATCTCTGGGAGAGAAAAAAGACTGAGAAGTCCCAGAGTAAAAGAATCTGAGAAGCATTTTTGGCTTTGAATACCTGGATAATTACTTCACAAACACATATGCCCTGTTATTTATTTGAATAAATGTCATGAACTGGATAACCCACACTCCACAAAATTCATTCTGAGGTAGACAATAGTTTATATGTTATGGATAGGGATGAGCAACACAGCACACTTCCACAGAAGTTGCTGAGACTAAAGACATACAGTTTACAGCTTTTATAGACTAACATTGCAAATTCAGGCATGCAAAGCAGTTGTTACCCTGATTTCTAGGGTCCCTTGGGGGACACCTCAGTGTGCTCCAGCTGATGGGGAATGAAAACTTGCCAGAGCATGAGCTATAGCAATGCAAGAGGCAGGGTAACCTAGCGGGGTCTTTTTACCCAGTTTTTACAGGGTCAGGCCAAGGCAAAAACCAAACAAAAATGTCCAATAAATGATTTTATTGAATGAAAATCTCATGCAGCAATGCAATCACTCACACATGCACCCAAGAGCTATTAAGAAGCAAAAGAGAGGAAATTGGACAGGAGGGTATTGAAGGGGTGTAGTTGGGGTAATACTGCACCTTTTCCTGAAGTCCTAGGTCCAGGAAGGCGGCAGAGAAGTGGGGCTCAGCACAGAGATGGAGAAATGGTCTGCTGGGATGACTGGGAGTGATCCAAAGAACCACTCAAAAAGTGGAACTATTTGTAGGGGAAAAAGTACCTGGTGGGCTAATCCTTTCCTGGGGAGAACAATGGGTGTTGCAACGGAAAAGAAGCTCCACGCTTCCTTTGTGTGATGGGATTACAAGGTGTTGCCAAAGTCTCAGGATCTTCGGCTGTGTTAGTTTGTGGTGTGACTTCATGTAAATCGTCCTCGCCTGATGGAACATTTGCTCAACTTGGGGCAAACACACTAATCCCCTCAAGTCGGTGTCTCAGGGCTGAGGACCCTTTGTTTATTGTGGGTTTGCACAGCTTGAGGTCTCCTGGGGCTACGTGATGGGATTTTACTGGCCTGACCTGGTTTTCGATCTTTGACCATTGCTGCCTATGTGCCCATCCAAGTGACCTCTCAGGCACACTGAATCACATTTTAATATCAAAATTGTAGACCCCGGGATAAGGTTTTTCCAGTGGAGTAACACAGTGATTGGTGAGATCCATAAATCCATAAACAACCCATCTCCCCAACACATTCCCAGGCCCAGGCATGCCACCTATCCGCCACAGCCTTGACCAAGGTGACCCAATTGCATATTTTCTCTTCTTATCTCATAAGTAACAGATTGTCAAAACATCATGTCTTTCAAATCTGCATTTTTCATTTTCGTACTTATCTGCTATCTTTCCTCTCACCACCCAGATACATTGTTGCAATAAGCAGCCCGCATGGGTACATAGTAAGAGCAGTTAGCAATATCTAACAAGGATAGATAGTGGCTTTCATGCAATGGTTAAATACATTGCCCCAATATGCATCCAGCAGACCATACTCATTTCCCCATGACAGGGAGCTGAGCGACCTGACAATGAACTTGTTCAGTTCCGTTGTACCCCATTTTTGATCTGTCTCTTCGAAAAGGCTGGTGCTTTGGTTTTTGAATAATTGATTGTTAATGTGTTGTTCTTTTTTTACAGGATGTAACAAAACTATTTTATTATCTCTTAAAAACTGAATGAGTTTGAGAACTCAAAACAGCATCACAGCATAAAGAGAAATATACTAAATCAGCTTCCTCAACCCAGTTCCATCCAGATGTTTTGGAGTACAACTCCCATTATCACTGACTATTGACCATGCTGGCTGGGACTAGACATGTTGGCTGACAGGAGCTGTAGCCTATAATATTTGGTGTGCAATAACAAGATATCTATCTAGCTATCTAGCTATCTAGCTATCTATCTAGCTATCATTTATCTATCTATCTCCTTCTGCATGCAACAGCCAATAATTGGCAAATTTTTCTCTCTGCTAGCCAAGAGTACAAGAGATTTTGCATTCATTGATGATCTTTTGCTTAAATCAACAACAACAGCTGTGTGTTTACACAATTTTTTTCCCCCTTTGCTAAAAAGAAGGTCCTACAATATGAAAAATCTCATCGCGGATGACCATTTTCTCTGTGGAACAGCTTGATGATAAAATCTCCTGGAATATTTCATGCCAGTCTGGAAAAAGCTATACTTAGATGAGTGGATGTAGACATTAATCTGTGTTTAGACTGCTATAGCTAAGCATCCATCTGTGTATTCCCAAATATTAGGCATGCCTTTTTATTTCAGCAGGCCTTGGAAGACTGACTGCTTAGAGCAGTGGTTCTCAACCTGTGGGTCCCCAGATGTTCATGGACTTCAGCTCCCAGAAGCCCTGAGCATTGACCATAGTGGCTAGGGCTTCTGGGAGCTGAAGTCCACAAACATCTGGGGACCCACAGGTTGAGAACCACTGGCTTAGAGGGAATGGGCTTTGCATAATGTGCTGTGTTTGTTTAGTAGTTTCCTTTTCAAAACAGGTTTTATTTTTTTTATTAGTATAATCACATTTTAAACTTTTGTATGTTGTTAAGGTTTAGCTGTGTTTGTTGTAACTGTTGCAAGCTACATTGAATTCCAAACTGAGGAAAAGGAAGTAGTAGTAGTAGTGGTGATGGTGGTGGTAATAGTAGTAGTAGTAGTAGGAATAGTAGTGGCAGATACATAAACGTGAGAGAACTCTAGATGGTCTTGTCTGCTCACATCATTGTGTTATTCATACTCACATCACAGTTGAAAGTCATTAAAACCATATGCTAAAACTAATTACAAATTACAGAGTGTCACTTATAAACAGAATGGACAAACTAGCTTGTATCTAATCTTGCAGTAATTTGTTTTAAATGAAGACAGCTGAGAAATGGTTCATTCTCAACTCACAGTTTCCAATTCAGATTTGAGAGGATGCTGGTCTTCCAATCATTTCAGTCACTGGATTATTAATGAATGGTTAAGCTCAAACAGAAACTAAAATAAGAAAACGAAACTGCCAGCTATTCAGATGAAAATGAAATAAAGAAAAAAATGAGGAAGTAAACTAAATGAAATAAACGTTTGAGTTCCTCTGGATCATGTGGAAACTTCAGGTAATGTAGACTGATAAAGCTCTTCAGATCTAATGAGCTGTAACTGGACTAAATACAATTCATATGTTTAAAAAATGACTCCTCAGTTCTCAACATAATTATACACCAAGCCACCAGCCTCTTTGATAAAATGCAGTTGGAAACAGTCAAAGCTGGAAAAGTAAATCTAGTGTAATAAAATCCCTTTACCTCTGAAAATGAAATAGAATTCCTGAAGCCTATAAAACACCTCACTGCCCTCAAATACACACCAACACCCACAAAATGAAATCATCATAAAATGAAATAAGGAAAATAAAACCAGATGGTTTCTGTTCTGTGTGGAAAGGGGGAGAAAAAATCCCCAAGACTCCATTTTTCATTGAGTGCATAATAATAAACATAAAACCCATTTATCTGGTTGAAACACCTTAGTGTGGACAGTTTTACATGATTTGGGCTTTGTTTCTCAGGCAGTAAAGACATTTCTGTTGGCTTGTGCAGCAATATATACCTGCTTCTGTCCTGGTCAGTCAGCTCATTTGGTCAATTTTACTGCACAAAACATTTATGGAATGACACTGGATTACCACCAGCCCCTTCCCCAAAACAGTCTGCATTCAGTCCTCAATACTGGTTCTCCGAATGCCTTCAATCTATGCAGATACATCCTAACCAAAAAATGTGAAATTACCTTTTTGGATTACAGCCGTCAAAGTCCCTTAGTCAGCACAATTGCTGGCTGTGGTGCTGTGAGTTGTACTTCAAAAAATGTAACTTTTTTAAACACTGGTCCCAACTGTGGACTGTATAAATCTACAGAACACTGAATAGCTCCCCCCCCAGCAACTAGAAACACCAATAACTTTTCAGAGTTTGATGGCTGTGTGAAAATAGTCTCTTAACACTCTCCACCCTATTTGTGAGCAGAGAAAATGGAGGAACCATTTCATGTAATTTGTCCAGGAGGAAAAGAAATTTTTCCAACACAAAATACTCCAACACAGCAACAACTATATTGCAGCCTAGCCACAATTTTCCATCCTTCATAAAGCTACTTCATATCAGCTCTGCTGGGTACACAGTGAATTCTCCTGGCCTTAGAATTTATTTATAATTTCTTATGGCAGTGTGTTTTGATTCTTTGTTGGAAGTGTTTTATCACACTCCTCAGCCAATATGTTCTTACGCCTGATTGCTTGAAGTTATTGGACTTACCTGCTGGTCATGGCAGTGCAGAGTGCTCTTTTCTTTCAATTACACATTTCTTCTTCACTTTGCACTCTCCCTCTCTGCCCACACCTGCTCATCTGAACAAGTTATGCAGGAGGAGTTACAGTACGGCATCTTTCTTCTGGACTTTATCTGAAATGTGAGAAGCTGATAGCCTGGGAAACCCAGAGGCTGCCAGGGAGATGATTCAACACTTTATAATAAGTAAAAAAAGCAAAGGAACTCTAAAACCACTCCTGAGTATATCTCTGAAATTTTGTTTCTTTGAACATTTCTGAGAGCAATTTCTTCTAATTGTAGAAGAGTAGTTTTAAAAAATGAACCAAAGTTTTGGCACAATAGTCAGTGCCAACAACAGTCCTAGTCTTTGCTAAGTTGCTTCTTTTTCTTCTTGTTCTGTGCCTTCAAGTTGTTTCCAACTTATTGTGATCCCAAGACAAACCAATCATGGGGTTTTCTGGGTCTGAGAGAGTGCGACACACCCAAGGTCACCCAGTGGGTTTCCATGGCAGAGTGGGGAATTGACCATGCTCTCCAAGGTCATAGTCCAATGGTGAAACCACTACAAGAGTTATTTCTATTGAAATCAGTGGAATCTACAATCAGTGGCATCAGGCTGCAGCCTCAGCATATCTGAGGGCTGAAACAGACTGAAGCTCTATATGGTACAGGGAAGATAATCACTATTTCTTGCAAGCTATGACTGATTTGTCAGAATCTGCTTGAGATTGCCCCTAACAGAAGACAAGACTGCTTCAAAATGCTTGAGGCTGTGATAATTTGTCACTGGTGACACTTCTGAGAGCTAGCTCTCCTGAATTATTTTGTGTCTAAGTTGGGGCTGATGGGAATGAGACCAAGAAAACTGGGATTACAACTTACTCTTTCAGCAGAGTTTCCCCTTCCTAATCACATCATATCCTATATAGTTGTGTGCATAATAATCCAATCAAAGACATTAAGGCAGCATCTAAATAAATTCCTAGCTATTACCTGTTATCCGTTATCACATTACATCACACCTTTGTAATTCCTGTACAAAGGTGGCTTTTGCTGAATTTATGGGAATTCTTTGGTTGAATTTCTTTACAAAATTTATTACATCCTCAGAGCTCCCTTACAGCTGAAGTGTGACTGAAGGTAAAGTCCAAGGCAGGCAAAAAGTCAGCTTGACAAGCATTGAAGGATTCTTTTTTTTTTCCTTGACATTTACAACATGACTAATGAGAGCATTTGTATCTTTTTTTTGTCCTGTACTTTTTATTAAGCCAGTGTTTTGGATATGTCATCTTTCATTGAAAACAGTACTGACAATATCATGATATGTTCTAAAAAGGCCATCAGGAATGGTAAACTCATGCTTTTCACTGTAATATTTTATTTTTACTTCCATCAAGACTCATTTGGTGGTGATAATTTGATGATTCATGAATCAGCGTGAATGAGAGGCATGTATGTATTTTTTGTAGACACAAATATCTTTATGTTCAAATCGTCCAGGTTTTATTACAGTGGGAAAAATTCATTTTTCCTCGAACTGTGATATGTCACAACAAAACAGCACCCACTGAGTTTCTGACAACTTGTATCCATTGGGACAAATCAAAAGGCAATATTCATTTGTCATGGAATTCTATTTTAGAAAAAGAAACAGCATGTCACTATAAAACCCTGCATTTGGAGCACAGCATGTTATTCATACATAATGAATGTTATGCTGTGCTTGAAATGCAGGTTGGGATGTGACATGCTGTTTCTCTTTTAAATGCTCTAATCTAGAAGTAACATTTTGAAATATTACAATTTGGAATGAGAAGAATGAGAAAACTGGGGAAAGGAGGCCACCTATATGATAGAATTTGGGAACACTGGCTGAAATTCAGTACAGGACTTACTTCCACGTAAGTGGACTTGTGTCTTGTGGGAAATACAACTGATCAGTTTTGCAACACCTGTATTTAACAAGGGGCTGCCATGATATCTCTATAGAGGGGAGCCAATGAAGTGACAATGTACATTGGGACCAATGCTCAATGGGTACCAACGTTCATGGACAGTCTTGATGCCCATCTGGACATTGGCTAGGGACTGCCAGAGCACACTGGGAGAACTCGAGCATCCGGACACCAGATAGGGACTGCTAATGGGCAGCAGTAGAGCCCAATTCACATTAGGACACTGGCTAGGGAATGCCTATGCACATGGGTAGAGCCCAATGTGCACCAGGATACTACGGCCTTTGCCTGATATTCACCTGCATAATCCATTAGGAGGGTTCTGTAGCACCTCTCTTATGTAGCTAAGTATGCATAAAAGTTATGCACTGTAGACTGTGATATAGAATCATGGCAATTATTTTTAGGCTACAGTTACTCATGCAGGCCGGGGTATTCTGGAAGCTATAGTCCAAAGAGTAACTTTCCCAAGTTCTATAAATAGCGTAAGATGTGAATGACAGTTCAAAGTGCATGACATTATGTTGATGTAAAATATGTGTGTGTATATGTGTGTATAAATTTCAATAAAATTCTCAGTATCTTTGGTTGAAGATTTTGAATAGCCTCTCTAAACTACAAAGCCTAGGTTTTCATAGGATGCAGCCACGGCAGTTAAAGTGGAGTCACCATATTATAATTGTGTAGCATGAAAGGGCTCTTTGTCTCACTTACATGTTAACGTTGTACATGTTTATTCTGAAGTAATTCTCACTTACTCCCAGGTAAGTGTGCATGGAACTGCAGCCTTTATAGTAAAATACAAAAACAGGCAAAGTATACAGCTGCAACCTATGGTATCCCTGGGCTTTTAGTTTGGTGAGGCACTAGAATTCTGGCTGAGAATTCTGAATACCTCCTCTTAAATAAAATTCCCCAGATTCCATAGAATGAAAGCTCAGCAGTAGAATCAGCATTATAAATGTGCACTGTGATAAGGACTTTAGTATTGGAGCTCCCTAGGATATCCTAGGATCCTGTAAGATAGAAGGTAAAGTAATGTATCAAACTGCTATAGCTGTGGTGTGTAGAATAAAATGGCAGGAGAAATAACTGCAACATGTGTAAATCACACTTTTCAACCAAGTGCCTAGAAAAATATTAAATTGTTCCCAAGGTTAGACACAAAATATTCAACCCTGCAAATTTTCTTTTGAGTCATTGAGTTCAGTTTTGCAATAGCGTTTCACAAATAAGAAAACTTCTTCAGATTTTAAGTAGCAGGGAGTGGGGAACTGGGACACAGGCCCTTCAAGTCTTAATATTTGTGCACTGTCCCTCCCACCCAAATGACAATGCTAGGCACCACCTCCTTACTTTAGTATCATAGTGTGGGGAAAGAACACAATTACTCTATGAGCCAAATACTAAAGAGTTAATAATGACATCACTCTGTTACTGTAGTTTCTAGCCCAGGCCTGTGGTATATTAGATATCATTTGATATCAAGAATTTGGCCTTCACTACCCATTCCCTCCCCATGTGCTTGTGAGGCCCCCGGAGAAGCACGCACGCAGGCACTGCCGAAAATAGCTGAACCATTCAAAACTAATCCAGGCAAGCCAGTATTTGCCGGACTGCAGCTTCAGGAGACCTCCAAGCAAGTACCTTCTTAAGATCACATTATGTACGCACGCTGTTTACAAAAGACTCCCTGCCCCGAGCAGGCAGCTTGACGAGCCGGATACTCAACTGTCAAGCACTCCGTGTTTGCATACCGGCCACTCTATTGACAATGCTGTCATAATTCAATCATGCAAAGTACTGACCTTTCAGAGGCTTTGTCTCCAGCCCAAAACCCATTGTATTCCCCGGGAATGGACTAGCCTACAGGCACATTTTCCCCTATAAGATCCCCTGACTTTGAGCGCTTCCTTGGATCGCTCTGACTTCCATCCCGCCTTGCTGTCGCTCCGTTCGACGAGCCTTCCCCTCAGCTCCACATGCTGAGAATCTCCTCTTCTACGGACTTTTCTTCAGACTACCCGGGCTTCAGGACAAGTGTAGTATTTCCCATGCAAAACCTCCTCTGAAAACCCTCTATCCAATTCCTACCTTTCTTTCTTAGGTCTGTGTGAGTGTGTTTGCATACATACGTTTTGACTGTGTTTATCAAAATAAAGGAAAACAATTTTAATTTACTTCAGTTTGCTGAGTGACTCGGCCTGACCCCGTAGACATTGGGTTCAAGATCTTGCTACGTTGCCCTGCCTCTTGTATTGCTTAGCTTGTGCTCTTGCTAATTCCCATTCCCCAAATAATTGGAGTACATTTAGGTGTCCCTCACAGGACCCCCAGAAATCAGAGTAACAACTCTGTGGAAAGCAGTCCCTCTCCTCATCCCAGTCTTGCTCCTCTGATTTGTTAGCTTCTTACTCTTGCCTCTTCACAGTGTTTTGGCAATTGAACACATAGGCCTTTATTTGTGGTTGTGCCTCGACTTTGGACTTATGGTGACCCTCTATCATGGGGTTTTCATGTCAAGATTTCTTCAGAGGAGGTTTGCCATTGTCTTCCTTTTGGGCTGAGGAAGTGTAACTTGCCCAAGGTCACCGAATGGGTTTCCATGGCTGAGGGAGAATTCAAACCTTGGTCTCTCTGAGACTTACATTTAAATCACTACAACACGCCGGCTATAAGCCTTCATAGAAGATGAAATTCTGGCTGCAAGGAAGTATCAATGAACCTTTTTATGTTGAAGTCTGTGTTCCACTGAGATAAGTGATGGCAGTGATGATGATCATAGAATCATAGAGTTGGAAGAGACTACAGAGGCCATCTAATCCAACCCCTTGCTATGCAGGAACACACATCAAAGCATTCCCAACCGATGGTGTTTGTAATTATATTATTATTTCTTCATGTATATCCTGCCTTTTCTCTTATACTGGGGCTCATAGCAGCTTACAAGAACACAGGATATATGTTTCATATGTGAAACATATGAAACATATGTTCTTGTAAGTGTTTCACACATTTCTCTGAATTTTCCAGTGCAGTTCTCAGATGGGAATAAAAGTTCATTTGGAAACAAGTATTATGCCTAATGGACACATTTCCCACCTAATACATTCATTCAGTAGGAGGCATAGGATAAATGCATACAAGAATGCATACACTAGATGGAATGGATACAAAAATTAGTATGACCATTCTTACAGGGTTTTTTTTAAAAAAAAAACAACTAAAAATGTCTGCTTGAGTAATAGAAGAGAACAAATCTGTGCTGCAAAAACTTGAATAGTGCAGAAACTGAAATATACAGTTATGTCCGTCTCTGGCAATTCCCAAATTACACAGAGGTGGGTGGATGGATGGTAGCAGAATGATGATGAAGCCTGATTTAGGGCCACATTGCCTTAAATAGCTTAGCACACCATGATGCACCCTAGCATGGCCTTTGGGCAGTGGCCTGAGGAGGGGAAAATCACACCAGTCATATGGTCAGAGGACTGTGCTTCTTTCAGATTTTCAAGGTAGAGGAATAAGCTTTCAACAGTTTTCTTGAGAGTAAAATTCACCATTAACAGTGGTAGTAACATACCTTTTTGTTTTTTAAGTGATTTCTTTCCTCTGATGGATAATTTTTTCAGTAATTTTCTCTGGAAAATCTCTTCTGAGAAATTTCAATGCAACTCTGGAAAAAAAATGTTGTCTGTAAAATCAGATACTGTTAGTATCTGATTTTAGTTTTCACCCATTTCCCTTCTGTTTCCAAGACTGAAACTTTTTCCTGTTTGAAATAGACATTTATGGTTTGTTGATGTCTCAGAGAAGTTGACTGAGGACTGTACAGTCTTATGCTTTAAAAGAAAGCTTTGGTTACTATGGGAAAGTAGTATCTTTATCTGACAGAGAACAGATAAATTTACAAACGAGATAGAACAGAAATTGCAAGCATCAGAATAGAAAATCATAACTTGAAATTATATGTCAGATTTCATACACATTGGTTTGAATTGATTCATCTCTGTGCTGCTGTTATCACTGGGAAGATTTTACTGCCATTTCAAGACAACGCTCATTTGAACTCAAATATAGGTACCTGGAGTTATCTGAAAGTGGTTAGATACAACTATGACCCAATAAGGCTATTTGAGATGAATGAACTCTCCTAAAAGTCTCTTGACTCTCAGATAAAAGCTGCCTAATGGCTGTTGAATTCTCAAGATAGAGAAAAGAGCATTTATGTGAGCTTGATGGCTAAAATGCAGCTCCTGAGTGTGTAAAAAGTGGTTATAATTTACCTCTTCTCCTTTCCTTAATGTTTCTGTGTCGGAGTCATGCCCTTGAGTCAGCTACAAGTAGCCTGTGAGCGACCCAGAGGCATTGAAGCTGGCAAATTAGACATGGAAAAGGGGCATTCATGGGTTGACTTTTTCTTCTATGTTTTCAGCCTCTTCCCACTGTACATTCAGGGAGGAAGATGGATGTACAAATTGCAGCTATTCTGTCATCAGAGAGAAAACTTTGGGGTGTGCACTTGAGCACAGGTACATGAGCTCTTGATTTCAGCAAGAAAGTAGAAGAGAAGTTCTAAGCAAAGGAATGCAGATGAAAGGGTCTTGTTCCCTTCAGAGAATGAAAGAACTGGAATCAATAGCAAGGTCTAGACATGAACATATGAAACATAACAAGTAGTGCTGAGTTGCTACCTCATGGAATAGGTTATTCCTGTAATATGTTTTCCCTCTCTCTAAGCTAAAAAAGAGGAAGTCCTTAAACAAGGTAGAGAAACCCAGCTCCTGGGAATTTCCACTTCCTACCAACATGCACACATGTGGCTTGGTTGCCAACACCATTGTAATGAGAAACTGTCCCTCAGAGGCAGCTCCTCATCAGAAAACAGAAAGAGATACCTGCTGGGGTTTATTCTCATGTTACCCTGTAAATTGGGGGTCCCGGGAGGGGCACCCAAACTACCAAAACCAACAAAGCAAAGATGGGGAAATTAGCTGAAGCACTCTTTTGGCTAATGAGAGGCAGGGGAACGCAGCAGGATCTTTTACCCTACGTATACAGCGTCAGGTCAGTGAGCAGGCAAATGGTTCAAACACTAATTAAGATTTATTAAACAGTTATTTTAAAAAAAGCACAAACACACTCCTAACTAGAAAGGAAAATAGAATTTGAGCGGAATGGGTGATATGCCACCTGTGCTGCAGTCCTGGAGAAGCCTGATTGAAGAAGTGGAAACCCGGCGTAGCAGCCGAGGGGAATCTGCTGAACCAAATGGCAGCAAGGCAGAGTGAAGTTCGGGCGATCCGGCAAGAGCTCCGGAGAAGTTCCAGCGAGAGTTCCAAAGAGCTTTCAAAGCAGGGGCTTTTTAGAGGGGAAAGAACAACCGCGGGCTAGTCTGGTCTTGGGCAAAAACAATAGGTTTTGGGTTGGAGACAAAGCCTCTGAAAGGTCAGAATTTGCATGATTAAGTTAAAGTCCAAATTGACAATAGTATAGCCGGTATGTAAATGCGGCTAGCTCGGCATTTAAGTATCTAGCTCGCCAGGATGTCCTCTCAGCGCAGAGGATCCCTTTGTGGTAGTGTGCATATGTAATGAAGGTGTTTATTTTGGGAGGTCCCCTAAAGCAGAACTGGTGATATCTGGCTTGTTTTGGTGAGAGCAGCAAGCAATAGCCATGCCTAGCTTTGCGCTTGTTCGGTGGGCCTCACAAACACTTGGCTGGTGGCCGAGTAGGGCCAAATTATGATATCAAAATGATATCCTTGGTTCACCAAAGGCCAGGCCAGTACGCGGTGGTAACACTCATCCTTCCCTTCCCTTCCCTTCCCTTCCCTTCCCTTCCCTTCCCTTCCCTTCCCTTCTCCCTTCCCTTCCCTTCCCTTCCCTTCCTTCCGGTGAAATGCACTAAGAATTAAAACTAAAGTACATTAGATCAGTCTAAAGTTCTCCTTTCCTGCAACTTGATGATATATATGCTCTCCATGTTCAAATAGTTAAAGCACTAGTAAGAATTAACAGTTATAGAAAATGTGTATCTAATAAAAGTCAAAGTTTTTCTGTCTGTGTTAGGCAAAGACCTCATATGATGGGCTGCCTAAGAAAATTCTGTGGAATCCTGGGGACTGCAGTTTAAGGAGGGGCCTTTTGAATTCTCAGCCAGAGAATAGGCCAGTTGCTATGGTGCTGAGGCCTAGCAGCAAGGAGGAGGGCAGCGTATTCCCTCAGGAACCCAACCTCTGTATGTTAATAACTAGGAATATAGATTGGATTGGGGAATATATGGAAAAGTTGCAGGTACTGGACAAGACAATTTGGGGGAGACACAGAATCTCAAAATTTTCTAACAAGTATTACCTATGAGAAAATAAAATCCCAGGCAATGCCAAGTATATACGCTAGTGTATGTGTGTGTTTTTAAAATATACACACACATATATATATTCATATGTGTGTGTGTGTGTATAAAAATCTAAATAAAGATACTACATTTGGCAAACAATACATCATATAGCTTGGAGGGACTCTCTGTCATGCGCCAGGCTGAGCTGGCTGCCGACTCAGACGGGGACTCTGAGTTGGACTTGGACTCCCCACCGGAGGAGGATCCCTTGGAAGGAGAGGGGGCTCCTGCAGAGGCAAGAGAGGACTCCACAGCTGTCCCAGAGCCGGTGCCTGAGCCAGTACCTGCAGCAGAGGAGGCCAATGCTTCTGGCTCGATGGAAGCTGCTGTTCCTGTCTCCAGCCCGGAGTTTGCTGCCGACCCTCCCCCCACGTTCCTACGGAGGCGGCAGGAAAAGGAGGGGGTTCGCTGATTGAGGTGGTTGCGTGAAAAGCGTTTGAAGTCTGAGGGCCTCCAGCTGTGAGCTGGGCCAACAGACGTTTGATCAGCCCCAGCTGGGCTAAAGACTCTGTATTTAAGACAGACGCTGGGGGGAGTCAGGCACAGGGCAACAACCATCTTCCATCCGGGAAATCCTTGTCGTTGAGTTTGCTGCTCCTGTTTGTTTTGGGTGATGTAACCTCTTGATTATTTTACTACTTTATTACTAAAAGCCATAAAACCTGGCTCCTGCCTCTGTTTGCTGCTTAAGCCACCGCCTGACACTGACACTCTCCACGTTCTGCTTAAAGTTGCAAAAATAAGCATAAATATATTTAGAATTAAAAACCAGCCAGGGAAATAAACATAAACATAGCATATCACAAGCAGATGATCTCTCTTTGTTCTCAAAAGATGGATCTAATATAAGAATCCCCTGTTGCTGGGACTCAGCAGTAGCAAACAATAGCATGTGTATTTCTATACCGCTTATCAGCTAAGTGCTCTCTAAGCAGTTTACAATGTGGTAGCTAATTGCCCCCAACAAGCTGGGTACTCATTTTACTGACCTGCAGAAGGATGGAATGCTAAGTCAACCTGGAGCCCGGCAGGATCAAACTCACAACCTTGTGGCTGCAGTACTGGCATTTAACCACTGCACCACCAGGTCTCCTTTTCCTTCGGGACTCCTTTGGGACCCAGTCATCCCAAAGCTGAAACATCAGCACCGAAAAACTGTCCTCACCAGTCCCCCTATTTGTGTCACTGGCACATTGCAGTATTGTCCTTTTGTAAAATCCTGGGGTCTCAAGAACCCAAGGTCTTTCCAGATATTTCTAACTTATACAGAGTTCCATTAGTCAAAGGGTCCTTGCAGCAATTCTATGTTATGCCACCCTCTCCATCTGGTTGCATTCCCCCTTGATTAACGAGGCACTGAGCCAGAGATTCAGCTTGGTCACACTGTCCCTTGGGAGGGTTGTTATGGAGAACAGAAGAACAGGCTAGGATTAAGGATAGTGGTGGGGTGATTGATATCACATTCCCAAATGAGGTGCAGTGGTTAGAGCGGGAAAGGGGAATCTCCTTCTTGCAGGCCTAATCCAGCTTGCAAACAGGTTGAATCCAGACTGCAGAAGGTCTAAAAGAGGCCTCTCCTTGTGTGTGCATATGTCTTCAAGTTGCCTGTTGACTTATGGTGATGCCATGAATTTTTCATAGAGTTTTCTTAGTCAAGGAATACTCAGAGGTGGTTCTGCCAGTTTCTTCCTCTGAAATACAGTCTACATAACCTGGTATTCATTGGCAGTTTCCTATCTAAGTACTAACTGGGGCTGACCTTGCTTAGCTTCTAAGATCAGACAGTATCTTGTGCCTTTAGGGATTAAGGCCAGCCTGTTAATGCCTGTTTGGTAATCCTTTTAAAAACACATTTTATTGATATTTTTAAAAAATATTTTGTACTTAAAAGTAATTTTGTGTACCTCTGTCATGATAGAGGGGATCTGATTGGTATTTTTGGTGTACTGATAGTGAGTGGAAGCTGTTGAACCCATTTATGATCTCTGCATATGGAGCTTTTCTCTGCTCTGAAATGGGTATTTAATATAATTGTAATTTTTTATTGCTGCTGTTGTCCACTTGTTTTAATAATATATTTGTGCTCTGATAATATGAAAACATTTCCAGCTCTAAAATACGGTCTTAAAAAACTGTTATTCCTTAATAGAATTATAGGCCATTGCCCCTCCTTAAACTGCAAACTGCAAACCCCAGGATTTCATACGATGTTGAAAGTGGAATAATAGCACTATAACAGTCTAGTGTGGAAATGGCCATAGAGTTGGAAAGGCCCACAAGGGATATCTAGTTCAACCTCCTGCCATGCAGAAATACACAACTAAAGCACACCTAAAAGATGTCCATTCAACCACTATATAAAGACCTCCAACAATGGAGATTCCATCACCTTCTGAGACAATCTATTCCTCTGTCAAAAAGCAATTACAGAAAAAAAAAATCTTCCTAAGGTTTTTGTGAAATCTTTTCCCATGTAATTTGAATCCATTGGTTCCTGTTCTAGTTTCTGGAGCAGAATGGCATCTCTTTAGATATCTGAAGATAGCTATAATGTCATATTTCAGTCTTTCCTAAGCTAAACATCCTCCCTCAGCTCTTTCCCACAAAGCTTGGTTTCCAGGCCTTTGATCATCTTGGTTGTCCTTATCTGGATACGTTCTAGCTCATCAAGTTTCTTCCTGAATTGTGCCCAGAACTGGACACAGTATTTCAGGTGAGGTCTGGCCAAAGCAGAATAGAATGGCACTGCTATGTCCTTTCAGCTGAACACTATACTCCTGTTGATACAGCTTGAAAAGGCATTGGGTTTTTGGGCTTGTGTATTCTGTATGTCCCTTGGACATGCTACACATGTCTGGATTGCACTTTCTTTGTTCTGAAATGGATGATATTAACTTGCTTCTTTTGCAGGCTTTGCAAATGTTGGTTCATTTTTTTTAGTAATTTTTATTAATATTTCACACACATACAAAAGTGGATATACACCACAGTTCTGGATATATCCACCCCCCTCCGCCACTTCCCTATTTATATTCCCCAGTTGAATTCTGCCTTATCTTCAATTTTTACAAAAAGAAAAAGCAAATGTTGGTTCTGATGGCTGAATCAGGATGCCAAACTCTGAAGAATCACAATTTCTTGGAAAGCTATACTTGCTGAATATTTGTATTGCCAGCATGAGTTAAGGGGACAGGAATCCTGTTAGAAGAAAAGCCAGTTAAAAGCTGCTGAAGAAAAAAAGACATGGGGACTTTTAGAATGCCTTGGTTTGAAAACTGTACATCCCTACATTACATGCAATGATCTAGATCCAATTGGTTAATTATCAAGTTCACATGGACTATGTGGATGTACTGTTGCAACAATTAGATTTAGGTCAAAGGATCTAAAGGATATAAGAAAATCATTTGTAAAAAGTGATGACTATGAGCATGATCCATCCAATACTGTTTCATTTATTTCAATAGAAGATCTTTAATGTCCTTCTCCTTGTTGCAATTAAAATGACTTAAAATGCGTTGATTCAATTTAATTGTGCCCTATATTTGCACTGGGCTACTTTAACATTAGTAAAAGCTTCTTTCATGAAGTATGTTAGATGATATTAGTACAAGAACAATTAGATATGATCTGGGATCACCAAACTTTTCAGATGCACTTATCCTACTCCCAGTGGACTTTGTTATCGACAAAACTATAATTATTCATGAGCATACCTACCTATATGGGAAGTGAGCCCTTTTAATAAGTACAAGTTCTAATTTTCCCATCAGTGAGCACATTTATTAAAAAATCACACCATTAGAGATATACTGAACCTGATGTGCAGTATGCATACTTATCTTGTGTTCTTTAGAAATTACATGTATACCAAGTAATGCATATAAATAAGCCTCAAAGAATTCCAAAACTGTTAGTCACATAATGATTTTACTCTATGATCCTACCGTTTAAAGGCAAGAAAAATAAAAATACAAAACATTTTTAGAAGGAAAATAATAGATACAGGAAAAATAATCCAGAAATGCTTTTATTTTATGCTTTAATTTATTTTGACGAAAATCATTTCACTGATGTTTCATTTTTTGTTTCTCCTTCTTGTCCCACTTCCAAAATTAATATAGTTGAAGTGTGACTCATGAAAAGATGCTCTGAACACTTGTCCTATTGGATTAATGAATGGCTCTTCATTAAGCCAATGGCGATTTGACATGGGGGAAAAAACCTCTTTTTTTCCTATCAGCTGTAAATTATAATAATGGCAGTTTTAACTGAATATCTGTCTTCTTATGAACCTGGCCTTTGGGGCACAATGCCACAGCAACAGCTAAACAATGGCACTCAATTATAAAGAAGGAAATAAAGAAGGAAATAGATGCTAGAATTTTCTATATAATAGATGAATGGTATATCACACACCCAAGGGCAACTGGCTTCTTCATTTATTGATGGTACATTTATTCATCATATACATCTGTGAATGTGATACATTATGTTTGGATTCTGGATGATAATCTACAATTAATACATTTCTTTAAGAAAAAGACAGCAATGTTTGACAGTAATCCACTGAAGAAGAAAAAAGGCTTTAACCTGTGCTCATCACATGATCCCAGTTGTCTCCACTGAGGTTGAGATGGGAGCAAAAGGAGATTTTCTTCTTCATGTGATCACTATCTGGTTGTCTCATTTTGCTGCTCAGATATGCTTTGATCTAGCCCTAATGTGGTCATTGAACTGTGGTATTCGTCACAACTTTTCACTGCAGGTGCTGAAAGCATTGTGTTGGATCTACTGTGGGTACAGTAAAGGTAAACAGAGATGGTGGTTCCCCAGATTCTGAGGTGTCATTTCAAAGCTGTAACCCAGCTGAGCAACCAGCAGGCCTGCCATATATCTACATGCTCTTCAAAGGGTTTTTAGAAGAAGTTCATAATCTTGAAAACAATACATTTTAACACCCAGGTCGTATCAATCATCCACAATATTGGTTTACAACACTGAGGAACCTGAAATTCCTACCATCCATTAACGTTATCCCAATACCCAGGCTAGGATGGTATCAGTCAACACTTGTGATGCCTTATATTTAGATTTGTCTATATGACAAATGAACACTATGAACTGTAGTAAACAAGGCCCATCCTATTCTGCACTACAATCACAGCTTCTTTAAAAGTTTTTGATAGACTTATACAGTGAGCCCTCAGAATCTGTTAGAGTTTGGTTCCAGGAGCCATCCCGTAGATACCAAAATTTGTGGATGCTCAAGTCCCACTATGTACAATGGTATAGTGAAATGGCAAACCTTATATAAAATGGCAAAGTCAATAGACCAAGAATTATTATGCAGAGACATCCCTCAAACAAAATAGAGAAAATTCTGCTAGTGGTGTCGCAACTGATCACTTTGTAAAATGGAAGGGGAAATTCTTTGGTAATAACAGCAAAGAATCTTCCCATGCCCCCGCCTTCCAAATTGCTTCAGAGACTGATAGGAAAAGGAGGCATTCCATGATGCCACAGGGAAAGGAATGGCGTCAAGCAGATTATGATGAATTTTCTCAAATGTTTTCCTTCTTGATACATTAAACCTACCTCTACTGCTTAAAGAATGAGAAGAGAAATTAATCATAGAAACAATCTAGTAGGAAGATGCTTTGTTGGAGTACAGTGGCCCCTCTAGCTTCATGAGGGTTTGGGATGCAGAGTCCTTGCAAAAGTGGAAAAACCACAAATAACTCCTTCCCACGATCACCATTGCGTTTCCTTCCGGGGCTCCCCCTCCCATTCCCTTGCCTTTTGCTCAATGGGGCCAGATGCAAGGGAATGGGAGAGGAAGGTCTGGAAGAGAGGAGGAAAGTGTGCCTGTGCCTCCTCTCCATTTCCTTGCCTTTTGTCTAGGTGCTTCCCTTCCTTTGCCACACCCAGCAAAATGCAAGAGAATGGGAGCAGGAGAATGGGAGGAAAGTGCCTCCTGCATAATCAAATTTGCAAAAGTCAAACTTGTGAATGTGGAAGGAGGACTGTATTTACCTATTGGGGTTTCTCTCTGTATGAACTCAAAGGAAGAAATGTCCATGCTCCAGGCTGCTCCTCCTTCTCCTTTCTGAAGAGATATAGAAAGAAAAGAAAGATGAAGGCAAGATGTTCATTGTACAGAAGTACCAGCAAATGATACAAGTTTCCCCAGCTGCAGAAAAATATAATACTGTATGGTATGATGCGTGATGTGATTTGTGCATATGGTTAATTCTTTATCTTTGTTTTTTTTTTTTTTTGGTATATGCTTTGTTGTTAAGAATGAACAGATTTTGTTAACTGTTGATCTACTTTACTTCCTACTTCTGGTAGGGCTAATGATTAGTCTAGCTTAGGAGTAGGCCTATGGGCCACACAGAGTCCCAGGTCCATTTGCAACTCTCACAATTTCCCCTTGTCCCAATATTTTGGGGAAAGTGGGAGAATTATGAATTCAGATTTCTTAGTTTCATCAGAAGGAGTTGGTTCAACTTAGAAACTATCGAGAGATAGAAGATGGTCCCTAGCCACCAGACTTGCTGTTCTCTGCTCTAGTTAATAGTGAAGGATAGCCAGCCTTTCACAAAAATGGTCCCCACAATTTCATATGCTCCCTAAGCTTTTTGACATCATCTGTTAAGGTTCCAAATAGCACTGATCAGCCTACAGGTTTTTTGAATTTGAGCTTGTCCTTCCAAGGACAAGGCAGACAGCAACTTCAGTCTCAAGAAGCACACTATAAAATTTTGAGGATTATGCTAATAGAAAAGAACATAAACAACAAAAGAAAGTATATATATTACAAAGTGCTTCTTGAATGCAGCTGCTAATTCATTACTGCACAAGATTTCCATAGGAACTACACAAATATGGAAAAGAAAATAACATTTTGTATAGAACTGTGCTTTATTGGAAAGGTCTTCCATACTCACTTTTGCACTTCTGATGTGAATGTGCAAAATGGACACTGCTGTTTGGCTCACCCCTTGATCTGAATTCTAGATTACAAGTGAAAGAGACTGTAGATACTACTGGGGACATCAATAGCAAAATGAGTCATTTGTAAACATTAGCTTGAATTTTCCTGAAACTTGAAAATGGGCTGCTCTGAGACAGGGCTAAGTTGTGTTGAAGGAAAGATTAGGGAGGGCTGGAGAGATTGATTTTAGGATTATTGTGAAGAGAGATGCTTTAAAGAGGGCAGGTGTGAGAAATGACAGTTTTAAATGAAAATAGAAGAGATGGTGGAAGGGGGAGGGATGGAGGGAGGGAAATGAAAGAAATGATGGAGGCAGATGGACATTGCTCACATTAGATTAAGTGGGTCAGAGAAAGAACTGAAGGAAATGGACAGAAACTGAGAATATACTAAGGAAAAGAAGCAGGGAACTCAGCATGATACTTTTAATGCTGTTACCCAGTATTAATAGTTTATATCTTGCCTTTCTTCCAATATGGGTCCCAATACATTTTACAATGCAACTAAAACACAATAAAGCTTTCGAAAATACTTCCTTTAGAAAGAGTTTCAAAAACACTTTAATAAGCTATCCTGTTAAAAATAGCACTAATTTAAAACAATTTTTTGAAAAAATTATAGATACAAAAATCTGTTGCACAAGCCAGACTTTTGCATTCAAATGCCATTGTTCCACAATATACATAATAGTATTTTTTTTTAAAAAAAATCAATTTGTAGGGTGAATGGAAAGAAGAAAATGCAAATTCCCAATACATGAGCCAGTATGTATGAAAGTTTGCTTATGAATCCAAAGTCTTGGCTTCCTAACAATCTTGAGCCCTACTGCTTCTTATTTCAAGAGGTCAGAATACCCATAACACTTATCTGATACGGTTACAATCAAGATTTGCTTTTATACACATTGTAAAGCACTTCGGATATGTCTGAGAGAAAAGTGTCCTCAAAATATTTGAAAGGGTAGGAAGTTGGAAAGACATGGCTATGACCAGATTAGCTTTTTTGTTGCACAAAGTAGTCAGCTATTTTCTGTCTGTTTTTCATGATTACTTCTAAATATTCCTGAGGTGATATGTTGAGATAGTGGGTTGGTAGGGAGCAGGGTGGAGTGTACCTTTTACAACTTTATCTTCCTGATTTTCTCTTCTAATCTCCTTCCTGTCCCTCTCTCCCTTACTGGCCTCTCCTCCTCTTTCTTACTTCTCAGCTGCCTTTTGGAAACTGCAGCATATACATGTGTGTGTGTGTGTGTGTGTGTGTAAAATATCGAGTGTTCTACTGCAATGTAGCCGATTTTTTAATGTTCAGGTATCTAGTGTTGAATGTTAGACTTAAAAGTACAGGAAAAAGAATGAAAGGGAAAAGGATGAAAAATAGTAGATAACCCAGGCTCCAAACCAGATCAGGGAAAGGAGAAGAGTGGTTTGGCATGGTGGCGCTGTACTTCCTCCCTCTTGCCCATCCCCTTCCTTGGGTGTGGGGAGGCAACGGGAGAGCATTTGTGGTGCTGAGAAATTAAACTGTGAGTTGTACTTAGTGGGACAGGTAACAGCTGCTGGACAGTGAGGAGGACTGGGGTAGATTTTTAAAGGGCTGTGTGACCTGATAAGAGCTGCCAAGAGGGAAGGTCCTACTGGAAAAGAAGCACCTGAGGTGGGGGGCAGGGATTGAAGAACTTGCAAATAATCATACATGTGAAAGTCAAACATGCAAATGTGGAGGGCTGACTGTACAGCATTGAAAACCAGAAAGTTCTAACACGTTTGATCAGTTGAGACAAGCCTAATATGTCTTACTACCGGTGCTGAAGTGCTTGAATATGTAAAGTCTTTTTAGAAAATGGAGTGGACTTTTTTCCCTTCACTTCTGTAATAAAGAGTACATGGTATGTTGCCCATGATGTGTTGTATAATTTCCATATGCATCTGAAAAATTTGAATAACATCACAAGTGAGATGAATAAGTTCTTGTTTTGCATATTAAATTGAAAGAGTCAGAAGAGATGTCTGAGATGATCTTTTGTCTGTGCTTCTTTGCAACATCCAAAGCTACTCAGAAGGAGTGATCATTTTTATGCAAATACTTCATATCTCTTTTTTCCTCCAGAATTTTTTCCTGAACAATAGCTGAGGACATGGTCCAGAAAGAAACAAAGAACTGCTAGATTTTTCTTGGGTTCTGTAGCAAGAAGAGTGAAATGGAATGAAATAGTGTGATTTATGAAACAACAGAAAAGACTAAGACCATGATTGAATGGCCACCTATTTTTAATTAAAAAGATAACATCTCAAAACACAATGTGCCTACGTCAGCTTTCAAGTGACTTCTGTTATTCATTTGCTGCTGGGAGTTATGGTTTCTGTGTATGATGTGTACATCTGAAAAAGTTTTTAAACAGTGTTCTGTCATCCTGCCGTAAAATAAAATGTCAGCTTCTTCACCTAATGCCCTCAGGTGTTTATGATTATATTTGAGGACTGGAAAGCAAAGTCTGTTAGGAATTAGGAGAAAGCTGAGCACAAATATGAGAAAGGGGATGGGATCTGGCATCTGGTATCTCTTGTTGACATCCTGATGCTCTAGATCTTCAGGGTCATATTTCCTCAGGGATTATCTGATCAGCACCTTCTGCTGGTGTTGGGCAGAGCTGAAACTAGCAGGGAATAGAACTAGAGCTTGCCTTCTCTCTCTCTCTCTCTCACTTTCTCTCTCTCACCTCCCTTTGCCATTCTCTTCTCCTCACCCCTTCCCCTTTTTCTCTTTCTTCTCACTTAATCAATTGCTGGAAAAGCTGCAGAACCTTCCTCCACTCCTGAGCCTGCCAAGGGCTTTTGGAAGTAAGCCAAGGGCTGGATGAGATTGGTCTGATTGCTGAAGCTTGCCCACCCATACGCTGAATTATGTATGCTTAAACAGACCTCTAGCAAGAGCAGGATATATGAACAAGAGAAGAAGAGTTCCAAGTGGCCACATTGACTGCCTGAAGCTTTTCTTGCCTTTTGGGTCTTTACAACAGTGATCAAACATGAGCTATTTATCTGTGCAAAATTGTAGGGCCTAAATTAATTCCAGATAACTACCCTCTGCCCACACCAAAGAGAACAGTGCTACAATAGCAGTTACAGAGATTGCTGACTGCCTGATAGTGTCACATCATATCTATTTTGGACATTCCAGCTCAACCAACTGCTTCTTTATTATTTTTTATTTTTTTATTATTAACGGTACCTTATTACAAGGGTTCTCCAACCCAAGTCTGATTTGTAAATCTCAGAAGAAGGGAGAACATGGAGTTGGCCATCATGAGTTAGGGCTGACCAGGCATGGAGGTCAGCTGGTCTTCCTAACTATGTAACACTGCATTTTATGCCTATTTAAATTAAAATTAGAGTGGTCAAAGTGAAACCTGTGTACCTATCATCGCTTATGCCATTCCCATTTAAAAAAAATCTGTCCAAAGCAGGGTTAAATTTCCACTGTGGATGGGACCAGAAGTGGAAATTTTGCATCAGAACGCAGCGCTCCCTTCCCCCCCCCAAAACAAATAGTGAAAGTTGGTGACTTTTTAATGTTTTTAGCAGGGAGAGGACTGAGGCTACAAGGAACTGTGGTACCTGGTGCTATATATAGTGGGTGCTGGGCATGGCAATTGGAACTCATCCACCCTGATTTAAAATACAGTACTTATAAGCATTTCTAAATGTTTATGAACAGGTTTATTGTTTTTGGGCACAAGTCATTTCAGACTTATGGTGACTCTATGGCGAACCCATAATGAGGTTTTCTGGGGCTGAGAGTGTGTGATATGCCCAAGGTCCTCTGGTGGGTTTCCATGGCTGAGCAGGGAATTGAATCCTGGCCCAATGCTCAAACTACTACTGCCTGGATACTCAGTCAGTAGAATACGAGACAATAGGTTTATAATAAATGTTTCTTGAATATTCTAGATATTTTAAAAATCTAATTATTCATTTTGCTTTTAGTTATGTTTGTTAGTTGCCTGGGACACTTTTGCCTGGAAAGGAGGGTTGTAAAGGCCACACACCCACACAAACACATGTACGTACACACACAGACTCGCATACCATCTTCCTTATTTGGCAAAACATAAATGCTTCCCCTTACCCACAGGGTGGTTTTTTTCCACATACAATGCCAATGAGTGTGAAGCTTTTTGAGGCAGACATTGCATATTGTCTTGTTCTATCAGAAATTAACATTGGTTAATGCATGCCATAACATCAGGACTGATTACCTAGAATTTCACAATTCAGTCACTGGCAAGGAAACAACCAAGGAAGGAAGCAACAGACCATCAGAAACATAACCCTGCTTGCATTTTACTTAGGAATAATTTCATTTTTGGTTTGTTTCACAGATTTCTTCATCTTCAGAATGGAAAAAAATAAGATTTTTAAAAATTAGAAGTGGTAAAAAAAATTGAAACTATTAGCTCCACCAGTTTTCAAGGTTTTCTTCCTTAACTCCTGGATGTCTGCAATTGAAACCTATGCATTCAACTGCATTAGTGCTGAAATATGGGTGCCATATCTTTTTTCCCCCACATATTTAACACCTCTGTAGTATGCTGGTCTGACATCATACCTCCATGCTTTTAATGTCCAGTGCAGTTTTTGCAGGGTTTTTTTTTCAGTTTTTTAAAGCAATATACCAAAAATCAAAAATTTCTTCATATTCAGATGGAAAAAATTGAAGATTTAAAAAAAAATTAAAGCAAGAGAAAGCAAAACTGACAGATTTTCCTACCTCTAGCATTGTTGATAGGATCCAAAACAATGGCTCAAAATAATGCACAGAAGTACTTTAAAGGATTACTTACGACCTTAATTGCCAGCAATAGGTGTAGCATACAAAATGGGAGAGAATTAATCACAAGCAAAGTATTTACATATTTAAATGATTTTACCAAGCATTTATATATTTGTGATAGGTACTGTGGCATTAGCATTGTGGTAGTTCATAAAAAAACAAAACAGGTAGGTGTCTCATATGGTTTGAGCATGGGACTGTGACCCTGGAGGCTAGGGTTCCGTTTCTAGTTCAGCCATGGAAATCCACTGGGGGATCTTAGGCACATCGCACATGCAGAAATAACAGAAATGGCTCAAATGAACATAATGACAATAACAAGCAACCATGATGGTCAGAATCCTTCCATTTCTGAATTTGATTTTCTTTATGAAAAGGGTTAGCTGCAGGTTCTCATACAAAAGGCAGAAATTACAAACTTTGAGATTGTAGGGGATGGGGAATGAAAAACTAAGGAATTTTTTACTCTAAACTGCATACTGTAGATTAGCTTCTGCTATGTGTTGACTAATATTAGAGCTGGACTTGATCGTGTATTCCTGCATGGCAGGTTGTTGGACTTGATGGCCCTTGTAGTCTCCTGCAGTTCTATGATTCTATGATTTTATGATTCTATGGACTTGGAAGAAGTAATGAAAGTCATAGTGCTATAACAATTTCCTGGGAAGAAGTACCATTTGGATTCAACAGAATATGTTTCCAAGTTGACATACAAAGGATTCTGTTGTTCATTCTTGTTTGTTAATAGAAGTAGCTGCCTTGATCAAGGCTTTCCTACAAGTGAGATAATACATGTATTTCCTTTGTTTAATTTTAAGCATTATGGGTTATTTCTCATTATGAGTAAATTTGCTGTCCTACAAAGTATAGTTATTTTCCTATGGAAAGCAAAAGAACATTTTTCTGCCTGGGGCAAAGACGCACATATGCATAATCACTCATGCCCCAAGTGGAAAACATCTACTATGTTAAACATACAGAAAATTACATATTGGAAAACAAAAAGACAACTACATGCCCCATCAGTCTTTCTATATTTTGTCATCTATCCAAAGAGGACATTGTTCCATAACAAATAACATAAGATTGATT
This sequence comes from Iguana delicatissima, assembly GCA_948472985.1. NCBI lineage: Eukaryota > Metazoa > Chordata > Lepidosauria > Squamata > Iguanidae > Iguana > Iguana delicatissima. The sequence goes on along the minus strand of CAOKZL010000265.1, from coordinate 132,968 downwards.
CTAGAGGAGTAAGTAACATAAATAACAAGAAGTAAACAAAAATACTTATGTTTTAAACATTCCTTATTCTTTCACAAAGCTATACTGTATAAGGAGTTAAGTTGCCTAATGGTGTAACGTTTCTCAGCAATATGTGTATGTGCTTAGGCGCTACTCCCCTAAAATATGTTAAGAGGACTTTATTTTTTTGGATAGTCCCTTATGGTGAAAACAAATAGAAATAATATATTTGAACAATATGAGGGGTGGGGTCATTTTGCAGAAAAGCTGGTTGAGGCAGATGCTTTAGCAGGAGCAAGGTATGCGCTGATTTTGACCTATAAACTTTGGACAGAGATGCCCCAGTAAGGCACAGCAGAATCAGGAAAATAAGGTTGCCAGGTCACAAGCCAGATATCTACATCCTTTCTGCTAAACTGAGCAGACAGGCAGAGGGAGGCAGTTGGTTTCTATTCCCGTTTCTTTGGAATATTAAAAACATCACATTAGGTTCCTAGTTGCAACCTGACAAGCCAAGGTTGCAAGAGTGCTTTAATATTTATACAAGGTACAACAGAGGAGTTGAAATCACTGTGTTCTTTTCTTTTTGCAAGCCAGTCAATGAAGATGTGTATTGAGAAATAATTATTCTCGCTTTCTGCGATCAGTGGTGATTAATATTAATCTGTCCTACAAACTCCAGTTATTTTACTTACCTGGTCTCTCTCAACACTTGGCTTCTCATCTGTTACATATCAGTAGTGACCACACTCAACCTTCTAAGGGAGATCTGTGTGGCTCATGTATTGCTCAGTTTTAAGACTTTCTACACTTGGATGATGACAGTGCCAAGAGATCCTTCACTGTCTATAGAGGCACTGATAGTTTAGAATATGCCGGTGTTTTATGGTCTCATTGTTGAGCCATGTTCTTTCAATTTTAAAATAATGAATTTAATGGTGGTCTGGGAGATATCCATAGCTTGAGATATTCCTTAAAATGAAAGCCTCATTGGTGCTTCTGTACAATTTTCTCCCAGACTTTTTTAAATAGCAACTTGGTTTTAGTTATGCTGTTTGTTTAGATATGGTCTCCTCTGCAAACAGTGAATTGCTTCATAGCACCATAGCTTATTCAGGCATCCCACAGCAAAGAAAGTGAACACTTTTGCAACCAGAGTTGCCAATATGTTCTTATTTACTTAACTGGCCACAACAAAAAATATTACACACCTTCATAGGACTGAGCACCTTGTGTATATTGAATGGTAACATGCCAATTAATTATGTTTCAATTGCAGCCTGTAACACAGTATGGAAAATTCAAGGAGGTGTTAATAATTCTACAAGGAATTGTGCTTGACTTCCAGAAGAAGCTTTGCCAGTGCCAGATTAGAGTCCAGCAGCAGAGCTCCTGTTCAGCTGGGAGCAGCTTTGGAAAGAGCAGTGGTAGTAGATTCCAGAATAGATTCACAACTCCCATATCCCATGCATGTAGTCACTTTCCACATGTAGAAGACATAGAGAATGGCAAGTTGGGATTCAGCTAGCACACTTGCCTTCACTCTCCTGACACTTAATAATGGTTTCCCAAGTGCAGAAGTCAGTTTCCTATGACATACGGGCAGTGTCATGTGCAAAATTCTGAGTGGTGTGTTAAGGATGTTTCTGGCATCCTCCTTATTTGTATTTCTCTCCAAATTTTAGAATAACAAATTGCCTGGTCTTGTTTCCAAAAAGGAAACAATGTGTTAATAATTCATCACTGCTACCCATCTTTTAATTTCTGGTGACACAGGCTTGAATCAGGATAAGGAACGCTTATCACATTTCACATGTCAATTGGATTACCTAGTACCAGAGTGCAATTTTGTTGATGGTCAGTATTAATGGGGGGCCCAGAACACAGAAGGAGAAGCAAGACCACCAACTCTAGGGAAGACTGCAGACTCTCTGCTGTCTGCTGTTGCTATCAGTTGCTTCCTGGTGAACAGCTTCCTACTGGTTGTCAGCCCCCTCCAGCACTGGGCCCCCTCAGGTACTGAGTAATCATCAGGCAAGTTAACCTTTGCTCCCATTGTGCACAGAGATTAAAAGCTGGCTGCCAAGGGTGGTGGGCTCACTGATGAAGGGAGCAACAACAAGAGGGGGTCACCTATTTTGGGGAAGCCACTTTGGGGTGGGGCAAGGGTGAGGGTCAGAACTTCTGCCCTGGGGGAGGTATTTTATATGTTTCGTTTTGCTCTTTAATGCCAGGTAGCAGAAATAGTGCCTGGGGAGGATGAATAAGCCAGGGAGAAGAGAGAGATACAGAATAGGGGTACAGTTATATCACTGTAAGAATGAGGAGAGTCACAGGGTAGAAACACATGGACAATTTCAACAGGAAAGAAGAAACTCAGAAAGTAAACAAGATTTGGCTACCAGTACTGAAGAACACTAAAATAAAGACTCAAAAATATGCCAATGAACATCACCCAGACTCTGGAGGTCCCTCTACAAGGGACAATACAATGCATTGCTAACGTATTTAACGCACTGACTAACAATACACCCTGGAGGATATCCCATTTAACAATTGCAAATTGCTCCCTCCCACCCGGGGACTATATAAGTATATATATTCTGTCTCACTTCCATGCCACCAGATCCTCTGAAGATGCCAGCCATAGATGCAGGTGAAACATCAGGAGAAAATACTAATAGAACATGGCCTCAAAGCCCGGAAAACCCACAATAACCTATAGAGTCACAGGGTACTTGTCACTCCAAACCTGTCCCCCACTGAAAATAGTCTGGATAGTTTCAGCAACATGAAGCCTCTGGGCTGAAAAAGCTGCTGTTTAATGCCAGGTTGATAAATCAGAAAACATGTTTGAACCAGGATTCAATTCAGAATGAGCATGCCAACCTGACTTGTTTTACAGAGATTTGGCTGACTGAATCCCTCCCTACTTTGTTGCCAAGGCCTGGGGGTGCTGGGAAGTGGAGTTGCAGTGGTCTATTGCAATTTAGTCTCCCTCACCAGGTGCCCCATCCTACAGTCTGTGGGATTTGAGTGTGTTTATTTGAAGGTGGATCACTGGGAGAGAAAAGGGATTCTGTTACTATACCACCCACCTTGGTACTCAGATAATTGAGTCTCCCTTCCTGAGCTGGCTGAGTTGGCCTTGGCAGTGTGTTGGAGCCCTCTCTCCCCACTCCTGGTTTGTTGTCTTGAAGAACTTAAATGTCCATGCTGGAGCCACTCTGTCAGGAGCAGCTCAGGACTTTATGTCTGCCATGAAAATCATGGGTCCATCTCAAGTAGTATCTGGTGCTATTCATGCTGAAAGCCAGACATAGTCTAGATCTAATTTTCTGTGCTGAATGGGATGATGGTGATCTGGGTGTGGAGGAACCTTCTACAGTTGTATGGTTCCATTGCCAAGGACAGATCAGTATCTGGTGGACTTTAGACTCACTGGGACTTGGAGCCTCTGCAGAAGTAGGGGGTTGATTAAAATGGTCTGTCCCAGGGCATTTATCAATTCAGATGGATTCCTGATGGCTCTTGGGGAATTACCTTTTGCCTTGGCAGGGGATCCTGTTGAAGCCCTGGCTAACCTCTGAAATAGGGAAATGGCCAGGGCAGTGAACACAATCACTCCATTCCCTTCCATAGAATAGAGCCAAGCAAGCCACCTCGTTCACTAGGGAGCTGACGGAGATTAAATGAGTGGATAGAGTATCAGTGGCAGAAAACTCAGAGCAAATCTGACAAGTTGCTCTTGGACACTTAGGAAGCTAATCCAGAAATAGGGATACCACCAGTGCTGGATGGAGTTGCACTTCCCCTGAAATCTCAGGTTCATAGCTTGGGTGTACTCTTTAATTCATCCTTGAACCTGGATACCTAGGTTTTGACAGTGGCCAGGAAACTATTTGCACAATTAAAACTACTGTACTAGCTACACCTATTTCTTGAGAATTCAGATCTGGCCATGGTAACATATGCCTTGATTACATCCTGTTTGGATTACTCTGCTTGGGGCTGCTTTTGCAAATTGTTCAGAAACTTCAATAGGTGTGAAAATGCTTCAACTAGACTGCTGACCGGGGCTGGTTATAGAAGAATATACTCCCTTGCTAAAACAGCTTCACTTGTTACTGTTTTGTTACTGGGCACAATTCAAAGTGCTGGTTTTGACCCACAAAGCCCTATACAGCTTAGATTCAAACTATCTGAAAGCTTGTTCCTTCTCGTGCAAGCCTGCCTGAATCTTAGGATCTTTGGAAGACTGCTTTCTCTCCATCCCATCATCCTTCCAGGCTTAGTTGGTGAGGACATGGGAGAGAGCCTTCTTAGGCCCTTTTCTCACATGAGGGGGCCAAAACGGGGCAGCGCACGCAGGGGCGGAGCTTACCTGTTTGCGTTTTGCTCCGTCCCTGCGAGGAACGCGGTTCCGCCGCTTCACACACCGCCGAATTTCAGTGGCGCTCCGCGGCACCCAAAATGGCGGCCGGTGGCTTCCGGCGGCACTCCGCCAATCAGGGCAGTGTGCCTGCCGGAAGCCCGCCCCTGGGCAGATCTGCAGAGACGCACTACCACGTCTCTGCAGATTCTCACCGGGAGCTGCCACCGATTAGTGCGGGTGAGTTTGATAAAAACCGCCTGGGAAGGTGGTTTTTAAAAAACTCGCAGCGCCACTCCTGCGGCTGGGCTAGAGCGGTTGGAGGTGTGGCGCCTCACCGTTTGCAACCGCGCTAGCTCATCCCGCAATGTGAACGACTTCCGTCTCCAGTCGTCGCACCGCGGGGTTTTACCCCCGTGTGAAAATGGCCTCAGTGGCTGCTCCGAGGCTTTGGAAATCCTTCCTGTGTGAGGTTTGATCTGCCCCCTGTGTGTTGTATTTTTCCTGGCAGGCAAAGACTTTCACTGAAGAGAGTGGACTGATATGTAACTCAGTGTGCTGTTTTAATACACATTGTGTATTCTAAGTGTTTTAAATGTTAATGTTTTAAAAATAGTGTTTTAACTGAATGTACTATTTAATGCTTTTTAAACTTTTGTACTTCATACTGTTTTAACTGCCCTGTTTTAATTTATACTGTAAGCTGCTTTGGGAGAAAAGTGGGATATAAAATAAATAAAAATAAATAGATGCTAATTATCTAATTCTCACTATCAGTATTTTCAACATTGATTTTCTTCTGCCCTGTTCACAGGCACAGGCTCATCTACCCCTACATAATGTATCTGTGCTGGATACCCCTATGCATCTAGGAAGTCAACTATGTAGTCCATATAGTCCATTTATTATAATAAATATAATAATCTTTAAAGTATCAAAGGACTCTCCTGTTTTTTTCCCCTCTGGCAGACTAACACAGCTACCCTTCTGGAAATAAAATCCAACAAAATAAGCTAAAAAGTAAAATAAAATATTCAGTAGAAACATGCATGGTAAGAGAAAGTAGCCCTTGTTCCCACTTCCTGTGTAAAACTCAGAAGGAATGGACTGAACCTGACTTTCCTAGGGAGGGATTCTATTGTGCTTCTACATAAAAGGGCTGGCTCATGTCACTTTTAGCCTAGCCTCTCTTGCTGGTGAGTCATATAACAAGAGCCTCAGATAATAATTGTAGGTGGTAGCAGACCCGTGAAGGACCAGCATTTGTCACTGGGTTACATATTGCTTCAGCAAATGGCATTAAAAGTACCAAATGATGGTGTTCCTTGCTCAAATTATGTCTTTTTGCTGATCATTAAACTTCCACCATTAATTTTCCATGAAATATATAGTTATCCTTTAGATTAATTAATAATTATATTTAATAGCTACATGTATCATTTCTGTTACTTCTGCAACTAATAGCTGATATTAACTTGAAAAATTAGCAATACATATTCAACCATTTATTTAAGGATACACAAAGGCAGCTCATCGTGAACTTAGGTTTCCTACATTTTTATAAGATTTTCTGTAATGGCATTGACTTTAAATTACCTAAGGGCTTGTACAGCGGTAAAGCTTTAAATTGTGCATGGTTAAGAGCTGATTCCCCAGTGCAGACTTTTAATCTATTACAGATCTATGGCAAGCTTAAACGTCCATGTTTAAAATTAATGAAATTAAGAAAGAAGAGAGTCAATTATCTGTGGAAGCCAATTATTCACTCAGAGCTGGCAACGTATCATTAACTGGAATGGATATCTGTGGCTTTAATTATCACTTACTTCTAGTAACCATTCAGTGATATATGCTGTATCAGGCTCTGGCCATGAATCACAATGAATGGGTGATCAATGCTCAAATCTCTAAAAAGCTTCATTCCTTACACTGGCAAAATTGGAAGATTTTCCTTTTGTATCGTTTGCCCATTCAAATATTGATAAATGATTAGATACTTAAAAGGATAACTTAAATTTGACCGGTTAAAGGAGATGCACCAGTCAAATCTCCTAACTTTTAATCGGCTCCTTTCTTTCATCCTTCCTTGTCCTTTTCAACCAAATTCATTGTCTGAACTTATACTCATCCCTGTACTTCACATAGAAATCTGAGCATATGACTCTCACACAGCAGCAAAAGTGGTATAGAACTATTTAGTCCTTCCAAAAATCCTCACAATACACAATTTGGCCCTTACACACTCCTGATTATTCCAGCTTTTCTTTCTTTCAGTAATATAATATAGAACTGAGAAGTTATTTCATGGCTGCTACTATTACATATTGGCCTAAATACCCTAAAATCAACAGATCTTTTCTGATCTTGGAAGCTAAGCAAAGTCAGCTCTACTTAGTACTTAGACAGGAGACCGCCAACAAATACCAGGTCTTGTTGGCTATGACCATTTCCTTTCTACACTATTATAGTGCTGTTATTTCACTTTCAACATCCTGTGGAATTCTGGGGTTTGTAGTTTACTGAGGCCAAAGAACTTTCTGGCTCAGAATTCTAAATGCCCCTCCCTAAACTGCTACCCCCAGAATCCCATAGGATATTGAAAGTGGAATAATAGCACTGTAACAGTGTAGTATGGAAATGGCCTATATTTCAGAGGAAGGATCTGGCAAACCACCTCTGAGTATTCCTTACCTAAGAAAGCCCTAGGAAATTAATGGGGTCACCATAAGCTTACAGGAAGTTTGAAGGCACACACACACAGATTGTTAAATGACTGTGAGTGAGAAAACCTTGAAGATTTGTTGCAAATCATCCTGTAAATCCAGACCTTGACCCACCCTGGTTGCAGTTAAGTCTGAGTGTACAATGCACTAAACAACCTTAATTTGGAAAACAGTTATGAAAGATTTTATCACCATTTATGTGATTTATGAGCAGCACTAGACATGTGTTCAGTATCACACATACACACATTTTGGCTTATAGTTGATTTGATGATCATTCACTACTTTAATTTACAGAGCACCACCTGCCCCAGCTTTACATCTTTACTACCAATCTGTTTGAGTTTGGATTTGATTGGCCTTATCCCTCTGTATTTGCACCTTAACACCAGATAGTCATGAGCACTTCCATTCCATCAACAAAAACTGAGAGATTTGAAATTGCTCTAAATCAGAGCATTAGTAAAATAAAATAAACCAAGTCTAGACCTCTAGACCTCCTATCACCTTCTGAGACATTTCTGCTTGTTATCCTGTCTGTAAATCTATATTGTGTGTATCAACAAAGCCTGGATTCAGACTATAAAAAGAATCCCCATTTATTCCAGTAAGTCTTTTATATCACCACATAGGAATCAACTCCACTGATGCTGCTTTGCCTCTCTATAAATCTATGCTATAACAATTGACCAAAACAAATCAATTACCATTTCTAAAATATGCACCAATTATCTAGATTGAACATTGCCCATTTAGCATCAAACTAAAAGAGCTTGATTTAAAAAAATAAAGTGCAGTGCTTGGCATGGCTAAGGTTGCTGTCTTGCTGAATTCCTGAACTGTGAAGCTCTGCCTGTCCTCAGATTCAGATCTCAAGCCCCATCTAAAGAGGCAATGCAGGTATACGTCAGTTAACAAAACAGAAGTGTACTGGTATATTGCTTTTTTAATTTAATTAATTTAAATTAATTTTTAATTTAATTTTTTAATTGCTTTTTTAATAGAAAATTTGGTGCTAGAAACAACCTGGAAAGAATAGGGATAGATTCTTACATTACGAAAGAAAAGAGCATTTTGGTATGTTTTGGAAAACTGTTTATTCGGTACTAACAATATGTGTGGAATGAAATAACTGCACCAGGAAAGCTTTGCGTAATGAAAATAAAACATTTTGTGCCTCCAAAGGGACATTTGGAAACTTCTTCCAAATTATATCTAGTGGTGATTTTTTTTCCCTTTCTTTCACCACCCATTTTGGTGGCAAAATTGATTTTTTTTTTAAGCATGCTGTGGGTAACTGGTGAGGTTGGCTTATCTGCTTTTCCCATTTCTCTCTGTTTGGCTGATTCATGAATGCTCAATAAGAGATTCTTAGAGGCAGCTGCTGTTCATCTTGTCTGTTGTGGGTGTGAATACACAGCTACAGTAGGATCTGCTAGAGTAGAAGCCCCCTTTTTTCCAGTTCAAGGTTTATTGCACCACCACATGCAGACAGGCTGCTTTAACCAGATGTCAAAAGTCTGTTTCTCCAACACTCCTTTGCTATGCTCCCAATGTTGATGCTTCTAAAAACCTTCCAGCTGGGTAGAAGACAAGAAGAAAAAAAGGAAGTGGGCAGGCATAGAAAGGATTTGTTAAAAGGAACTTCTTCATTTGAGACTTTCTGCACTACACTATTATAGTGCTATTATTCCACTTTCAACATCCTATGGAATCCTAGGTTTGCAATTTAGAGAGGGGCCTTTAGAATTCTCAGCCATAGAGCTCTTTGGTCTCAGTAAACTACAAGCCCCAGAATTCCACAGAATGTTGAAAGCAGAATAATAGCACTATAACAGTGTAGCGCGGAAAGGCCCTTAGAGGTCTTGTTAAAAGAGATGTATCTGCATTACTGAAAGCAAAAGTACAAACTCCTGTGTGCTTTGTAGGGCAAGGAAGTATTCAAGGAGGAAGAGAGCTACAGGTTGAGCCTCCCTTATCGGAAATACATGGGACCAGAAGTGTTCTGCATTTTGGATTTTTTTTTTTAATTTTGGAATACAGTACATTTTTGAATAGCATTGTATCTTGTTCATTTGCTAATTGTGTTGTGTATCAGGCATAAGGCTGGAGAGAGATAGAGGATCTATGAAACAGCAAAAATGCACACCTCCTGCCATTTCACAGATCCTCGGTCTCTCTCTTTATGCTGCCAGCTGCACAGCAGTGCCCCCAGATTTGGGAGATGAACAAACAGGAACGGGTGGCTGGTGGCAAAAGTTTCAGTTTTTTGAAGTTTGGGACTTCAGATTTCAGGGTAAGGGGGCTCAACATATATTAAAGAGTAAAAAAAAAAAGATATGAAATATTAGAGGAAATATTGTGAGCTAAATGGATAGGAGACATTTGGTTTCAGAGGCTATTAATAAAAGTTTAAATAACTAAACCCTAGTTTGTTGCTAACTTTGGCCTTTTCTGCACGGGGGAATTAAAATGGTGCAGTGTGTCCTCTACGGAAGTTGTCTGCACCTCAGAGCGGACTAGGTTCGGACTACTTATCGGAATCCGCACCTCAGTCCGCTCTGAAACGCCCCCAACTGGTCCTCCAGTGCGCTTTTTAAAGATTGGAAAAAAGAGGTTTCTCTTTTTTCCAGAGCGCACCAATGCGAGCCTGCGATCTGCAGAGGGTGGGCTTTAGGCAGAGCAAGCTTCGTGGTTGGTCGGGACCCACGACCAACCGGAAGCCACCATTTTGGAAGCCGGAGCAGTGTGGATCTAAGACCTCGCGCTGCTCCGATTCACCCTGGACCGGACCATGGAGCCAGAATATCCGGTGAGTAACGGCATGGAGCGATTCCCTCGCCTCGTGCAGAAATGGCCTTTGTTTTAATTGTAAAATTTAGAACAATCCACATTAATGTGCTGTTTTTCTCTCAAGCCCATATTGGCTGTATGGGAGAAAGAACTGGAAAAGTTACTTTTTGGACTTCAATTTACAGAATCACACAGCCACGTTTTTGGAGTTGCATGGGGGGGGGATTCCAAGCTTTGGTACTGAGAAAAACTCATAGGCATTTTTCTTACCCTGAGTTTATTTACTTTGAAATGAAGACACAAAACCTCAGTTCACTAGAAGCTTGGCCATAAAACTTCGACTGTGGTCTTTAAAGGAGAAGAAACAAATGTATCTCCCTCTCTCCAAGGATCGCTGTGGGAAATATAAATCAGGCAATAACAGTCTGAGTTTCACTGCAAATCTTTCTCATTGATCTCAGATATCCACATAGAAGTCATTGTCCCTAAAGAAAAAAAAATAAATCTTATTCATTGTACAGATTTTTCCCTTTGCAGAAAATATAGCCTGATATAAAGTTGTAATTTGGACTGATTTTTGACCTATGAATATTTTTTCACTATAAAAACATTTTATTCATATATTACTTTTATGCATTCCATAAGATATAAACAATTTTTGTACTAAAACTAGTATTTATTGAAGAGCTAGGAGAATGCCAATGTGGGATTTTTTTAAAAAAAAAAAATTAAAGATCCATGATATTTTAATCCCATGGGCCTGATGCACTCAGGTTGCAGACAAACCAGATTTAAAGACTGCCAGAATCAAACAAAGCACAGACAGAAGATGACAGTTTATTGAGCACATTGTTGATATGTTTTTGTTCTGTGCTTCCAAGTCATTCCTGCTTTATGGCAATCTTAAGATAAACCAATTGAGGGTTCTTTTGGCAGGATTTGTTCTTAGGGTTTTTTTTTTATTGCCTTCCTTTGTGGCCGAGAAAGTGTGACTTGCCCAAGATCACTCAGTGGATTTCCATGCCCAACGGGGATTAGAACATTACTCTCCCAGAATTCTAGTTCAACACTTCAGCCACGATACCACATTAGCACTGTGTTGATACAATGATACTTCTATAATATATACAAAAAAAAGTCATGTCCCTTCAGACCTTCAGACCTAGTCCTGCATGTATTGGGTCCCCCAAATACACTAGACCAGTGGTTCTCAACCTGTGGGTCCCCAGATGTTCATGGACTTCAGCTCCCAGAAGCCCTGAGCATTGGCCATAGTGGCTGGGGCTTCTGGGAGCTGAAGTTCATGAACATCTGGGGACCCACAGGTTGAGAACCACTGCACTAGACAAACCCATAGGTCCTCCACTTTTCTGGGCTAGCTCATGTTTTCTTCCTTCTCAGAACAAAGCCAAAGGAATTTGTCATTGGTATGTGTTTAGAGCCAACATGGGCCCTTTTCGCATCTTACCTGTTTGCACGACGGGGGAGGGCGGCTTGCTCAAGAAGCCTCAGTCGAAATGCTGCCGCTTCCCTGCTCCTTCGTACCGCAGGTCACTTCCTGGTACCGCGACTGTTGCTCTCGCGCCCCGCCCCTTCCTTCTGCAGTGCAGTCTGGGAGCTGTAGGCTACGCTGGGGGAGGAAGCGTGACCCGCTCGCCTGGGACAACGTACCGCACGCAGGTAAGTGCGCGAGACTGCTGCGAGCATTGTGCGAGCGTGCATTATTTTCAGCTTAGAGCCGAAAATAAAAAAATGTGTGGTCGCCCCACTTGAGCCTCGTGAGCGTCCCACGAGTGGGAGTGCGTCATATGGAGTGACGCTCCCACTCACGCGACAGTCAAGGGGCTCTCACGCAAAAAAAAGGCATGCGAAAAGGCCACAGTGTAGTGATTTGAGCATTGGACTATGATGCTGATGGACATGGCTCAATTCCACACTCAGCCACAGAAACTCACAGGGTGACCCTGGGTGCATCACATACTCTCATCCCCCAGAAAACCCTGCAATAGATTTGCCTTATGGTTGCTATATGTCAGAAACGTCTTGAAGCCACACAGCAACAACAATAGCAGCAGCAACAACAACGGTGTTTAAATAGATATCTCCCATATTCCAGAAGTTGCTCTGAAGCTCACAGCCTGCTGGGAGATATATCAACTTTTCGCATGAAAACAGGGATCCAGCCATCTAGCAAGGTAGGAAGAATTCTCAGTTTTTCTACAAAATAAACATGCTTATCATAGAAGATCAAACAGCTGTAAGATTATTTATTGTAAGAATCTACTTGATTAATCTAAATCTACTCTCTCTGCTAAGTTATACATGTTTCTTTTCACTCAAAGTGCTGTACAGGATGTGGAATGATAACTCACTAAGCTCCTCACCATTCTTCCAAAGCCAAGCTGATTACAGATGGAGATCTAGGAATTTATTAGAGATCGGTTATAGAAGTGTTTTTTAAAGGTGTTATAGAGACATCTGAACTAGATGAAAAGGTCAATAGCTGGATCCATAGTGTTTAGCTCACTTCTTACAGCTTGCAAATTCCCTTTTTCATGAAAAAAACCCCTGAAAACTAACCTACCCCTTGTTACCAACTCAACACTCTTCCCTTCAGTCTCTACTCTAATCATTTTCTTGATTAAAGCACAACTATCTGGTCATTAGTAATATAGTATTCAGACAAAATATAACATATTTATTTAATGGAAATCAGAGATACAGTGTTTGAATGTTGGACTACAACTCTGGAAATCAGGGCTCATATCCCCACATGGCCATGGAAACCTATTGGGTGACCTTGGGCAAGTCACACTCTCTCAGTCTAAGAGGAAAGCAAAGGCAATACCCACCCAACCCCAAACAAATCTTAACAAGAAAACTCTATGATAGGTTCACCTTGGGGTTGTCATAAGTCAAAAATGACTTCAAGGCACACAACAATAATGAAAATCATTGGACATTTTGTCTTAAAACATGAGTATAGGAAGAAGAAGTATTCTTCTTTTCAAGCTGATGTGAAAGGGAAGGTGTATGTTTGGGTTACCACAGTTTTTTAAGGGTTAAAAATCATCTGCATGGAAATTTTGCCCAAGATAATTTCAGATCACAACCCCATTCAAATAGAGATCTTGGAAGGAAAGAAAAGTGCTAACTGGAAACTGAATGATTTCATACTACAAAATGATAAATATTTGGAGAAGACGAAAGAAGCTATTAAGAATTACTTTATAGAAAATGCAACAGAAAATATGAAAATGAAGACGATATGGGATGCCAGTAAAGCGGTTATGAGGGGCTATTTCATTCAATGGGGCTCTGAATCAAAGAAAAGTAGAGATAAGAGGCTTCAGGAAATTAAAGATAAAAGAAAAGAAAAAGAAGAAAAATTGAGAGAGGACCCTTCAAATGTTAAGACCTCAGTGGAATTAAAAAATATTGAGGGAACAGTTAAATTCGGAACATCAGTTGGATTTAAGTAAGAAATTGAAAAGACAAAAGCAGCGATTCTTTGAACAAGCAGATAAACCGGGGAAGTGGTTAGCATTTAGATTAAGGGAAGAAAGAGAAAGCAGAATAATTCCTGAGGTGAAGATTGGTGACAAAACAACTACAGATTCAGATTCTATTAAACAAATATTTCACAAATATTACAATGATTTTTTTAATGTCAAAGGAAAGACTATTCAAAAGAAGATTGTCGAATATTTGGAAAAACAAGATATTCCTGAACTTACTGAAGAACAACAGAAATTGTCGAATGCAAAAATATCAGTAACAGAAATACAAGAAGCGATTAATAAATTAAAAGTTTCGAAAGCACCGGGTCCAGATGGATTCACCGCTATATATTATAAAACAATGCAGAAGGAGCTGATACCAGTTCTGTTTAAATTACACAATGAAATTGGTGCAGATGGAAGACCAGATTCATGGGGCAAAGTCAATATAGCACTGATTCCTAAGGAAGGGAAAGATTTAACAGAGCCAGCAAGTTATCGACCGATTTCTCTGCTTAATATTGACTATAAAATATTTATGAGTATATTGGCAGAAAGAACCAAGAAAATACTACAAGACTGGATTGGTGAAGATCAGAATGGTTTTCTACCAAAGAGACATCTAAAAAATAATATTAGAACAATAATAAATATTATAGAACATTACGAAAAAATAATGAGAGAAAATTGGCACTTATCTCTTTAGACGCAGAGAAGGCATTCGATAACATAAGATGGGACTTTATGATGGAAGTCCTGGACAGAATGAATTTTGGTAATATCTATCTTGGCTGGATCAAGGAAATTTACAAGGGTCAAACAGCAAGTTTGATTATTAATGGTGAAAAGACTCGGAAATTTGAAATTAAGAAAGGGACTAGGCAAGGTTGCCCTTTATCACCTTTACTTTTTATAATTATTTTGGAAGCGTTGTTACAGGCAATAAGGAAGGATGATGAGATCAAAGGATGTAAAGTAAAGAAGTATGAATATAAAATTAAAGCTTTTGCCGATGATTTGGTTGTCATACTAGAAGATCCGAAGGAATCCATTAGGAAATTACTAGAAAAGTTGAATCAATTTGGAGAAGTGGCTGGATTTTTAGTAAATAAGGAAAAGATGAAAATTTTGACCAAAAACGTAGGATTAGATGAAGAGAAGGAGATAATTCAAGTAACTGGATTTAAACCGGAAAAAAGAGTTAAATATTTGGGCATATGGATATCTAAAAGGAACAATGAACTGTTTGAAAATAATTATAAAGTCATCTGGAAGGAAATTAAACATCTTATTAATAAATGGCAGTCTTTACAACTTTCATTGTTGGGAAGAATTGCTGCAATTAAAATGACTATTTTGCCGAGATTAATCTTTCTTTTTCAAAATCTACAGATTTTAACATCTGAACAACCATTTAAAGAATGGCAAAAAGAATTAACGTACTTTATTTGGAATAAGAGAAGACCAAGAATAAAATGGAAAACGTTAAGAGAGAAAAGAGAGAAAGGAGGTGCTGGTCTTCCAGATTTGAGACTATAGTTTCAGGCAAATGTTTTAGTGTGGGTCAAAGATTGGGTGACATTACAGGACGAGAAAATGTTAAACTTAGAGAGTTCTGGGATGCGGATGGGCTGGCATGCCTACGTCTAGTATGGAAAAGAAAAGTTTGATAAAGAATTTCTTAACCATTTTATAAGGAAACCTCTACTACTAATATGGCGAAAGATTAAGAAAAAATTCTATCAGAAAATCCCATTATGGATTTCCCCCCATGAAGCGTTTTATGCTAGATGGAGAAATCCTGGTGAAAAATTGATACAGTACAAAGATTTAATCGTGGAGGGGAAAATCATGAGCAAGAATTAAAGTCAAGAGAATTATTGGAGAAGCAGGGATTTCGATGTCATTGGTTTTTGTACAGACAATTGAAAGAGAGGTTCCTTATGGATAAAAAGACAGAAGGTATAAACGTAGAGATGAAAGAGGAAAAATTTGAGAAAATTTTTTTTGATTCGAATAAACAAATGGTTTCCAAATTTTATAATATACTTTTAGAAAGGGAATTGGAGCCTGAGCAAGTAAAACCAAATATGATTGTGTGGGCACAAAATATTGGATGTGAGATACTGTTAGGCCATTGGGAAAGAAGTTGGCGAGATACGAATAATTTCACAGCCACTCAAAATTTGAAAGAAAATCATTTAAAAATGTTGTATAGATGGCATTTAGACCCAGTCAAATTAAGTAAAATATACAAATTAAAAGAAAATAAATGTTGGAAATGTGGTAGAGATAATGGTACATACTATCATATTTGGTGGACTTGCGAAAAAGCAAAAGTGTTTTGGAAGAAAATACAAGAAACAATGCAAGAAGTGTTAGAAATAAAGATACCTTACACTCCAGAATTATTCTTAATGAATATACTGAACAAAATTGGACTAAGAGATAGAAATAAGTACTGGAGAATTATTTTGTATATGGTAACAGCGGTGAGAATCGTCTTTGCAAAAGAATGGAAGAATGACCAGACTCCGAAGATTGAGGATTGGATAGTTAAAGTGATGGAATATAAAGAAATGGATAATTTAACAACGTTGTTAAGAGGTAAAAATCAGAATGAGAGTGAAGAAGAATGGAATAAAGTAGAGAAACTCCAGTCATTGCTAGAAAATTGAATAGTGGTATGGTTAAGATATTAAATATTGAGCCAAGGTAAATATGAATAAAATTTAAGCATAATATAGATAATACAACATAAATATTATATTTAGAAGGTCGACAGACTTTTGAAGCATAAAATACATTAAGCAGAATATAAAAATGCTTATTACGGTATTATGTATTATCTACTTGTGTAAATAGAAATGGGGGGTTCCTCATTCTGGAGGTGATATTTGAGAAATGTGAAGACATCACAGATTGGGAATTAGAGGAGGTTAAGGAAATTTTGATGTGGTATAGGGAGAATTTAAAAGGAAGATCTTTTCAATTAAGAAGTGTGGAATTGATGTATATTCTCTCGTGTGTTTGGAAAACTTTATGTAATTTAATTTTTTCTTAAATGGAAATGTTATGTCAAGATGGTTTAAATGTTAAATAATGTTTTGGAGGGATGTAATTTTAAGGAAGGGTGTTTTAAATAAAAATAAAAAAATCATCTGCAGAACTTAAAAGCATACCCACAGCCTCTATTATGCTCAAATATATGTCCTCTGAGATAAATTTTTTTAAAACAAGCAGGAAATCTGAAATAAACCCACAGCCACACTTAGACAGGAACTTCCAGACACATTCAACTACACATCCAACTACAGAACTCCACTGATAGGATAAAAAATTATCCCAGGGACTCTACCTTACCTGAGACATGAACAAATTTCTACAAATCAAGAGACCAAAATGCAGGGGATGTGAAAAGCCAGAGAGAACAGGTAAAGTTAAGGATGATACCATGGCCTCACATCTTGGTATAGGCAGCTGCCTTTCCACCTCACAACAAGTCAAATTTTGGATTGTCCAGGTGAAACATAGGGACAGTTTATAAAATTCTGGAGAATCCTAATTTACGGACAAGGAAAGATCTGACAGGCTTGGTCTTCTGTGTAACTATTACAGAATGGCCAGAGCTTTGCTGATAGTTTGAAAAGGAATGAAGAATTCTAAATTGATACTGTATCTAGTCACCTCGGTGAGTTTAAATTATGCACAAAAATGGAAAATCAAAGAAAAACCTTCTATAGATGACTGGCTGTTAAAAATTATGTACATGATGCAAATGGAGAAATTGACAGTGCTAATAAAAGAAAAATCAATACAACAATTCAAGAGTGAGTGGAAGCCAATTCTCGACTACATCAAAAACCGATGAAAGCAAAAAAACAGTTCAATTAAAATTGAATTTAATTAAAAGATAGTTAAAATACTACAAGGCCTTTAGTAAAACAAATATGAAAAAATGTAAAATTCGTGGAAAGAACACAAGGGAGAACAATAAGAGAGGAACAAATAATATTCATTTAAGCTATAAACCCAAGTGAAAAGCAACAAAATGGAAGATAGGGGGAGGGGAGAAATTTTAATGTATGTATTTTATATTGGAATTATTTGTAAAGCATATACATTTTGATTTATTTTATTATATTAATAAAAATATCAATTAAAGAAAGGAAAGACATCTTGAAATGGAAGCCAAAATATTAACCTAGTCAGTTAAAGTCTACTGATCAAACCCAATACATGCTCAGTAGATGTAAAAATGTAGATGTAAACATGTAGAAAAAAAATACTACATCCCATCCACAAATGTTATGGGAAGAAGGGGGCAGTTTATGTGTTCAGGAATCTTCTCCAACAAGACAGCCCATATAACTCTCATCTATGGTTCATATCCCTCCCATTCAACCATTATTTTTCCTGCATTCTGAATGGATTAAGAGAGAGACAGAGAAAGAGAGAGAGAGAAAAAAAACTATGGCAAGATACTCAGTTTATAGCTACTATTGCCTTATATACATTTAAATTAGCAAATGCAGCCTGACTTTATTCATTCAATTTGCATCTATTTAAATATCTATTTTGAACTGTAAGCTATTATTCTTTAGAAGTTACCCATTATCTTTTTAAGTGAATGTTCCAAAATACTTAATTCATTCCTTTCTACATGCAGAAGTCTTAATCTTCTATAATTGTAGCTTTGTGTGGCTCCTTTATATTAATTCCCAATATATCAAACTTTTACCTACATATAACACAAATGTCTCAGCCAGTTTAATTATCATATAGCCATTTACTTCAGTAACTTTAATCATCATAGTGTTCATATGATGAGGCAAATGGGCTACAGCCCTTGGTCATTTCTGCTGACATCTCAAGAGAGCCAAGAGCATCCACAAAATCCATAGGAGGCTGCTAATTTTGAATTAGAGTATGTGTGTGTGGCAGCTAGCAACTCTGACTGAGGAGTAAAGACATCACTGGCTAAAGAAACAAACTAATGCTTTATTATAAGAACACTGTTAAAGATAAAAAAAAGTTATCTAAAGATGCTAAGACAACACTAAACTCAGCTAGTTTTAGTTGAAGTGATAAAATAAAGGGGCGGGAAGAGAAGAGGTGGAAAGCTGCCTAAGGGTATCAGTTTACATCTTAGAGAGATTAGGATAGATGATTGAGAGATCAAGAGACCCAGGGCACTGAAAACTAACAAACCCTGTCACTGCTGCCTTCTATATGATATTCTTAACTCTTTAAGTTCTGAGTGTTTAAGTGCATTTCCGACATTTTTCCCCAGAAGTTGTTCCTTACACTTTGTGGACTGCTACCCAAGTGGTGCCTAATCAAGGGGCAGCCCTACCATTAACCAAAATGATGTGGCTAACTCAGGCTGAAGATGACAAAGGTTAGCAGAGTCAACCTCCTGGCTTTTTCTTCTGAACTCCCTAGTGATTTCCTCTGTTTGGAAAAACATGTATATGTATATGTATATATGCATGCTACACAACCTGCCCTGAGTCCCTAAACTACCATTCTGCCTCAAGTGTGCTAAGAGATATTATCCTGTTACCAGTGTCCAAATAGGTTTAATCTTTCAGTCTAGTCAATTTCTTTATGTAGACTGGGTGCTATCTTGTCCTTCCCTTCAAGGCAGCAAAATACTTTCATCCAGTGCTGTCACAAACTTACATCATATTTGTACAACATATGCATGTACATATACAGATATTTCTGTAAATTTACTTGTATATTTTGTACTGAGGTTCCTGTGTGTGGTTTTTTTATTTTTTTATTTGATTATTTGATGGTTTGATTAACATATTGAGTCTAAGATCCCATATGGTCATGCCCAGAATAAAAGTGCCACAGGCAGCTTCCTTGTCACCAGCTCTAGGACTCACTGTGTTGCTGTGATAGGAGCCTACCCCAAAAATCATTCTATGTTTAGTAGAGAGTGATCAGAGAGCTGTATGGCTATGTTCCCCTAGCCAAACAGAGACTGGGGACATCTTCCATCAAGATCCAGCAGGGTGTTCTGGTGGTTTCAGCAGGTGATGTCATCAGTCTGAATCTGGCTCCAGTCCCCTCTGCTCACCACTGGAATGGACATTTGGGCCATTTCCACACAACTTCATTATACCACAATAACAATGGGTTGTTTCTGGTCCAGGAGTCGTGCTACTGCATGATGTCATCATTACCCAGCTGCTATCCCATCCCTAAGCATCACCAAACTGCCTTACTCTATTTCCAAAAAATAAAAATCCATTAAGAGCCTCCTTTAGAGCTGCAGTTGCATCAGTCAACTCAGTGTGGTACGGTAATAGGGCTTGATAGCACTTCCTGTTGTCACAGATCCATAAGTGGGTGGGGTGTGGGTGGGGCGTGTGGGTACCCAGCTTGTCCCTCCCTCAGTGACTTTCATGGCGTGGTAACTTTCTATCACCTCTCCATGTTTATTTTAAATTTCTCCTTTGAGTTAAAACTTTTTAATTTTTAATACATCTTTAAGCATTATAGCACAGAAGTGCAATAATGTACTGGTGTGTCACACCATTACAACATTGCTGCACTAGTATGGCTTCAAAACAAAACAAAAAAAAACCAACTCAAACAATCAAGAGGAGTGGAGCAGGGTGAAGGCTGGGCAAGGGAGTGCCCAAGGATGCTGTAATGCAGAAGGAACACTGTTGGCAATACCACTATTCATCTGCTTAAGGTGGAAGAGTATGGAAGAGATTGTTCCTAACCCAACAACATCATATGAATGGCAGTGCTGGGATTGTAACGGAAGAAAGTGCTAATGGGGTATGGTGTGGAAATGGCCTTGGAGAGGTTATTGCAGAGACACTATGAGTCCTGGAAAGGGAAGGAATATCAACCTCTAATGACCAGAAGAATACATACACAAGCATAAGATTGAATTATTTATGCATCTTACTAACAGGATGCCAACCATAAAGAGTTACAGTTGTCCCTCCGCATCAACTTGTTCTGCATCCAAAGATTTAACCAACTCTGGCTTGAAGATTTTGGGGAAAAAAAATCTAAAAAGCAAACATTGATTTTCCTGTGCCCTGAGCACTTATGCTGATGTGTAGGTACACCCTGATGTAGCCTCTCACCATTTCATGGATCCTCAGGCTCACTCCAGCACTTGTTTGAGTTGTTCTCCATTTTGTATAAGGGACACTATTTTACTACACCACTGTATATAATGGAACTTGAGCATCCACATTTTTTGGTATCCACAAGGGGTCCTGGAACCAAACCCCAGAGGATACTGCGAGTCCACTGTACTCAAATGAGCACAAGAGATAACCATTCATAGATGAACAGAATTATACACTGCAATATGTTCATTCATGAATTAAGTTCCATAGAATCAGCAGAACTTATTTCTAAGGTGAATTTACTTAGCATTGCAGCCCTAATGATTAAGCCATTGTAGTGGCCAAGAAAGAGGCGACACCAGGTTTCAGGGAAAAAATCAAAAAGCCAGTTTTATTACAATACCTTGCGCAAGGGGCAACAGTTATTCAGAGCTGTTGTGTCAATTAATTGAGGTAGCATCACTATATACCTTTTGCCTTCTATGTCAGCAATCAATCATTTACTTAGCCCGCCCATCACTGGAGAAAAAGATCTTTGGTTAACTTTCCATTACATCATTGACTGGCATACACGTGTACAAAAGAGAACAAAAGGTTAGTTTAGAAAATGATACAAAATTATGGTAGGGAGTATAGTGCCTCCCTGTAAATTCCCAGACCTTTTGCAAGGCCATTCTATAAAATTTGAGATAAGACAGACATCTACAATTTACTCAGAGGCACAATTCAATTTGCTTATTTTTCCTGTTCAAGTGGTATTGAATTTAACCCCTTCACCATTAGTTGCCTGAGCTGTAGAAATGACAGCAAAATGTGAAGTACAAAGGGGAAAAAACATACACTTGGTAGAAGAAAGCTTTAGAATTAATCAAATCTGCAAAATAGGATTAACATATACAAGGAACACGCAAAGCAATTTTTTTGGTATAAAAAAAAAATCCAGTCTTAACATTGCAGAGCTGGATAATCCCTTAAGATATTTTCTTTAAGCCTCGATTATTTTTCTCTACACAGTTTCATTTTTTACAAGCAAATTTTTGATGGTATAAGTAAGGGGTAATTCAATTCTTGTTCAGTTTAATAATTTCAAGTAAAAACTCAGCGTTTTCTTTTTTTAAAAAAAGAGTAAAACAACAGTGTATGTACTGAAGAGGATAAGAAAGGATGTTTTGTTTTTAATTTCCTCTCTTGTAAGTACTTAGCCATCTATTTATTTGTCAAAATATTTTTATCCCATCTTACATCAAAAGATTTCATACTGAGGCACAGAGAAAATAATAACTTAAAATAATGTAAAACCCTTTAACAATTTCAAATGATTTAAAGTGATTAAAAACAAGATAGGAATGATCCAATAGTAGTTTGCTTATTATTCGTGAAATACATTTAGAAGTCAATGGCTGTTCTTTTCTCCAATCCCTTTTTTTCTTTATTTAGAAAGGTATCTGAGAGCAGGATGAGGCCAGACAGGTCTGCTGGGACTATAATGCTTCTGGCAGATGTCAGAGAGTAACATGAAGGACTAAACAGAGATGTACATATTTCAGATGCACGCATCACTGTATGTTCTCAGAAAGGGCAGATTTCTCCTCAATACTAAAAGAGATACAGCATCAGCCCCTTAACAAAGAGGCAATGCCAGTTGAAGTGATCCCTTTGTGTTGAATGCTCATATTCTGTCCTAAAGAAAGGAAACTTCTTACGTACAGCAAAGATTCTGGATGCTTAGCAAGGGCATGTGTTTGCATAAATTAGTTAATAATTGCATGGGGTAGCTATGGGTGCTACAAGCCAGTATACCACTCATCTAAAATCTGAGACTCTGGAACATGTTCCTGCAACTCTAACAATGTCAAACGATGTAATGCTACATGGAACAGGAGCCCCTGTGGTCCTGGAAAATTCCTATGGCCCTTGGGAAATTGCTAAGGAGCTTAGCAAGGTCAACATAAGGGTCTGAGGCCAACAGACTAACTTCCTGAAGCCCACACTGCAGCTTTCCTATAGAACTGGCAACAAAGAATATTCATAACAGTTTGTTACCAGGTTAAAAAAACAGTCAAGAAACCCCAGTGGGGAAAATAGACAAGAATTTTTCACAGTATTCTAGTATTCAATGTCTCAAAGTGTTGCAGAGAAGAAAAACATGTTTTTCCACCAAAATCTGTTTCCTGCACAAGAAACCTGTATAGGAGATACACACACACATGCACATACATGCACATACATACACATACATACATACATACATACACAAACATACATACTCATACATATACATACACACACACACACATACACCTTATATTTTTCTCTATGGAATAATTCCTCTGCAACATTGTAGGGTTTTTCAGTATGGGAAGAATACTGCAAAGGAATATTAATTTTCTTCCAGAAGAAAACTACTGTAAGTATTCATCTTTGCATGTAAGGATCAAATTGTTGAAGATTCACATCCCTACCCAAGAAGACACAGGGCAACTACATGCTGAGACTCTACTTGTGCTTACCTATAAAACAGTATGTGAATGACACCCATGGAACCTGACTTGTTCTTGGTCTGGTATATGGCTTTCAGTATTGTAGTCTCTTACTTTTTCCACCTCTCAGACTGGAATGTCAGTTTCCCCTTCCCCAGTCTGCTAAAGTGCCTTGCCATTTTATATAGCCCTGGCCTTCCTTAAAACACCACCTCCATCTATTAAAGGTAAAGCCTTTCAGTTTTTATTTAGACCCCCCTTTTTTTATTAAAATATAAATTTTATTTTACTTACAAAGAAAAACAAACAAAAACAAAACAACAACATAAAATACAACATAAAATACATACATCCAAACATAACAAACATCCACCTTACTTCGTCTCCACCCTTGCAATCATCTTAGTGTTGATCAACACATCCATCATTTCATTCCTAACAAAAACAACATAACTATTTCAAAAAAAAAAAAAACTAAAAAAAAACTATCAACAGACTAACAATACATTTAATCTCATACTAACCACTAATAATCTCACACTTTCTACAACCTTCACACTCTCCCTACATTCGTATTTAGACCCCCTTTAATGATGGTAGCACAGAGTTGGTTACAACTACTGAATCCAAGTTATATAAAAATACACTACAATCTTTATTAAAACAACAAACAGAATAAAATACTGGTTTTGTATGCATGTTCAAGCTCAAACAGATCTTCAGAATGTGTTTAAACAGTTTCTTATATATTTGCAACAGTATAAAGGCACATGTCTCTCTCACACAGCCCTCTGGCTTCCTCTTTTTGCCAAGAGCTCTGTTCCAAAATCTTGGTCACTGTCTCTGACCAGATTTAAAAGTGGGTTGATTTCTGTTCTGCCCCTCTCCCTAGGCTTTTTCTGAGAAAACACCCCCTTTCCTTCAATCCCCCTTGGTTGACTGGAAAATTCTCTGGCTGAAGTGCTGACTCTCAGCCCTTTTTCTGGAAATCTGACTCTCACATAAATCACTGTACCTGTTGCTTGTGCATTCCCCCCCCCCCCGCTGATGCCTCCAACCCTTCCTTCCCACTAAAGGAGCTGGGTTCTTCTCTAGAGTGGCCATCCTGGTTGCTTAGCAACCTGTTGCTGGGTGGCTTTTTACAACTCAGGATAGCACTCCTGCTTTCTCCATCACACCATGGTCTGAGAATTTAAACCAGTTATCCCATTTGCAAAATGTGACATTAAATCAGGATCCTAGTGGCTACATTGTCAGTGGAATGATGAATCTGCTTTAGATTTTAGAGTGTCAAGCAAAACTGATCTTTTCTAGTGGCAGACAGAAATTATAGTGCATGTGGTATGTGGAGATCAGTCCCAGGAGAAATAAGACAGCAATCAGAGTACAACCTTGCAGAATTTGGGCAACTATTGAAGTAGAATAGAATACAATGAATTATTGGAATAGAAGGCTTGAGAATCAACACAAGGTTTAGGAATCAGCCAACATCCCAGGAGCTTAATTCTTCATAAAGAGAAAGACCAGCTCTTCAAATGGATTGCAGTACTACAGTGAAGGACTTTAAGCATTCCTCTTCTTTCAAACATCCATTAAACATGCCAGTATGCCTGACCAATACTTTTGACCAAATAATACTTCTCCCTATATTTTTTTTTCTTTGTATCTGCAACTCTACATACAATTCTTGGGTGTGGAGATATGTCCCTAACTGTCAGGGATGTGCCCTAATTCTCAACAGTATATAAGGGACTAAAGATGATGCTTCCCAGCATTATAAAAAGGACTGTTGGAATACTGTTGGATGTTCTAGCATAACCACTGCTACTCCTACATATGTCTAAAGTGCATATGTCTAGAATTTATTTCATGTATACTTTTCAGGACAGAAATGATATATTTTCAGCATATCAAATACTAGAAGGTTTTCATAAGAGATAAACGATGCAAGCAGTCTAGAAAGACAGCTAAGGATTTTTCAGATGAATACTTTATGAAGTTCTAAGAAATACTGTACGCAACAGAAACATTATGCTGAAATTGCATTGGCTCTACTCCAGAGAGATTCTTTACACAGAGAGAAGTGCTTTTGTTTGCACAATGGGGCCCTGACGTTTTAACCATTAGCTCTATTCTTTTAGTCTCAGGAGTGCATGCACACCACAGACATTCTGCACAGAAGATTAGATCTTGTGGCTAAGGAGAACCTCCAGTCTGTCATGTGCAAAAGAACCACTTTAGCTGGCTAACTCAGTGGCATATCTGCCATCAGAGAAGAGCTCTGATATCAGTAGCCAAAGATATGCGTGTTGTTTGAAACAGCACTCCACCCTCCCTAACAAGATGGCTAATTTATGGGACTTCCAGTTCAGAAGGGCTCCATTTCATTGAAAGCTACAGATCTATGCAGCCAGCAGTTTGGCTCATTTATTTTATGTATCTTTTTATTATATTTGTCCCTCAGCTCTCTCTCTAAAATGAAACTAGCAATAAGACAAGTTAAAAAACAGATTAAGACTCATAAGAAAGAAAGTAAAAGCAATTAAAAACAAACCAGTAAAGGAAAAGAAGAATGAAAAACAGAGATTGTACCCATTTTAACATTTTGACCAAAACACGTTGCATCAGTTTATGCTTCATGACCAGAGGACTGATGTACAGCTTCCTTGAGGATATTCTGTGACAATATTCTTTTGCATGTGTGAATCGCCAGTGGCAAAGGCAAGCATACCGGGGATGCAAGGAATAAGTAAAGATAGCTCATCAGTGTATCAGGGAAAGGATCAGCGTATCTGTGCTATCTCCCAGGCCTTCATGTATTTGACAAGAAACAGTGCAGTAAATAAAGTGACAAGAACAGGCATACATATTTCTAAGCACAGAGTTAACTATTAAACAAAAATATAATTGTTTTCCAGCTTGATTGGATTCAGAGGACTGTGAGTGCACCAAGGAATTCCCACTTTCTTCTACTCACTGTTCACCATTTTCCAGTAAACTAATGTAGACTTTTTACAAATGTCAGTCTCAAAAGCACAGTGTTTAAGCAGAGAAGGATCTGTGTGGGTGATTTTAACCATACTCTCCATACATTTGTACAAACAACAGAACAGAGCTAATATGGGGGGGGGGTAGCGTGTTGTTGGGTGAATGGTTGCCATTACCATCAACCTGACTTCTGCCTTGGATTTCAAAATTATGTGTGAAAATACTTATGTGTGAAAATTATGTGTGAAAATACAAGTCAGGGGTTGAGAAGTCTGCCCACGGATTTTGTGATCTCATAGGCATCTAACACTTTTTTGTAGCCCTTGGACAACCCCATATTTTCTTATGCCCCTAGACCAGTGGTTCTCAACCTGTGGGTCCCCAGATGTTTTTGGACTTCAGCTCCCAGAAGCCCTGAGCATTGACCATAGTGGCTGGGGCTTCTGGGAGCTGAAGCCCAAAAACATTTGGGGACCCACAGGTTGAGAACCACTGCCCTAGACCCTCCTATTTTGTTTTTAGAAAAAATGTGATTTTTTAAAAAAAAAAAAAAGGGGGTGAAAACACTAAAATTACCACAGAAAATGGTTTTCTTACTTCCCCAGCTCTAAACCCTCCAAAGGCAAAATGAAAATAGAATGGGGGGATGAGCCAAAAATTAAACTGAAAATGACATGATATCACTTTTTGGAGGACGGGGGGGCAAATATTGCCACCTGCTTCTAACATAGTTGTCCACCTCTGCTTTAAAGCTGAGGCTTCTGAGAAAGAGGATCACAAGAATTTAAAAATCAGAGTCAGTATATGAATGGCTTTGACATATAGCCTCCTGGAAACATAAATCATATACTACTAAAGCTTATTTTATTCTTTTGCCATGAATTATAAATTTTAAAAATGAGCTTGACAGGCAGCAACAGTTCAGCTATGCCTGAGGCATTTACTAGGCTCAAATTTCCATTGGTGATTATCATTCTCAAAATAAATTTCAGGTTGATCTTTACATAAAACAAAATGAAAAAAAATCTTAATTACACTTAAAGGGCCCTATTCAACTGTTCTCTCATAATAATTTTTGCTATTTATGGTCTGCTCAGAACATAATTAAATGCTCTTGATCAGCACATTTCACTCATCATTCATGTGACTAAGAACTATAAAGCCCATTTTCTTCTTAATTCTATCACCATTAATCATTCTCTTTCATGCTCCTATTTTCTTGTCCACTTTTCAAGCAAATTCTAGAAAATTTACCCTCTCTGTCCATCCAACCATGGTGAAAGATATAGTAATTCATGATCTCAACAGCAAAGTACTAAATATCTTCGATAGCTATCACGTTTTTTCCTCTTAAGGCCTGGCAGATTTATTTGAAAGCTGAACTTACAAGCAACAGCACTATCCAACTAGCTCAGTACACTCATTCTGGCTGGCATTAGTTTACCAAGGTCTTTCCTACATATGCAATCTGCATTAGGAAAAAAAAAAAAGTTGCAAGGGATTGAGACTGGAACTTTACAAAGAAACATATATAATGATAGCAAACTCAGTTTTGAATTCCAGTCCTTAAACAGACAAAAAGGCATAGCCCCACACAAGAGGGAGATACCAGGAAGCTTTGCTCCTAAAACAATTCTAATCAGGAGACGGGGGGCAACTATTAGTTAATACAACTCTAAGCAGATAGAGCATGCACAATGACCATAGAATATTGAGTGTCTTTTGAGATGGAATATCCAGAAAGTAGGAGAGAAAAGGGGAGTATCATGAAAGAAGGGTCACCTGGAGCATGGCAAACTGCAACGTTTTGCTGCAAATTCCAATCTGTGGAATTATGAACTTTCTTTGTTGAAAGCTAGTACAGGGATACCTCATTTTTACAAAATAAATGCATTCCTCAACATTACTCCTTTAACTGAAAATTTGGTACCAGTGGCAGAAATAACGTGGACAAAATACATTCCTACCCTATACAACAACAGAAGGAGCAGTTCAGCATGGGTCATCAACACTATGCACGTGTAAAATGAAACAAACAGCACAGTACAGATAAGGCTTGTTTAAGTAAACAAAACCTTCCAGAGATCACTTCAAGGCTTTTTTCAAAATGCATCCAGGGACTACTTTTTCTTTCATCAGCCTCCACTTTTCTTATGAATCCCAATTCATTTGCCAAATGTATTTATTTATATGGTTTTTTAACATGCTGAGATTGCTGGTGATACAGGTTTATCTAGTCTCATCTTTTCTCTCTGTTTTGCTGTTCACATGTGCTCAATAAGGGATTCTGGACGTAGCCGCTGTTTAGCTTTCCTTTAGCAGGCAAGAACACACTGGCCTTATCCGCACCTCACCTTATCCCATTGCCGTGTGTTCACAATTCTAGCAGTCCCTTTGGCGGGAATAGTGTGTGACAGCAATGCTCCCCTCCACACCCGATTGGCTCCCTGTGCGAGGGACACACCTCTTCCTCCCACAGCACAGCTGGGCTCATTCCCATGCTGTGCTCGGACAGGAAGCTCCTCCATCATGCTTTCAGATCTTCCTCAGGGCAGGTAAATGCGGGAGTGGTAAGCGATCAGGGGTCATTGATGGGGAAAATCCATCAATGATTCATCCCACAATCGTGCCAGATAGTGATGTGAGAAGAACAGGACCATGGCAATGTCTTGCAGAATGTCTTGCAGAAGCATTGTCGCTGTCCCGCTCCTCTCACATCCCCATGCTGGGATGCCACATCCATGCAGAAAGGGCCACAGTTGCAGTAGAAT
Source organism: Iguana delicatissima (assembly GCA_948472985.1). Lineage (NCBI taxonomy): Eukaryota > Metazoa > Chordata > Lepidosauria > Squamata > Iguanidae > Iguana > Iguana delicatissima. Next base: position 104,232 of record CAOKZL010000265.1, on the reverse strand, counting down.
TAACTAGAGCAGAATCCCAGCTCAGGCTGCATTTATTGCATTGTTCATTGCAAATACACTGTAACCTGACCGTGAACATCTGTGTTTCTGCAGCCTTCCATTCCCTGGTGCCAATGCTGCTTAAAAAAAAAAAGGCAGCTATCTAGAAAGGGGTGTGTAAAAAGACTTTGCACAAGTATAAGAAGACTGTAAAAAACAAAGTTTCACTGTCAGAGATTTTAACTGAGGTGTACCTGCACTCCCCCCCCAGCTTTGCTAAGAAAGAATGACATTGGCCGTTTCCGTACTATATTGTTATAGTGCTATTATTCCACTTTCAACATCCTATGGAATCTTGGGATTTGCAGTTTGGAGAGGGGCCTTGGCCCTTCCCCAAACTGCAAACCCCAGGATTCCATAGGATGTTCAAAGTGGAATAATAGCACTATAACAGTATAGTGTGGAAATGGCCATTAATTCTGCCTCCCTCATATCCCTGATATATATCCCTCATATCCCTGATATATATATATGTGTGTGTGTGTGTGTGTGTGAGAGAGAGAGAGAGACTGGCAATAACTTCCCAAGGTCTTTCCTGGAGTGAAAGTCCTGTATCCACACCCACTGTAAATACCAGACATCTTCCTTGGCTCCCTTCACTCCAACCCCAACCCCATACATACAAAATTGATCTGAAAACAACAATTTTTACTCCTGGAATATTCAGAGTCAAAATTCTGCATTTAAAAAGACATAGCCCAGTATCCCTTCTTTTGCTTTAGCCTCTCACCCCAAGGAACTTTCAAAACATTATCATTCTGTGTAGGCTTGACAGTGGGGACCGGGGACTGAAAAATCTCTGTATTACTCACCCTGATCGAGACTGATAATAAAGATAATCGCTTCATTACAGGATGATTGCCACAAACACTTTGTGACCAAGATCCATATGGAATATGTTCATGTGAATTGGTTCATCAGGATTCCATTCTCCCATTGCTGTCATGGGCTTGTCAAGCCTTACTTTGCATGCTGTAAGATATATCACAGGTGCAGAAGTCTACAAAAAGGGCCAAGGTTTGAATTACTTAATACTTAAGATTTTCTCCTTCCGAGAAAACAGTCACAAAATATTGAAATGTGTACCTTGGGGATAAACATCCCAGATCATCTTGCTGTTATGGCACAGTATACAAAATCATGTCATGCACCCAAACTACAAACTATCCAAAAGCTAGAAGTATATGCAAATTATTCAAATATTACATACAGCACTTTAATTAATCTGCAGTACAGAACAGCAGGGAAGCGTTTCCTATATCCATGGAGCCCAAGAGTGCTCTTCTGAACAACAATAAAAGTAGAAAACCATTCTTGCCCACAGAAAATGCAAATATTTTTCATAAAGGACTAGTTAGTTGGTCTCTGCAAGGTTAGGAACTACAAAAATGCAGAAAGATCTTTCATTTAAACTCTGGTTGGGTCAGACTTACTCTTTTGGGAAAACTGACTTGTAGAATCCAAATGTCTAGCAGGAAACTCAGAAAAGCTTCTACTTGTCAACACTAACTGACCACTGCGAAGAACTGAACCCAGTTATTTTCAAAGGTGCTGCCACATTTCTCTTCCCCTCCTCCCTTCCCTTTCTTTCCTTCTTTGTAAAACATGTTTGCTATAGTTTGATCTTCTTTTATATCATCAGCAGCTGAGCAAGACTTACTGAATGGTCCTTTAAAATATCAACAAATATTTTAAGTCTCATTTTAAAAATTCATTTACGCAATTAAAGGGATAATGTGTTGTCAATTTTGGTCAGACTAAACTTAAATGCAAGGTTTGTATCACTTGGTCACCTGTGTTGCTGTTTGATTTTCTTTGTTTTTGTCTTTTCTTCTGTTTCTCTTCTCTGGTTGCATTGATTTGTTGTTGTCTATTGTCAGTTAAAGATATTTCATTGATCATTGGTTTCTCTCAGGGGTGGGAAGCCACCAGAGTCAGAAGAATGGTTCCTCCCTCAATACACCATCCCCATCTGAATTCCTAAATCCCCCCTGCTCTTTAATTTTTTTATTTAAAAATGTAGAAATGTCACTATGCCCCAAAGTTGAGTTGTTTTTTTAAAGGCCTCTATTGGGCCTAGGGACACAGAACACACAAAAATGTTTTCCCAAACCTCCAGAGGGAAGGCATAGGGACATTTTAGGTGTTTTTTTTCAATGTTGGGAGTATTTGCGATCTTTTAAAAGCCATGGCCTTATTGGCTACATGAAAGCCACCCCAGTTTATTTGCTCTCGTTCATCCAAAGCAAAAAAAATCTATGTTAATTCAGAGTCTGCATTAGTTATGCTTAAGCCCAGATAATATACCTGTAATCTTCCATGCCCATTTAGACTTCTTTCTAACTGCCACAATATGGCAAACATACAGGCAGAAAACTATGCAAAAGGGTTAAACACACATCTTTTTGGGAACACATTATCACACAAAAATATGAACACCTATTTTGCACACAGAAATCCCTATGTTGGTATTTTTTTGTAGAATTTACAGTGGTGAAAGGATGCAAGCTGTTTTGCCTCTTATCATGTATCTTTTTGACAAGAGGTGAATGCAGAGATTTCCTGAATCAGCTTAATTCCTAATTAGCACCACTTGAGTGGGATCTGCAGGCAATCTAGGCAGATGGTGTTTTATAGGTGCTGCACTTTACATGATTATTGTAAAGTTTTTCCATATTGTATAAAAGTGACATCATGCCACTGAGAATTTTGTTTTGCTTCGTTTTGTCCATTGACATCCCATGGACACCGCACTCTGCTAAATCTATCCTTTGTCTTTAGAATGCGTACCACCAAAAATAAATAAATAAATAAATAAATCATTTTTCCCTCTACTTTTTTTAAATTTATTTTTGGTCTCCTGAAGTTTAAGTGAGTTTAAAATTTCCCCCAAATTAAAAACAGCTGATTAGGTAAAAATCTGATTCATTATTCTTCCAGTATAACATCTGCTTTTCATGCTCTGTTTACTTTAGTCAATAAATGTTTTGGAAAGGAAATTGTTTCATTTTCAGATATATAAAGCTTATCATGGTTTGCTTTATCAAGAAATCACTCTGTTCCAGCCTTTGAGAAAAATCATTTGGTTCTTTCTTCCCCAGTTCCCTAAATATCCCATAACCACTCTTTGTCCACAAAAATAAATGACTGTACTCTCCATGAGAACTGAAATTCTGTCAAAACAACCACTAAATCTTCCAAGACTTATTTTTCCCACATGAGACTTATACAATGCCATTCTTTGCATGTCATTTCAAAGGAAGGTCCCAACTGGGGCCAAGGCATTTCTGAGTAACAGTTGTGTGTCCAAAAGGATAACCAGTCCCCTGAAGACAAATGGACAAATACAGTTCAATCAGTGAATATGATTCTCACTCCTGAGTAATGCCTTCTCAAGTTGAAAGTTACTACAAACCAAAATCCTCAGGCAGGCACACTGAGGAGAGGCACTCCTTCAAGTATTATGGCCCCCAGCTGTTTAGGGCTTTAAATGTCATCACAAGTATGTGGAGAACATTTGCACATTCTCCAAACATGTAATGGATAAAACAACATACTGTTCCACTCTCACTCAACTTATTTTTACACTTCTGTTGCTAGGCCACTCATATTTTGCCATCTGCAGTACTATCTGTTTGAATCTCAGAAACTGACAAAGGCCAGTGCTTAATGGTGGTCAAGACCATTGTCCACAGAAATGGACAAGAGAGGGCCGTACACCTGAATATCTCTTATCATTGACGTCTTGAGTGTGGTTAGCAAATCTTCCTTGTATCACCTGATGCAATCAGAGAAATGTGTGTATATGCGTATATGTGCCTTCAAGTTGCCTGAATTTCATAAGGCTTTCTTAGGCAAGGAATATTCAGAAATGATATTGCCAGATCCCTCCTCTGAAATATAGTCTACAACACTTGGTTTCATTGGTACTCTCTTACTCAAGTATTAACCAGGACTGAGCCTGCTTGGCTTCCAAGATCAGATGGGATCTGGTGCCTTTAGACCCTATTCCCAGTCATTCATTGACAATATTGAGGAGCATGTTTGCTGCTGTGATCTTCCAATGTAGTGCTGGATCTCCCAACAGTGTTTATAATCCCATATTCAGAAAGTACCTATAGAACTACTGTCCATTTGTTCCCTGAAAAAAAAATGGTTTTCTGTGAAAAAAGAAAGTATATAATTGTTTTTGGGCCACTGGAACAAGGATGCTTTCAAGAGCAATCTAATTGACTTTCAGTGTTCCCATCTGAATACTTATTCTTACAGTTCCATTATCTGATGTTCCTGAAAGTTTTTCCTATAAATTCAGAATGCCTCTCTGGCATTAATCTAAGAAAAAGTTGCTTACTATATTTCCTCTAGCTGTCAGACTTTATTAGGAAATTTAACTTCTACTAATTTTCCTTACATATTTTCATTATGTGCTAGCATATATGCCCAGGATTTTATCTTCTCATAGGTAATACTTGTTAGAAAGATTTGAGATCCTGTGTCTCTATTCCTCCAAACTGTCTTGTCCAGTACCTATAATTTTTCTCCATATTCCCCAATCTAATCTGTATTCAGAGTTATTAACATGCAGAGGTTGAGTTCCTGAGGGAATACACTGCCCTCCTCCTTGCTGCTAGGCCTCATCACCATAGCAACTGGCCCATTCAAGACAGACATGGTTGAATGAGGCCCAAGAGCTCTCTGGCTGAGAATGCTAATGGCCCCTCCCTAAACTGCAAACCCCAGAATTCCATAGAATCTTCTTAGGCAGCAGTCAGGCCTTTTTGCCTGATACAGACAAACAAACTTTGACTTTTCTATTTTAGAGTATTCATGGGTGCAATGTGGGCCTCTACCATAGCTGAGATCTCCCATTGCCCATAGATTTCCCTTCTCTGGACACAGGCTATCAAAGGCAAATTTCTGGTAGATCCTGAACTGGGCTTCTGTCTAAGGCCCTTTCCGCACCGGGCTATTAAAACGGTGCAGAGCGACCTCCAACGGAGGTCTTCTGCACCATGGAGTGGACTGGGGCGGACTACTTTTTGTAGTTCCGCACCTCAGTCCAGTTCAAAGCGACCGGAACTGGTCACACAGCATGCTTTTTAAAAATCTCTTTCAAGAGGTTTTTAAAAAGCACGGAGCCCGTGACTCTGTGTCACTCTGTTGCCACACTCCAGTGCAGATTTGCAGGTGCGCACTAGTGCATGCCTGCAGATCTGCTGGGGGCAGGCTTTAGGCTGGTGTTTAGGCTCCAGTTGATGGAGAGCCTCCACCAACCGGAAGCCGCCATTTTGGTCTCTGGAGCAGTGCAGAGCGACGAGCTCGCGCTGCTCCTCTTCCTGATGGACTCGCCCGGATGCTGAAGAAATCCGGTGAGTCCCGTTTTTGCGCAGTTCCTTTCCCACGTGTGGAAAGAGCCTAAGAGTACCTACTACACCAGACAGTTATTTCAAATTGTCTCATTTGTAAACCAGTGCATCCAGCTAATGTGGACAGCTGAATGCTAATGCTGTGTACCACACCCTCACCACATTTGCACTCTAATGGTGTTAATTTCCACTGTTTTCTTTTTGACACCCCTCAATACCAATAATGGCCTTTGCATCGCCTTCTTTGCGTCCTGTGTTATGTTTGGTTTGCCTTTAATTTCTTTTTAAAGATAAGCCTTAATAATGCAATTCTGGCATGATGTCACAGCACTATTAAAATAATTAAAAATAATTTTATAAAGTAATACTGTGCCAGCAGAACTATAATGTGTTGTACTGCAGAAAATTAGAGGAGAGATCTTTGGAAATCAACCATTTGAATAGTATCTTCCAAAGGTTAACAGATCAGCATCACACCATTATTGCACTATAACAGCCAATCATTTATATTTAAACAATATCTAAAAATAGTTTCAAGAGCGTAGAGCATAGATAACAGACTATTCTCTTGGGAAGTCTTGTTCTCCTTGCCAAAGCACCAAAAGTAGGTTGAGACTTCCAAACTAGAGATTCCCTTGGAAATTCTCAAGGCAGGGGCAAACAGAACACACTCACATCATACCAACTGACACTATGACCACTGTTTAAACATTCTTGCAATGAAGGCAGAATGACTCATGCATCCTTACAGTGGTTATTGAATCATAGCCGGAAAGAAGGTCATTAATGGATTATTTCCAACATACAAAAATCATTGTAAAGTCAAAGGCTTTCATGGCCAGAATCCATTGTTGTGGGGTTTCCAGGCATTGAGGCCATGTTCTATTAGTATTTTTTCCTGACGTTTCGCCTGCATCTGTGGCTGGCATCTTCAGAGGATCTGGTGGCATGGAAGTGAGACAGAGTATATATACTTCTGTAGTCCCTGGGTGGGAGGGAGCAATTTGCATGTGTTACAGTTGGCCTATGTGATAGCCTATTGTTAAATGGGATATCCTCCAGGGTGTATTGTTAGTCGGGATACGCATAACAGTGCGTTAAGTACATTAGCCACCCATTGTATTGCCCCCTGTAGAGGGACCTCCAGAGTCTGGGTGGTGTTCATTGGCATATTTTTGAGTCTTGATTTTAGTGTTCTTCAGTACTGGTAGCCAAATCTTGTTTACTTTCCAGGTTTCTTCTTTCCTTTTGAAATTGTCCATGTGTTTATGGATTTCAATGGCCTCTCTGTGTAGTCTGACATAGTAGTTGTCAGAATGGTCCAGAATTTCTGTGCTTTCAAAAAGCACTCTGTGTCCAGATTGGTTTATAACAACTTTATAACTTCACAGCAGTGAAGATAAGCAGCCAACCAAAGAGAATATGTTTTTACCATACATCAAAGGGGTCACTGACCGTATGGGGAAACTGATGAAGAAACATAAGCTCTAAACAATCTAAACACCGACCAGGAAAATTCAACAAATGCTACGTTAGCAAAGGACAAGAAGGATCCTCTAACTTCTGCTGGAGTTTACCGCATACCTTGCAGCTGTGGGCGCATGTACATAGGGACTACAATACGCAGCATCCAAACACGAATCAAAGAACATGAAGACACTACAGACTGATCCACCCAGAAAAATCAGCAGTAGCAGAATATGTTATAAACCAACCTGGACATAGAATGCTTTTTGAAAGCACACAAATTCTGGACCACTCTGACAACTACTATGTCAGACTACACAGAGAAGCCATTGAAATCCATAAACACATGGACAATTTCAACTGGAAAGAAGAAACTCAGAAAGTAAACAAGATTTGGCTACCAGTACTGAAGAACACTAAAATCAAGACTCAAAAAGGGGGCAATACAATGGGTTGCTAATGTACTTAACGCACTGTTATGCATATCCCCTGACTAACAATACACCCTGGAGGATATCCTATTTAACAATAGGCCATCACACAGACCAACTGTAACGCATGGAAATTGCTCCCTCCCACCCGGGGACTGCACAAGTATGTATACTCTGTTTCACTTCCATGCCACCAGATCCTCTGAAGATGCCAGCCACAGATGCAGGCGAAACGTCAGGAGAAAATACTAATAGAACATGGCCTCAAAGCCTGGAAAACTCACAACAACCTACACAAAAATCAATCTCTCAATGATTCTATAGGCCAACAACACTGGGATAACCATGAAGACATTTTGAAATTAGGCTGGGGCAAATTAATTCACTGCTATAATGTTATAGCAGTGTTTGTGTGTTAAACATCTTTGTAATCCTAAAACAAAGAATTGTTGGATTGGAATAGCAGGGCCCAGTCCAGTAGAAGCTTTGAAATCCTCCAATTTCCCTCAGAATCTAATAAATTTCAAGTATATTTGAAATTACTCAAGTGTCTTTGTATGGGTTATTCCAGTCTTCCCTGTATTCTGCATTAGATGCAGCTGTCAAGGAGTCTTGAAAGACAGACCCACATGGTCCTCAAGGAGCCAAAAATTTGGTAATACTGGTCCAGTCAACTAGGTATATCTGAACAAAACTGCAAATAATGTTAGTAAAAATCCAAATTCTATTCCCAGCCATTTCCATTGAATAAATAAGATTTATTAAGCATTCATTTGCCATTTACTAGTCTGTTTCCAGGCATGATTAAAAGTGCTGGTTTTGCCCAATATAGCCTGTAGGAGGTCCTCACTTTTGTGGACTCTGAAGCCCCTTGCAAGCCCCCTGAAACTGCCTACCCTCACAAAGATAGTGTTTTTTTCTTTTCCCTGACAACTGCAGAGAAAAATCCACATAACTCACACAATCAGCCAGTGCCCCTGGACCCTAAGATCGTGGGAGAGGGCCTTGTCTCAGATGGACCACTGTCACAGGAATGTCTGGCAGAGAAGCAAAAGAGAGCCTTCCCAATGGCTGCTCTTTAGGTTCTAGAACTTGCTTTCTAGGGATACTAGAATGGTCTCTTTCTAGCTGTCCTTCCAGCAGCAAGCAAAGATTTTTCTATTCTAATAGACTCTCAGGAACCAACTCTTTTTTAAAAAAAAAACACTTTTAATATTGTTGTATTGTTTCCTTTAGCGGTCATTTTCCTTTAGTTATCATTTTCTTTTTTCAGTTAAATGCATTTAATAGATTTTAAATTGTTTTAATACTATTGACTGTTTAATTATTTTTAATTATAATCTATTTTGCATTTTAGCTATATTGTATTTACTTTAAATTGTAAAACACCTTGGGATACCACCATGAATTGAAAGGCAGGAAATGATTGGATCAATCAGTCTATTTGGGACTAGCAACTGGATTAGCCCATAATGATTCCATTATTTCTCTTTGTTTATAATTCAACTAAACATCAGCTTACATTTCTACAAATTAGTATATTGATCTTCATAACAACTGCTTGAGAAAGAATGGGAGAAAATAGAGTGGCTTGCCCAAAGCCATCATGACTGCATGAAAATTTGAAATGGATCTTCCTGTAGTCAAACTATTACATATAGTAAAATCATTATATCAGTCTGGTCATTTACTTAACATTCTATAAACAGGGAATTGTCGTGATGGATCATTGGCCATTTCTGCACTACACCATTATAGCACTATTATTCGACTTTGAACATCCTGTGGAATTCTGGAGTTTGTAGTTTACTGAGACCAAAGAGCTCTCTGGCCGAGAACTCTAAATGCCCTTCCCTAAACTGCAAACCCCAGGATTCCATAGCATGTTGAAAGTGGAATAATAGCACTATAACACTGTAGTGCAGAAATGGCCATTCAAACATGTAGTTCATTACCTGCACTGAAAAAAATGAATCACATGTTCCTCTGTTCTTCTTGAATGTATAGACAAGTCCTACATGTATGTAACCTAAGTATTTTAAAAACATACTATGGAATAGTAAAGCAAATTAACCATTAGGTCCTAAACATCAAATGTCTATAAAACATAGGTCAGAAATAATGAATACAAAGCAGTGAAACATCAGTTAACAACAAAATGTATGTACAGGACTTCGAGATTATATCCTGTTTTGATATATTTTCCTCAGTATTCTTCCCATTACACTCCTAATTGTAAGAAAAATCTCCCAGCTGCCGTAAAACATTAAATGCCATGTGTAAAGAGGCAGTGATTAATTATACTAAGATCTTCTGAAATGCTGAATAATTTTATCTTGCAAACTGATGTCACTGTTGTATGCCTTTGAGTTGTTCCTGACTTACCATAATCCTAAAACAAACCTATTATGTGGTTTTCTTGGCAAGATTTGCTCAGAGGGGTTTTATCTTCACCTTTCTCTTAGAGAGTGTGGCTTGGTCAGGGGCACTAGTGGGATTCCATGGCTGAGGGGAGATTCGAACCCTCGTCTCCAGAGTCATAGTCCAAAGCTCAGACAACTACACCATGCTGGCTCTGGGCTGCTGGGCTGAAAAGCTCCATCCTCAAATCACTGTGCTTGCCTGATTAGTCTTCAGGCCTTCCTGTTCCCTAGAAAGTTTGAGGAGTAGTCCTTGACAGTCTTCCATCCAAGTTCTAATCAGAGCTGTCCCTGGTTAGCTTCCAAGATCAGATGAGATCTGGTACCTTTAGGGTGACATCTTATAATACATGAAATACATAAAACCAGTAAAATTAAAGATAAAGTGAGATATGCCCTCAAAGGGATAGACACAGAGTCATCTTTGTTTATTTCAAAGATAAAGTCTAGTGCTATCAATTCCTTAATATTTGGAAGTGCCTTATTTTGTATAGGGACAATTCCCAGGCTTTGCTTTGAACAGCTCACAGGTTTAATTTAATTACCATAGCACTGACCTTTTTGTACTATTAACAAATAATCTTTTGTCTCTCCAGACTAGACTGTTTATTACATTTTCTGCCCACAGCTTTAAGCACATTGATTTCCAATTACCAGTTTATAAAACTGCCAAGTCATCTTTGTCAAATGATGTTTTTTTCCCAGGCAGTTAAAAAGCATGCAGGTCAACGGTGGTAACTGCATCATTAATTAAAAGTAGCTGGAAGAAAATAAGAATTCAAGAAACTAAAACACTTCTAATTAGGTAAAGCACACAAAACAAGGTTACCAAACAGATTTCCTATAAATTCAATTCATTTTCAAATCTGTCAAACTATACTTTCTAACAATCTAGTGAAAACACGGCAATGCTTTGAAGCACCTCCTTTGAAATGTGCCAAATAGATATGGAGAATTTAGGCCCTTTCCGCACAAGGCGAGAGAATCGCTCTATGCCGTTACCTACCTCTTCTTCTGGGGTCCGAAGCAACACGGACTGTCCCTGAAGCCCTTCTGCAGGGCTCTTCTTTGGTCCAGGGCGAATCGGAGCAGTGTGAGGTATATAGATCAGCACTGCTCCGGCTTCCAAAATGGCGGCTTCTGGATTCCAAAATGGTGGCTTCCGGCTTCCAAAATGGCGGCTTCAGCTTCCCAAATGGTGGCTTCCAGTTGGTCATGGGTCCCGACCAACCGCTGAAGCTCACCACGCTTAAAGCCCGCCCTCCGCAGATCGCAGGCTCGCATTGGTGCGAGCCTGAGAATCTGCACAAAGGAGCAGGAATGCAATGGCACGTTCCAGGAAAATAAAGATTTGTTTTTTGTGGTCTTTAGAAAACATGCTGGAGGACCATTTTGGGTTGTTTTAGAGCGGACTGAGGTGTGGATCTCCTGTATATGGTCCACTCCTAGTCCGCTCCAAGGTGCGGATGACCTCCGTGAGAGGACGCACTGCCCCGTTCTAATTGCCTGGTGTGGAAAGGGCCTTAGACAATTAAAAAAATGCTTAAAACATCCTGAGTTGAAGATCATTTAGAAAGCCTAAGTGGGAGCTGCAATGGAGTCAGTTTGCAAACAAGCAATGACTGTTCAAGCAAAAAGGAAATTGATTTAATCATTATGAATATCCATTGGAGAGAAAATCTACTAGGGCGACCTCTCCAGGAGATCTTCTTCACCGCAGGGTGCGCTAGTGCGGTTGGAAAAAGTAAGGCTCTACACCTCAAACCGCTCTAGCACAACCGCGGGGTCGCGCTGCGAGTTTTATAAAAACCACCTTCCCAAGTGGTTTTTATGAAACTCGCCCATGCTGCTCCATGGCAGCCCCCGGTGAAGAACTGCAGAGATGCGGTAGCACATCCCTGAAGATCTGCCCGAGGGCGGGCTTCTGGCTGGCGCGCTGCCCTGATTGGCGGAGCGCCGCTGGAAACCACCGGCTGCCATTTTGGGCGCCGCCGAATACTGCCAAGCGCCGCTGAAATTTGGCGGCATATAGAGCAGCGAAACCACACTCCTCACAGGGATGGAGCAACCCGCTACCAGGTAAGCTCCGCCCCTGTGTGCGCCGCCCCGTTTCGCCCCCCCATGAGGAAAGGGCCACAGAAGCATTTTGAGAAGGCATGGTGATGGTTAGCTTTACCTCTAGTTTCCAGAGACTTGTTCCAGAGATGCTGTGGAACTCATGACCTGGTTTCTGGAGGTGAAATTTTAGCCAGGCTATTATCCTAAGAGGTGGGGGACTTTGAGGTCCACCTGCAATGCCAGCATCTCCTTAGAATTTGGGAAATTATACCTCAAAGGAAGCCTGCAAAAGGAGGGCAATAACAGGATCTTTTCACCTGTGTATACCAGTACTAACTGTACAGAGGACTCCACTTAAAAGTTAAACAGAGTATTTTATTTGGATAATCCAAACACAAGAAATCAGACACTCTTAAGAACCATATAAGGCTATCAGAAAGTGAGGCAAGAAAGGTTGGATAGAAAGAGATTGGGTGGGTAAGGTAATAGTTACCAGTCCTGAAGCAGAAAGTTGAAGCAGAGTGGCTTAGACAGCATCTGAGGGTAGCATGAACAAACAGAGGTCTGGGCACCACATATTACATCCAGGTACTACAATTTGCTGAGGTCAAAGCTAGGGTATTTATACCCTATTGCCTACTCTGAAGGATTTGTGTGGATAAAGCAGTAATTGTTTTCTCAGGGGGCTGACAAAGGAGTCTGGAATAAGCCTATTGTCTCAACTCTAGGTGGCAAAACATTGATGGGAGTCATGACAATCTCTTAATGACTGGTCAGGCAGGTGGATCTAGGGAGGATTTCCATAGGGCAGGATCACAGTAGGATCTCTGATTGCTTCATCTGGCTGTTTCACCACCTGTTGTTTCAGATGTGCATGAGGCCTGAAGTGTTAAAAGGATTATCACAAATCCATTAATGTTGGGTTTTTGCAGTTAATCTTTTCTGAACGAATGACCTGACCATGTCTGAGGTCATCTTGACATGGCAACATGTTACCAGCAAGTGGGCTTTCAATCATGTTTTTCAGCCATAAATATGTTTGAGTATGAAAACAGCACACCCTGCACAGTGGAGTTATAGGATATGATAACAAGGCCAGATGGTAGTTCTGTGGTTTGTGAAGTTAATACCCTATTTATCTGTTATCCTCATCTGGTATTAATTCTACACCATTGTCTAAATTCTCATCTCATCTCAAAATCTCATGCCAAAACAAAAACAGATGAAAGAAAGAAAGAAAGAAAGAAAGAAAGAAAGAAAGAAAGAAAGAAAGAAAGAAAGGCTAGAAAGTAGTATGTATCTTCCTTGAAAGACCAGGTACAGAACCTAAAACTGCACCAGACAGCAGCCATGGACAGAACAATGTTCTGTTCTGTTCTGTTAATCGACTCAGACGGATTAACCACTGGCAGCCCTATCCAAACTTAGGCCATTTCTGCACTACACTTTTATAGTGCTATTATTCCACGTTCAACAGCTTGTGGAATTCCAGGATTTGCAGTTCACTGAGGCCAAAGTTACTCTTCCCAAAACTGCAATTTCCAGGATTCCATAGGATGTTGAAAGTGGAATCATAGCACTATAACAGTGTAGTGCAGAAATGATCTTATTACCATGTTATTATCATGCTAGTTGCTTCTAGATTTTGAAAAGTTACTCTTCAGAAGAAGAATGAATGTAACGGTGTGCTGAAGCCATCCATAACTAACTAAACAGTGATAGGTCACTATATTCTTCTTAAAAGTAATTGTCCAAGTTCTGGGTTACTGCAGTGTGGTTTCTTGAGCTTTCTCCCAAAAGCAGTTTTAGAATTAGTGCAAATTATAGCTGCTCCAACATAAAATATGGTTTCCATGTCCAAGAGGAAGTGAATCTACACTGTCTTTCAGTCTGAACTTTGAAGAAGATATCCTACATGCTGGCCCATTTCACCAAATTATTTCCACCTTTTTGGATAACCCTTTTAAAGTTCAGATTAAGGTCCAGAAAGGATTAACCTTTCCATAGATATGGGGCTCACCAGCTGCCTCTCAGTGCAAAATGTGGCTGCCAAACCACAATTAGGGGCCACAAATTCTGAAAACATTATACAAATTTTGGACTTTCCATATACTTTTGAGTCCAATTCAGCTAGAGTTTTTATTAACATTCAAAGTCCTATATTTCCATGAAAAGACGTCTACATACATCAGATCCTGCCCTAATACTGAAATCTACTCTGGTGTCTTACTTGAATGTTCAGCTGTAAAGTAAGTTAAGTTATTGAACTGCCTGCCTGCCTGCCCGCCTTCTTTCCTTCCAATATTAATATGTAACCATTTCTCTACAGCCGACAGAGCAGTCTATAATAAAAACCAACATAATCAATTTGAAACAATATAAAGAATAAAATGATTTTAAAAGACAAAAACATTTTAAACATTTTAACAATTTTTGAAAGACAGATTAAAACCAGTTAAAACACGTTCAAATCATTCAAAACCATCACAAATGTGGATATGTATTAAATCAGTTAGGTCCCCCAAGAGTTTTGTAAACAACCATATTTCCTCTTGGTGTTGGAATGACAACAATATCGGTAACAACTGGGCCTCCAAAGGCAAGATATTGTATAGATGGGGTAACACACTGGCCAAGGGCCTCTTCTCCATCCTTTGATAGCATATTGCCCTGACTGACAGGATATAGGAAAAGCCCTCCAACCTCAGCAGATCCCAGGCAGGTATACGTGGACAGGGTCTTCTCTGGCCTTTTCTCACTTGGGAATACCCTCTCAACGGTTGCATTTAAGGCACCTTTTTTTAATAGACTGAGGCCCTTTCCGCACAAGGCTGGTGAAGCAGTTCGTGCTGTTTCTTACCGGATTTTCTGGGCTTGAAACAGGGTGGACTTTTCCTCATTTCCTTCTGCAAAGCTACTGTGTATGTTCCATTCTGATTCAAAGGAGAGCGAGTTCATGAATCCACACTGCCTCCACTGTGGCCACTCCCGCTACTTCCCTCACCCTGCCCCATCAGCTGTGATTGGCCCTCTCTTTTTTGCATGTTTTAGTATGTTATTGCATATGTGCATAAGTCCATACTACCTCCTGGCCCCTCCCCGACCACCAATTCGCATTGGCGCGAATGTATGTGTCTGCACCACTGTGAAAGTACAAATTGGATCAATCTGGAAAATTGGAAAACCGATTTCTTCCAGTTTTCAAATAGTGTGCTTTACCACCACATGAGGGCACATTTAGTCAGAATTACATGCGGAACGAAGGTAAATAAACCGAACCTAGTCTGCTGTAACATGCAGAAGACCTCCGTGGCAAGATGCATTGGCCCGCCTTAATAACCATGTGTAGAAAGGACCTGAAAGTGGCTCATGGACTTGTGTGCTAAGAACAATTGTTGTCATCAGCTTTCTTCTTCCAGTACAACCACTCATTTTCCCAAATGTCACTGTTCTTGTAATATATGTTGTCCTGAAAAGCAGCAAGGTCCATCTTGGTTTACTTCATCCTTGTATGGAAGAAGGAATAATTTCAAAAAATTTTTCCTGCTGCATTCAATTAAAAGAGATTTTGTGTTATTTTCAATGATTTTTTTAATATTTAGGGACTATTTTAAATGAAAGAAGCATTTGTTGAGGGGGGAGACACCACCCTTGTGTTGTGCAACACCCCCCAACCCTAGCTGGGGCAAAAGCATCATTTTTGCACAGAAATAATCTATTTTATTCAAAATACATTGTTTTCTGTGCATTTTTTTTCTACAAACAAGTTTTTAATAAAATGTCCCAAAATGAAGGGAGAAATTTTTTTTGTGGCAGCTGCTCATTTTTGTGGCAGTTGTCAAGGTTTTCTGGTTTGTTGAGACTCCTTCTCTTCTTCAGGTTAAAAACATTTGTGAATATTCTTTACACCCCTGTTAAAAAGTAACTTAGCAATAGAGTACATTAATAAGAAATTTGTATTGTTGTATTCTTTCAAGTTACAGTCATCCCTCCACATTCGCTAGGGTTAGGGGCACAGGCCCCCATGAAAGTGAAAAAAAAACTGAATAACTCTAGACCCTCCCAAACCATATTTAACACACACACACAAAAGTATGATCACCATATTCAACCCACCATGGGTTCCTTTGAGGTATCAGAGTTCTTTCACAAGGTAGAAGTGGGTGGCTGGTGGAGCTTACTGCCACCTCCACTGCTTCTCCACACCGTTTTTAATAGAGACTTAGAAGCCTCATTCACAGTTTCTCAGTAATAACAAAGCTTGTAGTCCCTATTAAAAACGGCATAAGGAGGCAGCAGATCTGACAGCAAATAATCTGTGAATAATCAAATCCACAAAAGTGAAACCCACAAATGTGACTGTATTTCTAAATTATGGTACCCCTAAGGTGAGCCTATCATGCGGTTTTCTTGGCAAGATCTTGTACAGAAAGAGTTTTCCTTTGCCTCTGAGGCTGATTTGGCCATGCCCCCCACAGTAGGTTTCCATGACTGAGCGAGATTTGAGCTGGTTTTCCAGAGTCCTAGTTTATCATTCAAACCATTATAAAACAGTACTCCTTACTTAAATAAAAAAACAACTTTTCTAATCATCTAAGATAACAGTTTACACCTTTCTCTTAACAGCATTCCTGTTCATTGATCTTTTATTTATATTCTTTTTATTCTGTCTTTGATGGTGGTCTAATTTTTCTAATTCTTCTCATGACCCCCTCAGCTGTCTCTGTCCAGTCCTGCTTCAAACTGACTTTCCCTACTCCAGCAGTCAATTGACTCTGACACCCGTCATTTCTCTCCCTCTCCCATTATCAGCTATCTGTCCATTGATTCTTCTGATATAGTGCTGTTTTCAATAATTTACAGAAATGGTATAAAGCCATTATTTCATTTCATTTCAGTATTATTTTATAGTGTGAATGGATGTTGCACAATTCAGTGTCAACTGACCAGGAAATATATTGCTGAAAAAGCAGGTTATGATAGGCAAACAGCCGCCCCACCCTGACTGCATCCTGATAAGAGGAGAGGCTGAATTAGGCTTCAGAGCCTGGGCTGTTATTGCCCAGCCTCGAATTAACATCTCCTCCAACTTTTCCAGTTTGGCAGGCACAGTCCCTATTAATCCTCTGTTGTCCTACTTTCTCAGCTGCTTTTAAAATGTCCAAGTTTCTTTCTCCTTCTTCCACTTTCCCCATTTTCTTCTCAGCTTTCCTCCATTGGTGCAAACTGAGTTCAAAGTGAAAAAGTAGTTGGCACTCAACTTGGCAGAGGGAGGAAGAGGTAAAATCTTGCCTTTTTTGTAGAGTCAGACAAAAGCAACCTGCTGCAGCCTCCTCTAGCTTACGTGTACTTCCTCATTAATAACTTTTGCCTTCTTGACCATGCTTTGATGTTACTTACATCACGTGTCCTGGTTTTCATCTGTGAAATGTTGGATGGTACGTACTTGCCCCCAAGGTGGTGTAAGGGTCAGAAATGGCATTTTTCACAATGGCCAATATTGACAGACTTTGGTAGAGCTCCTGGGGCAAAATCTTGCAAGGCTAGGGAGATTGTCCAGCTTTGGGCAATAGCAGGAATGATTTATCCTGGCTTGGCTGATTGGCCCCAGCATAATTAGCATTTAAATCAGGGCTTGGGCATGAAATCCGAGGAATTACCAACCTGATGGCTCCAGCCTAGGAGGCCAAGGGCATAATAGGCTTAAGACAAACAGGCTCTGCCCTCCTTTATTCCAGGATATTTATCTGTATACATTTGATGTAACAAAGTTGTGGCCAATCATTCAACTCAGCCAGCAATGTTCAGCTTCACAAAATTACATAGATGATATAGCATTAAGCACTTCTTTATGTGAACCTGAAGATCAGGGTGACATTTAAAGGGCCATTTCTCTCTGGTCTGTGAAGGAAGAATCTTGCAAAAGGATCTGTGTAATTTACTGCTTATTCCCAGATGCACAGTCTAAGCAGACATGATTAGATTCTAGGATGTAAATACAGGGAGACTGAGCCATGTTCACGTCAGCACCAACACTCTGGAATCCAGCAACTACCTGTTTCTCCCACAACCTCTTAACTACTTTTACCAAGTCAGTCAAACCTGTTTTCAGCCTTGCGCTCTACCTTATTCCCAGAGCTTAGGAAATTACTTTTTAAAAGCAGATTGTTATAGTTATAGTTCTAATATCTCCATCAGTGAAATGTTGTTTACAGTTCACATAGCCTTTTGGTTTTCTGATTCCTAAGTAAGTTCATGTCTTTATAAAACTAAGTAAATAGTTACAGTTACACCACAATAGGGATGAGATTATACCTCATTAAATTACAATTGTAATATAATGTAGCTATACCTTAGTTATTGCAGAAAGGAATTAGTCAGAAGTAACTTGTTATTTGCACAAGTTTCTTCCAAGTTCTGCTTATTCTACTAAGCATAGGTATGCTGCTTCAGAGGCATTAACGGTAATTATGCATCAATATCCACAAGATAATAAAGTCAGAAGAGGCAGGATGCACAGCAAATTCAGACTAAACAAGTATGGGGGTGGGGAGAGAGAGAGGGAGGAAGGGAGAAAGAGAGAGAGAGAGATTTCTCTGACTAGCCACTTGGTTTTGTTTGCAGCTTATTTGTAGCAATAGCTTCCTCTCCATATATCAATAGTTATTTAATTTAGCTAAAGGAATAATGCTGATGAAAGTAAGTTTAAATGATCTGCTACATGTTTTATCATCAAAACATGCAATGGCCATGAGAGCAGAGTATACTGTTAGCATCAAATTGTTTACAGGAGACCTCTATTGCTTTCTGTTAGCATTGGCGTCTTCTGTTCATATATGACATCAGTGTTTCCATGGAAATGAAGTTACTGTGTTGGTTGATAAAGAAGGCCTGCCAAACCTTTATACACATGAAATGGTTACAATGGGATAAATATACAAAGGTAAAGTTCCAAAAACTGGGTTGCACATGAACCTGAATCATCCTATTTGACAATATTTTGGGTGTCTATGTTATATACAATGCCTAAACAAGATCATCAGTTTTGAGAAATCAGCTTTTATTTGTATTCAAACCAAGTAAGTAGTTTCCAGATGCTTATAAATTCTTCCAGAAATTAATGGTCCAAATACACACCTTATCTGTGTGAATGATACTAACTTTAAAAAAAGACATCCAAGCTTAAACAAAATAGCTGGTAACTTATTTCTTCCCTATATATCAGGACTGGTCTGGCCATTAGGCACCATATGGTATCCATTTCAAGTGAAGAATGCTGTAGGATGTTGAGGCAGGAAGCCCCTTTCCATTCTCCCAAGCCCTAAAATATGCTGCCTTAAAACTAGCCTTCTGATGGAGATGTGAAGGAGTGTGCTGCTGGAGTGAGAGTCATCTGACAATCTGGCAGGGTTCCATATGTAGAATGGGAAAGATGAAGAGTTATCATAATCACCTCAGATATTAAAATGTCTTCGCTCACTCTAATAGTTACTCAATATCCTCTGTTATCATATCTTTTAGTATAATGTAACTATCAAAATAGAACTGGCTCACTACTTTAAGAATGATAGAATGAATGATAGCTGAGTTTGGAGAGCAGAAACAGCAGAGATGTGATGAGGGTTTATCTCTTTTCTCATCTAGCTCTCCTTTCTTTTTATCCAACACAGTGGTTCTTAACCTTTTCTTTACCTTTTTCTTTACCATTTCTAGACCACCAAGACTTAACTCAGAGTCATTCACTTGCATGTTCACACCATGTACAAAAGTAGAAGTAGCAAGTGCTGAATCATTTTTTTTTTGCTATCAGTTTCATAACTTTTGAATGATTTATGATATTGTAATGAAAGTTTGTACAAATTATGCATCTGCAAAAGATTCCAGCTCCTTGAGATCAATGTGTGGCTATCTATCTGTCTGTTCAGTTGTCTTTGTTCATGTCATTTATTCATTGTATTTTACCTATAAAAACTCACAATACTTCTTCAAGACTTCATGGATCTTGTTACCTCAAAACGTGGTTAACTCAGAGGTCTACCCACAATGCCAGTGCCTTAATGCAGTGGTGGGAAACATTAGCTCAAAGACGAGACCTGAGAGAAGGGGGTAACTTTACAAAATCTTTTACAGTTATGTCTACTGGTACTAGTGCAGGGAAGAACCAGCCAGAGATCCAAAAGTAAGCTTATTTGCTTTATTGGGGGAATAACAATTGCACACACACAAGATCCACACAGTCTTACAAAGACACATGGCTTAACTGAAGAAAAATGAAGGAAAATTTGCATAGGGAGAATTCATGGTGAAGTGGGTGATATTTACCAATCCAGTAGAGAAGTAAAGAGAGATGTGGCTTAGACTAAGAGTTCAAGGACAGAACACAAACAGAAATTGGAGCAGCAGAATGACAACCAGCAACCAGTGTACTGTGAGTTGCTTAGTCCAAAACTGGGGTTTAGATACATTTTTTTTTGCCTGGAGGGCAAACGTGTTAGTGGCTCTTTGGCAGAGTAAACAATGGAGTCTGGAAGGCAGACAATGGGGTCCAGAATGGACTAATGACCTTAGCATTAGATGACAAAGGGATTGATGAGAATCTTGATAGCTCCTTGATTGCTGAACAGGTTTGAGGGCAAAAGAAAAATTGTTGGTCAGAGGAAGAAGGGTTAAGACAATCAACCATCCTGTGGGAACTTTGCAGATGCTATTGTCACTAACAGTCGAGTCACTGAAGGCTAACTGTTATCGCTGAAATTTTCCTGATTATTTCCTGACTATGTCCTGGCTATGCCCTGAGGTCTCGCCTGAACTGATGTTGCAACGTGTGTGTTTGGCCAGCTTTTCCTCTTAGCCAGTATGGCCATGCAGGCATAGTAGAGTATAATTTATATTTATGCCAAATAAATCATATTTGGCAATTAAACCATATCAAAGTGTCAGAGTGTATGGCCTATTAACAGTCTCCTGTAAGGGCATCCACAGACCCCAGGTTAAGAACTGCTGATCTACCACACATGTAGGAAATCCATCTAGTAGGGCATTCTTTGACCAATTATGCTCCCGTGCCCTTCCCCTCCCACTTTATTGGTGGCTGCCCAATTTCCAGTCCTCTGTTAACATCTAAGGGAGATATTACAGCAAAACCAGTTTCATGCGGCCCTTCAGTGGCCTCACAGACAGAAGCCCCCCCCAACAGCAAGCCAGAATTGTTCAGAGATTAATTTCTGTGTTTGTTTGTTTGTTTTTGAAAAATGGGCAATTTTAAATGTTAAACACTGTTGGAGAGGACTGCAACCTACTTAATATGTGAATTACCATTCCTGGTGGCTTCCAAGAGAGCTCTCTTGGCCAGAAAAGGTGGCAGTCTAGGTGGACTGAGAGCCACGAAACTTCCTTGAGGGCTACATCTGGCCCCAGGATCTCACTTGATCCATGTCTGCAATAGAGAAAATGCACACACAGAAATGCCATTACTTATCCTACCATGTTATTTAAATTATATTATGGGTTCCTAGTTCATCTCTAGTCCCCTGAAACAGCATCATCTTGGGGAAAAAGGCCACAATACTCTCTCTCTAACACTTACACTACCACTGACAATCAAATACCATTCCTACGGCAACTGCCTCAATTGTTTGTTGTGACAAAGTTATAATCAGAAACGATTTCATATGATTTGATTGCTGAGAGCAAGAATTGAAACACTGTGTAGAGATAGCTCTTCATTCTATATAGTATTCAGAAAGCTTACATTAGATAAACTGCCAATCACCTATGAGAAATTCAGCCTGTGCTCCATACATAACTTGGAATGTAGTGAGCATCAAGCTTCATTCTGCTCAGTAATAGAACACCCACTGGCTCTTGTTAGGAATTCCAAAGGCCCATCTAAACTCATGCCTGTAGGTGGATGTTTCTGAGCTACTCTTCATTGCCAGATTGCAAAAGAGGTTCAGATTCAAGATCCCTTTACTTTCCAAAATAAACTGGAGTGTACATACTTTTCTGGTAATGCCCATGAGACTACTGTAAAATATTGTTTCCCTATATATTTTATGTATCTTTTCATGTAAACCCTCTAACTGCAATTATATAACCATGTTAAACATGCAAAAGTCTTTTCTGTGAAAGTTAGCAAAGCTCCAAATCCAATTGCTAGCATTAGATAGAGTAGACCTATTGAACCAACATGACTTAAAAAGTGCTCAGCAATTGAGTCAGTGGTTGCATTCTACTTGACACTGGCAATCTGCTTTAGGCCAAAGAGTGCAGTTCCAAGTCATCATTAATTTTTCATCCTTTCCTTTTTCTTTTTTAGCTGAGCAATTCATCTGGTAGTCCCCATGAGACTACCTGAACATACAGTTTCCGCATATGTTTTATGCATGTTTTCATGTAAATCCTCTGATTGCAGTTACATAACTATGCACTTATATAACAATTTTAAATACGCAAGAACCTTTGCTGAAAAAATTAGCAACATATAGTCCTAAATCTAATAGCTAGCACCAGATGGAGTAGACCTATTGAACCAGCATGACTTAAAAAGTGTTCAGCAATTGATTCAGTGGTTCTTTTTTACTTGACACTAGCAAACTGCTTTAGGCCAAGGAGAAGAATTCTAGGTCATCATTAATTTATCATCCTTTCATTTTTCCTTTTTAGCTGAGCAACTTTCTCACATTAAGTGCATCATACTTCCAAACTGATTCAAAATCTAAGTTTCAGGGTAGGCAACACACAGCTTGTGGGCTGCATGTGGATTCTAGCTATTTCTGCAGCCCCTAGAGTCACTGAATTGGGTGGCATGCCACTACCATTTCAGCAGTGCTGCTTTTACATAAATATGGTTCATTTCCTGCTGTAACAATGCATTCAGGTTTCACTCTCCTTGCTTTGAGTGAATTCCAGCCCCGTGATTCTCCTCCAAAACAAGGAGTATGGCTACCTACATGTCCTTTTTAAGCCAAAAAAGAGCATTTTCTAAGAAGGAAGATATTGTTGTTCCATGTTTCTGAATTACTGTAATAGAGAGGGTAGTCTGCAGCAAAATTTGGGGAGGGCAGAGAGAGGGCATGAAATTGGCCCCTACTTGCCCATCCCTACACTAGTTGCTTCATGCTGGACCAGGTGAAGTTTTCAAGTACTTTTGAAACCTCTGTGATTGTCACTCTATGGTTAACAGTAAGATTAAGAATTGCATTACAAGATTCTGTTGTCTATAAAACAAATTCAATTTTCTTCTCAGTGTGGAATTTGTAGAGAATTGCTTGGTGAAGACTATCTAATTTCAAAGAAGAAACAATAGATGGCTGAGCTACAGCAATTTAAAAATATTGGAGAATGTGAGAGTTTTGTTTACTGTCTTCTCTTTTTTTCTGCATGACCCTTACAGCACAAACTTGCTCACTTAGTTTTTAAAGAGTTTGTCTAGAGGTAGTTGGAGTCAGCAGGGAATGCCATCTTTCATTTTTATTGTACGTCTGTATAGGATTGTTGCCTTAGTTTTCATTCAAGAGGCTGCACTGGCTACGAAATTGTATGTAGATTGTAAGATTGATTCTTCTGTTGGCTTGGCAGACATCCATTGTACACTTTGAAAAATCAGAATCACGAATATAAAAACTGTTGTCTTCCTATGGAGAAAAGACCATCCCAATCCCACAGTACCTATGGATAGGGACATATTATCTAACCATAAGGTTTGGGGATTGAAGCCATTTTCACACTAGTTTTATATTTTCTTATAAGAATTTTCTTTCTTTTTCTTTTTTTTTTTTAAAAAAACCACTTTTTAACAAAGAAAAGCTCAGGAAAAAAATTGTCTATTTACTGGTGGAAACAAATTCCATATTGTTTAAAGTTTCTATGTACTTGGCATTTAATTGTAACGTCAAATGAATGTTAAACATTAGTGCCATAAACATTTTTTCTTTGAACAATTACAGTATTCTTGTCCCAACCCTCACTTATAATTCTAGCATGTATTTTAATATCTTAAACATATAATTGTGTACTTTTTCCTATGTGTAGACAAAATATACTGTAAGTTAAAATAGAATGATCAAAGTTTCAGTCTGTTTTGGTTTTATATATGTTTGCTTAGTCCAAATTCATGCTTATTTGAGCTTTGTTTAAAAATGCATGAAACCCCCAATTTTAACATTTTTTTTTAAGCAAACATGTGCCTGTTACCCTAAAATACATGTTTGTATGCACTCAAACCCAAATACATGCATTTTGGAAACTATGGCCCTTTTTGCATGGTGTTTTTAAAGCATATTAAGCACGCTCCCTCCCCCCTTCACGAGCCGCCGTACCTCATGACGTTCTGGCAAACCAGGTGCTATCATAGCCATGGATAGTGCTGATAGTGCGTTTTCTTATTTTCGCCGGAAAGGCGAAAATAACCTCCCTTTCACGCATCGGTTGCGCGACCAGAGGGCCTGCGGAGCTGTCGTCCGCTGTGCTTCCGGCAAGGACCCAGGAATGGGCGGGATGTGGGCAGTCCCTGCTGCCTGTCCCTCACACCGCAGCTCCCGGGGATGCTCTGCCCAGCAGCAGGCTGGCCGCTGCCCCCATCGCAGCAGGGAACACTGCACAATATGTCGCCGCGAGAGGCCACCCTGGGGCTGCGTCACCACTCACACTTGAGATGACAGCAGCCCCCGGGGTCTGGCCGACTGTGTTCATTTTTTCAAACCTGGTGCTATTGTTAGCACATTAGCATGTTAGCATGTTACCAACGTAGTATGAAACAGCCTGTTGGCAGGATCTATTGTGCTAACATTAGCACGATAGGCCAAAAAGGAAAAGAAAACCCACCGACCAATCAGGGCCGGTGGGGCGGGGACAGGGTGGGACCTGGGCATGGCCCAGGACACCGACATGCAGAAGAGGCACTTGGTAGGGACCGGTGCTCTCTCGCAAATGCCCTACTGTGTGCGGAATGCAACGGGCTCTCTTGCAATGTTTGTAATAGCGTGAGGGCTCTAGTTGATTGTACTATCGAGCTATGGTGCGAAAAGGGCCTATTTTGAGTCATAGTTCAAAACTAATCAATCTAATCTCTGATCTCATTTTTCTATTCATAATTCAAATGTCTTCAAATTATGTTGCAGAGTAATTTACATCTGTTAGAAATAGAGATGGAAAAAATATTTGAAAACATTCAATAAATGGTTGAAAAACACATTGAGAAATCCCAAGAAGAATTCTGGACTGATGAGAATCTTTGCAGTTTGGGATTTATTCTGCACAAAATCCACACATGGTTGTTTTGCACAGAAAACAGTACTTTCTGCACAGGAAACCAGATTTTCTATATGTAAAATAATATTTTAATGCAGAAGAATTAATTCCTTTACAGAAAATGTTTTCTGAGCAGAAATTGAGCAGAAAACTGCAATTTGGAATTGTTCTTTATAAAATTCAGACATGGTTGATTTGCATCCAAAACATTATTTTCTGTGCAGGAATTAATATTTCTGCATTGAAATATCTTATCCCATGCAGAAAAGGCCGCTTCCTGCAAAGAAAATGCTGTTTTCTTTACAGAACAGCCACATGCAAAGTTTGAATAAGTCCTGAACTGCAGATAGCCTTCAAAAATTCCATGGTTTTTGGAGACTTTCTCACAGCAGGAAGAAAATTGCTAAAATTACTCATTGCTACTTTTGAGAGAAAACTCAGTGAAGGATTGCATTCCTAATAAGAAAGCAATAAGCATGTTTTCAAAAGGGTGAAGGCTTCTTTAGTACATTTTCTTGATCAGTCTATAAATTGCAATAGATAGTTCCCACAGATACACACAAACATACACATAAAGTAAACATATTGAGCCACAATGAAATCTCTTTCTTTCTTAAACTATGTCTGAAGTGGGAATGAAACATTTTAGAAATATATAACTTTAACAAGCCCACAGAAGCAAAGACTACAATGGCAGGAGCCACCAGGACAATCAGCTTAGTATTATGGGACACTTACCTCTGTAGCTAAGCCTTGTATGGAATACTGAATGCTATGTCTGATCTTGATTCCTAAATGTTGGGTCTGTATAAATAGTGAAAGAAGTATATTATTTGTTCTTATGCTACTTTTCCATGCCACATAATGTTCAAGGTAACTCTCAAAAACTGTAAAACATGAGCATCAATGCAGCACTGGAAAGGTATCTATATTTTCTAAGGCCCTTTCCGCACGGGGTAAGTAGAACGGCACGGTGCGACCTCTGACGGAAGTCGTCCGCACCTTGGGAGCGGACTGGGTCAGACTACTTGTCACAGTTCTGCACCTCAGTCCACTCCAGAGCGACCTGAAGTGGTCGCGCAGCGTGCTTTTTAAAAACCTGTTTTTACAGGTTTTTCAAAAGGATGGAGCATGCCACTCCGTACCACTCCGTTCCCGCGCTCCGGTGCAGATTTGCAGGTGTGCACCAGTGCGAGCCTGCAGATCTGCCAGGGGTGGGCTTTAGGCTGGCAAGTTTCAGCGGTTGGCGGGGAGCCTCCACCAACCAGAAGCCACCATTTTGGACACCGGAGCAGTGCGGAGTGACAAGCTCACACTGCTCCCCATCAGGACGGACCGAAACGCACCCACCAAAAAGCCGGTGAGTAGCAGCAGGGAGTGTTTCCCTCGCTATGTGCAGAAAGGGCCTAAGAATCAAGAACATTTGGCAAGTGTAGATATAAATGTTCTTGAACAGTTAGTGTGTACCAAAGGATGGATTCCTACACATTAAGTAGCCAGTAGCTCATCTCTCAGTTGATCTACTTTGCACCCATGCTCTCTCCTAAGACATAATTCATCTTGTTTTTGTCCTTCTCTCGTCCACAAGCATTGAAATATGCATCATCATTTCTACCCCTAAAATGAACCAAATGGAATGGCATTATCTAGGAACCTTACATTGTAGCCTTTGGGAAGGCAAAATCAATATCCCACCCTACCCTGAGCCATTCTAAGTCAGAAAGAAATGCACCTGAAAAGCAGAGACCACAATTCACCATTCATCATAGGTCAATGTCTCAAGCCAACTTATTTGGAAAGCAGTAGCCATATTAGAAATTCTGCCTTAGTTTGTATGCATTCATTTCCCCTTTGCATTAATGAAAAACTCACTCTCAGTTGTGATAAATGACTAAATAAGAGGGTACAAACAAAGGAACAAGTCTTTAAAGTTTAAAAAGTAAATTTTGCATTTTACAGTGATCAAGTGCTTCTGTCACTAGTACTGAAAACAAGGCTCGTAATTCCTGCTGGCTCAGTCTAGGTATCTACTATCCCTGATACCATTGGGCTGAAATCCTAAGCAGCAGAAGGTGGGTTGAAGGTATATCGACTGGTAGATCTTTAGGTGAACTGTAGTTCATCATCAAATACTTTCAACTGCCACGGTTTAGCAGTAGTGACAACAAAATGCCTTTTTCCTTCCTAAATGTGGCTGCTGAATACAAGAAAGTTGTGAGGGGGCAGGAATACATCTGTATGCAAAAAGATCTCTGTTCAAGGTTCAGTTCTGGCTATTGTTCTTCAGTTCTATATCTTTCTTCTTGGGCCACTATTTTGCACCTCAGTCTGATTGGTAGACATTGGAACTTCAGTGAAAAAATAACAGGAAACTCTGGCCCTGTTTGAGAGACCTTATGGTTCTAGAACAGTGGTTCTCAACCTGTGGGCCCCCAGATGTTTTTGGACTTCAGCTCCCAGAAGCCCTGAGCATTGACCATAGTGGCTGGGGCTTCTGGGAGCTGAAGTCCACGAACATCTGGGGACCCACAGGTTGAGAACCACTGTTCTAGAAGATTCCACACATCAGCAGTCTGTCCACTCATGTTTTATCAGTCTACCTCACCTATCTGCCACTGAACTCCATAGGATTTGCATCTGTGTAGACAAATGTAGAATTGTTGGTATTTTAAAAACACCCTGAAATGCCACTGGATTTTATCTACTTTTTTAAAAAAAATCTAAAGTGCCTAGGCCCAACTACCGTGGCCTGAGAAGGAGAGAACAGCAACCAACTACTGCCATCTTCTTTCCTGGTGTGCCTTGTCTTTTTAGATTAGAAATCTGAGGGAAGAGAACTGTAACACTTGTAATCCACTCATGTAAAGCACTGTGTACACTGATAGCATCATCATCATCTTCTAGGGCATTTCCACACTACACAATTATTGCACTGTAATTCCACTCTAACTACCATAGCTGCCTTCTGTGGAATCTGGGGTTTGTAGTCTTGGGAGGTATTGGAGCTCTCTGGCTGAGAATTCTAAATATTCCTCCCTAAACTGCAAATCCCATGATTCCATAGAACAGAATGGTGGCAGTTAAAGTGGAATCATAGTGCAATAGTTGTGTAGTGCAGAAAGGCCCCTAGATAGAAGACTGTCTCTAAATTAAAGATTGGGAACTTATAGTTCCTATATGTTGGAATGTCCCATGAGATCAAACCAGCTGGCTAGATGATGCCACATGGAACTGTGTATTTGAGCTTATAGTAATAGCTGGTTTCCTCCTTTCTTTTTTCCTTTTCTTTATTTCTTTTCTTTTAACACCATATTCTCCATCTGGAATATATGTTGGGGGTACAGTCCCACTGTTGTCTCAGTACAGAATAGTAACAAAATTCTCCTGTTTGGCACTTGCCTTAAAATTTGGAAAATGAGAGGTGTAAGTATTTATTACTTGTTTGTTTGTTTGCTTGTAAGTTTAATATATATCTCATCTTTTTCAGAACAAAGAAATTAAAGGAGCAAAATAGGCATCTCCCAGAGTTTCAGGGAAAGGGATCCACCTTTCATGAACTTTGTAGGCCAAATTACCTCCAGGGACTTGGGTTTACATCCTACTTTAGGATCACAATGAGCCACAATCACCTCTTTTCCACTGTGGGCCCTATCCCTAAATAAATAAATACATACATACATACATACATACATACATACATACATATATACATACATACCTTCCTTGAAAAAAGCTTAAAAAGACACATACAAATGTCTTATAATAGTGCCTTAGAATTCTCAAGATACAAGATCTTATATACAACTTAAAATTCAATTGTTATTTACAAAGAAAATTGAATAGACCAATTAACAATTGGATTTAGGCCTACATTATATTAAATCCAATTGTTTATCAAGCTAGAAGGAAGTTAACATTTATATAAGCTTCATTTATTCATTTGGTGTATTCTATTCTATTTGTAAATAACAGTTGAGTGTGTGTGTGTGTGTATCTCACATCATTTCACCTGTGAATTTACATGACTATATATATAGATATATATTATTCTTAGAATAATTCACTGATATAGGCCATGGTCATTCAGTATCTCTCATTGCTAAGTTAGGCTTGAAGACAAGCTTTCCTGATCATGTCTAATGTGTACTTCTGCATCATGACAACTCTTCCCTCATTTTCAAGAAAGAAAGAAAAAATGTGAGATTAAAAACTGACATAAAAAATTAGACTCAGCTATAAGGATTGAAACCTAATGCTTAAAATCTCAATCAAAAGATTTTAGAATTTGGAAATATATGTAGACATGTAATAAATGTGTAGCTAATATTACTTTCCTTCTGGTTACCTTGCCATTCTCTCTGTCCAAGACTTTTTAAGTTGTTGTCTGTACCTGTGAAACTGACAATTTTCAAGTAAAAACTTAGCTCTCCACAAGCAGAAGCCAACAATATTTTTCTCATCCTTTATTCACAAACTTGATGAGTCACAAAGTATAGAGCGGTTTTTTTTCCAGTTTACAAGAGAGTTCTACCCAGCCAGTCTGTTAACCTTGATTTATGGAGGTTAAACACACATATACTGGTAGACTATGGAATTTAGTTTAATGGATCAATATGCAATTATTACAATATTAGTTATAGCCAAGCATGGATGCTCCCCTGAACAATATTCTTAGCCCTTGCTGATGCAATGACAAACACAAAGACCTGCAGTAATTCATCTATTTATTCATATTCCCTTATTATATCAAATGATTGAATGCTCCTTCTCTATAAGCAAGCATAAGAAAAGTTTCACCACTACTGCAGCTGGATGCTGCGTGTTCACCTTTTCCTTCTTCCCACACTCTCTTCTTTGCTTTTTCCTCTCAAACAGCTGAATCATGCTGTGATGTAATGCCCTTGCTTTATGAAAAGGCTACTTAAAAGTAAGTTTCACCAACAGTGGTCCAAGACATTTTGTTGCCTGAGACACAACAGCAGCAAAAGGTAATCACACCACCCAAGTGAAGGAGCATTCTACCCCAGTAAATTTATTTTGGCTCCTGAAGTAGAAAATTCCAGAAGCATTTCTCATTCCTGACAGTAAAAATACAACAATAAGAAATTAAATAGCCCACAATTGTCTTTCATCTTAAGACATCCCAGATCATTGCCTGAGGTGCCCACCTTACTCAGTCTATTGATAGATTTAACCAGGATGGTGTCTAGGGCCTGTGAGGTTTGTCTAGGGTATGATTAGCTAACACATCTACTTGTTCTTTTCATTAGAACACATCCCATTGCCAAAAAGACAAGCTGCCTTTAGAAGAGACTTGTTTTCTTTAGGCAGGAACTGCCATGAATTTCACTATCCCTTGACCTCCAACAATAGGAATATAAGAAATGTTTCATCATCACTACAGCTGGATTGTGTGCATGTAGTCCCTGCTCTTTCCTACACAAACATTTTTTGATTTCTGTGTAATATCTTCACTTCCCACCATATTGTAATATATGTCATCTTCCAATTAGTTCTGAATCAATAGGCATTCTATTAACCAATAGAATAGCTGGTCAGTTTCTAAGGTTGTTTTTTTAAGCATGTGACATATGAAAGAGTTATTACATTTGTACAAAAAAATTCATTGACTGCTGCTGTGCCAAGTTACATGCCAGGCTCTCCATCAAGTTCAGTATTGTATAGGATTTGGAAATGTGGCCCAAGTGAATACTATAAGACTTGATTTACTGTAATTTCAGTGATGAAAAAGCTTGTGGTTTAAACCAGACTATCTCATGTTGGCTTATGCATCCCATAAAGCCAAGACATTGGAAGCTAAGGCTTTAACAGACATGCCTCATGATCAGCAATAATGTGGGTTCCAGCCAAATTGTGTTTGCTTATAGCTTAAGCACCACATACTGACACTTTTCTCTGGTCTTTCAGGTCCAAATCCATTTGGGAAGGATGGAAGGCCTGGGATCAGCAAACACGACATGACTTTTTCTGCTCCTGTATTGTCTTATGAAACATTTGAATCTAATTCTATTGCTAGAGAAATCCTCCTGGGTTTGCACCTATACATGTTCTTTATAAATAGCCATTAACTGGGATAATGAATTCAACAGTATAAGATGAAACTCTCCTCTAACGTAATAGGGGTAACAGTCTACTGCTGCTAATGACTTGAGTATGGTGGTTGCATACAAATTGTACTGTGTTCTCTAGAGCCACTGGATCAATAATATTGTCAGTAAGGAGAATACCAAGTCAAATTGTGAATACCATTTCACCTCAGATAGGGATGTTCAGAAATGAAGTTCCAAGACTCTATAAACCAGTAAAACTAGTGATACAACTCCCTAGCACTGTTTCCAGCAAGGGAAAGTGTAGCCTCTTCTGGATGCATGAACTACAACCATTTTTTGGCCCTCAACTGCTGCTGCAGGAGTGAGTTGATTTTAAGGCTTGATCAAAGCTACCACACTAGTTCAGGTAGTCAAGATGAGACCTCACCATTCATGTAAAAACAGATCTTGTGTTCTTACATGGATGCAGCAGGTATTTTATAGCAAAGAAAGCCTACCTACTATTCTTCTGCAGCAAGCCCTCACTCATAGAAGGAGCACCCCTGGGGAATGGCCATATCTCCTAGGCATGCGTGTATGCTCTCAGCTCCAAGATAAATGATTCTTGGTTTCTAAAAGTTGTTGGACTGTACATTCCTGCAGCTCTAGTCAGCATAACCAATGATGAGGAATTCTAGGAGCTGCAATATAACACACATACACACTGCTGTATCATTTGGTGTTGACTTTTGGTTTACTGCTCCATCTACACTCCAGATTTGTTTCCTTTGGTTCTGACTTTCTCTGACCACACCCACTAGAAATGGAGAAGGAAACAGTGCACATTATTGTAAAACAACCAGAAAATGAAAGATCTTTACAACTCTCAGAATCTTCCATGGTGGCTAGGGGGTTAAGAGAGTTGTTATTCAAAGAAATAATTTTGTCATCCTCTTTGAATTGTCTAATGATCTTTTCTCTGCAGTGATAGCTGCAGGGTTTCTGTGTCAAGAAATCTCCTGTGTCCCTCTCAAAACAGTGCATCCCTGAAAAGCAGCAAATCCTGAGTTTATCTGTCAGAGTGTGAAGGAAACCTATAAATAAGATTGTTTTCTGTGGAGTCATTTTTTGTATAAATAATTGACATATTTCAGTAGCAAAGTTGGCAGTATGACTCCAGTCCATAATGAAAATACAAGATACACTTGTGCTCTTCAGTTATCAGCTTGCAAAAATTCAGTAGGGCCACTAAGAAAGTACCTCTTCCCTGGAACAGTTACGCCACTATCAGTGTGATCTTATAAGTCCTCCATTTTTATACTAGGTAAGGGAATTAAAAGGGTCAATGGCAGGTTTAGGAGTGAACACTCTAAATATTTATTTCTTGGTGCTCTGTTATAGGCCAGCAGACTCACTTGGGATTGGACAGAGGTCTGTTGTTGGAGGGAATAAAAGCCCACATGCAGCTCTGTGGGAGTTACTAAGTGGTTGTAAGCATCAGCAATTGAAATCAAGCAAAAGATTGGAAAGGAGACTTAAGGAGGAAAGAATGAGCCAGTGTTTCTAAGCTGTGACTGGTCAGTCAGGACAGTGCTCCTAGGAAATGTTTTTAATAAATGAGCTCATTTCTGTTAATGAAATTTTTTAAATTTTTTAAAAAATATTACCTAGGGTTGCTATATCTTTGTTCTCTTTCCTGGCAGCTTGTGCTTCAAGTACTTACAAATTCAGCAGATGACATTTTCTCCCTCATTGCACCTCAGTGCACTGATGCAGCTGCCGAACAGGAGTCCTGCCAGGAAAAAGACTGACAACTGCAGAGAAGGATAACAATGCAGAGACCTATATGCTTAGATTCAGAACATGGCAAGCAGGGGAAAGCTTGCATAATTGGACTTTCCAAACTCTTCTTCTTGGGTTTAACAAAATCCTTTTTGAAGGATGAGGTAGGAAGTACTCTCAAATGGGGAGTGTTGGGCTGCTAAGTATAGGGATACCTGAGAATTTTGTATTTTTTTAAATAAGAACTTAATGAAATTACTTCATAAATGGGAAGAGAAGGGACCTAAGATTTGAAAAATTGAAACACAGGAGAAAATGAACCTGACAGTTATATGTATCAAGAAAGTTTTTTGAGTACCTACCTTTTAAAAGCCTAGCTTTGGATCTCTCTGTAGTTTGCCATGTCTGTGATACTAGCTTATGGTCTTCCCTCCCTCCCTCACTCCTTTCCTTGACGACTCCCTTTTAAATTCTACATGGCAAGGAACTACAACATGATGCGGTTCATGCTAGGGATAGCTGTTTCTATTGAATTCCAGCATTTCATTTGGTTTCTTTTTCAAGGGAACATACGAACATCAGCAAACTTCTTCATAAA
Source organism: Iguana delicatissima (assembly GCA_948472985.1). Lineage (NCBI taxonomy): Eukaryota > Metazoa > Chordata > Lepidosauria > Squamata > Iguanidae > Iguana > Iguana delicatissima. Next base: position 70,770 of record CAOKZL010000265.1, on the reverse strand, counting down.
CTGAACAGAAAAACAAAACAAAACTTGAGATCTGAAAGTCTGAACGTAGAAGAAAGTGAGACTGGGAAAACTGTCCATCCCTATCTAAAGGAAGAAGTATTTAGCCAAAACCAGGCAGAGATACTTCCCATGTCTTCTTTCACTTGCAGCTCACAGAATCTAAGCCACAGTATCTGCTCATGTTGTACTATCTTCAGGAATGCTTAAATACATGTTTGTTCCAGATGGGTTTCAGCAATGATAGCAGTTATCTATTTTAATTTAGTTTATTTTGCTGGCACTATAGTGAGGAACTGGTAGTCAGGTATTTCAAAATTGAGATTAAAAGCAGAATTGAGATTAAAAATTGAGATTCAGTAGGGCCACAAAATTGAGATTAAAAGCATTGAGAGTAAAAGCAGAATAAAATCTCGGTTGCAAATGACACCTAGGATTGTACAGTGTACAAAACACAAAAATACTTTTTAAATATAAAGTACAAGAGAATTGACAAATGCAATAAAAATAGAAAATCAGTTCTAATAATCAAGGTACCATGCCTTTAATTCTGATCTGACAACATGGCTGTTAACTGCTATTTACCACAGACAAGGAAGATCGATATATATATGTTTAGCAAATTTCATTGCAAACAACTTGAATATCACTCATGTCCACATTTTGCATTATAGTGCAATGTAATGTACTTTGAACATCTTCCCACATTTTTTAAAACCTAGGAAGATTTTTTTTCAATCTTTTCTGTTTTTGACAGAATTAGAACCAAAAGAGAATGTTAGTTAGCAAACTACATTTTGGGTGTTAGAGAGTGAGATTTATAGTGGCATTTAAATGGTGCTAAACTGAATGGAGAGGGCCAAGTTGAGGAAAGCAGAGTAGACTGCCTGCTTCAGACCTTTATCTTTAGTGCTTACAAGCATATTTACCTGGTGTAGCTCGGGATTTTATTTTCCTCCTAAGAACTCACCAAACTGTCTTCTCCAGTACCTGTAACTTTTCCCCATATTTTCCAGTGCAATCTGTATTCAGAGTTATTTACATACACAGTTTGGGTTCCTGAAGGAATACACTGTCCTCCTCCTTGCTGCTAGGCCTCATCGCCATAGCTACCAGCCTTTTCCAGTACCTGAAACTTTTCCCCATAGTCCCCAATCCAATCTGTATTCAGAGTTGTTAACATACAGAGGTTGGGTTCCTGAGGGAATAGACTGTCCTTCTCCTTGCTGCTAGGCATTGTCTCCACAGCAACTGGCCTATTCCAGTACCTGTACCTTTTCCCAAAGTCCCCAACCAATCTGTGTTGTCTGGCAACACTGATGTACAGGTTTTTGATTTTTTTGCTTTCTGCTGAATTTGTGCAATGGCTTTATGTTTTTCTGGAAGCATTTTTTGTTTTGAATTTCAACTTTAAGATTCTTCACATATGGAACTGGCACAATCTACAGTGTGAGGCGAGAAGACCTTGTAACTATGTTGTGAATGTCACTTTAATTTTTCTCACTTATGCCTCCCAAATGTTTTCTGGCATCCTTATTGATGGTAGGCCTCATCTCCATAGCAACTGGCCTGAGGCCAAGAGCTCTCTGGCTGAGAATTCTAAAGGCCCCTCCCTAAACTTCCAACCCCAGGATTCCATAGAATCTTCACAGCCAGCCAATCATATGAGGTCTTCTCGCTTCACTCAGCCAATCGTACGAGGTCTTCATCTGCCTGACACAAACAGACAAACTCACAAACATTGACTTTTATATAGTAGGTGAATCAGCAGAGCAATGGCGACATGAGGGATGGGACCAATGGCCTAATAACTTGCACTCTAAGACAGATAATTGTTGATATGGAAAAGACGCCTGACTAATTATTGAATTTTTGTCTTGCTTTTGCACTAAATGGTGCTCAAAATGGCTAACGAGAATGCAATATAACATCATAAACTAACAATAAAATACAAAATAAGAGCACAGAGAACAAATGTGTCAAGATGACTCGAACAAATGACCTAATCACCATACGTCAAGTTGACAGAGGAAATAGTTTTGCACAGAGTGGTTGGTCAGTCAAGTTAGTTTGGCTTTCTCCACTTATGGTACCAATCACTGATCTTGATATGGAAAAATATGTTGAGTTGTGGGTATGTGTGGTCCTGGCCTGTATAAAAGGTCAGATTAGATTAATTTATGTGTACACAATTCTTATAAAGCTAAAAGTAAGTTTTTCAAGAAGCATTTTCAAGAAGAAAAACTGTTACTATAAAACATATGAAGTAGACAATACTGCCATTAGTTTGCTACAATTTCTAACACACATTTCATGTCTTTATTAAGCAACAGTTGAGTGTTAAGAGCAGAATGCTCATCCTAGCAGGGCTGTAAATCAATTCTTAGTTTGCTGACATTTATGACAGACATAATGTTTTTCTGTTTCCTAATTATTTTTCTCTACTGGCTCTTTTCCACAGTGTGTGGTTTCCAGGGTGGAGGAATTGAAACATGTCAGTCATGTTGACCTATTGTGGATAGATACTAGAGAGGTATGCCCCTTTACATAAGGTAAGAAAAAATGAAAGTGAAAAAGAAGAACATTCAGCCATTACAAACCTATACATTCTATTTCTTATAACAATGGCACCTGTTGATTCAATAACTTCTTAGGTTCAAATCAGGAATGCATCTGATAAGTTTACAACTATGATAAATCTTAAATCACTGAAGTAGAAATGGCCACATGTACCATGAAAAGTGTTTAAAAGTGTGCAGGTTGACACATTTACTTCTTTTCCTTATAATTTTCAGAAAGGCATAGCATATATTTCTCTCTTATTCTGGTGAAAACATGTAGTTTAACAACATCTGAATGGTCATATGATTCCAGTTGCTGGGATACAGCAGAGTACCTAAGTATATGAACATCTATACGAGGAAATCTACATTATATTGATAGTGACCTTTAAAGATCTATATGGTTTGGGGCCTTTTCCTAAAGCAAGGATGTGCAAATCCAGACATTGTTGACTACAATTCCTATCATCCTTCAGAATGGTTAGGACTGTGTAGTGAGTTGGGCCTCTGTGGGTTTTAGAGCCTTTCTTAGTATCATAGCTGAACATTAACAGCTGCTCCACTGAGAAAATAAAGTAAGCTTAATTTGTATTGGTAACTTTGTTAAATAAACTTTTGTATTAGTTTGGCAATTTGAGGCCAGAAAAAGATCTGGATGCTGAGAATCGTAAATTCACTGACGAGTTAATTTTCTTCTGTTATTAACTTGCTTCCACAATTTTCATTGCAATGTTTGGGAGAGAGAAAGGTCGCAACTTTGACACTTTGATTTCTTTGTTTGCTTATGCATTATATAACCTTTGGGAGTCAATCTTCCATTGGCCTTGCACTAACCAGGTCGTCCATTCTCCTGCTTGATTTGTCTGGTACCCACAATATTATCTTTTCAGAAATAGAGGAAAATAATCACATTTTGGGCATTACATTTCTGTTCCTGCATTTCTGCAGCTTCTGTGGTTGTGTGATGTGAAGTTCTGCAAGGAGAGAGCTGCCTTTGCTGGCCTCCAGTGGAAGGAGACCAGGGGTAATGATGTCAAATGCAAAACCACCAGGACCCTGGTGTGTGTGGTGGAGCCAAAGGGTATTAAAGAAACTTCTACCTCATCTGCTTCCTCATTCAGACAAATGGTCTACAGGTGGTGCCCTCACTTTAAATCTCAGGACTTGGGAGTTTTCCTCAGATATGCTCTCATGGCTCAGGTGTTCTGTGCAGGGGAAAGCTGATGTGGAAGTCAAAGGCTGACACCTACCTCTGCTGATCCCAGCAGGAGGTTTCTCCTCCCAGCTCACACCTTTCCAGGTTCAACACAGAAATTAGGTGTTAGGAGAAATAAAGTGACCATTATTCAACCCAATTTTCTGAGCCTGGTTTCGTTATTCCAAGGTGAGTCAGCAACAGAATCTGTTTTAGAGTGTCAGCTCTCTGCTGAACTTCTTCTTACAGGGCAACAAATAATCCTAAAAAATAAATAAATATTTCTTCATGTGTGAAAGAACCTAGTGGGCTAAGACAGTCCAGTGTTTGAAGACACAACTGCCTGGTCAGACATTGTTAACATGCAGTTTAATGGTTCACTAAACAGGATTACCCCTGTTGTCTCAGAGACACATACCTTCAACCCTAACAGCTTCTGGTATATTGGCTTTATCTGTGTCTAATAGAAAGATACTTACCAATTTTGTTTTTAAATAAATAAAGCCAAATATCATTCTAAATGCAAAGTAAGTAAGCTGAGCAGATATTTTTATGAAGCTCCTGCACCAAATGCGTTTGGTTTGGAACAATTATCCATTGAAGCAGAATTTGGTAACATATTCAGTCAAAGTTGTCAATCTGTTCAGCTTTTGTGATGACATTTACAGGAAGAACCTAAATAGAACTATCAGAAGAAAGAAAGCCTTATCTTTCAGTATCAAGAATCATGATTTTAATTTGTTTCTGCCCTCTGTGCTCCTTGTTTTGTCAGTGACTGAAATCATAAATGATGCGTGTCACTTTGAGTTACTTTGTCTCCATCTCTCTTTAAGCGATGAGCACGTGGATCCTGAAGATCACTATTCTGAGCTCACTTTTGACAGCTGCAGTTCTCTTTAGCACTTCTGTTTCACAGAATAAACACCTTGCCTACACAGATAACATGTTAAGGTTCACTGAAGGCAGTTCAGTTCCAACTGACCTATGGTCTGAGGTTGGCTTTTTATATATAGAATGTTATATGTTTTCCTGAGACTTTTAAGATTAGCAAGCATGGATGCTTTGTTCAAAGATTAAAAAAAATCACCCATATTTGTAATCAATACGGGCACAAACAGTGATGTTGTTGTGTGCCTTCAAGCCATTTCTGACTTATGGCAACCCTAAGGTGGAGTTTTCTGGAGCTGAAGGTGTGTGATGGTCACTCAATGGGTTTCCATGACTTAGGCCATTCCCGCACTAGACTATTATAGCGCTATTATTCCACTTGCAACATCCTATGGAATCCTGGGGTTTGCAGTTTTGGGAGGGACCACCCGGCCCCTCCTGAAACTGCAAACATCAGGATTCCATAGGATGTTGCAAGTGGAATAATAGCGCTATAACAGTCTCGTGAGGGAATGGTCTTAGTGGGGAATGTAGGGTTGTAGTCCAATGCTCAGACCACTACACCATGCTGGCTTTGTATATTTTCCCCAGTTTTGTGATGCATTTCTCACTACAAAAAAGTGCATGTAAAAATGTAAGTACTGTAGAAGATTACATAGAAAAGTGTGTATATTAGGCAAAGTTGCAATGAAAACGTATATGTTGGGAAAATAACATATGAAAATATTTGTGAATATTTGTGTGCGTTGCTTTCGCATAAAAAAGGGAAAATGACTGGAATAGAGTTGGACAAAGCTGACAAAAACTAGCAGTAGACTTAATTTCATCATCCTAAGCAATAAAGCCCATGTTGGGATTATACTTGCATATCTGCAAGCTCCAACTTTTATAAATTAATATAGATTTAGACTGAAATATAACAATGTGCTTAAAGGATGTTAACAAGCTAGTTGAGAATACAGTGGTCTCTCCATTTTCATGAAGGTTTGGAGGGCAGAACTGTCAGTGCGGGTGGAGGTCAAGCAGGGGCCGGACCGGAGTCGGGCACAAGCAGCATTTAATACAGTCTCTCACAGGAGCGCTGCAGCACACAAGCTGGGGAAACTTAAAGTAGGCCTTAGCAGCAGGCGTCAACGGAAAATAACAATGGGTTACTTCACCCGAAACGCAAAGAGGTTACTTCACCTAATGCTGGGGAAGGGTCGTGGAGAAGCCAGGCGGCAGGAAGCGGGCACAGGCTGGGCTGGAACAAGGCACGGGCGACAGATGTCTGGGAAGCCGACGGTTGAAGCTCCGTGCCTTTCCCAGCCCCGCGTCTGCCTAAAAAGGCCCCTAGGGCGGTCGGTGGCCAATCCGGCCCGAGCACGTGGCTGGGCTCCCAGCTGTGCTACAGCTGGGAGCTCCCCGCCCCCAGGTGTTTCTCCTGCAGCCGCTGGGATCGGCGGCTGGCCTCCTTGAGCCGCCGCCGCCGCTGAAACATCGGCTGCAGGGCGGTAGCCTCAGCCTCTTCCGAGGCGGCCTCGCGAGTAGGCGGTGCCCCTGGATCGGGCCCGGGGCCCACCTCCTCTAGCGGGTCTCCGCCTGCCACGCCCAGCAGCACGGGAGCCGGGCCGGCGGCCTCCGCAGCACCGGGACGGTCCCCTTTGGTGGTGGCGGCCTCCATCATGCCGGGGAGACCCCCGCCAGGATCGGCGACCGCCGCGGCATCCCGGCGATCCCTGCCAGTGGTGGAGCCCTCCGCGGCGACCGGGCAGTCCCCATCGTCGGCTGCGGCCTCCGGAAGGCCAGGGCCCCCCTCCTCCTCATTAGAGGTAACCGCGGCGTCAGCCTCCGCAGCGCCCGCCAGCGCGGCCACACCCGAGGCCCTGACAAGAACTTTCAAAAAAGTGGGAAAAAATCAGTAACTCCCCCTGTGTTCCCCCTCCCATTCCCTTCTGGAACTCCCCCTTCCATTCTTTTGCTTTTTGCCCTGGTGTGTGTGCCTTCTACTCTGCACTCGTGCAAAAGGCAAGGAAACTGCAGGAAGGCATTCCTGCCTGCCCCCATTCCTTTTTGCCCCAATACATGTTCTCTGTGCCTGGGGAAAAGGCAAGGGAATGGAAGAGGAGAGCACTGTATGCAGAGAAGGAAGGTACATACATGCTTTCCTGCAATTCCCTTGCCTTTTGCACTGGTGTGTGTGCCTTTCTTCTCCACACCTGGGAATGAGGGGAGGCATGCACATGTCCCCCCATATTTCCTTGCCTTTTGCCCAAGCATGGAGAAACACAGCAAGCCTGGACAAAAGGCAAGGGAATGGGAGGAGGAGAATGGGGGGAAAGGCATGTGCATGCTGCACAAATAATCAAATTTATGAAGGTCAAACCTGCAACTGTGGAGGGAGGACTATACAGATTTTTGGGGGCGAAATATAGATTTCATCAGGTGTATTTCAACTGAATGTCTTTTCTTCCAAATGTTCTTATCCAGCTCAGAATGGTGAAGCTAGGTTTTCCATAAGTACGTTCAGGGTTCAATACACTAGGACTCTAAAGTCAGAAATGTCATGCACAGAAATACTTCAGTACTCTTGCTACTTTTTGTGCAATTGGATTTTGAATTTTTATAGTTGTTGTTGTTGTGTACCTTCAAGTCATTTCTAACTTATGGTAACCCTAAGGAGAACCTATCACAAGGTTTTCTGGGGCTGAAAATATGTGATGCAACAAAGGCCATCTAGCAGGTTTCCATGGCTGAGTGGAGAATTAATTTCTGGTCACCAAGTTTGTAGTCCAATGCTCAAAACACCACACCATTTTTTAAAAAGCTGTATTTTATACTTTTTGTATTGTATAAGTTTAAGTTATATTATAGAAGTTTTATTGTATTTTTAAAGTTATAATAAAAATACAACAAAACTTATATCTATATTTCTATTTCTTATATAATAACCAAAACAGTCAATAATAAGTATATGTCATTTAATAAAAGTTCATTTTCTAAAAACTGATTTTAGAAACATTTTCTTCAGAAAAATAACATTATCTAGATTTTTATCTCTTTAGTCACCTTTCTTTCCATTAATCCATCAGTATGTTGTCAACAAAGTTCATAACCCATTTACCACACCTTCTCAAGTATCTTCCATTTTATATTTAACTTTTGGCTTTTTCATCTGATTTATAAACTTAAACATTTGCTTTTGCAATTGCTGAAGGAATGCATCAATTACCATAACAGACATTATTCACAAAAAAAAATCATCATGTTGAGCAAAATGTTTTCTTCACCGTTTCCCCAATTGACAATAAAAATACCATCTTTCCCCTCCCAAAAAATATTTCTCAAGTCCTTTCCATATTCTACCACAATTCTCCTGAAACAACAGGACTTCCACCATTACCTTAATATTATCACACTATGCATTTTTCCTCAATTCCGCAATTTAATTCATATGTAAATTCAGGTTGAACTTCCATATTTATATACATTTCTTTAATCAGATCTTTCTCCTTCTCTTCAAGTTGACTTTTCTTTGCTTTGTATTGTAACTCAACCACTTACTTTATAGCTTGCTTAAATTCCTTAAATTCTTTTCTCAAATCTTCCAAAAGTCCTACTTGTGATTCCATAAAATTACTTCTCAAACCACATATGGTAGTATCTGTAAAGTTTCTGAGGGAAATGCCATCTTCCTGGATTCATCAGTGACGAGGTTAAAAACCAAAGACCAATTTGGTTCAATCTCAGTAGCTCATTAGCTCCCAGACCACCACCTGGTTATTCTCAGTGTCCCAGCATTATCATCTTACAGTATAAAAAAACTTTTTTTTTCTCATGAAAATGGTCCGTTTTACTCAAAATGTGTTTAGTGGCAAAATAAAATACTTTCTCTTTTAAAGTTGTTGCTTCATCAATCCCTTATAAAACTTTCTTAAAGTACATCTTATTAGCTTTTTTCCCCTTACTTTTCCTTTTTTTAAAAAATAGGAAATCTGGTAAATAGTTTCTTTTTCATCTGATCTTGTCAGCTTAGAGGGGAAAGGAAGGAACTCACCAGTCCTTTTTGTTCTCACTGTCAACCAAAAGACTTCCATTCCTTTAGGAGCTGAACCATTAAACCAGTGGTTCTCAACCTGTGGGTCCCCAGATGTTCGTGGACTTCAGCTCCCAGAAGCCCCAGCCACTATGGTCAATGCTCAGGGCTTCTGGGAGCTGAAGTCCATGAACATCTGGGGACCCACAGGTTGAGAACCACTGCATTAAACCCTAAACAAGTGATTAAGAAAGTGGAAGTTTCATAGTGGAAGAGCCAGGGCTTTGATGTTCCTTCCTCAACTCACACTGCTCAAAATTTTCTTCTGACCACCACCAGTTAGCAGCTTCCTCACAAGGAGCAGTGATGGTGAGTACTTGTGGGCAATTCCAATGCTCTCTTCTTTGTTCAGAGAGAGTTCTGTCAACTACTTAATTGTAATTAGCTGACTATCCTGCTGCTTAGCTTCATCTGCCCAATACATGAAGCAGACACATCAGGCCACTTTTCTCCCACCTGGAAATCTCCCTACTTTTCGTCCATTTTATTAATTGCAAAGCCAGCTCTTTGGTAGGCTCACATAGTGATTCTTTAGTTTTAACTCTTTCCTTTCACTCCAGTTCTTACTGATTGCTGTGATCTAAGGGCCAAATAAGATCTTCACTTCATACAGTGATAGGCAGAGGCACCTGATGAATCCGTTACCTTGAGTTGATGAATCCACTGCCAATTTTATGGCTGTTCCTCCTGCTGCTGTGATCAGTTGTATGAGAGCTTTCCCAATGGCAATCCTTTATCTGGAATAAGATTCACTTTCTGGATGGTTCTCATACTGATGCAGGCAGAGAAACAAGAAATTGAAAGTGGATTTGCTGCTCAGTGCTTGCCTCTGTGCTATGTATTTTTTAAAAACTTTAATTCCAGACACAGAAGAAATCCTTGTGCAACACACAAGGATAGAGAGCCTGATCTCTTCCCTTCTCATCATGATTGCAATTAAAATCATCCCCCACCCCGCCTTATGATTAAGAGACTTAAGCACTTTTTTCTAAGCATTCTAGCTCTGCAGTAGAGGACTTTAGTTTTGATCATGCTGAGAAGGAAAGAAGTAAGCCATCCCTGTTCTGTATGTTGTATTCCTCATGAGGACCATGGCCTGGACCAAAAATTGAAATTAATGTTTTTATTTTAGTTTTTTTAGTTTTATTTTATTTCAGTTTTTCTTTGTAATGGAGATGTAGCCACCAAACTACACACAATGGCTCAAATCCTATTTTAAGACGTGCCTGTCCTGTTCTGCAGTTCTTTGTGCAATGTACAAAACCTTTCCCTACAGGTCTATCCAGTCTCAGGAGAGGCTGCTGCTTAATAGTGTAGGAAAGAGAGAGTGGAGAAACAATTCAACTGGCATAGCTCTGAGGGAAATGGATAGGAGTATGCACTCTATCTATGAGTACACTTCCATTCCTTTCCCCTCTAAGCTGACAGGAGCCAGTTCTTTGTCATCTGACTTGCCTCTCCACTGGTAAAATGCAGCAGCAGTTAACGGCCTCTCCTGCAGCTTGGCAGCTGCAGGAGGGTGTTCTGAACTAGGCACAAAGCTCTAGCCATTGTTGCCCCATCATAAAAAAATGCATGCGTGGGGAGGAGACACAGAGTTACCCAAGCAAGAGTGCTATACTCCACCTGCTTGTTGCAGGAACTTGACTAGAATTTGGAAACACTCTTCTTTTGGGACTCTAATTCTCAAAATCCTATGGCCGGTGCTCATGTTGTCTGTGGGATTCTGGAAGCTACAGTCCAAAACAGTAATGTCTCCCAGTTATAGTTTTGACCCTTAGTGATGAGAGCAGTTGGCCAAACAACCTTTTATTGGTCTATTTTTCCTATTGATTCTCAAACATTCTTTATTGGAAGAGAGAATATTTGTCACTTCCAAATATTGCATGAATGTTCTCCTTCCCATTTAGGTCTAGAAGCTCTTGTGAGGTGTCCCCCTCTACATCCCATTGGGAAAGGGAATACAACTGAGTTTCTATGCAGGTGTCAGCCATGACTATATTTGCAAGGATTAAATATTTAAAAAAAAATTTAAAAAATGCATCCAGCACTATCTTACACAGATGCACTATCATTATGAATAATGACAGAAGTCTCTGAATAATCAAGAAGGTTTTTCTGAATGCTCATTGAAAGAAAAAAATATAACTACTGTGACAATTCTGAATTTGGCCAAGAGTTCCCAGCACTAATAGAATGTTGAGATTGTCCAATTATTTATCATAGACTATCTGTATCAGAATGGCTGAAGATCCAAACCAAAAGATTTCCTTTTGTGCAGACAAAGAGGCTCTCCGTTCTTCAGAAACAGACAGAAACAGTTGATTTAAAGAAACAAAACAGCATTCATATTGCATTAGCCACACCAATATCATCTGAATAGACTGTGATGAAAAATACTAATCTTCTACAGGCTGGTACTTTAAGGCAGAATTCTAAGCTATTTCCTAGTAAATCGACAAACAGATGAGTAATAAATGAGATTCTCAGAGGGCAAGCAGCCCATTTATAACTGACTAATGGGACTCCCTAAATAATTCAGGATCTACAAATTGAGTATTAAAAGTCTTGAAATTGGAGAAGAATAATATATTAAAAGGCAAGAGGCCAGTCCCGATGTCCATTACTCAGAATGATAACAAAGTGCCTTTTTAGGACTCTGTTAGGAGAAATTTCTCCTTATTAGGGTGTCTAAATGTAAATCCGAATTCATTATGATTAAGTGATTATGGAAAACATCTTATTTCATAGTCACTTCCAGCTAGGGCTTTTTCCTAAAATCTGTACTAATGCAGGAAGCATTTATCTTGTAACATCTGACTCCAAGTCACACTGAGAATAAGAATTGCCTTTCTAATGAAATCATTTTCCCCACATAAATGAAAGGTCATTCCAGTGACAAAACCTTTCAACACAATGGTCTAGAAGATTAGCTCTGAAGACAAATGAGGCTTTATGGATCATATCTAAAATAAGTTCCCTCAGACAGAAAGAATAGGTTGTTCATTTCCTTCCCTTGAATTACAAATGAGGGATACCTGGTTTTTCCTCAAAGAAGAGGTCATTTCTATGGAGGGCCAGAAGATCAGGACAAAGAATGGCAGACTGCTGAGTGCAGATACCAATAAAAGATCTGATTTTCCAGGACCAATCAAAGGCATGTGAAGAGAGAGTAGCTCTTTGGTGTGTAGTGCAATAAAAAATGAGAACATCATGGCCCCTCTAGTGTGAGATAGTAGGTTGAGTTCACATATTCATTTATTTTATACACGTTTATAAGCACATGGTTATAGATGTCTGGTGATGGATGAGTTTTTCCCAGCTCAATTTATAACTGGCTCAGCCTTTCTCAGATGAATATAGGCACTCGACACAACCTCAGCTTCTTTTCCTCAGAGTTTTTATCTAGATTTGTAATGCTGCACAAATGAAGATTTATAGGTTCTTAAACATACCAGCTAAATGAAAGATGGCTCCTTTATTTCAATTATGTGGAGAAATAGTTGTAAATTGCAGGGCCATATTTTGTATGTAAAATTTTCACTCACTCATAACAATTTATATGCTGACACAACCCTGGCAGTCCATGGACTACAAAGCCAGAAGAACTACACAATATAATACTGGTTTGTAAGTTATATGTCTAACTCTGAAATCGCTGGAAATCTAATTTTAAATAAAGTACCTATCGTGCATTTATAGGAACAGTACATAGCCTTCACAAAACAAACAGTAAGAGTTAAACTGAGAATGAGAGAAGAATTTGAACTATTCAATGTCTGTGTACCTTTTCACTAACTCACTTTTGACACCCGGTACACAGAACATATGTTCTCAGAACCTCATTTACTTTTCTGAACCATGGGAAAAAATTACCGGGGCAACAGGGGTTGACCCAGGGACTAGACAAACTTTGTATTCTGACCAAACCTGTATTATGTGCTAGATCAGAGATTCTTAACCTGAAGTCTATTGATGCCTAGGTGTCCATGGGTGGGCTTCAGAGGAACTTTGAAACAGGCACTCTTTCCTTTCATTTACTTTGATAACAGTGTGTAAGTCAATATATTTTGGAAGTAGCTCCACCTCTTTCATCAGATTCTGGAAGGGTGACATGACTCCAAAAATAAACCAACCAACCAACTCACTGTACTAGATGATTACAGTTTTTCTTACCATCATAACAAATGTGTGTAATTTTCCCTTGCCTAATAAATATGTATACATATTTCCCATACATGAAGGAGTGATTCTGTTCTAAATCTACAGAATAATTAAAATAATCCAGTATCTGAAATCTGAATTGGTACCATAAATTCCTTCTGTCCATACTATTCCTTTGAAAATTCTGGTAGCTTTATCGAAGCCTCTACTGCATCAACAAAGTGTGCGGAACATGCATCTACAAATGAGCCTGAAAGTCTGCAGATTCTTCACACTTTCAAAGACAAGTAATATGCATTTGTGAAATATTTATTTTGCAGTCTTGCATATTGTTCATGGAGACTAAAAAACCATGCAAAACACTTTTAAAACAATAAACAAAATAATATATCAGAACATCAACATCTCACATTAAAACTATCCTTCAAAATCTGCAAATCCTATAAAACTGCAAGAGTAGCACAAACACATTAACCGATGTGAACATCACAAAGTGACATGAGTGCAACTACACCCACCCAGTTCTTACCCAATGTGGGTTGATAGGTTGTTCTAAAAATTATTTATCACCTCATTAAAAGATAAAAAGGATGATCTCTGCTCAGCCATGCCTTGAGAGAGGGAGCTCCTGATGGATTCACTACTAAAAAAGGCCTTTTCTCATATTAACACCTACCTGATTGCATCTTCTACAATCTGTGACCAATCTCAGAGTCCCATCAAAGGTCAGACGGTCCTTCAAGTACCTGTTTCCTCACGAACATGATCCCATATTTGCTCCTGGATTCTAAACTCCAATGACATCAATGTGCAGCAGTAACAGAAGGGGAGATGTTCTTTCTCCTTGAAATCTATCTCAATTTGACACAGAAGAAGCATAAAAAATGGAAAGAGTGGGAGTGCCAAGGTAAACAATTTTTTTCAGTTACATTTTCTTAGGCTTGGTTACAGCCTAGTTGAAATAAAGCATGAGGCCCAGAAAAAAACAATGAAAAGTTTCAACAAAAAGTTTGGCTTTGAGAAAGCATCTGAAAGAAGTAAGAGACATGACACATGAGTGCTATGAAAGGCAGTTCTCTGTAAAAGTACTGTGAAAGGCACAGGACAGCAAGAAATAAAGGGTAAAGTTTGGAGAAAGCAAACTTCCACATGGCTGAGGGTGTTAGAATTGAGACAGCAAAGGTCCTTCTTAATCTATAAAGAAATTACCCTCTTAACATTTTATGAATCAATTACTGTCAAGGCCAAGATATGATGCTATTTTTATGACAGTATTATGCTAAGTTCCTGAGTGAGTCTGGTATGGTAAGTCTTTTCTAATTAAATTCTGCCCAAGTTCTCCTCAAACAATCCAGCTGTGAACGAGATAGTGATCTGTTCAGAAATTCCATTCCACTGCCTTTGTCTTTGCCAGCTCCATTGGCCCATGTAAATATCAACAGCAGGTGATCAAACGGCACATATCCAGGCTCAGTGACATCTCAGGTTGCCAGTTTTCTAATTGTCCTTTGTGGCCATGTGTTTAATATGAGCCTCATAAGCGACTGATGCTTTTCTGGAAAGCTTCAGTTGCTATATCTTCCAAATTAAGCTGCTGTGTTCAGCTCTTTAGATTTTCCATTGTAAGTTTCATAAAAACTTAGGTTAGATATACCGCATGGTTTCTCCTGACACATGCAGATTGCAAGGGAAGATGATGAGGCTGAGTGACCAAGTCTAGTGCAGTTCAACAAGAAATATACAAAAAGCAACAGTGATGTCAGTGATGGAACCATTACACTTACTTCAAACTTCTCTTAAAATGCCTACTTATTGAAGACATAATGAGAATGTGAAGCTGTGGGGAAGGCAGGGAAGAAGTGGAAAGGACAATTAATGATTTAGAACCAAATGACTTAGAACCAAAACATAGGGCTCAATTCAAAAGACTGCAAGCAAAAGGGAAAACGCCCATAACATCTTCATGCAGACACCTAAAAGTTCACCCAGTTTGCTACATGGTAGGTGTGTGGTGGGGCGAGGGGGCAGGCCTGCTTTTCTTTTACAGAGACTGAAAATGGTAGCTGCCTTCCCGGTCTCTCTCTATAGTACCCTGCCACCCTCCACCATTCTTATTCAATTCTGCTTTCCTCCCCAGATCTACCACCCTAGTAGAAAAGAGATAAAGCCCTTCTGGTACTATTCAAAAGGATTTCAATATTTGTGGTAGCATATCTCTGTACCATTAGAACTGAAGAAAAGTACTCTGCTGAGTCAGAAATTATAAAAATAGAATGTTACCTTTTTGAGAGAAAAAATAACAAGCAGAAAAATGGTACTGGAGTTTTTAAGTATATGTAGGTAAACTAGAATTTCCAAAATGTCTAATTAAATTTCTCAGCACAATTCAGTGTTCAGATATAAGGTTTTTATACCTACTCAGACCTCTGACTTCCCTAGCTCAAAATCCTATTCCTTAAGTTAATGTTTTTACTTTGTAACCCACTCAGAAAAGATTTGGTCCTTCCCAGGTCTCTAAGGAAAACATTCACCAAATCCCTCCCTCTCTCAGAAGAAATCTGCCTCAAAAATGCAAGTTATGCCATTACATAGGGCTCCTTACCCAGAAAGCTCAGCTCTTCCCATACATCAATGGGCTGAGTTCCTCTCTGACCTAGAAAGCTCAGCTTCCTTGGCAACCTGTTGCTAAGGCCAGCCTAGTTCTGAGGCCTATCTCACTTCCAGGCTTCATCACACTAGGTTTTGCAGCCATTCTGGTTGTGGAGATTTTATCAGAAGAACATCATCAGATTTCCTTTATCTCATTGTGTCCTACATGAGGTACAAGACACCTTTTTATGACCCAGAGACTCATTCCATCTGTGGAGGGCCAAGAATATAGAAGAAAACTGGCTAGAACAAGTGAACCATTGAATAGAAATAAATGAATCAACAAGCAATCAAGCAATCAGTCAAATAAATTATGATGTGTCTAGGGCATCCCAAAAGGATATCAATGAGCCAAAACTATATAATGATTAATCACAGATCCAGATGATGCCTGGAGAGAAAAAGAGCTGAAGAAGCATACAAAAGCTGTGGAGAAAAACCCATCTTCTGAGAGACACCTCACAATCCAAGGATGCCTTGGGCTATTTCCTCATGACGATACTTTTCCATGTCATCATGCTGCAATTCTGGGTCCAGAAGGGAACGTGTCAGCAATGCTCCCTTCTGCACCTGCTCACTCCCTGTGGAAGGGAGCGTGATGGCCCTGCCCCTCTTCCTTCTGCAGTGCAACCAGGCGCTTGCCATTGCTGTGCTCAGCAGGAAGCAATGGAATCACACATCTGTGGCTTCCACATGATGGTAAGTACAGGAGTGCCACACAACTGGAGATGCAGAACAGATTTTTTCCATTTTGCAAACACCACATGAGTGTGACACTTCATGATGGGATGGCAGTGGGATGGCAATGATGTTGTGAAGAAGCATGAGCCACCAACTGTTGCCATCCTGTTGCAGAAATGGCACAGCAACTTCGTGCAGACAGTCTCTTCTACCATGCCTTATTGGCCTAGCCAGATAGAAGTAGGGGTAGCTAAATATGAGTGAGTGTATGAGCATGAAGCAATCAGTGTATTCTAGTGAAAGTAATTTGAACTGCAATACCAACCATAGCCTGTGGCATTGGTACTCTGCCTTGTCCTCCTTGAAGGTGGATGTATATCAATCAAAATATCAAATTCCCTTTATGATAGGGGCTGTTGATCTGTCTGGGTGTTAGACCAAACTTTAAAGGAGCTATACAGTGTGCTGAACCTATTCTGGGGAAGAGGTCAGAATCCTGAATTGCTTCTTTAAGACCGAAACTAAAACCAAGGGCAGATTCACCAGCCTGCTGACACAGAAGACACCAGCTACTGTTGCCCCCAGACCTGCTCCAATGAGCTGAATGGTCCTTTGGAACAGTGGGGAAGTGATAAAGAAGTTTATGAGGGGATCACAGCCAACTGCTTTCCTTTTCATTCTGTTGACAGAAGCCTCAGTAGATCATTCTGTCAGCAGAGTACAATCATATACAATACTTTGTTGAACAAAACTAACACCGGTATTTAGGATGCTCCGTGAATATAAATAAATCAGGCTCACCGTGAGAATCTAAATAGCCTATCGTTATGTATGTGTTGTCTTAAATCAGATACCCGAAACTGTCCATTACTTCAGCCTTCACGTATATCCTTGCATTAGCAGACATTTTAACAGATTCTAGGGATATCATTTTAATCTAATTTCTGAGTGGGGTGGGAATTATAGTCATTCATGATGTCCTTTATCTAACTGTCCAAGTGTTGACCTGAGTGGGTAGGACTGACATTATCTGCAAGAGCTTATCAGTCTTAGGCAGCTGTCATTCACAAAGTGGCATAAATAAACATCCAAAAGCAGTTTAGCAGGCTGCCAGCTTTTACTTTCAACAGCTGTTTCCTTTCAGTAGGAGTCTAGTCCAAACTAGAGAACTCTTAATACATCTCAACAAATAACAGCTTGAAAGAGCAGTTATCTATGCCCATGCAACAATTCACCTGCAAGACAATCAGCAGAAGTAACTGATACAAATGTAGAACTTGCCACAACTGGGAAGTAACAAAGTTACAAGTAAGATTGTTACACATAATGAGTGAAAGCTTTTTAGAATAAATGTGTAACAAAGTTACATTTCAAACATAATGCAATAAAAGGAGCAGAACTTCACATTTTGAAGTGTTGCTTATACAGTAGCATGTGAATGCACATTGCAACTGAACAATGGGTTGTCAGCCATAGGAATTGACCATTGACTCACATTCAGAACCGGATGCTCCAGTTATTGCACAGTCTAGAGAGGTGTCCAGTGCACAATCTGGTGAATTTTCTTGGGATTAGTTTCAGTTGTTGCAGCCTGATGACGTAGACAAGATACTTGAATTGGTCCATTCTACTGCATTTAAAACGTGACCCCTGACCATCTTGTCTGATAAGATCTAGCAGATGTGGATTCATTGCAGATGTGGATTCATTGGATGGGCAAGGCAGCTACTTCCTCCCCTGACCCAGACATGTGTGATAACTGCCACCCCTTCATTAGTATTCCCAGTTTGAGCAAAGTCCTTGAGCATATGGAGGCCGGACAGCTCCAGAAAATATTGGAGGAAACAAATTGTCTGAGATCATTTCAGGCCACAGTACAGTATTAAGACAGTTTTGATAGCCATAACTGACGACCTGCTCTAGGGGAAAAGGAGGATGATTGCTACTCTGTTGAATTCATCCTGGATGTCTCAGAAGCTTTCTTCAGTTCAGGAACAGGGTAAGCTACCTACCATGAATGAGGCTGCACTATCCTGAAAGAGCAGGTGGTAGCTTGAGAGTACTCTTGGATCCACCTTTGTCACTGGAGGCCCAGATAGACTCTGTTGCTCAGAGTGCTTGGGGGTGGATTTGACTTGGCCATAAGCTATTGGTTTTCCTGGACAGGGATACTTTACCTCAGTGGTAAATGCATGGTTAACTTCCTGATTAGACAGACAGCGGCAATAAACTCTATGTGGGTCTTCCCTCGAAGATGACTCAGAAGCTGCAGCTAGTGCAAAATGCAGCCATGAAACTGCTGACTGGAAGAGCATACAAAAACTATTTAACCCCAGTATTAAAGGAATTGCACTGACTGCCAACAACTTCAAGCCTGAATTCAAAGAGCTGATGATAACATTAAAATCCCTAAACAGCTTGAGACCTTGATCCTTGAGGGAGCATCTTTCCATTCATATACCTGCTTCAGAACTGAAATTTGTTGAAAGGACTCCTCTGCATCCCACTAGTGTGGGCAATACATTGCGGGAAGGCACCAAAGAGGTCCTTTTCTGTTGTAGAATGCCCTCACATTAGGGACTGACTACCATCATTGCTGTTGTCATTGCTGCACCAAGTCAAAGCATGTCTTTTTATTAATTGATTTTATCCAGTTGAAATCTGTTACCTGGTTGGAATTATTTTAAATTGTTTTAAGTGGTTTTAAATTGTCTGGTTTAGAGTGATAAACATTATAATACGTTTTTAGTATTTTAGAATTATTATTTATTTATTGTTTTAAAACTGATTTCACTGTAGGCCACCTGGAGATTTTCAGATATAGGCTGGCATAAAAATATTTCCATAAATAGTAAATGAGTAAATACATTTGTATTCAGTATAGGGATAAGGTAGTATAATGTACGTTTGCCAGTGAACATTTACGCTATGCTGAAGCAATGTAGGATCTTGATCATACAGTATAATGGTTTCACAAAAACAAATCCACTACCCCATATAAGATATGAAGAAATTGCTTTCTCTCAATCAGTGGGTATGGTATCTAACACACTAGTATGCATGTTGTATGATAAGAAAACAATAGCAGGAGTGACAGCATCATCATCAAAGTGAGCAGATAAGAAAATTATGACTTCATCTTCTCTGCATAAAGTAAATAGTTGGTCACAGATTCTTAGATCAGGAATCATGGAATCCTCCAGATGTTGCTGAACTGCAAGTTGCAGCAGCCATAGCCAGCTGAAAGCTAAGGAAACTGAAATGCTAGAAGCTGAAGTTCAATATCTGGAGGGCAACATGATTCCAAATATCATCAACATCATCATCATCATTTCATTGATACAATTTCATTTCTAGCCTACCTTTGCCTGCAAACCAGGACTCACATTACAGAAATTAACACAGTTAAAAGCAATTTTAACTGTACTTACAGTGTTTCACTACAGATAGACTATTAGAATCATAGAATCAAAGAGTTGGACAAGACCACAATGGCCACTGAGTTCAGCTGTCTAAGATGAACCTATCATGGGGGGTTTTGGAGCTCCGTGTGTCAGATACGCTCAAGGTTACCCAGTGGGTTTCCATGGCCAACCGGGGAATCAAGCCCTGGTCTCCAGTGTAGTCCAATGTTCAAATCATTACATCATGCTGGCTCCATAAGTCAAAAACAACTTGAAGATGCACAACAAGATCAACAATAACAGCAACAGCAACTCTTATAAAGATATAAATAAAAGCATACAAAAGCAAACTAACCATAGAATTTTTAAAAAAATCCAATTAAAGACAGAAAGGTATAAGTTGGTAAAGCCACATACTGTTGAAAGCCCTTATAGTCAGTTCTTAAGAATCTCTCAGGGGAGAAAAGTTTTTGCTTGTCAACAAAAAGACAGCAAGGAGGGAGCAATCCTATCCTCCTTAGGGAAGGAAAGTTGTAAAGCCTGGGAGCAGACACCAAGAAGGTGCTTTCTGGTGTTCCCACCAGATGCCGGGAACTGAAATGGACTCATATGGGAAGACGTGGTCCTTCAAATAGCTTTGACTGGGACATATATGATCCTATTTCTTGGACACTAACTTCTCTTAATCAGAACCCAGTTTTCAGATATGGATTTTCTGCAGTTTACATCCCAAGCCACCCCACAGTTATTTGCACACTCTCAAAAGAAAGAATTCTCAATTCTTCCATCATTGCCTGCCTCTCACCCTATCCAGAATTTTTTTTTTTTTAGCTCCTGCACAGAGCTGAGTAGTCTCTTTTGGCATATTGATGAGGAAATTCTTTCTTTGAAAAGCTTCCTCATCTAAAGAGCTTGCAGTTATTGTGTGCCCCATAATGGGGTAAAATTCTTATCTCTCTTTACTGCATTCTTGTGAAAGAATACGTGGCCGTCTCCATGTTGCTATTGCAGGCTGAGTTACAGTTATCTAAGTGCCGGGAACCTGATAAAAATATCATCTTTCTTAGACCTGGGCCAATCAGTATAAAATAAATTTCTGTTTTAATGCAGTTATCATTTTAAATTATAGGAAATGCTGATTTTTCTAAATCCTGGGTGACCAGAGAATTTGAGTGAACCTATTACAATAGGTTCACTCCACAATAAATCAATAAATCAATTATATTTGTAACAAAAATAATATTGTACTTTCATTTTGCCACATTCCACACACCCATATCTGTTTGCTATATGTACCATGTATGTATCTCAAAAAAGTCTGCAGTTTTTATATACACTCATAAAGGGTATTGAGAGTCAAATTAACCCCTTGGGATCTCCTTCAGGTCCAGAATTCTTTGCTCTACATATTTTCTAAGGGTAAAGCTATCCTTTAAGGCCTGAAAAAAGACTATTGATAGCATATGATACATAGATTATGTATCCCAGTGGGAGTCAGAGAAAGACCTACCATGAGGCTAAGTGAAATGGCTTCCTTAGTAGTGGATGGGTGTTACCCTGACTTCTAGGGGTCCCCGGGGGACACCTGGATCTGCTACACAAATACAAAGATTAGGGGAATTAGTGGAGCACTGCTTGGCAAAGCGGAAGGTAGGGCAACACAGAGAGATCTTGGACCCTATGTCTATGGAGTCAGACCACATGAGAGCCAGGCCAAATGTCCAATTGCCAGTAGTTTATTCAGCAGAATTGGCAAAATATCCAAACACCTACACACAACAAAGCAGTCACTCACACAAGCTCACAAGGACTAATGAGTCGGAAAGATAACAAAGATCGGGAAAAATGGAGGGAAAGAGAGCAGTTTATAATGCACCTGATCCTGTAATCTTTGGCTCAGGAAGAAGCAAGGCGAAGGTGGCTCAGCAGAGGAAGAATGCTGAGGGGAGCTCTCAACTAGCAGAATGCCAGAGCACTAGTCAAGTGTAGGAGTTCTCCGAAGAGAGTCCCCAAAAGGAATTCAATTATAGGACAAAACATGCCTCAGGAGCAGACCCTTTCCTGGGAAAGGACAATGGCCAAATCATGCAGATGGACCTTGTTTTTGTATTTCTTGCTGTTACAAGTATTAATCTCATCAGGAGGACACATAATCCCCTCAAGGTGGAAAATTGGTTCTGGGCATAACCAGAAAATAGCAATAACCTCCACTGTTATCCTTGGAGTAGGACTAGTAGTGATATACAGAGAACTTTCTGCAGGTTCTCATGGCAGTGGATGTCTCTTTAAAAATGTGATGGGAGAACAGTATCTGTTGTGGTGTTATTAGTGTGAACATTTACCAGTGCTCTCTTGGGAAACATGAGAGATAGTTCTGGAGCTTTCAAACAAACTAGTAAAACTGACCAGGCAGAATCTGAACAATCACTAGTCTCATGCCCACGCACTCACAAACAAGAGTATAGCAACGTAAGTTAGCAAGCTTGCTCTTCATTACAAAAAAGACACAAAGTAGCTTCACTTACAAAAACTTGTTACAATCAAATACATGTTCTTATGGAAGAGGGGGAAAGAAAAAGAGAGTTGCAGGTTAGAATGATACAGGAAGAGAATGGGCTCAGAAAAGCAAACAGTCAGGAAATCTACAAATTAGCAGACGAGCAAATGCATACAATGGTTGCTAACTCTAACATGCTCTCCTTTTACACATACACACACAGACACACACATAGACACACACACACGCAAGTCTCCTGTGACCTTATTCAAAGGAAACCAAACCTGGTGTAAACACTGGAATACCTTTTCTGCCCATTAGGTTCCACAGTACAACTAAATGAGCTTAGTAGAACACCTCTCTCTCTCCCCCTCCCCCTTTTTAATTATCGTTCTTTAAATTGTCTGGCAGTCCAATGAACTTCGACAATGGCACACTCATTTGTTTAAACCACTGGCACATACGAAGCAGGACTGAGCTTCATGTCTAGATAATAGAGTGGCATAGGATGTTATTAAAACATCCCAAGCCTATCTATAGCCATGTTCTTTATTGGTTATAGATTACAGTAAAATTAAATCAAAACTTATCTGCTGATAATCAGAGGTACTTACGAGTCCATTGGACTGAAAGATGCCATTTTTCTAAATATGAAAAACAAATGTAGCAATTTCACTGAACTGCTTAAAGTCATCCCTATAAACAGTAAATATTTCTAAAATGTATGGCTCTTCAAGTGAATCAAATAGTAATTAAAAGGTCTGCTTCTCAGTGTTAGAATGATTGGGGAAATTGTTCGTTTTGGCAATAAATAAAGCTTGAAGAGCCAAATTGGCTTACAACATACATTTTATTAAGTTTGAGTTAACAGTTAATTTCTAAAATGCCTCATTGAGCCCTTGTTGTACCGTATTAACATCAAACACTGCTGCAAAGTGCTTTGAAATCAGCATAATCTTATTGATTTCATCCAAACTTTAATCTACTTTAATTCTGAATTGTGCTGGCTTAGAGAAAGAGTCATCTCTACAAATGCAATATAGTCTTAATGATGCAAATACAAAGGACAGACGTCTTTAGCTATCTTCTCCTAAAACATGTGGCTGTCCACATCATCACAACCTTTTTGGATCCTAATTTCCTAGCAAAGTTAAGTGTTGAAGACAAGATGGGCTGGAGAGAAAAGCAGAAGGAGGAAGAGGAATCATAGGCCATTTCCACACGGTCTTAAAGAAATGGCGCAGAGCGTCCTCCAGGGAGGACGTCTGCACCTGGGAGCAGACTGGGTCAGACCTACTTAGTGTAGTTCCACACCTCAGCCCACTCCGGAACGACCCGAAGTGGTCGTCCAGCGTGCTTTTGAAAGACCGCTTGAAACAGGTCTTTCAAAAGCATGGAGTGCGCCACGCTATGCCCGTGCTTCAGTGCAGATTTGCAGGCTCGCACCAGTGCAAGCCTGTGATCTGCCAGGGGCGGGCTTTAGGCTGGCAAGCTTCAGTGGTTGGTGGAGAGCCTCGACCAACCGGAAGCCACCATTTTCTTCCCCCGAGCAGTGTGGAGCGGCAGCCACGCATTGCTCCGGACCAGCCTGGACCCAAGCATGGAACCAAGAAGTCCAGTAAGTACCAGCACGGGGTGATTCTTTCACCCCGTGCGGAAATGGTCATAGACTCTTAGATTAGAAGATGCTGCAAGGGCCATTAGTCCAGCCCCCTTACATGCAGAAATACATGGTCACAGAATTCCTGAACGTTGTCCATTAAGCCTTTGTTCAGCAACTTTCAAAGAAGTGCCCTCCACTCTGTGAGGCAGTATATTCCACTGCTGAGCAGTTATTACATTAAAGTTCTTCCTCTGGCTTGGGTAGAAGTTTTTTTCCTGGAGTTTGGATCCAGTGGTTCATGATCTAGTCTCTGCCACAGCTGAAAACAAGCTTGCCCCATCTTCTACATGATATCCCTTCAGATATTTTAAGATGGCTATCATGTCACCAAGAAAGTCAACATGGTGTTGTGGTTTGAGCACTATGGAATCCTGGGGTTTGCAGTTTCAGGAGGGGCTGGCCGGCCCCTCCTGAAACTGCAAACCCCAGGATTCCATAGGAGGTTGAAAGTGGAATCATAGTGCTATAACAGTGCAGAAATGGCCTATGACTCTGGAGACAATGGTTCAGATCCCAACTCAGCCATGGAAACCCACTGGGTGACCTTGGGCAAGTCACACTCTCTTACCCTCAGAGGAAGGCAAAGACAAACCTACTCTGAACAAATCTTGTCAAGACAACCTAGTGATAGGTTCAACTTAGGGTTGTCATAAGTTGGAAACAACTTGAAGGCACACAACAACAAGAATCATGTCATCTCTCAGTCCTCTTTTCTCAGAGCTGAACATACTCAATTCCAGAAGTTGTTCCACATAATGTTTGTTTTTCAGATCTTTGATAATCTTGGTTGCCTTTCTCTGAACTTGATCCTACTTGTCAATATTCTTCTTGAAGTGTGGCCCCCAGAGGAGGAAGAGGAGGAGGAGGGGGGCGGGAGGAAAACAGTCTGGAACATAGCTAGCTACCACTAACAGGTCTCTGTAGGCTTGAAGTAGGGATGGGTGTTGGTGAATCATAACAGAATTCACTGGTAGTGGATGTTCCCTGTTCCAAAGAGTTGGCATCCCAAAGTCTTAACTGCCCAGTAAAGAACGAGTGCACTAGAAATTTATAGAGATGTTTGTGCATGCCTGCAGAAAATAAATGTGTTACTTTTGGTTGATGATGACGAAGTTGAAGAAGAAGAAGAAGAAGAAGAATATAGAAGTAAAAGGAGAAAAATAACCTTTTTGTATGCAGGAATGAATATGAGTACCATATTAGGCTAAGAGCCAGAATGGTGTAGTGGTTTGAACACTGGACTATGACTCTGGAGACCAGAGTTCAATTCCTCGTTCAGCATGGCAACCCACCAAGTGACCTTGGGCATGTCACACACTCTCAGCCCCAGAAAATCCCATGATAGGTTCACCTTAGTGTTACCAAAAGTCAGAAATGATTTGAAAGCAAACAACAAAAAGAACAACAACAACATGTTAGTGTACCTTGTAGAAAAATGAGTGTGATTTTTTTGTATGTGATTTTGTGTCTAAAATTATTTGGGGGGGGGGATTCCATCCTGACAACAAAATGGACAAGAGACATAATCATTCAGACTTTCAGAATGGATTATTTTTTATTCATTAGCCTTAAATGAGCACTGATGGTGTGAGAATTCTTTATGGGACCTCAGGATGAGCCTTCTTTGTTGTCGTTGTACAACATAAAGAGAGGTAGATTTATAGGATAAGGCAATTTATTTCAATATTGTTTCCAATCAATTTGACAAAATAAATGTTGGTTTTAAATTTTCAGGCAACCAAAACAAACAGCATTTGTTTCAACAATAAGGTCTTTGTTAAGCTGATGTTTCGCATTGGACCTATTCCCTGTTCAAAATGTAAGCAATGAAGAAGACCTGTCATTGCCCTGTTCTCTCACTATGTCGTCTCTAGATTGCAGTGAAAACATAAAACTGCTAAAAGGGGTGATACACAAGCAAAATTAGCTATTTGTGTAAAACATGTAAAATAATGACTTATTTAAAACATATAACACAATAGTAGTTTTAAAATTATATCCTTTTGTATAGGATTGTCTCTGCTATGAAAGGACATGCAGCGCTGAGTGTTGAAAATGGGGGTCCTTTTGCACACTGCAATCCTGAGCATACTTGCTAGGAGAGATACTTTTAGGAGTCACTTCTAAGAAAATATTCTTACAATAGAACTCTATGGTTACAATACAAACTTACTTGGGAGTGATCCTCATCACAGTGGAGATTTTTCTATATAAATCACCTTGGCATTACACTAATTTATTTAATCAGGTCAGATGCTTCAAATGTGCATGGTCGACCTGCCACGAGTTTAACATAAACTGAAACACCAAGTAACAAATGACAGAATTAAATACCCCTCTTTCAAAAAACATCGTTAACATGACCTTTTTAGCTTTTCAGTGTACTGGTGATAGACTGATATTTTTCCCACTGACTTTTCTATTTCTGTGCAAACCTAAAGCATGGAGAGAGCTATTAATACATGCACCTTATTTCATTTTGGACCCACAAAATCCTAGGCCACAGCCTTCTTGTCCCATGCTTGCTAGTATACTATTTTCCCCTACATACCATTTTAAAATTTCAATTCAGGGTTATGCTTTTAAAACTCTTTGTTTCTTTGTTTTTTCAAAAATGAGAGAGAACAGCTTCAGTTTCAAAACATAATAACCGAGAACAGGTGGCTTGCAGGTGGAACCACTCTAATAAATTAGATTTTTATTACTTGTATATCAATATACTACATTAATTCCAAGCATTCAGGTGTGGAATATTTTCCAGCACTCTTTCTGTTCCTTTTGCTTATTTAAAATTCATGGATGAGAAATGCCTGAGCAAAATGCTCCATTCCCATGCTTTTATTTAACACACACATTGCCCTTGCTGCACAGACTACCTCCCTGCCTTCCAGCTATTTTAGAATATGAGGCAATTTTTAGTAGGAAGTAATGGTTGAGATTCCTATCACAAAAAAAGCAATTCGGATTTTTAGAAGGCAGGCTTTCTGTGTGAGTTGTACTCTTCCATGTCCAGATCAGTATTTAGAAAGATGTGACTAGCTTAAGCTCTTTAAAAGATTCTCCTGACTAAGCAAAAGTGCCGTGGTGGCAATAAATCTAAACCAAGCAAGAAGAAAAGAAAGAAAATGGGCTTATAAACTGAACATAGCAGTTGCATAGTTGGGTGGATTTTTGGCTGGAGAGTGGCTGAAAAGTAAGACTATATTTGAATTATTTTATTTTCAGATTTTTAAAAATAAATAAAAGAGAGACTATATGGTTCATCAGTGTATTTTCATAATAAAAATGAGGATGTGCATACTATGAAGTGTAAGTGAGTGACCCTATTGTATTTCATCTTCTTGGGAAGCTCTGCAAATTATATTTCTTTTAAGAGAAATTGCAGCTAGTGTTTTAATTCTTGTTGTGTCTTGTTTAATTTTTATTGTGTTAAATATAGGATCAACTGCATAATAAAATGTATGAGCTGAAATCTTTGATCAGGAGATCCATCATAAAGTTCTGCACAGGCAGAAGAACTATGATACATCTTTCCCTTCCTCTCCCCTCACAACCAAATTTGCCTTTTAAGTTTCAGCAGCCCCCACCCCTCCTCAAAAATAGCCATTTACTAGCTAGTGGAAGACGGTGGTTGAACAGTGTCTAACTATGTGCCTGTAGCTGGACACAGAGTGATAGATATCTTCCAAGACCTCCTAAGAGTTCTCTATAGGTCTTGGAGTATGATACCATTACAGTGTATTCAGCTATAAGAACACAGTCGGCTTTTGCTCTGCTGCCCCCTCCATTCTCCAATGGCCAGTAAATGGCCTTATTGGGGGAGGGCAGGCTGAAATAGCTTATAAGTTGGTGTGTGGAAATTTGGTCATTGCGTAGTCTATTGAAAATTCCAGCATACTGAATTAGACAAGCATAGGTTGGACTTCATAAGTCACGAACAGGATGGCAGATGACATTTTAAACATGGGATTTGAAATTGACATATATGATTACTGAACTCTAAAAATAAATACAAAAAGAGAGGATTCGGAATTGCTAATGGAGGAAACCTCAGTGCCAAAACAAATGCAGATAGAGGAATTGTTCTGAGACCTTAATTATTTCATGGGCATACCGAAAATTGGACAAAATCAGGCAAGGGGAATAGCTGACTTGTAGACAACATTTCAGGTTCAACCACTGTAATCTCCTCTTCACAGTACTCCTTTAAATGAGATTATCTTTTTCCAGACTTAAATGAGCCAGACATCTGAACAAGAAGCACAGCTTCTCCAACATAATAGGAAATACAATAGCCTCATCTGAACAAGAAACATGACTTCCACAACACAATAGCCTTGTATTAACACCTTTTGGCATCTATAACATAATTAAGCAAGTCATTCCAAAGATTGCTATATGTTAATAGTAAAGGATTTGCATATTTGCTGCAATTGATCTAGATGCTATCTGTTTAATACTCTGTTATCCTTTAATTTTGACTGTAACTGCAATTTCAAGTAATTAATTTTTTTAAAAAAAATGAGAAGCACCTATGGAATTACACATATTGACTCCTCAATAAATATATGCTTTTTAAATGAGATCTGGAGCATTCCCTACAGAAGCATCATAGGCAGAAGTTGTTGTGACTTGGTAAATATAGTGGATTGGTAAATCATAGCTTCCAGAATTCCGTAGCTGGCATGGGTAACTCTGGGACCTGTAATGCAAAAGTAATATTTTACAAGCTGAATCATTCCATCTCTTGTTTGCATCAGTTCTGTAAGTGTTTAGCCATAAATCAGTTCTGTTTTAAATCAGTTTTAACTTCTGTATGATTCTGTGATTTAAAAAAAATCATGAAAATTCATGTTTCTTTTCTCATGCATTTTCTTCTCACATACGCATTCAATAGGAAAATTCCCATCATATGGACATTCTCAATATGCAGTTTTTGAATTACGAATGATACCAAAAAATTAGAAGTTCACAACCTGAAGGATAGGAAGTGGTCTAGCATTTACCTCTGTATTTGATAAAAACAGCAGAAAATGCTCCCAGTACTAATGAGTGGTCCTGTCCCCCTTGCTTTAAAGGAGAATCATGACTCCTAAAGGCTTCTAGAAAAGATGATTCTCTGTTTTTGCTGAACTTTTTTCAGGTGAGAAAAGTCCAGAGGTGCCAGGAAGGGTTTGTGGCTGCAAAAACATGGAGAGACAGTATATGGTCCACAGCCTGTCTCCTCTATCATTATACCCCTGCATGGACAACCGGCAGAATAGACCTGACCAATGGCTGGAACAGGTGAGAGCAATCTTACTTCTCAATATCCTGGAAGAAAGATCAGGGAATGGTTTTACCTAAAGTGCACTGAAGATGGTAAAAAGTGGTGAATTTCAAAAGAAAATATTCATTACTATAAAAACTACAACACCAAGACCTAGGCTAGAATATTATTTTACAAAGGAAAGCAATATATTTCAGCATTTATTTGTCAAGAAATGACATGCAAAGACAAAGATACACTCTGAAAGACTTACTACAATTATCCACATGGACATTCTGCTCATGAACTACGGTGATTTATAGTACTGATACATGTTGAGATTTAATATGTGTGTTACAATGGTGTATTGTAATTGCAGTAGAATTTTGACTAGAACATCATATAGAAAGCATATATGTTGGCCAAGCTGATTTTATTGTATGCTGCCCTAAGACCTGTAGGTAAGTATAATTGGGTTTCTTCATTTCTGGTGTAGTCTGCAACAATCATATACAATGAAGTTAGGAAATTCATAATTGGCTTGTCCCCATGGCAAGGGCAAGGGCTAAATACAACGAATACGTCCTTTAAGATTTTCTGTAGTGGTTTACCTCCAATTGAAGTGAGGTCTTTGGTCATACAAACTAGAAATGTAGTTGCTTTACACAAACTAGGCAGTGCAAGAAAGTCTTCAAAAATCATGCAGGGCTTTTTTATTTATATTTTTATCAGTTTAAAGTGTATACAAAAAGAAAAGAAGACAAGAAAAAACAAAACCATGCCGTTTTTGAAGGCTATTTGCAATTCAGGACATATTCTGTGCAAAATTTTCATGTAGTTGTTTTGCACAGAAAACAGCATTTTCATAACAGGGAGCAGTATTTTCTGCATGGAAAATAATATTTCAATGCAGAAATATTAATACTTGCACAGAAAAGACTATTTTATGCATAGAAAATTATGTTTTCTGTGCAAATCAACCATGTGTGAATAATATGCAGAACAAATATTCAACTGCAGCTTTTTTTTCTGTGCAGAAAACAACATATCCTGTACAGAAATTAGTATTTCTGCATGGAAATATTATTTTCCATGCACAAAATGCTGTTTTCTATACAAATCAGCCATGTACACATTTTATACAGAACAAATCCTGAATCTCACCCTTTTTGTCCTGTGCAGAAAACAATATTGTCTGCACCAGGAGTAATATTTATACATTAAAATATTATTTTCCATGAAGAAAATGCTGTTTCTGGCATGGAAAATACAGTTTTCTATACAGAACAACTATATGCAAATTGTGCACAGAATGAGTCGGAAACAAGCAATCATTTTCATGATTAAGTTCCATAGAAAATGATAAAAGAGATGGGTTTTAAGAAGCCAAACATAAATAGAGCTGTTAATACCCCATTAACTGCTATTGAACTGATACGGCCCTACCACTTGAGGAAATCAGGTACTTTAAATGACTACTGTGAAACCACCTGAAATTTAGATCTAAACTGTTATTCCTCTCTCCCCTGCAAATTCGTCTGAGAAGAAAGACAAGGAAGCAAAGAAAGAAGGATCAAAAGAAGGAAGGAAGACCAGGGGACATTCTGAATCTATGAAAAGCCATATGACCTTGTTAAATCCCCTTTGGATCAACGTTGCATTCTCTGTGTGGAGTTGCCTTTGAAGAGTGTTTAAAAACTTCAGCTGGTCCAAAGAGCTGTAGCTGGATTGTGAACTGAGGCAGGGAGTGCACAACTTGCTTGCTGTAACAGCTCCAGTGGCTGCCAGTCCGTTTCTGGGCACAGTTCAAAGTGCTGGTTGTGATCTGTAAGCCTCCATATGGCTCAGCTCCAGATTATCTGAAGGACTGTATTGCCCTCTATTTACCTGACTGTGTTTTGAGATATCCTTTCTGCCTGACAACCCTCACAGACACATCTGGTGAGAATACAAGAGAGGGCCTTTCTTGTTTCCAAGCTTCTTTTCTACAAAAGCTAGGCTGGCATCATCCTCTCCATCACTCCATAGGCAGATGAAGATGTTTCATTTTAGCAGGCCTTGTGGACTGATTGCTTGGGATGAAATGGACTTTCATGATGTGCTGTATTGTCTATATTTGCTGGGTTTTTTTCCCTTTTAAATAGTTGTGTTTAAAATGCTTTTAATTAATTAAATAACTGTTTTGAATGGCTAATTTAATTGTATTTTTTTTATTATGTGAACATTTAGCTATTATATGTTCTAATTTTTGTAAGCCACCTTGACTCTTTGACTGGGAAAAGTCAAGATAAATGGGAGAGGAAAGAGAGAGCTGGGGGAGAAGGGGAGAGAAAGAGAGAGAGAGAGAGATTTGCATGTGTTTTGACTACCATTTAAAAGTTTTCTACCACAATGGGACTTTTTTCTGCCTAATCTCCTCAAAATCTGGTACAGTTGGTTTCCCAGTCATCCCTCATATGTGCTAATTTGTTACAGTAAATACTTCTGGATTACAATCATATCTTGCTTTTGAGGCTATTTGTTTGTTTCTTGCACCATCAAAAACATTTTACCAAATAACAAAAGTGGAAATAAATTCCAAATTTTGACACTGCCAAAGAAGGAGAAAGGAAAGAGGCTCGAGAGTAGCAAGAGATAAATATGGACAACAGGACTCATCATGCATGGAACACTGGGTTGACTAACTCATGAATCTAAATCCCTTGCTGTCTTCTTGCTTGATCTCACTACTCATTGCTTCTTAGCTAAAGATCTGAACCGTTTCCAAATAAATGTTTTGTAGCTCTCAAGTGATTGTGATGCCTGATCTGCCTTGGCTATTTTGTCCAGAGGCTCTTAGAAATAACATGCTTCCCTATGAAAGTGAAGTCTGGAGGTATAGGACTGATAATATGCTAAATGAGTATAATCTTGAGCTGATTCCCTCCCAGTTTCTGTTCATTTATATCCATGGAACTGAAAGAGTCCGTGTAATTCTACCATTATTTCACCCAGAGCTATGGAGTCACTTTGTCAAGCTGTTATTTTGTGTAGTAATGAGAAGAGGTTGATTTTTTGCCTGTAACAATGTGGGTAATTTATTATCATTAGGGATGCCAGGCAAAATATGGGACAGGGCTTCTGTACCAATACTGGCTGTATAGAAGATGGAATATATGGCGTGGATCCAGGCTATTTGAAGGACTGTTTCTCCCTCTATGAGCCTGTTCCTACTCTCTGTCCTGACTATGGCCATTTCCACACTAGACTGTTATAGTGCTATTATTCCATTTCAACATCCTATGGAATCCTGGGGTTTGCAGTTTAGGGAGCGGCATTTAAAATTCTCAGCCAGAGAGCTCTTTGGCCTCAGTAAAGATGACTGCATGAAAATTTAAAATGGATCTCCTTGTAGTCAAACTATTACATATAGTAAAATCATTATATCAGTTTAGTCATTTACTTATCATTCCATAAACAGGGAATTGTTGTTGTTACTGTAGTTTAGGCCTACCTGGCGATAGCACCCGATATCACTTTGATATCATAATTCAGCCTTATTTTACCACCCTTCTCCGTGTGTTTGTGAGGCTCCCGGACAAGCACGAAACTAGGCTTGGCACTTAACTGCTGAAATATTCTCACACAATACAGGCACGCCAGAAATAGCCAGATCGCAGCTTCAGGGACCTCCCCAGCAAACACCCTATTATGTATGCGTGCTACCTACAAAAGGCTCCCTGCCCCGAGCAGGCAACTTAACAAAGGCTGAACCATCCACTGTCAAGCGTTGCGCATTTACATACTGGCTACACCATTGTTAATTTGGCTCTGATTTCATCATGCTAAATTGTGACCTTTCGTAGACATTGTCTCGCACCCAAAACTCATTGTTGTCTCCGAGTAAGGCATAGCCTGCAGTCACACCTCTCCCTATAAAAACCCCTGATTCCGAGACCTTCCTTGGATCGCTCCCGAGTTCCAGACCGCCTTGCTGCCGCTTTGCTTGGCGAGCTTCCCCTCAGCTCCACGCACTGAGCCCCACCGAACCCCAGCATCACTCTCTATCTTTTTCCGGACTTCAGGAACAGGTGTCGTATCACCCGAACCAACTATTCCTCTGAAAATCCCGCTATCTTACTCACACCTTTATTTTCCTTAGTTATCTGTGTGCTTGTGTTGCTTACATTGTGTGCCTGTATTTAATAAAGATCATTCATTATTTTCAAACCGGTCTGCTCCTTGACTTGGTCTGACCCCGTAAACACTGGATTGCAAGACCCTGCTAAGTTACCCTGCCTCTTGTAACGCTAAAGCAGTGCTCAGAGCTAATTTTCCCCACCTATAGTTGAGCGCATTTTGGTGTCCCTCGTGGGACCCCCCAGTAAACAGGGTAACATTGTGATGGATCATTGGCCATTTCTGCACCACACCATTATAGTGCTATTATTCGACTTTCAACATCCTGTGGAATTCTGGGGTTTGTAGTTTACTGAGACCAAAGAGCTCTCTGGCCAAGAATTCTAAAGGCTCCTTCCTAAACTGCAAACCCCAGCATTCCATAGGATGTTGAATAATAGCACTATAACAGTCTAGTGCAGAAATGGAGTACATTCCCAGGCAAATTTGGTGGAAATAAGGAGAGGGCCTTCTCAGTGGCTGCTCCCAGATTTCGCAGCTATCTCCCTAGGTAGATTAGGATGGCACCCTCTTTGCTTTTCTTCATTTGCAAGTAAAAACTTTCCTATTCACACAGAGTTTTCAAAATTTATTATGATGGACTTTTAATGGCTGTTTTTTTTTTTATAGTTTTTTGTTAGTTTTAAATGGTTCTAACTCTAAAGATTGTTTAATTATTTTTAGGTCAAACACACCCACTTTTTCTAACTGGTGTTTTTGTATGTTTAGTCTCTACTGGTTTTAATCACTAGTAAGCCCCTCTCCCCTCAGGCCTAGTACTGGGTAAATGCAGGCTATAGACAAACAGAATGATGGTAATAATTTCAACAAGCGCTGCTTACATGACAAGCAACACCTGCTGAAATTCCCTCTTCTACATGACTATTAAATACCCTATCCTGTATTTAACCCAGGAACTCTACTACCGTTCAGTCTAAGGTAATAGCATTTCAGCCTGTCACTAATCACTAGCTATGTTTTGACTTAGTCCAATGAATAGATTGAGGAGCAGGAAAGATCACATACTTGCTTCCTTCTGCCCTTTTGTAGGGTGTTTTGTACCTAGTGGGGAGCAGAGAAGGACAGCTAGCAATATGACCTGTATTAGAAACCCAGGTTATTTGGGACTTAAAAATTAAAAAGTTACCTTGCTTTTTCTGTCTTCTTATATTGTGCTGAAGATGGTTGCCTCTCCCAGAAAGAGAAAGAGAAAGAGAAAGAGAAAGAGAGAGTTTGAATGTATGAGAGCATGGTGAAGGGGGGCAAGAGTGCCTTGCTGAGCTGGCTGCCCAAAATAATAGGAAATCTAAAAAGGAGGCAGTGGGTGAATTTTACAAAGACGGAACCCATATTTTTAATTGGATTGTGTGAAGGAGTTGTAGTTCCAGGCAGCAAGGAGAGAAGAAAATGATAGGAACTGTAGTTTTGTTTTGTTTTACATTTTTCTCAGATTTTTCAAAGTGCAATATCTGAATTGTCCATTTGGGGAATGAGAGCACAATTTCTTATATTTTTCAATGGCACAATAGTAAAGTTACAGTAACATTTCAGTAATGAAGAACTCCATGAACACCTTTTTGGACTGCAGTAACAAGTAAACACTTGCTGAG
This sequence comes from Iguana delicatissima, assembly GCA_948472985.1. Classification (NCBI taxonomy): domain Eukaryota; kingdom Metazoa; phylum Chordata; class Lepidosauria; order Squamata; family Iguanidae; genus Iguana; species Iguana delicatissima. Next base: position 35,980 of record CAOKZL010000265.1, on the reverse strand, counting down.
TGATCAAAAAAGTTAGGTAAGTTGTTCTCTCTTTGAAGTAATATTTCAGTTCCTGATTTCAGTTTCCTATTACTGGAGGATCAAACTAGATCTAACAGGATGATCTAGAGCTTACAGGATGGCAGGATATAAGTTAAATCAATACAACTCTCAGAATCTCCCAGTGAGCCTCAACAGTGGAATAGCCACATTTATTTCTGGCCTGATCATACTAATAAAAGGTTCAGAGGTTTACTTTTCCAAATGAAAGGGACACATAGACTCTATCTACATGACACAGTTACAGCAGCTTAATACTAGTTTAACTATCATGGTTGCATTCTATGGAATTTTGGGAACTGTGGTTTGGGAAGGCACTAAAACTCTCAGAGAATTCTAAATATCTCAGCCAATTACAAATCCCAGGATCCTGTAGTATGGACCCATAGCAGTTAAAGTGGTATTAAACTGCTAGAGTTGTGTAATGTGGATAGGCTGGCAGATGAGGGGAGCTAAACTTTCTCCTTTCCTCTGTCTTTTTCACGCTCCAGTGCTGTGAGGACTTTTCCCTCCAGTGTGGAAAAGTACTTTTTGTACAGGAGATAAACTGAGAGAAAAGTGCTTGAAATGCAGGATCATAAAGCAAGGAACGGTTGGTGTTCTGTCAGAATATTCCTTTCTTTGTAAACCTATAATCTTCCAGACATATATGAGCCAGACACCTGAACAAGAAACATGCCTTCCTCAGTACAATAGCCTCATCTTACTATCATTTAACTTCCTTTAACTTAATTAAGCAAATAATTCCAACAATTACTCTATGTCAATGGTGGCAGAAACACATTTCTCTTATTATTAGAATAATCAATAAAAGGCAACAGTGCTTCATAGAAGAAATAGTGGGTCTGGTTGTTCTTGTCTTTTTAACTTGTGCTGTCAGTTTCTTCATTAAGGCTGTCCTCCAAAGGCTATCCTACCAATTATTCATAGGCAGGTCCTTGCCTTTCTTCCAGTATCTGCCAATTTCCAATCTGGCTCCTAAGCTGAAGAAGCCAATAAAGTTCTTCCGGAATAAAAAAAGGATCATTGTTCCCAAAAATATATATTTAGCAAGCTTAACTCAGAAGGAAGTCAATACTCTATCAACAACTCCTCCTTCTTAAAACATACTTATTTCATTGTTTTCAGGCACAGGACAGTCTCTGTATCAGATGCAAAAATCACAATATAATAGGGTTTAAGAGTTTAGCTTGAAGCTATTAATAAAGCAAGCAGCAATAGTAATAATATTATAGTCTTTTTTTAAAAAAATGCTAATTTTGCATGCACTCTATGCATGCCTAAAGGTAACCAACAAATAAGCATAAAGGTTATTGACTTTTCTGCGTATTATTTTTGGTGTGCGTGAAAATGGCATAACTACAAATTGCTTTGTTTTTATTTTATATTTCTCCTTGTAGGCATAATTTAATAGGGAATAACTTAGGTGCTAAGGCCGTTTGGATAGCACTACTTTAATGAGTCAAAAGGTTTTTTAAAGGCCAGTTCACAAAACTAATTGCCACAATTGGGAATACATTATAAGCATTTAGCATACACAAAGGAAGAAACAAGACATAAAACAAATTAGTGGCTTCTTTAATAATAAAATACAGGTGGGAGGGGTTTTTTTTCCGGCCAGATTTGATTGCTTCCTCCAGGCAGGGACCTTGGATCTTTCATTATAATGCTTAGCACGTTTGCGCTATGTACAAATAACTGAGGGATTGATTAACTGTTGCCCTGAAAACTGTAATGTAATCACCTCTGTGTCAAGCATACCTTGGCAAAATATCTACCTGACCAAAATGCCAATATTGTTCCCAATTCTGCATTTTGGATAACGCATAAGGTATACATACAACCGTTCAAACTAGTCAGTTGCAGCTATAACTGCTACTGCAAAAACTGTGGTATGCATGCATAAACTATAGTCAGTACTCAAGCAACAGCATGCATACACTACAACCTTTTCATCAGGGATGGTTTTCAACTGCAGAAGTATAATGCTACAGTGATTTCACTTTGACTATCATGGCAGCATCCTGTGAACTGGTAGTTTGTTGAGGCTGAGAATTCTAAATGCCTCTCCCAAAACTTCAGATCCTAGGATTCTATGGGATGCCACTTTGCTCTTACAGTTATGTATACAGTTACTATTGTGCAATAATTCTGTAATATGAAAGGGTCCCAGGACAGTATTGCCTATATTTTATTTCAGCGTTATCCTTAGTTGAGATCTTGAGATTAAGATTTCACTGTAACTGCTGTGACTGATTCCCACAAAATCCTGGGATATGTAATTGGTGAGACACTAGAGCTCTTTGGCAGAGCACTCCAATACTTCACAAAATTAAAAATCCTAGGATTCCATAGTTTGGAGCCATGGCAATTAAGGTGGTGTAAGAATGCTACAACAGCATAGTGGGGAAGGCCCACAAACGTATTGTTTGTGTGCACACCCCTGTACTAGATTTCATCCAGGTAACTATAACCTTCAGTATTTCAGGGGGCGTGGGCACAATTTGGCTCTAGCACAAATATATCTGAATGTGCAAAATGCCAGAATACTGCTTAAGTCATATCCCTTCTCCCCCATAAACACAATCTAGAATAACTGCTTATCCTTGTATTTGAACTGCAATAATTCTATGAGGAATATAACCAGATAGATTGTTTATTAGGCTATATGGCATATTCACACATATTCCTGTCCTTCATGAGAAAGAGTGTCCTAGCATATTGATTTGCTCTTGTCAAGAAAAGAGGAAAAAGTTGTGAGCTTTTTTCTTTCATTTTGGAATTATTGAGTAAAAAAATTCGTTTGCACAAAAGCCTTTTTAATTTTATTTATTTATTTTTTGCCTTGGTGCATAAAAACAAATTTCCAACTTTTTTTGCACAGAAAATCACCGTTTCTCCACAAAATATGTTGTTTTATGTTGTTTCCTGTCCAAAAATGTTTTTTTTTTACTTTAAATTCTGCAAACTGATCCTGAAAGGCAGGAAGACCAAAAGAAATCAAGGAGCATGAAAAGCCATTGAAAAATATGCAAAAACTTTAATAATCTTGGCCAAGAGAGAGAAAATCATTGAAATTTTGATGTACGTCCCTGGTAAGCATAGCTTTCTTAGGTGTTCTCCATGTACAGAGGCTATGCTTGAAGAAAGGAGAGTCTGGTACCACACTATTGCCCAATTACCAGTATCCTATATGGTGCTGTACATGACTTCTGCCTATTTCCAGAATGGCACAGATGTCCCCACTACAAGCTTTCATGGCAGCAGCTATCCTTTCAGTTTGAGTCTAAGACCATTTCCGCCACACAGTGTTATAGTGCTATTATTCCACTTCCAACATCCTGTGGAATTCTGGGGTTTGTAGTTTACTGAGGCCAAAGGGCTCTCTGACTGAGAATTCTAAATGCCCCTCCCTAAACTACAAACCCCAGGATTCCATAGGATGTTGAAAGTGGAATAATAGCGCCAAAACAATGTAGTGCAGAAATGGCCTAAGTTACAGAGGATTACAAATTGGGGGTAAAGTACAACAAAACATTCTTTTCCTCAAATGCAGAGGAAACTCTAAATCAAGTCAAAGAGAATCCACATTTCCCTTCATATTTTTAAAGTTGTTATGGATGAGAACTGTGCAATGACAATTAAAATGGATGACAACTGTACAATGTTCAGTTTGCATTCTCTGTCTTTTGGTAGAAAATAGTTACGGCACTCCTGGCACAATGATCAACATTTGGCTCTTTTATGCAGAACCAGAGGAGTGGGCACTGAAATGAAGCATTTAATAGAATCAGTCCATGAGATGCGGAATAACAAGGTGACTTTTAGCTTGTTCCAGCTGCTGTTCAGTTCAGTAACAGACTCTTGATGAAGCTAAACAAATACTTCAAAGTGTTTTGAATATAAGCTTTTATTTCCCCCCCTCTCACATTCTTGTAAAATGTCAATGATAATCATTGTTCTGTTATTTATAATTATTATTTTTTCTTCAGCAAGCAATTCTCGAAGTTGCAAGCTGTTTATTTTGGAAACATTACAATCATCTATCCATTTCCCACTAGTGAATATATAAAAACAACACTTGTTGTGATCTAGAAAAGAGCACTAATTACCTAGCAACCCAAGAGCTGACATCTGAGTTTGAATGTCTATCTGAAATTCAGCTCTGGTCCCATCACTACTACCTACTGCTTAATGACCCTAATGAACCCCTTTGGATTTCCAGGTCAAAATGCTTCTGCTAAAGCAGCAGCTTCAGTTGCCAAAAATCTATTGGCAATGCTTTACAGTCTATAACAAGTCATTGTTTCCAGGTCTCTAAACTTCTAAACATAACTTGTTTGTGACTACTGTTCTCAGAACTCCCAGCCAGCATGCAAACTGGCAATTCTTACAGGGGTATTCTGGGACCTGTAGTGCCCCAAAATAACTTTTCCAAGCTCTGTCTTTGTGTACTAGACTCTAGTCCTGCTTTTATTTCCACCTCTGGACACCGCATGGCTGAGATCCTACATCAAGTAGGTGTAGTGTAATCTTCCATACACGCAGTTCTATGTCTTCCCATCCTTACCAATCAACTCCTGGGAGGGGCCACTCTGGCTGCTCCTTATTGATGTGAAGGAAGGCAGTTCAGAAAAGGAAAATGTAGCTGGTCTGGGCTCATAGGAGGCAAGAAGTGAGGGTACACTCCCAGATGGCATGCACCATACTTTTCTTTCCTCTTGGTTACAGTTCCTTTGAATTGCCTCTCCTCTCCATCACCTCCCCACCATTAAAGACCACCACCAGAAGTTCTTCCTGGGCCTTGACAGATATGAAGGGCACAGTTTGGATGAGGTGCAAAGGGCAAGAAAACAGCCCCCAACCCATCCAAAAAGAAACATATGCCCATGTAACCCAGAGTTATGCACATATAAGTCACAGGATTCTGCCCCATATACCCATAATTTCCTCCATTCATTCCTTACACTTAATCCCATTCATAGTAGTTTCCTCTTTAGCATTTCCTTCTTCTTCACTTTTCACATAAAAATAGCATGCACATGCTCTTGAACTTTAGCACTGTGCAGCTTCTTCAGAGCTCTCTCTCATCTTGCTTTTCAATTTGATTTGTTTTCTACAAAAGTCTCATCCTTCTCCTACCTCTTCACCTACCCAATTCATTCATAACACTGTGGTCTTTATTCACCATTCTTGCCACTGTGCCACTGTTCTTGCAACTATTTTAACTATCACAACACTGAGTATCTTGTGAACATCAGTTGGCAACAATGGCAACCAGTGATGTGGACTTGAGTCTATCGACTCAGACTCAAGTCAGGCTTAAGTCTCTTCAACAACCTTAGTCAGTCCATCCACTTGTCAATAAATGATTGGCAGACTCAACTCGACTTGAGACTCATCTTTTTTTTAGAGATTGACTTGTTGTCCACTGCACCCCTCCAGCCTTTCCCCAAGCAGCAGTGAGGAAATGTTATCCTGAGGACCCAATCAGAGCTGCACAGGCTCCTTTATCCCCACCTCTCTGCCTCTCTTTGTTTCCTGCCTTTCTCCGGAAGCTATTTATAGGAAAGCAAAAGGGCAGGACATGTTAAAAGAAGGAAAACAGGGCTTTGCACCATTTTTCTGGTGAGTATGGGCAAGGAGTGGTTTCTGCATCTGGGTTGAGGGGAGGGTTAGGGGTTGAACTCCCATCAATGTTAATGTGAAATCCTCCTCCTCTTCTCTCTTCTCCATTTAACCCCTCCTTGCTCAGTTGTGAGTAAGCAGGAAAGAAAGCCTGCCTGCTCATGAGTAAATGGGAAAGAAAGCGTACTTGCTTGCAAGTAAATGGGAAAGAAAGGGTGTCCTTTACTGTATGGAAAGCAGTTTGCTTCAGAAGGGCTTTCCTGTTCTTCCATGGCTGAAGGCTTTCTTCCAAACCTGCTAGCTCTCAACTTAACCACACACAGATCACCAGACCCTCCCTTTTTTTTATCCCTGTTGGCTCCCATACTTGAGACTCAGGCCCTTTTCGCACATTACCTTTTTGCGCTGCTGGGTTGGGGTCCTCGCGCAGAAGGCTTGGAAGGAACGCTGCCACTTCCCTGCTACTTTGGCTCCGCAGCTCCTTCCTCCTTGCACGAGCGTCCTGCCTCCTCCATTTGCAGTGCAGCCTGGGACCTCGCAGGCTGCACTGAGGAGAGGACACGCAACTGGCCTGGCTCCCGAGGCACCGCACAGCAGGTTAGTGTGCACGGGGCCCAGGAGCATTGCGTGACGGTGCACCATTTTCGGCTTTAAGTCGAAAATGAAAAGATGCATGCCCATTCTGCATCCGGCCCTTGAGCATCACGTAAATGTGAGTGCGTCATGCAGACCACTCCTCACATTTACGGGACACTCAAGGTGCCCTCTCACTTCCAAACCACCGTGCGAAAAGGGCCTCAGTTTGAATTATCTCGCAAGGACTTGAGACTTGATGGTAGGGACTTGAGACTCGGAGTAAAAAACTTAAATACATCACAACTTAAATCTACTTCAGGTACAGGTTGCAACTCAGTGAAGTGTGGAAAAGTCAACAGGGAATAAAGACTTTTGTAAGGCAGTGTAGACCAAAAGCTTTTTCCCATTCAGCAAGACTATGGTTCTGAAAGCACAATAATTGTCCTTGGATTTCAGATAATCAATTTGCACAGTCACAAAGCAATTCAGTTTGCATGTGGTATGTGCATGCTGATAGTCTTTTAAAGTAGAATCCTTTTGTGTCCCATGTGCAGTCACTTAGAAGGAACTTGCATGAGTGTGGTGAAAGACTGGAGGCTAGCAGGGGACTGCAGCTGGGTGAAAGAACTAAACCCATCCCTAAACACATCCAAAATGTTGGCCTACATGGAAACTGATGTTCAACATATTAACGAAACACTGTAGTTAGTGAGAAGTCTTAAAAGAATTATCTGTGTGTGACAGTGGGGAAGGGGAATCATCTGCTACTACTAGCTCTCAGAGAAATGCATCTGAAGAGGTGGATTGAAATCCACAAAATCTCATGCTAAAATAAATTAATTAATCTCAAAGGTGTTGCTGTATCCCTTGTATTACTTTTTGTGTTAAAAAAGTGTTGTTGTTGTTGTCGTTAGCAATGATAGTAGGAGAAGGAGAGCAAAAAAGAGATCATTCTAGCCTCCATAAAGAGGTAGTTGCAAAGTCTGGGAGCAGCCATTAAGAACGCGCTCTCCCTTGTTCCCACCAAATATGTGTGGGAAGGTAGTGAGGACAGAGAGAAAAAGGGGGTCATAGAGGGAAATATGTTCCTTCAGATAGACTAGAACCAAGCCATATATTCTGTCTTCTATACAGCATTAATGGTACAGGAGCCTTGTCCCATATTTCACCTGGCATCCCTAAATGGCAGTGAACTGCAACCCTTGTTGTTATGGGTAAGTGAGCCCTTTCCTCATTACTGTACAAAATAACCACTTGACAAAATTACTCCAGAACTCTCAGTGAAATACTGAGGGTAGAATTACATATTCTTTTCAGTCCTATGAATATAGAAGAAGAAATACTGAAGATCACACTCAATTAGCATATCATCAGTTCTATAGATGCAAACTTCACTCTCATAGGGAAGGATAGTATTTCTGAGATGGTTGTTTTTATGCTTTTAACAGCCTGTGTATAAGATAGCCATAACAGATCAACCATCACAGAGAGAAGTTTCTTGTCACCTAGAGGCACACGAGAGCTACAAAACATTTCTGTAGAAACGGTTGAGATGTTTAGCTAAGAAGCAATAAGTGGTGAGATCAACAAGAAGACGGCAAGGGATTTAGATTCAGGAGTCAGTCAGCCCTGTGTTCCATGCATGAGTGAGTCCTGTTGTCCACATTTATTTCTTGCTACCCTTGAGTTTCTTTCCTTTCTCCTTCTCTGGCAGTAACAAAATTTAGAAAGTACTCTGCAATATTCATTTTTCCCCATATGGTAAAATGTTATTGACTGTGTCATAAGCAAACAAATAGCCTTAAAAGCAAGATATCAAGAAATGTAAGATTTTTTTTAACAAATTAGCACATGTAGGAAACATCTGGAAAACCATTTATACCACTAACTGAACTACCCATGGAATTGAAAACTTTTAAACAAATCCATAGAAGACAGATAGAAGTCTGTTATTGTTATCATATATTGTTCAAAGCCCTTACAGTAAGTACTTAAAAGTCTCTCAGAAAAGTTTTCACTTGTCAATGAAAGGACAGCAAGGAGGAGGGAGAGGGGAGATGAGTTGCAAAGCCTGGGAGCAGCCACTGAGAAGGCCCTCTTCTTTGTCCCCACCCAACTTGCTGGAAAGATAGTGCAACAGAGAGAGGAGCCTCTCCTGAAGACCTTAGAGATTGAATAGGCTGATTTGTGGGATACTGTCCTTCATCCACACAACAATGGCCTTGACTTCATTGCAGCCCTGGCAGAGAAGGGAGCATGCTAGGAACACTCTCCTCTACACCTTGCCAGGTCACTGTGGAAGGGAGCGCACTGGCCCCACCTCTTCCTTCTGCAGCACAGCCAGGCGCTTGCCTTTGCCGCGCTGGGAAAGGAAGCATCACCAGTGCACTTCTGCCATTCTGCATGGCCAGGAAGGGTGGCAGTGCTGCTCATGGTAGGTGTAAAATGGATTTTTTCTGTTTTTCAAATACCGTGCGAGCGTAACGCACAGGGACAAGATGGCAGTGGGACCACAATGACTTTTTGCAGAAGCACAACCCATGGAATCCTGCTATCATGTTACAACTGCAGGGTAGCCACACCATGCGGAAAGGGCCTCAGTCTAACACAGCTGTCTCTTTAAGCTGGAGGAGAGAAGAAAGAGATGTGTGTGAGCAAGTGATGACAAACCAGAGGCTATTGGTTTGTGGGTGACAGAAGCAGTAGATCAGACCACATAGAGCAGGAACACACCAGAGACCTCCACTTATTTGTGTGTAGTACCTCCCCCTACCAACTAGGATGGATCAAGTGAAAGGAAAGGGTTCCCGCACCTTTAACAGATGTGTAGCAGAGGGAATTTTAGCAGGTACTGCTTGTCACTCAACCAGATAACAATCAACACCTGATGAAATTCCCTCTCCTACACAGCTCTTAAAGATACATGTGCCCTTTCCCGTTTTCACTTTGGCAACCTGACCCACCACACAAATAGTGGCACATAGTCATTTGTGCAAGTGTGGTTCCTTAGTTTTCTCTTTCCAGCACTGAATACAACCACCATGCTTTAAGTACCAGTATGCTGTTGAAGCAGTAAAACAAACAGTCACAGGTCTCTAGCTGATTTAAGTATCCAAATATTTATGTGACAGATAATCCTATTTTCCTTAATATCTCCACATCGGGAAGGGTGTGGCAGCTTTGCTGCAAGAACACATTTTAGTTAGTGTTTGACATGGCACAATTCAATGGTGCCTGAACTCACACAGCTGTGTTCGCTTCCCCTGACAGAGAGGCAAGTGTATAGCCTTCAGCTATTGAAAAAGCACTAACATCACCTTTTGAAATGTATTATCCTCAGAATCCAATTGTTAATCCAGGTCTGTGAAGCTCACTTGAAAGAATAGTGGCTCCCTCAGTGAAGCATCTAATCTGTGCACCATAGATCTCAGAGAATTGCTGTGTGTGTGTGTGTGTGTGTGTGTGTGTGTGTGTGTAAGAGAGAGAAAGAGAGAGAGAGAGAGATTAATTTCCTTCTTAAGCTTTATACCAAAGTTTAAGTCAAAGTCAAACACAGTCACAAGAGTTTTAGACAGCCAACTTTGCATCAAAGAGCACTTTAAATAAAGGGGGCAGCAAATGTGCTAATGCTTCTAGCACAGCATAAAAGAATAGGGAGCATAAAAGGGAGTTGCTACCGAACAAAATCAGAGAGATAAATCTCTCAAAAGGTGCAATCTTTTCTTGGGCTCCTGACCTCTTTGAGAAGCTAAGGGCTATAGAACTTTTCACAATATGGTTCTGTCCTGCTAGGCAAGATAAAAGAGAAGAATTTGGAAGGGCTGTGATGTATGGTTTTATCCAAATATCTACATTATAGCAAGGCTGATTTAATTTCCAGGTTCCTTCACCTCAGAGTACTTTTCTAAGGAAGGTATCTTGAGATGCTTTGTTCCAGTAGGGCAATAAAATCTTTTCCTCACACTGATTTAATCACTGCAGAACCAGGTGTGGCTGGTGGATCCATTGCTACAGGAGCAGCACATCTGTTCCTGATTTTATAATTACTCCTCCTATAGCTGCTCCAAGTTGTATGGGAGTTCTGCTGGTAGTGAACCTTTTAAAGGGTTGGGTCCAGCATGAGTACATACCCATACAACTTGGAATAGCTGTAGTAGAAGTGGTAGCAAAATCAAGGGTGGACAGAGCAACCTGATGGTGGAGAATCCTCCTGCCACCTCTATTTAAGGAGGACCAGGGCACTATTCAATTTGTGATATAGCTCAGCATTGTAAATGGATAAATGTGTATTCTGAACCAGGTAAATGCCTAGAAACCTCACTCTAGTTGCCACTATCTTCCAGGCTGTTTCCTTGTACCTAGACCCACCCCATAGTTTCATAAGGCTTCAAGAGAAGCACCAAAGAGTGCTAACCAATGGGTCCTCTTTATCTTGGAGAGAAGTGACTGGTGGAGCACCACAGGGTTCTATCCTGGGCCCAGTGCTATTCAATGTCTTTATCAATGACTTGGAGGTTGGAAGAGAGGACATGCTTATCAGATCTGAAGATGACACCAATTAGTAGATGTAGCTAATACCCCAGAGGACAAGATCAGAATTCAATATGACCTTAACACATTAAAGAGATCAGTCAAAAGTAACAAAATGAATTGCAACAGGGAGAAATGTAAGGTAAGACACTCTGGCAGGAAAATATGAAATGCCTAGATATCTGACACCTGGCTTTCCCACAGTACACATGAAAGGGATCTCAGAGTGTTAGTAAACCACAAGCTGAACATGAGTAGGAATATAGTGTCTAGGTTGAAAGAAGTAATAGTACCCCTCTGCTTTGGTCAGACACTTCCTGGGATACTGTGTCCAATTCTGAGCACCACAACTCAAGAAGGATATAGAGAAGCTGGAACATGTCTAGAGGAGGGTGAAAAAAATGGGGAAAAGGCCTGGAAACCATGCCCTATGAAGTGTAGTTTAGGGAGCTGGGCAGGTTTAGCCTGGAGAAGGGAAGAGTAATTGATGACATGATAGCCATGTTTAAATATTTGAGGGGATATTTTATGGAAGATAGGGCAAGCTTATTTTTTGCTGCTCCAGAGATAGAGCAATGGATTCACACTAAAGGAAAAGAGATTCCACCTGCATATTAGGAAGAACTTCCTGACAGTAAGAGTTTGACAGTGGAATACACTGCTTCCGGGTATGGTGGAGTCTCCTTGGGAAGTTTTTAAACGAAAGCTGGAAGTTCATCTGTCAGGAGTCCTTTGATTCCTGCATAACATTCCTGCATAACAGGCATTGGACTGGATGGCACTTGTGTTCTCTTCCAACTTTATAATGCTAAGAAGCTGCTATTAAATGGCCTAAGAGTGGGAAGACTATTTGTACATTGTTTGGGGCTCTGTTACATTGTTAAAAAATATCCTTTTTCTTTTGTGGAAAGAGAAGAGAATAATAACATTCCAATACAGCTGGAACCTAGTTTTTCCTTTCCCCTGTTGTAGCATGATTCAGAAATATTTGCTTAGCATGATATTCCTTTCTGATCAAATAATACTTTTCTATGTAAATCTATTCAAAGATATTCCCACAGATATCACAAGGTTTGTCTCTCAGATAAGTGTCTATAGGAGGAGCAGGGAACTTCAGTAAGTCAGAAGGCCAGATTTCTTCCCTGGGATCCTTGAAGGAGTCAAATAAACTGGCAAAAAATACAAATAAAAACAAAAACACCCAACTAGAAGTAGCTGGACATCAATTTCTGGTTTTGAAAAATATGTTTTTTTATTATTAAACAGGGCAAGTAATATTAAATATTAATATTATTTGAAAGTGACAGTTTGGGGCTCCCAGAAGAAGCAATTCATCTTTTTTGCCAAAAAAGGCCAATTCAGCGATACCAGGTATGGATGGGGAAATTCATGAAGTGCAAGGCCACTAATGTCCCCTCTAGGTATATAGAATTGCAAATAGATTTTGATAAATGAAATAATTCCATGAAACTAATTTCTTTTCATTATATAGTGTTTCATTTTATGATGATGCTGTATACTGTGCTGAATATTGCTACTAAAAGAATATCAGCAGCAGCATCTAAATAACTGTTTCATAGCAGGACTAAATTACTTTTTAAGTTGCTTCACATCAGACCACATCCCCTAGAAAGGCATCTTAATATTATCTATTCCAAACAGGAAATAAAATGTTTTCCTCACACTAATTTAATCATTACGAACTACGACGACAACAGCAACGATGATGATGATGATGGTCCGATTCCCAGGTCATACAATCTTTGAATTAATTGCCTGTTTCCAAGATGTGAAATTCTCCCTTTACAGTAATAGATGGATTTTCCTCCTTCAGTGTTACATACAGAGAAACCTAGAGATTTATTCTACCAGAGTTATCTGGGTTATTCCTCTACATAAAGGCAAAGAAAATACTTAAATGTCAAGAGGCCATTTAAAAATTTGTATCTCTGAGATTCAGGGTATTATTTTTAGTAAATACTGAATGTGACATTTTTAGAAAAGCATTGCATTTAATCACATGCTGCTCAGGTGGACCTCCTTCTTGTAGTGCCTCCATGACTGCAAAGTGCAGCTAAAATCCTGGCTGTGTTGCAATTGGCTCCCCTTTTTCATGCCAATAAATAATGTAGCTAGCCAGGGAAAAGCAGATACAAGGTTAGCTTTATGAAAAAGGGGTATTTTTGGACTCTGCTGGGATCAAAAGGGCGTGTTACACATGCATCCTGCTGCCATGCTATGCAAGGGACTTCTGGGGTCCTTTAACACTATACAGTTCTAGCCTTGTGATTCCACTTCATCTGCCATGGTTCCATCCTCTGGAATCCTGAGTACTGCCATTTAGGAAGTCTCTGTAGAATTCCCAGACAGAGAGCTCTTGTGCTGCATCAAACTATGGACACCAGGATTCCATAAGACATAGTCATGGCAGCTAAAGTTGAATTATAGTGGTATAATTAGAAGAGGTTTAATGACTTAGTAAGTTAAGTGCAATCTTGCTGTGCTCATCTACAATAAACTGGAATCTTCTTATTTCTTTCTACCTTTATTCCTCAAAATCTAGATTGAGGGCAGTATCAAAATATGGAGCTTTCCTTTCACTTTCCTTCTTGTGGCTTTCCCCTTCTCCTTGCTACCTATGGCTTTGTGCTCCTATACAACTGTATAGGAACTGTAGCAAAAGGAAGATAATGAGCAGACTCTTTTTCCTCTAAGGGTTATTATGTCAAACCCTCTCACCAAGCTTATCCATTATAAAACAATCTATACATTTAACCAGCTGGTTATTGGACAAAGGGGACAACTGGGCATATAGAATTAACATATACCTGATACATTATTAACTGAAAATAAGTGATGTTGTAACATTGCAGAAAAACACTGTTCTCAGTCCAATGGTTAGTCTGAATCAGAGTGGACCCATTGAATCTGCTGTGGAATGGCAAATCAACACTTATGTAAACCCTATTGACTTAATGGATCTATGCTAACAGGACTAGCAATTGGATTTAGGTAAGTGAAAAACAAACTATTGAAACCTTAAGGTAAGAAGCTTGACTTAATCTAAGAACTGACTGGATAGCAAAGAAAATTAAAGCACATACAACTCAGTGCTAGAAAACATTCACAAACAATTTCTAGGAGACAATACTGGAAAGCAATGGTCAGTACTTTGTTTTCCTGTGTCCCTGGCTTGATGTTCAAGGAAAGGCACGCACAACTGCCTGCCAATGATAAGCTAGTGTATTAGGAAGTAAGGATTTGTTCTACTCTTCTTCTAATATGCTTGTTTTCCACATTCAGAGAGCTCTAGAAATAGTGGTACCTAGTGCCTCCTATGTGGGTCAGATAGTAATTCTTCTCCAGGTTTCAATCTGAATTTCAAATGATACATTCAGAGTACTGATCCTGTTAGAGCACAGGGGAAGTTCTTTTAATTTCAGACTGAAATCCAGAGTACATTCACCAACCCAATAATTCAGAAGCCACAAGACTTTGTCATATGAGTACTGATGTAACTCATTGAGTATAATTTGGTCTTTTGAGCTAGTGTGTATAGACAAGGTACAACTTTTAAAATGCAAAAATACCATGAATTACAGCTAAAACTGGTGGCAGAGCTAAATGCAAACTTAATGAGCTACAAATTCTAGCACTGCATTAAAGAAAGTAAATACAACAATATGACAACATTCAATCTGAGAAAATTCATTACAGTTGCAAGAATACATTTGTTTTAAATTATGGACATTATTGTTTTTATTAAACAGGCAATTGTACATAAGCTTTCTTTTTTCTTTTATGTCACCAATAAAAAACAAGCATCAGTTCTGTTCATAAGCATAATTATTCAACGGTAGTTCAGTGCTAGGACACCATCTTGTGGATAGCACAACTAACTGGAATGTCTAATAAATTACAAGTCACTCATATGATGGTAATAATACAGAATATAATTTTATTGCCAAACAGATAAATCTAGTAATAACTTTCTGCCAGCATTCCTTTCAGTATGCTTTCAGCTGTGCCCCCTTTCATCTGGGAACCTCTCTAAACTCACCTGCCTATGTTCCCTGTAAGGAAATGTCTCAACATTACAAACATTACTACAGGACATTTAGCAAATTTAGAAACAAACAAACAAACAAACAAACAAACAAACAAACAAACCTTTTCTCCCCACATAGCTGGTTCATAGATATTTTACAGGCTAGTGGTGATAGTAGTGGTATAGCATCATCAGTGTACATGGGGCGTTACAAAGGAAAGCAACAATAACCACAAAAACAGTTACATACACATAAGAGAAGAAAAAGAGTAATTAAAATATAAAACTAATGCAAGGTTGTTATTTGCAAAAAAATTGGAAATAAAAAACAGTTCCGACAGCAGATGATTGACTATTAAAATTGATTGACATGGCTGTCATGGATAAATTAACAATTCTAATGAGAGAAAGGAACATAGATAAATTTGTTAGAAACTGGGATTTGGTAATCAAGTATTTAAGAAATACATGGAGTGATTTAGCAATAGCTAGCCTTATGGATTGAGATTAATTAATAATTTTGGATGTAGAAAAACTAATGTCTAATGATGTTATTATCTCTTGTAAATTATTTTTTAAATAATTTTTAAATAAATCTAAGCACTTCTCCATCATCATCATTATTATTACTATTACTATTACTTAGTATATTAGGATTAGAGATATCAGAAGATTTTAAGATTTTAAGATATATCAGTAAATAATTTATAAAAACCTTTTTAGACATGAGTTAGAATCAGACTTGTAGAAGTAACAGAAAGATTCTACCTTATATAACTGAGCTAAAATAACTAAAGACTTGTCAAGGCAATGTCTATGTGTGATTTTGGGATGATGAATTACATGTAGAATATTGTTGTATGAATGTTGACTTTGAGGTTTTTTTTCCTTTTCTTAACAAATTCTCAGTAAAAATACATTTTAAAACCCCTAATGCAATACAACTGTAAACAAATTATCCAGGTAGAAATAACAACAACCAGTGCAAAATAATATAAGGCACATTGACAATATATAATCAAAATATACAAGATTATAAAACAATATTTAACTAAAATTCAAAAAGCTTTGGAAAAGAAGACAGTTTTCATCTGAAATTTAAAAACAATAGGGGAAGGAGCAATCCAGAAATGTTCAGAGAGTCATTTCCAAGAATATGGACCACTGAATGCAAAAAGTGAAGCCAAGCCAAGGAACAGGAAGTCCATAGAAACCCAGAATGCAGAATCTGAGCAGCTTAGTAAAAGAAGTTGCCTAACTTTTCTTATTTTTATAAGAAATTTATAAATAAATTTATAAAATTTATAAAATCTCTCACATAAGAGCCAGCTTAGATGCCATCGTTGGAGCAGAAGTTGATACTGAGGTGTCCAGCGACTCTGTGAGTAGGATTATACTAGATCAGTTTCAATTGGTGAGTTCTGCTGAGTTGAAAAGCTGCTGGGCAAGTAAGGAAGATGACTTACTTCCTCGATCCCTGTCCATCTTGGCTGGTCATCCAGGGAGGAGATGCAATTAGACTCCAAATGCAACACATTATTAATGTGTCTCTCAGGGAGCGGAACTTTCCATCTTATTTAAAAGAGGCTGTGGTTAGACCACTCTTGAAAAAACCCTCTCTAGATCCCCTGGACCTTAATAATTATAGACCAGTCTCTAACCTTCTTTTTTTGGGCAAGGTGATTGAGAAGGCATTTGCTTTCCAGCTCCAAGTGGTCTTGGATGACACGCACTTCCTTGACCCATTTCAAACCAGCTTCAGAGCAGGAAACAGAGTTGAGACTGCTATGGTCACCTTAGTGGACAAACTTTGTCTTAGCATTGATAGGGGGAGTGTTGGTGCTTCTAGACCTTTCAGTGGTGTTCGATACCATCTGGTATCCTTCTGGAATGTCTGGTGGGGTTGAATTCAGAGGCACTGTGTAGCAGTGGTTCCAGTCCTACCTCTCAGGCAGGTTCCAGATGGTGGTGCTTGGGGATAGCTGCTTCTCAAAAAAGGAGCTGTTGTATGGCATACCACAAAGTGTGATTCTATCCCAATGCTTTTTAAAAACCACATGAAACTGTCGGAAGAGAACATCCAGAAGCATGGGGTGGGGCTATCAGTATTTAAATGATACCCAAATATATCTCTCCACGCCTTCAAAAATAGCCTTTGAATGTATGCTTGAAGGAGGTAATGAGCTGGATGAGGAAAAACAAATTGAAATTGAATTCAGAAAAGACAGAGGTGCTGACTATTAAAGGTCCTAATCCGGGATCAGAGGTGTGTCAACCAGTTCTGGATGGGGTCACACTCTCCCTGAAAGACTGTGTTCGCAGCTTGGGAGTGCTGCTAGATCTGGCCCTCCAAATGTCTGCTCAGATCAATGTGACAGTCAGGAGTGCTTATTATCAGCTTCGGCTGATATGCCAACAGTGCCCCTTCCTAGAATTAGGTGACCTAAAGATGGTAGTGCATGCACTGGTAATCTCAAGGTCGGACTTCTGCAATGCGCTCTACATCAGGCTATCTTTGTACCAAGTTTGGAAGCTCCAACTGGTCCAAAATATGGCAGCCAGACTGATTACGGGTACATTGAGGAGTGAACATATACACCAATATTAAAATCACTCCACTGACTGCCAATTAGTTTCTGGGCAAAGTCCAAAGTGTTGGTTATTACCTTTAAAGCCCCACATGGTTTTGGTCCAAGTTACCTACAGGATCTCTTCCTCCCATACAACCCACCCTGTACTCTCAGGTCCTCTGGGGGCCATTTACTTAAACTATCTAAAACAAGACTGGTCACCCAGAGGACCTTCTTGTCAGCTGCCTCTAGACTGTGGAATGGTCAGCATTCCATGCTGTCTAAATTTTAAAAACCGCTGAAGGCTTATCTCTTCTAGAAAGCCTGCCCAGACTATTTTTAATTATGATGTATTTTAATGATAATTTTACTTATGCTATATTTGTATTTGAATGGTTTCATGTTTTTAGTGTATTTTAATCATAATGAGTTTTTCATTAGTATGCTGATTTTAATTGTATTTTAACTTTTGTTGTACCCCACCTTGAGCTTTGAGGAGAGGCAGGTAGCAAATAAAAAAATTGTTGTTCTTGTTCTGTTTATTATTTAGTTTTATTTTAACTTATTTATATCTCACCTTTACCCCAAGACAGGAATCAAGATGACTTACAACCATTTGAAACAAATTACAAATTTTTGAAAAACACAAATACAAAAGTTTTTTAAAAAATTAAATCATAATGCTGTTTTTTTTAAAAAAAAAACACGCTAAACACCATTTAAAAATACATTTAAAACATAATGAAGCACAGACACAACACTGCCCATTAAAATTTCCATTGCTGAAACAAATTAAAAACCAAGGCCTGCCTAAATAAAAGGTCTTTGCCTGCCAGCAGAAAGAGAACAGAGAGGAGCCAACAAAACCTCCTGTAGAAGGGAGTTCTACAGTGTGGCAACTGCCAGGTACACACATTTTAGGCAAAGTGACATAGAATGAGAAAAAGACCACATCCTGTCAGTTCTGAAGTCACTAGCATCCCAGGGTTTCTCATATACTCTGACCATCAATTCCATAGAAATCAACAGGAATAAATGTGAACAACTGCAATCCTATGTATGGACTCATAATTAGTACCTGACATTGCTGTGTATACAAACAGCTACCTATTTGAGAACCAGCATGGGGTAGTGGTTTGAGCATTGGACCATGACCCTAGAGCCTAGGGTTCAATGACCCATTCAGTGATGGAAACCCCCTGGGTGACCTCGGGCACATTATACACTTCCAGCGCTGAAAACTCCATGATAGGTTCTCCTTAAAGTTGCCTTAAGTCAGAAATTATTTGAAGGCGCACATCAACAACAATAACAACCTAGCTGGGTGCAGGAATGGTCACTTCTTTTTCAGCACACCAAGGTGAAAATGTATGGGAGAAAAAATGATTCTCAAGTTATTCACATGGATACAGCAACAGCATCAGGAGGAAAGAGATGGTGATTTTATGAACACTCACTCTTCAAGAATGCCCTTGAAGTGGTTATTTTTTCTCAGATATTAATGGCTAAAGGACATGCTATATGTTTAAAACAAACATCAGGGTAATAACAATATAGTAATGCTTGTATTATTATTAAGCCAAATTGTATCTTGTATTTAATAAATGAAAATAAGCAAACTCTTGTGTGGTCTAGTCAGTGGGAGGGGAGGATGGAGCTAATGATAGAATTATGCATACCAGAGATGGGAAATATGTGTCCTTTTGGTCAAAATACATCATGCATAGAGGTTCCTGCAAGTCCACCAACTATCTTGCATAATATCTCTTATCTTAAATAACTAGTCAGAGATAAGAAAATTTCCTCCTCATACTTGTGTAGATGTGTCTTCAAGTTGCCTGCTGACTTTCTGGCAACCCCATGAATTTCATAGGTTTTTTTTTTTTTTTTTAAAGGCAATGAATACTTAGAGCTGGTTTCACCAGTTCCTTCCTCTGAAATCTAGCCTACAGTACCTGTTATTCATTGGTGATTTCTCATCCAAGTACTAACCAGGGCTGACCCTACTTAGCTTCTAAGATCAGACAGACTCTGGTACCTTTAGAGTATTTAGGCGACATACTACACTGAAATAGCCACTGTGGTATACCGGTTTGGCTGTTTGACTACAACTATGGAGACCATGCTTTGAATCCTCATTTAGCCATGGAAACCCACTCGGTCATCTTGGGCAAGTCACACCCTCTCAGCCTCAGAAAAAGACAAAGGCAAACTGTTACCGTGTGAATTGGGGGTCCCGGGAGGGGCGCCCAAATAACCAAAACCAACACAAACAAGATGGGGAAATTAGCTGGAGCACTCTCTTGGCTAATGAGAGGCAGGGTAACGCAGCAGGATCTTTTACCCTATGTCTACAGCGTCAGGTCAGTAAGGAGGCAAATAGTTCAAACAACAATTAAGATTTATTAAACAGTTATTAAAGAAAAGCACAAACACACTCCTAACTAGAAAAGGAAAATAGAGTTTCAAGGGGAATGGGTGATAACACCACTTGTCCTGCAGTCCTGAGGAAGCCAATTGTAGAAGAGGAAACCTGGCATGGCGGCCGAGGGGAATCTGCTGAACCAAGCGGCAACAAGGCAGAGTAGAAGTCCAGAGCAATCCGGTGAGAGTTCCAAAGAGTTCTCAGAGCGGGGGATATTTATTGGGGAAAGAATGACCACAGGCTAGTCTGGTCTCGGGTAGAAACAATAAGTTTTTGGTTGGAGACAAAGCCTCCGAAAGGTCAGAATTTGCATGATTGAGTTAAAGTCTGAGTTGACAATGGTGTGGCTGGTATGTAGATGTGGCTAGCTTGGCAGTTAAGTACCTAGCTCACCAGGGTGCCCTCTCAAGGCAGAGGATCTCTTTGTGGTAGCGTGCATTTGTAATGAAGGTGTTTGTTTCGGGAGGTCCCCTAAAGCAGATTTGGCAATATCTGGCTTGGTTTGGTGGCAGCAGCAAGTAGTAGCCATGCCTAGCTTTGCGCTTGTTCAGCGGGCCTCACAAACACTTGGCTGGTGGCAGAGTAGGGCCGAATTGCGATATCAAAATGATATTTTTGGTTCACCAAAGGCCAGGCCAGTACACGGTGGTAACAAAATGCCCTCTGAACAAATCTTGACAAGAAAACCCCATGATAGAATCACCTTACAGTCACCATATATTGAAAACAACTTGAAGGCACACAACAACTGCACTTAGGCTTTTAAAAATTGCCTTAAATGTTATTGACAGTCTAATTATATTTTATTGTTCTCTGTTTTAACTATTTCATCCCTGTTTTAATATGTAAGCTTCCATGAGTCCTCATGTGAGGAGAGCAAGACATAAATAAACCCTAATCCAGTAAAGTTAATCAATCTGGCCCTGTTTAGACTTTTGATCTGCGCCATCACATCCTCTCAATCTCACCACCATCCCATTCATGTTTGGTGAAAACATGGGACAGGACTGTGTCAGTGGCAAGGCATTCCTCTCATTCAGAGATGCCTCATATTTAGACAGGCCTTTTTGTTTAGACAGGCCTTTGGCTACTATCTGGTTGCAACGTAAGGTTCTATTAATGGGTTATATGGTACTTTGTATCATCACTGTTATTTTAAATACTTTTACAACTGTTTTAAGTTAATGTTTTCATTTGTTTGCTCATTTGATTTTCTAACTTGTGTACTGTATAATGTTTCAGCTGCATTTTGTTTTTCACATACACTTTAAGCTGCATATTGGGAGAAGGATGGGATAATTAATTGATTTATTAGTAATCACATCCTTCTCACAAGAGGAGACTTAAGGCAGCTTACAGCAGAGATTACTTGATTATATTTAAATAATTAATTAGCGAATCATCTGAAACTGTTCTACCCTTCAAGGACATGGCAAGAGTCTACAATGCTAGAGCCAATGTCCAAAATTGAGGGAGGGAAAGTGAGAATAGTACATCTCCCTGTGTGATGTCTGTTAAGTGCCCTGTGAGCCTTAAAATTAACAACAGCAACAGACACTCTGGAGAGGATGATATTTCTTACAACAGAAGCAGACAGAAAAACAGATAAAAGAGGACATGCAAAATTATGTGCTTTCCTGTGACATTGGCACAGCTGTAGCCAGCCCTCCTTGGGAGACAGCCAAAGTTATTGTCAGAAGTAGGGTGACAGGCTTATCAGCAGACTTAAAAGAATGGAAGAGATTAGCCAATTAAGACAAAAGATAAAAGCAACACACATAAGGCTTCAAGAGCTTATTAAATCACTATATGGAATGCATTTAGAGAAAGGAAGTATGGAATAGGTTGCAGTTTCCTACTATACAGAAATTAAATAAGCTAGACATGAAATTGCAATTGCATTCTTAGACTCTAAATGGCAACCTCAACCTCAAGGTTTTGTTCACATAAACAGGAAAGATAATATAGTATCATGTCTGTGTTATGAAACATAGACAGAAAGGCTTGACCTTTTTTCCCCTTGTAATCAGAGATTATCTTCTATATTCAAAAAAAGTAACATGCACCTTCCAGAAAAATTGTGATACCTCCTGATCTACTCTTCAATAATGGAAATTTGTTCTATATTGAAAATGAAATTTGATCTACATTCCTGGAAACCCAGCTAACGCCAGAGTTATCTAGGGCATTGTAATTGTTTGATCTCACTATCACTGTCTGGAGTTATTCTTATAGTCTTTCTGGGGACTACAATTTTTAGCAAGCTAGCATGGTTACTTTGAATCAAAAAAGTATTTTTTCCAAGCTTCAAACTTTCCAAGTTCTAAAAGCAATTGGAATCACAATCCACAGTGTGCCCCTAGAATATGTAGTTAGTAGAAGCAAGAGAAAGAAAGCACTAACTACAAAGGCCATTTCTACACTACAGTTTATAGTGCTATTATTCCACTTTCAACATGCTATGGAATCCTGGGTTTTGCAGTTTAGGGAGGGTCATTTTAATTCACAGCAAGAGAGCTCTTTGGCCTCAGTAAACTACAAACCCCAGAATTCCACAGGATGTTTAAAGTGGAATAATAGTACTATAATAGTGTAGTGGGGAAATGTGGCCAAAGTTGCAGCTTATAGCATTTAGTGTAGCCTAGGGCACAGTTCTGACCAATAGAGAGCCCAACGATTGTCAGTATTCCAACTCCAGCCTTCCTACAGAAGACTATGAGGGAGATAGCAAGATAGTTAAAGAGGGCATGGATTGATCGTATAGGTCACTTCTTGGCAAGGGTGTGTAGCATGCCAATCTTGAGAGCCAACCCACAAGAGTCTTTAGGATGATTCCTTTTTTTGATGTATGGGGCACCCTAATTCCCTTGTTGTTAATTGCCATCAAGTCATCTTCAATGTATGGCAACCCTACAGATGAGAGACTTCCAAAAGCACCAACCATCATGGCCCTGCTTAGCTCTTCAAACACAAGTCTGTGACTTCCTTGGTCATATCAGTCTACCTGTAGTGTGGTCTCCTTCCTTTCCATCTGCCTTCCATTTTGCCAAGCATCAGTATCCAGTGAGTCATGCTATCTTATGGTATGTCCAAAGTACAGCAGCCTCAGTTTAATTGCCTTTGCATCTAGTGAGAGTTCAAGACTGATTTCCCCTAAGATCAATTCAATTTTTTTAAGCAGTCCATGGTATCCTGCGGCACCACATTTCAAATGTGTTGACTTTCTTTCTGTCACCTCTCTTCACTATCTAGCTTTCTCATTCATACATGGAAATTGAGATCCCACTTACTGCTCCCACTGCAAAAAGCAGATCTGGCCCAATGCACAAATTGCCAAAAGAGCTGGATGGCTGTGCCACCTGACTCACTTGCAAACCTACTGCTGTGCCATCCAATTCATCCATCCATAACAGATGTACATTTACAATATTATTAAAATATTCATTTCTAATATTTATTCTAAAAATATATATCCCATTTTATATCTAACAACTCCAGAAAGGTATATAATAACATCTATTTTAAAAACATTAATTGTAAAAAGAATAAAAGTACACTGATCACTAAGGCCATTTCTGCCCTACACTGTTATAGTGCTATTATTCGACTTTCAACATCTTGTGGCATTCTGTGGTTCGTCGTTTAATGAGGCCAAAGAGCTCTCTGGCTGAAAATTCTAATTGTCCCTCCCTAAACTGCAAACCCAAGGATTCCATAGGGTGTTGGAAGTAGAATAATAGCATTATAACAGTGTAGTGCAGAAATGGCCTAAGTTATTTCTGTCCAAGAAAGGCTATACCTGGAGGACCTGCTGTTGTGTAGCCACCTCTGTCTGGGAGATAAATGCCAGCTGTTTTGTTCACAGGTAAAAATTGTGTTTACTATAGAGGGCTCCATTCAAGAAATGACCCACTCCTTCCCTATAAGGCATGTTAGAAAGAAGGAAGATGAGATGAGTAGCTACTTATTCATGGGATATAAGCAGTTATTTTCACAAGTAGCAAGCATATGCGCAGGAAGAACCTATAATTTTCTGCACTTGTACCATACTAGCCACAGCATAACATATCATTTAGATGCTCAGTGAAGGAATGTTATGGAACATTAATCTCTAATAAGCATAATTTATGAGAACATTTGTCCAACGAAGGTGAAGGTGTTTCTTTACAACAGATGTCTGTTTTGTCTGGTTTTACTCTGAAGTTGTCTTTAGCTGGTATCCTGCACAAATAGCTGTCTAAAAGAAGATCTACATCAAGGAAACATTTCCTGAAGGGAAGATAATTCATAATATTAATGTGTACCTTGTCCCTTTTTCATTAGACTAGCTCAAGTTAACCTGTACAGAAATCTTTCCCTGGAGTATGAGCTGACATCTTTGCTGGCATCTCATTTGATTCTTTGTGACTAACTTTATTTGTAACCACATGTAGGCTGGCACCTTGTTAGTGGCTTACCCAGATATAAATCAACCTTATACTTGCATGTGCCTTTAAAAAAAAAATCAGTGAGGAATTTGATAGTCCTTTCCTGCCTCTGCAAATCACCAAAGCTCTTCTCTGGACCTGCTATAGAGTGCTGCAGTTCCCCCATGGCCATTCGTCTTTAGTGGAAAATGCGGGGGGGGGGAGAAGAATCAGGCTATGTCCCTGCAACCATATATGAAGTGTTTACATCATCTACTGTGGCCTGCTAGGGCCCTCCAGAGGTCTCAGCGGATGTAATCATTCTCCATTTGGACGCAGAATAATTACATCATCCACTGAGACCTCTGGAGCACCCAGAGGTGCATGATGATGTAATCATTTCACATCTGACTATGGGGGCACAGCCAGAAGCTTCTTGGTCCTTCAACCACTCACCAGACATGGAATGAAAAATTGGGGAAGAAGTGATCCCGGGACTCCAAAGTGTCCTAGAGAAAACCTAGTAGCTGCCTCCAAAAAGCCCCTAGCAGCCACATATAACCCATGGTTACGTGACTTCTCCTTTTGTTTTCCTTAGATTCCTGAAAGCACACAAGCTTTGTTTACTCTCCAACTACCCATTTTTTCCCTTAAAATATAATATTCTGCTGTTAATATAGATGCTTTTAAACCATAGTATTGAACAGTCTCCCTCCAAAGTGGCTGAAGAGAGGAAAAGTGTTCAAACAGGAAGCCCCTTACCACACATTAATTCATAGGGAAAGGGTAGACTGTGACTTTCTGATCTGCGTAGTCCATGCATTCTCCTATGACAAATTTCCTTAACTTTATACATTCATAGCAAATAGAAATAGAAATTGACACACAAGTGTGGTGATGGAGCAGGGAGGGAGATGAGGGAAATCACAGAAAGAAATGCTTACTGGTGCTGTTTCCACAGAGATGTGAGAGGAGCTATGTTTCAGAGCACTACAACAAGCAGGGGAAGAACAAGTAATTCTGCCTTTCTCTATTGAAGAATTAAGATATGGTCTTTTCTGAGGTGAGAGTTCAGGAAACGCTTCTCAGAATAGGGATATCTTGGTGGCACGCTTAAATTTTAAAAGTTATACTAAAGCATGTGTTACTGTTATACTTTCAAATGCTCTCAGAAGGTTAAAAATACTTGCGTGATCAGGGGCGACTGGTGCAGAAAAGAACACACAGACACAGCAATGTATGAATGAACAAGGCCACAACTTTATTGGTTACAGAGCATACAAGGTTGGTGTATGCATGGGTAGGGATCTGGGCTTCAGCCAACCCACCTGTTGGTTGATGAGCTCATTCATCTGGCCCAGGGGCAGAGAAGACCTCTCCGGATGTGGCCCTCCTGCCACCAGGGGGTGCAATCAAGCTGGGCAATTTGACATGCACTGCACCTCCTGACCCCCAGTTGGGAACCTGCCTGTTCCCTTCCATGTGGCAGAGGCACCAACTATCCCAGATCCCCTGGCCATGCGACCACCACAAAGGCAGGCGGGATGCCCCCGCCTGCCTACCACCAACCCTAGATGCTCCCAGCCAACAAAGTACCACCGACTTACACTCTGATTCCACAGCTGCAGTTGTTGTGCTGTTTACACCTGCAAAACACTATACCTCCCTGAGCTCAAGGGCCAGTCGCATGTACCCAGCATACACTCTGGATTTCCACCTTCCAATTCTCTTTATGTCCTCCACATTCAAGCTGCATGCTGCCGCCTCGGCAGCAGCCCCAATACAAAAAGAGTGGCTCCCGAAGTCAGCAGCTGGGAGCCCGAGTTTCCCCAGTGCCTTTCTCATGATGGCCACGAACTGGAACCTGGAAAGCGGGAACCCATTGCTGTGCGTGAGCAAGGGACCCGGACCCAGTGGTTACTTATTTAAGAACCTGTAAAGAATTCTGACCAGGCACAGGTCTTCACCTGGCAGGGGTTGGAGGAGGATAGTGAAACCCTTACCCACCTGGTCACACTTGGAACTCCGCAACCGGATGTCTGCCACTCCACCCACGAAGGATATGTCCTCCACATGAAGGGCCTTGCCAGACCGATCCGTAGAGGGACCTGCAACCAGCTCCTCGATCTTCAGTACTCGAAGAAGGTCACCACAAATGCAGTGCTGAACACTCTGGCCTCGTACCTGGAACTGCATATGACCTTGAGTTGGCTGACCAGTTTTTTTAACAGCCTGTAGGATACCGGCCTCCTGCTGTCCTTGTCCCTTGGCTGCAGACACCTCCAGCCTTCAACTGCTTTCCTGATGAGGAAGCCAGTGCAAGTGTCCAGGAGGCCCCTGACCTTGCTGAAAAAGGCGATACCTGCCAGGTGGACCGATATGGAATGGGGGGAAACCCCAGATCCTGCAGGTGCACTAAGAACTGGAGTATCTGGGACTGAGGGACAGGCCAATCTTGCTGCAGTCCCAACACAGTGCGGAATTCATGGAACTTGCCCATGGCCCTGGAGTACGCCTTGAAGGTCACTGGTGACACAGAATGCACAACTCCTAGGATTAGGGAGTACTCCCAAGCTGCCACAGGTCCTCCGGGAATGGAGTTGGCAAGGGGTCTGCATCCGGTGCCAGCAAGTGAAACCTGTCCTGCTGGAATCGAGATAGAGAGTCTGCAATTCCATTGTCCAAGCCTGGTACAAAACAGGCTGAGAAACAGATATTAGCATACAAGCACTCCAGAACAAAACACCTGACGAGGTTCATGACCTGGCTCGATTTGGAAGACTGATGGTTGATGACAGCTACTACAGCTTGGTTGTCGCGCCAGAAATAGACCTTCCTGTTACGAAACCAGTCCTCCCACAGCACAACTGTAACCAGGATGGGAAAGATCCCTGAGAGATGCGGATGTGATGGTGAGAAGCCCAAACCCCTGCGGTGATCCTGGCCAGGCAAGCGCAGAAGGCCTGACCTGGTGAGACCACCCTGCAAGAGAAGTTAAGGAGGCCCAGTAACGACTGGACCTCCTTAAGCATGGCCTTCTTACAGCCTAACATCCTGGACAGCTGTTCCCTGAGGTTTTTTAATTTGTCTGCCAGTAAACAAGATACCCCTTGCACAGAGTCAATTAATATCCCTAGGTAAACTAGGGATGTGGAGGGGCCCTCCATCTTGTCCTGCGCTAGAGGGATGCCCCAGCTCCAGATCAAGGGCCTGGAACTGGCACAGCAGCCGGTGGCACTCATCTGTCCCTGCCCCACCTATCATGAGGAAATCATCCAAATAATGAGTGATGAAGGATGACCCAGATCTGAACCTAACAGCCCATTCAATGAAAGTGCTGAATGTCTCAAAAGCTGCACAGCTTACCGAGCATCCCATGGGCATGGCTTTGTCATAATACCAGGCCCTGTTGAACTTGAATCCGAGCAAGTAGTGGTCATCAGGGTGAATGGGGAGGAGTCGGAAGGCCGACTGAATGTTGCACTTGGCCATCAGGGCTCCTCGGCTGCAGGACCTGACCAACCCAACTGCATGATCAAAGGAGGCATGGCGGACAGATGAGAGCTCACGAGGGATGGTGTTGTTCACAGATGCCCCTCTTGGATATGACAGGTGGAGGATGAGGCAGAATCTGCCTAGGGTCTTTTTTTGGAACCACCCCAAGAGGGGAGACCCTGAGGTTGGGAAAGGGGGGTTCTGTGAAGGGGCCCCCCATCCTGCCTGCCTGGTATTCCTTGCTTATCTTGTCTGCCAGCACCCCGGGCAGCTCATGAGTGGACTTAAGATTCCTGGATTCAAATGGCAGCCAGCGGCCCACCGTTGGAATCCTGAAACCTGCCACAAGTTCATTGAGAATGAAGTTGACAGCCTGCCTGTCCAGATAAGCCTCCAATGGGGGAGGAGAGCTGACAGGCGGACAGGACTGTGGGCCAGTGAGATGTCATTGCCTCACGACCCCAGTACCGCCATTGCCACCATCATGCTTTCCCCCAGCAGAAGTGGAGGCCCACCCAGATCGGGTACCCTGCTGTCCCGCACCCGGCCATGGGCAAGAGAGTCTAGGGTGGGCCCCGAGGCAGGATTCGCAGGAGTGATCAAACCTGCAGTGGACTCTCTGGCACTTACCCTGGTTAAATTCCCAACAGACCAACTTGCGAGTGTCCTTTTTCCCTGCCCAGCAAAAGGGCCACGGCTCATCAGGCCTGGCCTTGATACGCAGCTCCACCATCACAAGCCAGAGTTTATCATTTATAAGGTCCCAGCGAGAGTACTCATTATGGGAAGCTCTCTTGCGGAAGGCAGCATCATATTCAATGGCCACCGAGTCACCTGCCAAGGCCCAAGCTCAGAGCATGTTCCCCAGGTGGTTGGAGAGGTGCCAACCTCTGTCGGGGGAAGCCACTTGCACCACCCCCATGAACACTGCATAGCCAGCCAACCAATTGTCAAAGGTGCGTTCGACATTGGCTTCCCTGTCCTCCTTCTTTGACTTGCGAGCAGATTTGTGGATGCACCCCTCCTCCCCAACTGGCCTAAGCAAGGTAAAAACATCCACAAAAAAGCCATCAAGGATGCATTCCCTGGTTTTTCTGCCTAAGTGAATGCCAAGTGGGTCCTCATGGTCGCTGTATGCAGCCTGGACCGTGAGGTCCCCCTACACCCTTGGCCTGCCCAAGCATTGCTGGGAGTGATGGAACCAGATGGGCACCTGTTCCTCACGGCCCACCCAGGGAGCCCAGGGATATGAGCAGCTGCTGATCCGTAGTCCTTGTCCTGCTCTCTGTCACTCTCGGACTCACCTACAGCTCCTTTGCTGTCTGATGCCTCTCTGCTCTGCCTCCTTCACCTTTTGTTCCTGCCCCTTCTGCCCTTGGCCTTCCAGTTCTTCCTGCAGGCACTGATCTCTGACTCGGAAGAACTGGAGGTGCTGCTGCTGGACGAGGAAGGTGCCTTTCTTCTCTGCCTACTGCTGCCCACTGCTTGCTGCCAAGGAACCCCACTTGCATCTTCCTGCACTGAGGCTTTTGCTCTGGATTCCAGGCATCCCATCCTCTCAGCCAGCATCTCAAGCAAGTGAGCAATACCAGCGAGGGCCGCACTGCCAGTAGGATCCAGTGCCTGCTCTGGTGCTCTGACAGCAGCCCTGCTGGACCTGCTACGGCTGCCTGCCCGGCCCAGAGCCACCCAGGATTTTTGAGGCCGCCCAGCCTGGCCCCTTCTGTGAGGCAGCGGCTTGCAAGGAGCTGGAGCTTGCTTCTTGGGAGGCATGGGATGTCCAGAGTGTGTGCGGGCCGCAAGTGAAGGTTGGAGAACCACCTTAACCACCCCTATGCTGGCCCAGCTGGGCTGACGAGGGCTGGCCCTGATCAGCGCTCTCGCGTTGGTGATTTCAGCTGCTAGCCCTGACAAGGGCTGTTACAGTGACCATTTCGCAGCTCTGCCACCACAGCAAAAACACTGCCGACTGCCGCTGCCTGTCACCACCCTCACTGGCCGCTGCCTATGGCCACTGCTGACTCCCAACGATGACAACTCCAACCACCACCGTCCGATCATCTTCCACGTTGACTGTCTTTGCTGTGCTGCTGGAGAGAGACTGGCTGACTGCCGTGTCAGCTCCAGGTAAATACCCCCAGAGTGGACCTGAGTGAAGTCCACGTGCCTTCACTCAGGCTCGCTCCAGTAGCCAATGAGCCCAAAGTGAGGCGCCTTGACCTCATTGGCTGGGTACATGTCTGGAAATCTGGACATGCACAGTTGTGCATTCCTGGCCAAAAACACGGCTGTCTCCATGCGACAGAGCCCCACCATGAGGAGCTGCAGCCAAGCACCCCGTTTCACAAAGGCACTGAGAGGTGAGTTTCTCGTTGCAATTATTCTTATAATTACAAATGTTAAAAACATAACCTTTTTCTCTTCCATGTCCCAACTAAAATAACTACCTTTTAATTAAAAAAAAATCAGAATGCCACAAGCTACTGGCCTCTGGTACAAAACACCTTCTGTCATGGCCATACCCACAACAGAGCATCAGGCACAAGCATGACACATAGGAAAAGGCAGTACTTGAACCTTGTTCTGCTTTCAAAGTTTAGTGAAAACACATTCCTATAACTATGAAAGTAACTGAAAAGTTACAGTTATACCACAGTTTCAGTTTAACTTGTTTAGCTACAATTGTAATATAATGTAGGTCCCTTTGTTGTTTGAAAAAGGAACTAGTTATAAGAAACTAATTATAAGAAACTAGTTCCCCAGACATTTTCTGTTTATATGCTTTTGTTATAGAAATAGTTGCCTTGTTTTAAGGAAGACTGAACAAGCACGGGTTTGTGGTATCTGAAGAGGAAGGGTTTAACATTTCATTTCCATGCCATAGTCCTGAGGAGCTGCTCTCTGAAATGCCTGTTTGTGTTTCAAATAGGCCAATGGAAATGTCCTTTAAAAAGCAAGCAACGTTTTGGATGAGGCAGTTTTTGCTGTGACCTGAGACTATCGCATGAAGAAAGAGTTAAACTCCCTCTTTTCAACCCTGCAATTCTGGGGACATTCAGACAAACAGTTACCTATTTATTTAGTAAAAAGCATGTACATTTGTTGCATTCATGCACTGATTGCTTCCATACAACTAATAGTATGGACATAATCATAAATGTATTTAATGATTCAAGCATCTCTTCTCCTTGTGGTTGACAACCTGGGATCCAGTTTTCAACTTGGAGAGAAAAAAAAAGGTAAGCAAAATGCTGTAAACAATAACTATTCTGTAAATTTTGAGCCATAGGAAATATGTGGGTTTCCCTCCGTTGGCTGTGGGGAGGAAAAAGAATGTCATAATGGTTGTGAGGTGCGGGATAAACATATATGATGAAACATACACTTATCGACATGATATCAAGGGAGGTTACAGAACATTGAATGACTGGGGCCCTTTTACACTGTACAGTTATACTGCTGTGATTTCATATTATATACCATCTTATGGAATCTTGGGATTTGAACTTTGGCGATGGGTATTTCTCATCCACAAAGCTTTAGTGTGTCATCAAACTACAAATCCCAGAATTCCATAAGATGTTGCCATGGCAGTTAAAATAAAATCATAGCACTACAACTGTGTAGTTTGAAAGACCCAAGCACTCAAAGTGGATCTAGGAAGCAGAAATGGCCTATGTTCCTCACAAGATTCACACAGCTCCGAGGTGATCAGGCAGAGAAAGTTCAAGTTTCAGAATCTACCAACGATAAGATTGTGGAAAGTGGTTACAGAAAGGCTTGTATAGATCCTTACTTCACCCAGAATATGATGGGAAAGCAGCTTGTCAGTGTGCCTTCAGCCCATTCATCTTGATCAAGGTTTGAGTGCTTCCATTTTGAAGTGGAATGTCTGAGTTGAGTTGCATTCTTTAAATGATTTATGGAACATAGTTTATTGTTTAATCCTGTGGATACTAATTAAAAATTGTGGTACCTTTATCGTCTTCTTCTTCTTCCTCCTCCTCCTCCTCCATGACTACCATTTCTATCCTGCTATAATTTTTTCATTGTACAAAAGTTAAAAGTATGGCTATCAATAAAATTAAAATAGTTGAAAACACAGCATTCAAAAGAAGGACAACAAGCCCTTTTTAAAGGCCCCTTTCTCCTAAGCAATCAGCCCTCAAAGACCTGCTGAAACAAAAAGGTCTTTAGGTGCCTAGAAAAGGATAGCAAGTCCCAGGCTTGACTGGTGAGGACACTGGAGAGAGCCTTCTCAGTGGCTGTTCTCAATCTGTGGAACTCTCTTCCTCAGGAATCTAGGCTGGCTCTCTCCTTGCTTTCCTTTCATCAGCAGACAAAGACCTTTCTTTTCAAGCAGACTTCTAATGGGTGAGCTAGGCAGCTTTTATTTATTTATTAAGCTGTTTTTTAAAAAAATTCACGTTTTTATTACTTTTTATGTTTTATATGTTTTTAATGTCTTTAATTTTAAATATTTTAAATGCTTCTAACTTTTTTGGAAGCTGCTTTGGGTCTCGCTTTGGGAGAAAAGGTGGCATATAAATACAATAAATAAATAAACAAATAATAAAGGGGGTGCCAAGCTAACTCATCTTGGAAGAGAGTTCCAGAGCATGGGAAAGAGCTTTCTATGTATAGCATTTTAGTGCACTATTTTTTATTCATGCATTTCTCAATTGCTTTCTAATTCAGTATTTTTTTTTAAATTGTTTAATGGTGTTGTGATTTTTGGGGTCTTTTTTAAAAAATATGTTCATTTGTAATGTTTAACTCTGCCTATTCTAATTTTGTGTGTTTTGTTGGGTGCCAATTCTGGGATAAAAGCAGAATATAAGTCAAACAGATAAACAAAATAAACAAACAAATGCTCTTATTGTTGAGGAAATGACATGCTTTCTTTCTAATTAAGGCTTCAAAATTTCTATATTATTTTTTTGTCTTGCTCTTTGGCCTCCTATTTCATCTCATATATAGTTATTTAGGGCACTATCACACTCACTGGTGTATGGATGGGGGGGAAATGAGGGCGGTCCACCCTGGGTGGCAATTTTTGGGGAGAACCCCACACAATGCAGCCACGCCCCTGTGCAACGCAGTCATGCCCCCACACAATGTGGCCATGCCCCATACGATGAGGTGACACCCCCACGCAATGCGGCCATGCCCCTGCCCTTCTGCCCCCTCACCCCCGCTCCCTCACTTGCATTCCAAGCTATGTGGCTGATCACACTACACTGACCCTTTCCGCAACTCACCCATTTTTGGCGCTGGGGTGCGGTGCTCGCGCGAGCAGCCTCCGGAGAGAGGCTCTCGCGTCCAGGGTCCTTTAGTTCCACACGAGCTTCCTGCTCGCGTGACAGCCCCGCCTCTTCCTTTTGCAATGCAGCCTGGGACTTTCCCAGGCTGCACTGAGACAGGAAGCACAACTGGTCCAGCTCCCGAGGCTCCGCATGCAAGGTAAGTGCGTGCGGGGCCCCGGAGCGATGCGCGACTGTGCAGCATTTTCGGCTTCAAGCCGAAAATGAAAAAATGCATGTGCGGTCCATGTCAGGCCCTGGAGTGTTGCACAAATGTGAGTGCGTCATGTGGACCGTTCCTCACATTTGTGCGATGCTCAAGGGGCCTTTTCGCATTGGAAATGCCATGAGAAAAGGGCCACTGTTATATCACTATTCTCTCACTTTAACTGCCCTGGCAACATTCTATGGAAGTCTGGGGTTTGTAGTTTAATGAGGTCCATGAGCTCTCTGGTTGAGAATTCTAAATGCTTCTCCCTAAACTGCAATTTTCAGGATTCTGTACCATAAATTAAAGTGGAATAATAGTGCTATAAGAGCCAATATTTCTAAAGTGTGCACAAGAGAAGGAGGCAGGCAGTGTAACAGTACATCTAGAATTTCTCACCATTTCTGAAGAACATCTTCTGAGATTTCTCTTACAGTTCTTATTTGCATTGCATAAATACTTCATTACTGTGTTTACAATTTTGGTGGAAAGAAGTAATCTGTATATAAGGTACCTCTTTTCACCCAAACTGTAAACATGGAGATGAATTTTTTATATAATGCAAAACACACGATAATGTAGTTTTATCATAAACAGTGTACTTTTTCATTTATTGACATATTCATGACCCCTGAGAATTAAATATTGAATCTATCACCTAAATGGACATGAAGTTCAGGTATTCTGTCAATTTAAATTCCAATAGTGTCATTAGTCACACTCAGGTTTTGCCTCTGTATTTACTTGTTCAGCCTGCTGATGATTTGTGTTCTTATGACAGCACTATCTGCCTGTTTTGTTACTTTTCTGCAAAACAATTAATGTCTAACTTTAAAAAAAAGAAAATAAAACACTTTTCAGAATTTTTAGTAGTTCTAACACCAATAAACTGTTATTTATAATAGTAATCAGTGACAATGATCAGGAGTATGAAAATTCATTCAGTATCTGTCATATGAGTAGCTGGGGCAGAATAATGATTCTGTTGACGTATTCCCCCCGACACACTGGTCAACAGTATCCCTTTCTGAGCTAACTGAGGTGGTCGTGGGGTTAGTGTTTGTATCTCCATAACTAATACTGCTGTGTAACTTCAAAATTCATGCTGAGACTGCCCTGTCCTGGCTCAGGACTTCATGGCTTCTATGACAACCACAGATAGCAAGACATGCCATGTACGATGTAACACGGGGAGAGGATTCGTCCCAGGCGACAATGTGGCGTCCCAGCCTGTAGCCACACCCTTGAATTCCCTGGCCATGCCCCGGTGGGCCCTGGCCACACCCCCACACAGCACAGCCACACCCCTGCCTTGCCCCCCCCACTCCCCCAACACACTCCGAGCTCCAACACTGGTATAACTGAGGCTGAAAACTCTACTTCCAACACTGTTTAAACCATCATCCCACATTTTGAGTTCCTCTATTCCCTGCCGAGTTAGTAATGATTTCTGGCACAGAGGATACATCCAGAAGTACGGCTGATACTGAGCAGAGCACTAGATTGAATCCTGCACTTACTTGTTTCTCAATTCACAGCAGATGAAGAACATGAACATTTTTTTCTTTGCATTTTGTGCATGTCTTTCTGAAATTGTACAATCAAGCTGTGTATCTTTCATTGGTTTCACTGAACTGTCTAAAAGTGAAATGGAAGAGTTAAAAGGCATTCTCATATGAAGCTGTTTATATGTTAGTTGTGAGACACAGTTGCATGGGGGCGGGGGCCCAATTCGCCCTGTGTGGCAATGTTTTTGTGGCGTCCCGGCCTGTAGCCACACCCCTATGTGTCCTGGCCATGCCCCTGCATGCCCTGGCCGTGCCCCCATGAACCACAGCCTCATCCCCACCCACAGAGGCCACACCCCTTGTGCTGTAGCCCCGCCCCCTCCATACACTCCAAGCTTCGCCACTGGTGAGACAGATTGCATTAGAGGAGAGGCAGAATCCTCTTCACAATCCTGCTTACATCAGCAGCAAAATTGCTATTGATGTAATAGAGGCAAACTAAACCCCTGGCTGTTACAATAACCATTCTCCCTGAAAAAAGATGAGAAAGATACATGTGAGATTAATTCACAGCATCAGGTGGCCAAAAAGCACATGGCGGTTTTTGTTTGACATTTAGAAATAACTATTATTTCAAAGAAGAGAAATGGTAAAACCATCTCTCAGTGTTCCTTGCTTAAGAAAACCCTATGAAATTCATGGGGTTGCCATAACTCGACAGGCGACTTGAAGACACATACACATTCAGCATTCTATCTTGGCAAAAGAATGAGAATGCCTTTTGCATTTATATATCTGTAGTAAAGACCCAGATGGGAGTACAGACAAGCTGTGTTTCTTTGAATTTTAAACTCTGACATGAAAATGACTTTAAGTCATAAATGTTTTATTAAGCCTTGAAATTGTTCTCCTTTTTTGCCAGTTAATTATCATATGCAATTGGTTCAAGCATCTGGATGAATGTTGTTTTTCTTACATTATACTTTAATATGATATTTATATATATTTTTATTCAAGAAAATAAGCATTCTGAGTTTATTTGAAACTTCCTTTTTCTGTTGCCTAGTAAGTGAATTTTAAATTAAACTGCACTCCAATATTTAATCATATTTTCATAGTGTGGGTGTAAGCATCAATATAATAATATGAGTAGAAAAAAGGAACGTGGATGAATGCACACTTCAGAGATATATGTTCAACGACAAAGTGGTGGAAGAAAAATTATGTTACTCCACTGGAAAAAC